>OW119934.1:25898079-27098079 GCA_933210815.1 Meta bourneti
CGAATGGAATGAACAAAGTGAGAACAAACTTCACACTCCATTAAACCCAATATATCTCCATGGAAATCGCTATTTTCAAGAAGACAAAACGTAATACTAACACGCCTCCGCATCGGCCATACTCGAATAACCCATAGACACCTCCTTCTCGGAGACCCAATCTGCAATTACTGCATTTGCCCACTAACTGTAAAACACATTTTAATAGAATGCTCTCATTTTAATCGTCAACGTTTTAAACATTTTAATACAAATACCTTGGTTTTAGAAGATATGGTTGGAGAGAATCCTCACCCAAGCATTTTTAACTTTATACATGACATTGGATTCATCCATCACATTTGATTTTTACATACTATTCAGTTTTTTATCACCTGACTCATTTCATTGTATCAGATTATGTTTCGGATCTTTTACAGACATATTTACGCGCAATGAAATTGTTTTAAATTTGTTTTAAAATCGTAGAAACTAAGAGTTTGTTTTTTGTCTTATGTTTGGCATAATATGTCCCAGAGGAGAGAGGACTCAATGCCAAAAAAAACCATATCCAGTCCAATCCGATGAAAATAAATCTGCTTCAGAAATGACACCTCTACAAGAATTTAATGATCTGTGGACTGATTGCAACGGTGAATGGGCCTATTGTATTTACATTACTTAATAGTTCTGCTTGTTTTGCTGAAGACGCTTGAATTTGAATGTCTCCCGAAGGCAGTTTTTTAACAGATTTCACGGTTCCAAGAAAAGATTCTATTGCCTTATGAATGATAAATGGGGATACAGAAGAAAATGAGGAATGCGATTAATTCGAAGTGAACTATTCAGCAATAAAAAATCTAGCATTTTTAAATGAGGGTTAAAAGCTTTGTTGCTCCGTACTAGAGGGAGATTTATTATTACCATTTTCATAATGGATTGGTGAAATATTTAGACTCGGATAGGTCCACCCATCAGAGTCCAACAAGGGGTGCAGACCTCTGAAACCAGTGCTAGTCGGTGTCCATGCGTGCTCAGCGGACCCCTGAAGCAGACTCCACCCTTAACGAGTTGACCATTAAAGATGGCCGACCACTTAGCCCTAGCCGACGATAAAGTTCAATCGACCAGCCGATTGATACACACGGGATCACCATACACCTCCCGTTTACCTGAAGCGAGGGCCAAAGCAGTGTGTTGGGTCAGTATATCGCCCCTCAACTGCCAGAATCCCATTTTCCAAGGACACGGGACTCCATGCATGGCAAACACGTGGGTGATATAATCCACAAGAGGAGCTAAAATCAAGAGTGTCGAAAAGTTTCTCAAGGGAGCCCTCACCTCCGAAGAGGCAACCACAACGAGGAAAGCAAAAAGCACAAGGGCAGGGGAAAATGAAAGGGAGGAAAGATCACTTAGGTCACCCCGGGTTCTGAAGCCTATACAAACCTAAATGAGGTATGCCCCTGAGGGTTGTATCATAATGGAATTCGAATAAAATAATTGCAATAGCAAGGCCCAAAAATATTTTTAATTGTTTTATCTTTCAAACATTTGACGTACTATATTTTCTTAATCATGCATATTAATGTTTAAAATAAATCAATACACTATCTAGAAAAGACACTGATTTGCATGTCTGACGTCCTACTAGTTTAAACTTATAGGGGCAACGAATTTATTAAAATTTTAAAAATCCACAATATAAATTAAAACTTATTAAAATTTGGGTTCATTTGATTTATATTTTTTTCACACCCTGGTAAGAAATCTCCATTTTTGGAGCTGGAGGTTTGATACTAAATGACATTTCTCTTCGGAAAATATTGGAAGTTCTTCCCAAGACTGGTTGAATTTGTATCACTAAAATTCAGGTCTAATGAAATGGACACTCAGCGCAATGGCACGAGAAATGTTCATCCTGGAAACAGGTCCGATTCCTTTGTCACAAATGCTAAATGGCAGTCATGGAAGTCATCACACGAAAAACGAAAAGTTTAAATTCATATTTTCTTTTCTATACCATTTTTCGTTCAAAACATTAGCCAGGAACAGCAACGTATTTTAAAATGAGATTAATATTGCATTACTATTACTCAAGATTTTACTTAGAATTGGAGCAGGGAGTCCTTACCTCATCTGAAGAGATGGGCGCTACCGGCCTGGGCGCTACCGGCCTGGGCGCTACCGGCCTGGGCGCTACCGGCCTGGGCGCTACCGGCCTGGGCGCTACCGGCCTGGGCGCTACCGGCCTGGGCGCTACCGGCCTATTATACAAAATTTTATTTAGAATTGGGCAGGGAGTGCTTACCTCTTCTGAAGAGTTCGGCAACTCCTGCTGCCTCGCAATTGGCACAACCTCAGCCATCGGCCTTGGCACAACCTCAGCCATCGGCCTTGGCACAACTTCTTCACTTTCTTCTTCCTATACAAATGCAATATGAGAAAATAAGAAAAAATAAAAGTAATAAGGTGTTATAACACAAGTATATATTAACAGTCATTCAAATTGCATCGAACATAAAAATCGATGCGTTGAAAACAGATGATGCAACGGCCTTTTTAACTAAAAGTGTTCGTTTAACGGAAACTAAAACGTTCAATACTATTCAAGGGCTATTTTAGGGCAACTAGGTATGTTTTTATTATTTTCGTTCATACACATGTTTTTATGCACACTTTATTAGTGTCACAAATTATCTTAGTTTTCGCAGATTTTAGGTCACAATATACATTTATGCAGAATTTTCTAGCAATTTTTTATCGTCTAAGAACATTTCCTCTGTTACATACTTTTGGTTTAGTGAACCAACAATTGTTTTATTTTATAATGTAATTTGTAACTTTCTTGAAATCAATAGAATATTGGCGTTCAGTTTACATTATCTTTCCCAGATAAATTTATGGAGGTCATGAAACAAAAGCAATTTTTTAAGTAAAAAGCTAAGATTTAAGTCTATCAAGAGCCACAAAAATTATACAAATTCCAGTTTCTAATAAGACAGTTAAGAAAACAGCCCACTTAATCAAAAATTAAGTTCATTATAGTTGGTTTTAGCTGCAAAAGGGCTAATTAGATGGAGGAAAAAATGCCTTGAAATGAATTTAAACGCCCTTCCCGAACAAGATTTAGTTTGTTTTCATGCCCTAAGGTCATTGCTTTATTAGAGGACTAAGTAGATTGGATCTAGGGTTTAAGTGGATTCCGAACCACTACAAACATGCATGCCTAAACCAGTATACAAACTCTCCAACAAGGGCTAATGTGCTAACCACTCAGCTACCAGACTGGTATTCCCTAACCGGGATTTGAATCTAGAGCCGGTAAAATGGAAATAAAAATGAAGTACCAGGCTGGATGTAATTTTGGTGGATTTTATTTAACATTGCTGTGCCCTTTTACAGTTTAAAGATTGTAAGATTGGACATTTAAGAGTAGGCTATAATACACTGACAAAAATCGACGCACCAAGGAGTTGTCCGATTGCGATAAAAATTGGTGGATGTGAAGAACATACATAGAAAAACAAGAATAAAATTTCAGAACAATCGAATGATTTATTTCAGAGTTTGACCGTTACAAAGGGAGGAAGTCAATAAGGTGTTGGTCCACCTCTGGCTCGATGCAAGCTGTCACCCGGCGTGATATAGACTGAAAAAGTTACCGGATGGTGTCCTGTGGAGTTTCTTATCAAATTGTCTCCAACTGTCGGGCTAAATGGTCAACATTCCCGGATGTTTGCAATCCCCTTCTCATAACGTCCCAAATATGCTCTATGGGAGAGATCAGGAAGCCTAGCTGGCCAAGGAAGTTTTGGGAAACTTGAAGACAATTCATAGCAACACGTGTCGTGTACGGCCAGGTATTATCTTGTTGAAAAGTAAGTCCGGGGTGTCGCAAAAGGAACGGTAATACAACCGGTCGTAGAATGTAGTCTACGTACCGCTGTGCTGTAAGGGTGCCAGAAATGACTATCAAAGGGGTCCGGCTATCAAAGAAGATGGCACCCCAGACCATAACGCCCTGTTGCGGGCATGTGTGGCGTGCGATAGTAAGGTCAGGATCATCACGCTGCCCTGGACGTCTCCAGACACGTCTGCGGTTGTCGTCAGGACACAGTTGGAAACGGGACTCGTCACTAAAGACAACGTCAACAGTCAGCGCCGCTCCAAGTTGATCGTCCCCGGCAACACTAATCGGTCTTGACGGTGTACAGGCGTGAGAGGTAAGCGGCATAACGGTCGGCGCGAGCGTAAATTCCGCTCAGTCGTTTGCAGAAGGTTATGTTGGACACATGCGGGTCACTCGCTGGATAGTTGCTAACGACGAATCTGGTGCTGTGACAGCTGCTCTGACAATCGCTGTCTTCCCGTTCTGTTGTCGACCGCTGCCGTCCTGACGTTGACATCTGCCGTTCTTGACCCACTCTTGTCAGCATCGTCTAATCGCCGCATCGCTTCGACCCACATGTCGAGCGATTCTTCGATACGTGCAACCAACCTCCTTCAATCCGATAGCACGATCTCTTTCAAACTCTGACATATGCTCGTAATGAGCACGAATGTTTCGTTGAGGCATTGTTAGTCAACGTAATTTCTGTTGCATTTCGACTGCGGATATCTTTTGACCACAGATTGAGTATCGCTCCTCATACACATGCTGAATGCACAGTTCCGATGCGCTGGAGCTCCCACTAGTGATTCATTGTACACCAAATTTTAATCATTTGCATATTCGTTAAAAATGTCTGCATACGAAATTTCATTACAATTGGACAACTCCTTGGTGCGTCGATTTCAGTTAGTGTATTCTTAAAAGATGTATCGCCTAAAAATGTTTAAAAGCATCCGAATAGGCTCCGCCATCGGTCTCCCACATCGCATCGGCAAAGACGTCTCCCATCAATGTTAGCCCTGCGAATATGTCCCTCTCGGGCTCAACTTCCACCCTTTCCTCTTCCTATACAAATGCAACGCAAGACAATAAGAAAAAAATTAATGTAATAAGGCGTTACAACACAAGTATATATCAACAGCTACTGAAATTGCATCGCACATAAAGAAAAGTGGTGTTAGAGATGATGCAATGTGCTTTTTAACCGAAAATGTTCAGTTGAACAAACTAAAACGTTCAATACCATTCAAAGGCTATTTTATGGCAAGAAGGGGACGTTTTTATCCCTTTTGTTCATACACATGTTTTTATGCACAACTTATTACAAAATGTCAAAAAATGAACTTAGTTTTCGCAGATTTTAGATCACAATATACACTTAGGCAGAATTTTCTAGCAATTTTTTATCGTTTAACAAGAACATTTTCTTTGTTATACTTTTGGTTTAGTGAACCAACAATTGTTTTATTTTATAATGTAATTTGTAACTTTCTTGAAATCCATAGAATATTGACGTTCAGTTTACATTATCCTTCCCAGATGAATTTGTGAAGGTCATGCAACAAAAGCAACTTTATAAGTAAAATACTAAGATTTAAGTCTATCAAGCGCCACAAAAAATTATAAAAATTCCAGTTTCTAATAAGGCAGTTAGGAAAACCGCCCACTTAATCGCAAATTAAATTCATTATGGTTGGTTTTAGCTGCACAAGGGCTAATTAGATGGAGGGAAAAATGCCTTGAAGTGAATTTTAAATGCCCTTCTCGATCCAGATTTAGTTTGTTTCGTGCTCTAAGGTCATTGCTTTATTAGAGGACTAAGTAGATTGGGATCTACGGTTTAAGTGGGTTCCGAACCACTCCAAATATGCATGCCTAAACCTGTATACAAACTCTCCAACAAGGGCTAATGTGCTAACCACTCGGCTACCAGACTGGTATTTTTGAAAATTTTTGTGTAAAACCTCTTTGGGCAATTCGTGATCTATAACTAAATATTGAACACAATACTTTAAAATATTTTTTTTCGCTCGTCAATTATTTACTACTGAAGGGATTTTCTGATAATGCACGCAGACCTTAACAATTTGAAGCAAATGGATTACCAATCAAATGAAATTTATGTTTAAAAAAACAAATTGAGTATTAAAAGTATGTAGGAACTCATCTCATGATTAACTTTTTAAATAGCTTTGCAATGTAGAAATCTTTATGTACCATTTGTATTTTAATTTACTACTTATGATCATTTTCTGAAAATACTTTAAAAATTTTTTACTTTTAGCATTACTTTTACAAAAATCTATACCCAGTGTCTTTTAAACAATGCAGCTTTGTGTTAGTTATTAACCTTTTTATATAAAAACCTCGGTCAGACGGCGAGGTCAACTGAGTAGGCACCCCACTCTACAAACTTCCCCACTCCACCAACGTGAGGTCATGACAGCTCCCACATACACGACGGCCTGGTTACAATGAGTTTCGAACTAGCAACCCTCCGGCTACTAATCCACGACTCTACCAACTGGGATACCATGACTCTACTATATAGTACAGGGAGCATGGCCCAATTTTCTGCAGGTCCGTTTTGTAAATGGTTAATTTATCTGTTTTAATTGGTATTAGTTACTAAAACATTAAAGCAATGTAAAATGTAGATATACTATAAACATTTCTTAAAGTGTAATTCAAGTTGGATCCAGATGTCCACTAACTAGGAAATTGACATTAATGTCATTAATTAGCATGCTCATTAAAATCTCGCCTTTTTTCGCTTTTCAATGGTTTTTCAAATCATTGCTTTTGCAGTGTAAGATGAAGGAATCCAAAAAAATGTTATTAAGTAATAATTAAAATTAAGGTTGATCCAATGAAATCAGTTTTTATCTAAAATAAGCCATATTTGCTTTCAATGTAGTTTGAAATTCTGCATATTTGCTCATTTGAAAATCGGTCATCTAATGCACATAGAGTGGAATGTTTGTTGAATCTAATTGTTTTAGTGCATTATTTTCTATTTCTCATTTTACAAATTTTTATATAAAACTTTAGAACCCAATTTTTGATTAAGCTATGAGGCAATTTTAATTGTATTTATAATGCCATTTGAAATTGGAATTGAATGTGTTGGTTGAAAGCATTTAAATTCTTGTAATCAATTGAAGTTGTAGATTTTATATTTTCTGTTTGCAAGTGATTTGGATTAATTGTTTTACTAAAGTGTCACATGATAATTAACCAATAGAAAGTTCGGAACATGCTGCACCCGTATAGAATCTTCATTAAGAGGATCATACACTTTTGATGAAATTTGTTACCAGTGTAGGTGGCAACAGAAAGACTACAAAATGCTGCGCAAAGCATCATTCTCATAAAATGGAGGTTGTTCAGCTTCATTGAAAGTTCGAAACATGCTGCACCCGTATAGAATGTTCATTAGAGGAACATACGCTTTGGATGAAATTAGTCATCAGTGTAGGTGGCAACAGAAAGACTACGAGTGGCTGTGCATCATTCTCTTGGAATGGAAGTTGTTCAGCTTCATGGAAATTTCATCCAGACACTATTTCTCCACCTTTTTAAATCTTGAACATCATTATCAAAACCTATATTCGAGCCATTTCGCAATCACTTAGAATTTAGAAGTTCAAAAGGGATAAATAGAAAGGAGCCATACATAAAATATTCGTCTGATTATGCACAATAAAAGATAACATTTAGATTTTACTACGAGGAGGAAAAATAAACTAAAAGGCGTGGATAAAAAGAGGATAAAACGAGAGGGAGAACAGATCACCAATGACATGAGAATTATTACTTTCCTCGGGGCTCCCACGCTTCAAGCAAAATATTTGACTTAAAGGTCTTATCGTGTCTACTTTTTATTTTTAAGGCTACATTTCATTTTCCGATAGATTAACCCGTGAGTGAACAAGTGCTGTTACGATTCCAAGTTTAAAAGTTAAATCAAATTTTTAGTGAACTTATAAATTATGCTATAGGTTTTTGGCGACACTTGACCTGGGACGAATAGTTTTTCACTCATTGAATATTTATGTCCCAAAGGTCGGGTTCGAGTCGTTTTAGAATAACGGTGATGTAAAATAATCAGTGCTCTTGTTAAAACTTAACATCTTTTAAGGTTTAAAATTAAAGGCCAACTAAGGAATCTTAAAAACCCAAAAGAAAACTCGGCCTAACTAAGGCCAGTGGGATACCTGATGATGGATGAAGGAAAGCTAACATTTAAATTTTTGTATGAAATTGAAAACTGCGGATTAATATATTTGCCCCCTTCTCCATTTTATTTGACACAAGTGTCCATTTTAAAAGTAAATTTGGTCTAGTAACGGTTTATATATATACTTGATCATTAACAGTTTCTGCTATTAAGATGAGCTTGTAACAGAAAATGACTTTAAATCTTCTAATGGTGGTGCATAAGTAGGAAAATCCCATTTTATAGGAAACTTCAATTCCAAAACTGTTGTAGTTGAATGCGACATACATCTGAAATCAAACTTAAGATTGATACTTGTGATAAATATAGGTTGGTTGGAGGTTTTATAGCACAAGGGCCATATTTGGCCATTCTGCGCCAACCGAGGTTTATTTGATGTACGTTGTTAGTGTTGTAATATATGAAGAGTTCAAGTCTAAAAATACAAAACAAAGATTTCAGATCGAAACTAAATTATAAAATCTAGATGTAGTTTATAAAACCAATGTCGTAATGAATAAAAACAAGTTTGTGTGGGAAGGATCCATCAATAAATCCCTTAGGTTAGGGTTAGAAGCTCCGAAACGGTTTAGTCTTATTCTAACAGAATGCCCTAAATTTAATGTTTTACGGATAAAATAGTGTTACAGAATGAGCACAACGGAGCAGGCTCTTCGTGTAGTAAATGTCTATGAGTAAAATACGCATGTCCAATTCGAAGCGTAGTTTTTTTTCAGTTTCACAGAATGATCTCTTTAAAATATTTCTTTTGAATCCCTTTACTGATGATTGAATGAAATGAAGTTTGTTTTGCATTTTCATGTCCCACATATATTGCCACGATGTATTTACAGCATTTTAAAACGGGGTCGATGTCATCTATGGGTACTTTAAAGTTAAGTTGCATAGTTGTACCTTTGGCTGCCAGGACTGCTCTCGTTTCCCTGGATGCCCACATATCCAGACATCCAACAAAGTAAAATCTCAAAGTTATCTTCTTTTAAAAGAAAATGTCGTCTTATTGTATTCAATATAAGTGGGTGGCTATTTGTGTTGAAGTTTTCTAGGGCATCTATACAGCTTTTAGAATCCGAGTATATTATCCACTTTTTAACATTAGTGATAAATATAGGATAACCATGACATTTGTGATCGTTCTAATATCAGTTGAAACAGCTTTGCAATTGTGCAGGAGCTATAATGCTAACCGTGCTCACTCTAAATTTTTATGCACTATTAAACAATGTAAATTCAAGCGATCCAAGCTTGGTTTTATAACTGTTTACCTAAGCATACTATTGGTCTCAACAATGCATTTGCAGTGCTGCAGTTTATCTGTCAATTAAATATAAAATTTTCCAATTAAATGGTGATGATAAATCCATTGCCCCCAGGGGCATACCTCGTTTAGGTTTGTACGGGCTTCACAACCCCGGGGTACCCGAGTGATCTTCCCTTTTTTTTCACTCTTCTTCTCCCCTCCCCTTCTACTCTTTGCGTTTCCTTCCTCCCTCGTTGTGGTTGCCTCTTCGGGGGTGAGGGCTCCCCTTGAGAAGCTTTTCGCCGCCCTGTGCTTCCAGCTCCTCTTGAGGATTATATCACTCACGTGTTTGCCGTGCGTGGAGACTTGTGTCTTCGGAAAAGGTGATCCTGGTGGTTGAGGGACAACATAACGCCCCAATACATTACTTTGGCTCCTGCTTCGAATAAACTGGAAGTGTGCTTTGGTTCGAGTACATTAATCGGCTGGTGGGTATATCCTGCTTGGACTAAGGACCCGCTCATTAACTAGCTCCTTAGGGCAGTCATAGAGATGACCTGGGTTCGTATAGTCCCCGGCTAGTACTGGTGCAAGAACCTGTACCCCCTCGTTGGGCTCCATGGTGGGTGGTGCCGCCGGGGACTGAACATCTAATTTTTCATCATGGAAAACCAAATCTCAACTTCTCCTTCAGTGGAGCAACTAAATAATGAAAATGAAACTAATATATCTCAAAAATTTTTCATCATAAAAAGTAACGAAGGCAATCTTAAAAATATATCGGCTATTTTACTACACAAAACAATATTAGGAATGGGTAGGAGCGACCAAAAATATTAAAACACTAGCAGGACATGTACTTGTTGAAGTTGCAAATAAAACCCAGGCTATTAACATCCAAAAAGTAAAATTCGTTGGTCCAACAGAAGTAACAGTTACTCCCCATAAAACATTAAATTCATCCAGAGGCGTAATTTCCGAGTCTGATTTACTTCACGACTCGGAACAAGACATCCTAGAATCCCCCTGTCCGAACAATCCGTAACTAGTATCCAAAGAATCATTATCTCAAGAAATGGCCAAAAATTTCCCACCAAACATATAATAACATTTAATACACCCAATCTACCAAAATACGTTAAAATAGCTTATGAATTGCCCAGTAAGACTCTTTATTCCTAATCCCGTCCGTTGTTTCAAATGTCGGAGATTCGGCCACTCTTTCATTGCTTGCCGTGGCAAAGAAACCTGTGCCAATTGTTCCAGTGCAGATCACAAGACCGATACCTGTACGTCATCATCCCTTTGCTGCGTGAACTGCAAGGGCGACCATCCAACTTACGCTAAATCTTGCCCTAAATTTCAAACCGAAAAAGAAATCCAAACAATAAAAGTACAGCAAAATATTTCATTTCCGGAGGCCCGAAAAATTGTTAATGACCGCACCCCGAAACCTGGAATATCTTATTCTTCAATAGTAAAAAAGACCTTCAAAACGAATGGAACTCAAACCGATGTGACCGTGTTTAAACAATCTACAATGCCTTGCTCTTCTAAACCATCAGCCACAACCTCATCAAATACCAAAAATATTAACCAACCCATATCGATCGATAAATACTTTGAAAAGAAACAAAACTACTGAACAAAATAATATTAAAATTGCAAAAAGTTCTTCTCAAACCTCCCTTCTGCCTGGACCTGGATCTAGCACTATCGGGCCAAGCCAACCAATGAGACAGAGCCTGAGGTTCCCAGAAACTCGACTACTGGTCCTCCTACCAGTGACCTCATCAGCCTCTACAACACAGAAAGTGAGATTTCATCTTTAGACGATGAGGACTTGGAATTTCTGCCAGCCAAGTCCAGGAAGGGCAAATCTCGTCCTAGGACGAAGAAACGCAAGTAATTCTTTCTTGCCCTTTATATTTTATTTTTATGGCTTCTTTTGTTTCCTGGAATTGCCGGGGTTTTCGCAACAGAATTGATGATATTAAAGACATCATAAACAAACATAAACCAGCTGCAATCGCCCTCCAAGAGACCTATCTATGACACAATGACAACATCAACCTTCATCTTACTATATTCAGAAAGGACTATGATAATGGCCAAAGAGCATGTGGAGGTGTTGCACTACTTACCTCCCATGACTTTCCAGTCACCCAAATTAACCTTCAAACATCTCCAAGCTGTTGCCTTAAGACTTCACTTCAATACTTTAATAACAATATGCAGTTTATACCTTTCTCCTAACACCCGTATCTCCACTTTGGACTTAAATAATCTGATAAATCAACTCCCACAACCATTCATCATACTTGGCGACTTAAATGGCCATCATATTCTCTGGGGCAGTTCAGATAGTAATCATAGAGGCAAGCAAATAGGAAAAATAGTAACAGACAATGATTTATGTATAATGAATAACGGCAAACCTACTTACTTTCACTCACCTTCACTTACTTACCATTCAATAGATCTGGCAATTTGCACTCCCTCAATTTTACCATTTTGGACTTTTTCTGTGGATCCTTACCTTTACAATAGTGACCATTATCCTATAAAACTAAAATATGCAAGCCAATACCAACCCCACTCTGTCAGCAATAACAACTATATTTTTGAAACTGGTCACTTTTCACTAGCCTTGCCGATATTTCTAACACGGTAGAAACCGGTGACATTGATGAAATAACTTTACAAACAACAGACATAATAATAGCAAGTGCGAACGCTTCCATTAAAAAAATAATTAATACGCCTAAAAAAACAAAAAAAAAACCTTGGTGGAATGACGAGTGCAGCGATGCATATAGGAAACGGGAAAGCATGGAATATCTTCAATAGATATCCAACACGCGACAACTTTATAATTTATAAAAAAACAAGCGGCATTTCGAAAAATACAAAGAGGTAGTAAGAGGGATTCTTGGATGAACTATATAAACAGTATAAATAGCAAAATAACAAGTCAACAATTATGGAACAGGATTAAAAAAATTTCCGGTGTTTACCCCAATAGACAAATTCCGATCCTAGACCACAATAACCAAGTACTATCAGCACCCAAGGATATAGCAAACGCAATAGCCTCGTGTCTTTCCGAAATCTCCAGCTCCAACAACTACTCTGAAAGTTTTAAAAAAAAATTAAAATTACCTCTGAAAAGAATAAAATTAATTTTACTTCAAACCGTATTCTATCATATAATTGTGATTTTACTTCTTACGAACTTTTAAAGGCTTTATCTTCTGTTCACAAATCAACTCCTGGTCCAGATAATATAAGTTATGTCATGCTCAAACATCTCTCTAATAGTTCTCTAAATAACCTCCTGAAGTTTTACAACAGGATTTGGAACGAACGCACTTTTCCAGTCATGGAGACATGCTAACATAATACCCATTCTAAAACCAAATAAAGACCCTAATAACCCTTCTAACTACCGTCCAATAGCCCTGACAAGCTGTTTATGCAAAATTCTAGAGAAGATGGTCAACGCGAGGTTGATGTACATTTTAGAAAAACATAAATGTCTCTCTCCGCTTCAAAGTGGATTTAGGAAAAATAGATCAACTATCGACAATCTAGTCGCTCTCGAGACGGAAATACGAAATGCATTTGTCCAAAATAAGCATCTCGTCTCGATTTTTTTCGATATCGAAAAAGCTTACGATCGAACGTGGAGGCATGGAATTTTAAAGGATATTTATAATGACATAAGAGGGAATCTGCCGATTTTTATTCAAAGTTTTTTACAAAAAAGATATTTTAAAGTAACGGTCGGATCGGTTTACTCGGATGTTTTTATTCAAGAGGAGGGAGTACCGCAAGGCAGTGTTTTAAGTGTAACTTTATTTAAAAAAATTGACAATATTGTTTCGCAATTGCCTCCATCAGTTAAAGGTCTTATTTACGTTGACGACCTGCAAATTTCATGCGCAGGAAAAGATATGCGATTAATAGAAAGACAACTTCAACAGGCCGTTAATAAAATTACGAATTGGACAAACGAAAATGGGCTCAATTTTTCATCTTCTAAAACCACATGCATTCATTTCTGCAGAAAGCGAAACCTTCACTTAGACCCAGAAATATTCTGCAACGAAATTTTAATTAATGTCGTGGACAGTTTTAAATTTTTAGGTGTTTTATTTGACAAGAAGTTAACTTTTTTTTTTATATAAACCGCATATTTTAAATCTACGCAAACATTGCGAAAGGGCTCTTAACATTTTACGAGTTTTATCTAAACTATCATGGGGATCTGATTGCACTTGCCTTTTAAAAATTTACAGAGCCCTAATACGATCGAAATTAGATTACGGATGCATTGTATATGGTTCGGCCAGAAAATCTGCACTTCAAACTCTAAATACTATTCACCACACAGCTTTACGTTTATGTTCTGGTGCTTTTAGAACGTCACCCGTTAGTAGCCTATATGTAAACACATTTGAACCATCACTGGACCTAAGGCGACAACTGTTGTCCTTGGAATATTATTTTAGGATCACCTCAACCGCTCATCACCCATTGCATACCATTCACCACAGTTCATATTTAAAACGGCTTTACCAAGCAAAAACATCTTCCATCCCTACATTTCACCTAAGAATGCAGGATTTGATGAGCGGAACCGAAATTTCTACACTCAACGTCACCCAGAAAAAACTGTATGCTTTCTCACCCTGGTTTAATCATGATTTCGAATTCCAAAATCCGTTTCAAAATTTCTTTAAAGCAGATACCTTTGATATTATTTACAAACAACTCTTTGAAAGACATAAAGAAAAGTACTCTGATTTTATACAAATTTACACGGACGGATCTAAAAGGGCAAACTATGTTGGAGCTGCGTTCACCATTAATGATTCCCTCCACAGCTTTAAACTTCATTCTTCATGTTCTGCTTTTACCGCTGTAATAATGGCCATATATAAAGCATTACAAAATATACCCGATCATTGTCATAATGAATCGGTGAAAATGATGCATTTTTTAAGTGTTTTACAGTCATTGAAACATCCTGATCATGCCAGTCATCCCATTGTTTTAGAATCATTGGAAAAAATTTATCATCTCCGTTCAAAAAATTTTAACCTCATATTTTGTTGGATCCCATCCCATGTTGGGATATTGGGAAATGATATAGTTGACAAAACCGCCAAATCTGCCGTAAAAAATATTAATCATACCATTCCTTATTGTGACTTAAAATCTAGCATTTATAAATTTTTAGAAGTAAAATGGCAAAACGAATGGAATGAACAAAGTGAGAACAAACTTCACACTCCATTAAACCCAATATATCTCCATGGAAATCGCTATTTTCAAGAAGACAAAACGTAATACTAACACGCCTCCGCATCGGCCATACTCGAATAACCCATAGACACCTCCTTCTCGGAGACCCAATCTGCAATTACTGCATTTGCCCACTAACTGTAAAACACATTTTAATAGAATGCTCTCATTTTAATCGTCAACGTTTTAAACATTTTAATACAAATACCTTGGTTTTAGAAGATATGGTTGGAGAGAATCCTCACCCAAGCATTTTTAACTTTATACATGACATTGGATTCATCCATCACATTTGATTTTTACATACTATTCAGTTTTTTATCACCTGACTCATTTCATTGTATCAGATTATGTTTCGGATCTTTTACAGACATATTTACGCGCAATGAAATTGTTTTAAATTTGTTTTAAAATCGTAGAAACTAAGAGTTTGTTTTTTGTCTTATGTTTGGCATAATATGTCCCAGAGGAGAGAGGACTCAATGCCAAAAAAAACCATATCCAGTCCAATCCGATGAAAATAAATCTGCTTCAGAAATGACACCTCTACAAGAATTTAATGATCTGTGGACTGATTGCAACGGTGAATGGGCCTATTGTATTTACATTACTTAATAGTTCTGCTTGTTTTGCTGAAGACGCTTGAATTTGAATGTCTCCCGAAGGCAGTTTTTTAACAGATTTCACGGTTCCAAGAAAAGATTCTATTGCCTTATGAATGATAAATGGGGATACAGAAGAAAATGAGGAATGCGATTAATTCGAAGTGAACTATTCAGCAATAAAAAATCTAGCATTTTTAAATGAGGGTTAAAAGCTTTGTTGCTCCGTACTAGAGGGAGATTTATTATTACCATTTTCATAATGGATTGGTGAAATATTTAGACTCGGATAGGTCCACCCATCAGAGTCCAACAAGGGGTGCAGACCTCTGAAACCAGTGCTAGTCGGTGTCCATGCGTGCTCAGCGGACCCCTGAAGCAGACTCCACCCTTAACGAGTTGACCATTAAAGATGGCCGACCACTTAGCCCTAGCCGACGATAAAGTTCAATCGACCAGCCGATTGATACACACGGGATCACCATACACCTCCCGTTTACCTGAAGCGAGGGCCAAAGCAGTGTGTTGGGTCAGTATATCGCCCCTCAACTGCCAGAATCCCATTTTCCAAGGACACGGGACTCCATGCATGGCAAACACGTGGGTGATATAATCCACAAGAGGAGCTAAAATCAAGAGTGTCGAAAAGTTTCTCAAGGGAGCCCTCACCTCCGAAGAGGCAACCACAACGAGGAAAGCAAAAAGCACAAGGGCAGGGGAAAATGAAAGGGAGGAAAGATCACTTAGGTCACCCCGGGTTCTGAAGCCTATACAAACCTAAATGAGGTATGCCCCTGAGGGTTGTATCATAATGGAATTCGAATAAAATAATTGCAATAGCAAGGCCCAAAAATATTTTTAATTGTTTTATCTTTCAAACATTTGACGTACTATATTTTCTTAATCATGCATATTAATGTTTAAAATAAATCAATACACTATCTAGAAAAGACACTGATTTGCATGTCTGACGTCCTACTAGTTTAAACTTATAGGGGCAACGAATTTATTAAAATTTTAAAAATCCACAATATAAATTAAAACTTATTAAAATTTGGGTTCATTTGATTTATATTTTTTTCACACCCTGGTAAGAAATCTCCATTTTTGGAGCTGGAGGTTTGATACTAAATGACATTTCTCTTCGGAAAATATTGGAAGTTCTTCCCAAGACTGGTTGAATTTGTATCACTAAAATTCAGGTCTAATGAAATGGACACTCAGCGCAATGGCACGAGAAATGTTCATCCTGGAAACAGGTCCGATTCCTTTGTCACAAATGCTAAATGGCAGTCATGGAAGTCATCACACGAAAAACGAAAAGTTTAAATTCATATTTTCTTTTCTATACCATTTTTCGTTCAAAACATTAGCCAGGAACAGCAACGTATTTTAAAATGAGATTAATATTGCATTACTATTACTCAAGATTTTACTTAGAATTGGAGCAGGGAGTCCTTACCTCATCTGAAGAGATGGGCGCTACCGGCCTGGGCGCTACCGGCCTGGGCGCTACCGGCCTGGGCGCTACCGGCCTATTATACAAAATTTTATTTAGAATTGGGCAGGGAGTGCTTACCTCTTCTGAAGAGTTCGGCAACTCCTGCTGCCTCGCAATTGGCACAACCTCAGCCATCGGCCTTGGCACAACCTCAGCCATCGGCCTTGGCACAACTTCTTCACTTTCTTCTTCCTATACAAATGCAATATGAGAAAATAAGAAAAAATAAAAGTAATAAGGTGTTATAACACAAGTATATATTAACAGTCATTCAAATTGCATCGAACATAAAAATCGATGCGTTGAAAACAGATGATGCAACGGCCTTTTTAACTAAAAGTGTTCGTTTAACGGAAACTAAAACGTTCAATACTATTCAAGGGCTATTTTAGGGCAACTAGGTATGTTTTTATTATTTTCGTTCATACACATGTTTTTATGCACACTTTATTAGTGTCACAAATTATCTTAGTTTTCGCAGATTTTAGGTCACAATATACATTTATGCAGAAATTTCTAGCAATTTTTTATCGTCTAAGAACATTTCCTCTGTTACATACTTTTGGTTTAGTGAACCAACAATTGTTTTATTTTATAATGTAATTTGTAACTTTCTTGAAATCAATAGAATATTGGCGTTCAGTTTACATTATCTTTCCCAGATAAATTTATGGAGGTCATGAAACAAAAGCAATTTTTTAAGTAAAAAGCTAAGATTTAAGTCTATCAAGAGCCACAAAAATTATACAAATTCCAGTTTCTAATAAGACAGTTAAGAAAACAGCCCACTTAATCAAAAATTAAGTTCATTATAGTTGGTTTTAGCTGCAAAAGGGCTAATTAGATGGAGGAAAAAATGCCTTGAAATGAATTTAAACGCCCTTCCCGAACAAGATTTAGTTTGTTTTCATGCCCTAAGGTCATTGCTTTATTAGAGGACTAAGTAGATTGGATCTAGGGTTTAAGTGGATTCCGAACCACTACAAACATGCATGCCTAAACCAGTATACAAACTCTCCAACAAGGGCTAATGTGCTAACCACTCAGCTACCAGACTGGTATTCCCTAACCGGGATTTGAATCTAGAGCCGGTAAAATGGAAATAAAAATGAAGTACCAGGCTGGATGTAATTTTGGTGGATTTTATTTAACATTGCTGTGCCCTTTTACAGTTTAAAGATTGTAAGATTGGACATTTAAGAGTAGGCTATAATACACTGACAAAAATCGACGCACCAAGGAGTTGTCCGATTGCGATAAAAATTGGTGGATGTGAAGAACATACATAGAAAAACAAGAATAAAATTTCAGAACAATCGAATGATTTATTTCAGAGTTTGACCGTTACAAAGGGAGGAAGTCAATAAGGTGTTGGTCCACCTCTGGCTCGATGCAAGCTGTCACCCGGCGTGATATAGACTGAAAAAGTTACCGGATGGTGTCCTGTGGAGTTTCTTATCAAATTGTCTCCAACTGTCGGGCTAAATGGTCAACATTCCCGGATGTTTGCAATCCCCTTCTCATAACGTCCCAAATATGCTCTATGGGAGAGATCAGGAAGCCTAGCTGGCCAAGGAAGTTTTGGGAAACTTGAAGACAATTCATAGCAACACGTGTCGTGTACGGCCAGGTATTATCTTGTTGAAAAGTAAGTCCGGGGTGTCGCAAAAGGAACGGTAATACAACCGGTCGTAGAATGTAGTCTACGTACCGCTGTGCTGTAAGGGTGCCAGAAATGACTATCAAAGGGGTCCGGCTATCAAAGAAGATGGCACCCCAGACCATAACGCCCTGTTGCGGGCATGTGTGGCGTGCGATAGTAAGGTCAGGATCATCACGCTGCCCTGGACGTCTCCAGACACGTCTGCGGTTGTCGTCAGGACACAGTTGGAAACGGGACTCGTCACTAAAGACAACGTCAACAGTCAGCGCCGCTCCAAGTTGATCGTCCCCGGCAACACTAATCGGTCTTGACGGTGTACAGGCGTGAGAGGTAAGCGGCATAACGGTCGGCGCGAGCGTAAATTCCGCTCAGTCGTTTGCAGAAGGTTATGTTGGACACATGCGGGTCACTCGCTGGATAGTTGCTAACGACGAATCTGGTGCTGTGACAGCTGCTCTGACAATCGCTGTCTTCCCGTTCTGTTGTCGACCGCTGCCGTCCTGACGTTGACATCTGCCGTTCTTGACCCACTCTTGTCAGCATCGTCTAATCGCCGCATCGCTTCGACCCACATGTCGAGCGATTCTTCGATACGTGCAACCAACCTCCTTCAATCCGATAGCACGATCTCTTTCAAACTCTGACATATGCTCGTAATGAGCACGAATGTTTCGTTGAGGCATTGTTAGTCAACGTAATTTCTGTTGCATTTCGACTGCGGATATCTTTTGACCACAGATTGAGTATCGCTCCTCATACACATGCTGAATGCACAGTTCCGATGCGCTGGAGCTCCCACTAGTGATTCATTGTACACCAAATTTTAATCATTTGCATATTCGTTAAAAATGTCTGCATACGAAATTTCATTACAATTGGACAACTCCTTGGTGCGTCGATTTCAGTTAGTGTATTCTTAAAAGATGTATCGCCTAAAAATGTTTAAAAGCATCCGAATAGGCTCCGCCATCGGTCTCCCACATCGCATCGGCAAAGACGTCTCCCATCAATGTTAGCCCTGCGAATATGTCCCTCTCGGGCTCAACTTCCACCCTTTCCTCTTCCTATACAAATGCAACGCAAGACAATAAGAAAAAAATTAATGTAATAAGGCGTTACAACACAAGTATATATCAACAGCTACTGAAATTGCATCGCACATAAAGAAAAGTGGTGTTAGAGATGATGCAATGTGCTTTTTAACCGAAAATGTTCAGTTGAACAAACTAAAACGTTCAATACCATTCAAAGGCTATTTTATGGCAAGAAGGGGACGTTTTTATCCCTTTTGTTCATACACATGTTTTTATGCACAACTTATTACAAAATGTCAAAAAATGAACTTAGTTTTCGCAGATTTTAGATCACAATATACACTTAGGCAGAATTTTCTAGCAATTTTTTATCGTTTAACAAGAACATTTTCTTTGTTATACTTTTGGTTTAGTGAACCAACAATTGTTTTATTTTATAATGTAATTTGTAACTTTCTTGAAATCCATAGAATATTGACGTTCAGTTTACATTATCCTTCCCAGATGAATTTGTGAAGGTCATGCAACAAAAGCAACTTTATAAGTAAAATACTAAGATTTAAGTCTATCAAGCGCCACAAAAAATTATAAAAATTCCAGTTTCTAATAAGGCAGTTAGGAAAACCGCCCACTTAATCGCAAATTAAATTCATTATGGTTGGTTTTAGCTGCACAAGGGCTAATTAGATGGAGGGAAAAATGCCTTGAAGTGAATTTTAAATGCCCTTCTCGATCCAGATTTAGTTTGTTTCGTGCTCTAAGGTCATTGCTTTATTAGAGGACTAAGTAGATTGGGATCTACGGTTTAAGTGGGTTCCGAACCACTCCAAATATGCATGCCTAAACCTGTATACAAACTCTCCAACAAGGGCTAATGTGCTAACCACTCGGCTACCAGACTGGTATTTTTGAAAATTTTTGTGTAAAACCTCTTTGGGCAATTCGTGATCTATAACTAAATATTGAACACAATACTTTAAAATATTTTTTTTCGCTCGTCAATTATTTACTACTGAAGGGATTTTCTGATAATGCACGCAGACCTTAACAATTTGAAGCAAATGGATTACCAATCAAATGAAATTTATGTTTAAAAAAACAAATTGAGTATTAAAAGTATGTAGGAACTCATCTCATGATTAACTTTTTAAATAGCTTTGCAATGTAGAAATCTTTATGTACCATTTGTATTTTAATTTACTACTTATGATCATTTTCTGAAAATACTTTAAAAATTTTTTACTTTTAGCATTACTTTTACAAAAATCTATACCCAGTGTCTTTTAAACAATGCAGCTTTGTGTTAGTTATTAACCTTTTTATATAAAAACCTCGGTCAGACGGCGAGGTCAACTGAGTAGGCACCCCACTCTACAAACTTCCCCACTCCACCAACGTGAGGTCATGACAGCTCCCACATACACGACGGCCTGGTTACAATGAGTTTCGAACTAGCAACCCTCCGGCTACTAATCCACGACTCTACCAACTGGGATACCATGACTCTACTATATAGTACAGGGAGCATGGCCCAATTTTCTGCAGGTCCGTTTTGTAAATGGTTAATTTATCTGTTTTAATTGGTATTAGTTACTAAAACATTAAAGCAATGTAAAATGTAGATATACTATAAACATTTCTTAAAGTGTAATTCAAGTTGGATCCAGATGTCCACTAACTAGGAAATTGACATTAATGTCATTAATTAGCATGCTCATTAAAATCTCGCCTTTTTTCGCTTTTCAATGGTTTTTCAAATCATTGCTTTTGCAGTGTAAGATGAAGGAATCCAAAAAAATGTTATTAAGTAATAATTAAAATTAAGGTTGATCCAATGAAATCAGTTTTTATCTAAAATAAGCCATATTTGCTTTCAATGTAGTTTGAAATTCTGCATATTTGCTCATTTGAAAATCGGTCATCTAATGCACATAGAGTGGAATGTTTGTTGAATCTAATTGTTTTAGTGCATTATTTTCTATTTCTCATTTTACAAATTTTTATATAAAACTTTAGAACCCAATTTTTGATTAAGCTATGAGGCAATTTTAATTGTATTTATAATGCCATTTGAAATTGGAATTGAATGTGTTGGTTGAAAGCATTTAAATTCTTGTAATCAATTGAAGTTGTAGATTTTATATTTTCTGTTTGCAAGTGATTTGGATTAATTGTTTTACTAAAGTGTCACATGATAATTAACCAATAGAAAGTTCGGAACATGCTGCACCCGTATAGAATCTTCATTAAGAGGATCATACACTTTTGATGAAATTTGTTACCAGTGTAGGTGGCAACAGAAAGACTACAAAATGCTGCGCAAAGCATCATTCTCATAAAATGGAGGTTGTTCAGCTTCATTGAAAGTTCGAAACATGCTGCACCCGTATAGAATGTTCATTAGAGGAACATACGCTTTGGATGAAATTAGTCATCAGTGTAGGTGGCAACAGAAAGACTACGAGTGGCTGTGCATCATTCTCTTGGAATGGAAGTTGTTCAGCTTCATGGAAATTTCATCCAGACACTATTTCTCCACCTTTTTAAATCTTGAACATCATTATCAAAACCTATATTCGAGCCATTTCGCAATCACTTAGAATTTAGAAGTTCAAAAGGGATAAATAGAAAGGAGCCATACATAAAATATTCGTCTGATTATGCACAATAAAAGATAACATTTAGATTTTACTACGAGGAGGAAAAATAAACTAAAAGGCGTGGATAAAAAGAGGATAAAACGAGAGGGAGAACAGATCACCAATGACATGAGAATTATTACTTTCCTCGGGGCTCCCACGCTTCAAGCAAAATATTTGACTTAAAGGTCTTATCGTGTCTACTTTTTATTTTTAAGGCTACATTTCATTTTCCGATAGATTAACCCGTGAGTGAACAAGTGCTGTTACGATTCCAAGTTTAAAAGTTAAATCAAATTTTTAGTGAACTTATAAATTATGCTATAGGTTTTTGGCGACACTTGACCTGGGACGAATAGTTTTTCACTCATTGAATATTTATGTCCCAAAGGTCGGGTTCGAGTCGTTTTAGAATAACGGTGATGTAAAATAATCAGTGCTCTTGTTAAAACTTAACATCTTTTAAGGTTTAAAATTAAAGGCCAACTAAGGAATCTTAAAAACCCAAAAGAAAACTCGGCCTAACTAAGGCCAGTGGGATACCTGATGATGGATGAAGGAAAGCTAACATTTAAATTTTTGTATGAAATTGAAAACTGCGGATTAATATATTTGCCCCCTTCTCCATTTTATTTGACACAAGTGTCCATTTTAAAAGTAAATTTGGTCTAGTAACGGTTTATATATATACTTGATCATTAACAGTTTCTGCTATTAAGATGAGCTTGTAACAGAAAATGACTTTAAATCTTCTAATGGTGGTGCATAAGTAGGAAAATCCCATTTTATAGGAAACTTCAATTCCAAAACTGTTGTAGTTGAATGCGACATACATCTGAAATCAAACTTAAGATTGATACTTGTGATAAATATAGGTTGGTTGGAGGTTTTATAGCACAAGGGCCATATTTGGCCATTCTGCGCCAACCGAGGTTTATTTGATGTACGTTGTTAGTGTTGTAATATATGAAGAGTTCAAGTCTAAAAATACAAAACAAAGATTTCAGATCGAAACTAAATTATAAAATCTAGATGTAGTTTATAAAACCAATGTCGTAATGAATAAAAACAAGTTTGTGTGGGAAGGATCCATCAATAAATCCCTTAGGTTAGGGTTAGAAGCTCCGAAACGGTTTAGTCTTATTCTAACAGAATGCCCTAAATTTAATGTTTTACGGATAAAATAGTGTTACAGAATGAGCACAACGGAGCAGGCTCTTCGTGTAGTAAATGTCTATGAGTAAAATACGCATGTCCAATTCGAAGCGTAGTTTTTTTTCAGTTTCACAGAATGATCTCTTTAAAATATTTCTTTTGAATCCCTTTACTGATGATTGAATGAAATGAAGTTTGTTTTGCATTTTCATGTCCCACATATATTGCCACGATGTATTTACAGCATTTTAAAACGGGGTCGATGTCATCTATGGGTACTTTAAAGTTAAGTTGCATAGTTGTACCTTTGGCTGCCAGGACTGCTCTCGTTTCCCTGGATGCCCACATATCCAGACATCCAACAAAGTAAAATCTCAAAGTTATCTTCTTTTAAAAGAAAATGTCGTCTTATTGTATTCAATATAAGTGGGTGGCTATTTGTGTTGAAGTTTTCTAGGGCATCTATACAGCTTTTAGAATCCGAGTATATTATCCACTTTTTAACATTAGTGATAAATATAGGATAACCATGACATTTGTGATCGTTCTAATATCAGTTGAAACAGCTTTGCAATTGTGCAGGAGCTATAATGCTAACCGTGCTCACTCTAAATTTTTATGCACTATTAAACAATGTAAATTCAAGCGATCCAAGCTTGGTTTTATAACTGTTTACCTAAGCATACTATTGGTCTCAACAATGCATTTGCAGTGCTGCAGTTTATCTGTCAATTAAATATAAAATTTTCCAATTAAATGGTGATGATAAATCCATTGCCCCCAGGGGCATACCTCGTTTAGGTTTGTACGGGCTTCACAACCCCGGGGTACCCGAGTGATCTTCCCTTTTTTTTCACTCTTCTTCTCCCCTCCCCTTCTACTCTTTGCGTTTCCTTCCTCCCTCGTTGTGGTTGCCTCTTCGGGGGTGAGGGCTCCCCTTGAGAAGCTTTTCGCCGCCCTGTGCTTCCAGCTCCTCTTGAGGATTATATCACTCACGTGTTTGCCGTGCGTGGAGACTTGTGTCTTCGGAAAAGGTGATCCTGGTGGTTGAGGGACAACATAACGCCCCAATACATTACTTTGGCTCCTGCTTCGAATAAACTGGAAGTGTGCTTTGGTTCGAGTACATTAATCGGCTGGTGGGTATATCCTGCTTGGACTAAGGACCCGCTCATTAACTAGCTCCTTAGGGCAGTCATAGAGATGACCTGGGTTCGTATAGTCCCCGGCTAGTACTGGTGCAAGAACCTGTACCCCCTCGTTGGGCTCCATGGTGGGTGGTGCCGCCGGGGACTGAACATCTAATTTTTCATCATGGAAAACCAAATCTCAACTTCTCCTTCAGTGGAGCAACTAAATAATGAAAATGAAACTAATATATCTCAAAAATTTTTCATCATAAAAAGTAACGAAGGCAATCTTAAAAATATATCGGCTATTTTACTACACAAAACAATATTAGGAATGGGTAGGAGCGACCAAAAATATTAAAACACTAGCAGGACATGTACTTGTTGAAGTTGCAAATAAAACCCAGGCTATTAACATCCAAAAAGTAAAATTCGTTGGTCCAACAGAAGTAACAGTTACTCCCCATAAAACATTAAATTCATCCAGAGGCGTAATTTCCGAGTCTGATTTACTTCACGACTCGGAACAAGACATCCTAGAATCCCCCTGTCCGAACAATCCGTAACTAGTATCCAAAGAATCATTATCTCAAGAAATGGCCAAAAATTTCCCACCAAACATATAATAACATTTAATACACCCAATCTACCAAAATACGTTAAAATAGCTTATGAATTGCCCAGTAAGACTCTTTATTCCTAATCCCGTCCGTTGTTTCAAATGTCGGAGATTCGGCCACTCTTTCATTGCTTGCCGTGGCAAAGAAACCTGTGCCAATTGTTCCAGTGCAGATCACAAGACCGATACCTGTACGTCATCATCCCTTTGCTGCGTGAACTGCAAGGGCGACCATCCAACTTACGCTAAATCTTGCCCTAAATTTCAAACCGAAAAAGAAATCCAAACAATAAAAGTACAGCAAAATATTTCATTTCCGGAGGCCCGAAAAATTGTTAATGACCGCACCCCGAAACCTGGAATATCTTATTCTTCAATAGTAAAAAAGACCTTCAAAACGAATGGAACTCAAACCGATGTGACCGTGTTTAAACAATCTACAATGCCTTGCTCTTCTAAACCATCAGCCACAACCTCATCAAATACCAAAAATATTAACCAACCCATATCGATCGATAAATACTTTGAAAAGAAACAAAACTACTGAACAAAATAATATTAAAATTGCAAAAAGTTCTTCTCAAACCTCCCTTCTGCCTGGACCTGGATCTAGCACTATCGGGCCAAGCCAACCAATGAGACAGAGCCTGAGGTTCCCAGAAACTCGACTACTGGTCCTCCTACCAGTGACCTCATCAGCCTCTACAACACAGAAAGTGAGATTTCATCTTTAGACGATGAGGACTTGGAATTTCTGCCAGCCAAGTCCAGGAAGGGCAAATCTCGTCCTAGGACGAAGAAACGCAAGTAATTCTTTCTTGCCCTTTATATTTTATTTTTATGGCTTCTTTTGTTTCCTGGAATTGCCGGGGTTTTCGCAACAGAATTGATGATATTAAAGACATCATAAACAAACATAAACCAGCTGCAATCGCCCTCCAAGAGACCTATCTATGACACAATGACAACATCAACCTTCATCTTACTATATTCAGAAAGGACTATGATAATGGCCAAAGAGCATGTGGAGGTGTTGCACTACTTACCTCCCATGACTTTCCAGTCACCCAAATTAACCTTCAAACATCTCCAAGCTGTTGCCTTAAGACTTCACTTCAATACTTTAATAACAATATGCAGTTTATACCTTTCTCCTAACACCCGTATCTCCACTTTGGACTTAAATAATCTGATAAATCAACTCCCACAACCATTCATCATACTTGGCGACTTAAATGGCCATCATATTCTCTGGGGCAGTTCAGATAGTAATCATAGAGGCAAGCAAATAGGAAAAATAGTAACAGACAATGATTTATGTATAATGAATAACGGCAAACCTACTTACTTTCACTCACCTTCACTTACTTACCATTCAATAGATCTGGCAATTTGCACTCCCTCAATTTTACCATTTTGGACTTTTTCTGTGGATCCTTACCTTTACAATAGTGACCATTATCCTATAAAACTAAAATATGCAAGCCAATACCAACCCCACTCTGTCAGCAATAACAACTATATTTTTGAAACTGGTCACTTTTCACTAGCCTTGCCGATATTTCTAACACGGTAGAAACCGGTGACATTGATGAAATAACTTTACAAACAACAGACATAATAATAGCAAGTGCGAACGCTTCCATTAAAAAAATAATTAATACGCCTAAAAAAACAAAAAAAAAACCTTGGTGGAATGACGAGTGCAGCGATGCATATAGGAAACGGGAAAGCATGGAATATCTTCAATAGATATCCAACACGCGACAACTTTATAATTTATAAAAAAACAAGCGGCATTTCGAAAAATACAAAGAGGTAGTAAGAGGGATTCTTGGATGAACTATATAAACAGTATAAATAGCAAAATAACAAGTCAACAATTATGGAACAGGATTAAAAAAATTTCCGGTGTTTACCCCAATAGACAAATTCCGATCCTAGACCACAATAACCAAGTACTATCAGCACCCAAGGATATAGCAAACGCAATAGCCTCGTGTCTTTCCGAAATCTCCAGCTCCAACAACTACTCTGAAAGTTTTAAAAAAAAATTAAAATTACCTCTGAAAAGAATAAAATTAATTTTACTTCAAACCGTATTCTATCATATAATTGTGATTTTACTTCTTACGAACTTTTAAAGGCTTTATCTTCTGTTCACAAATCAACTCCTGGTCCAGATAATATAAGTTATGTCATGCTCAAACATCTCTCTAATAGTTCTCTAAATAACCTCCTGAAGTTTTACAACAGGATTTGGAACGAACGCACTTTTCCAGTCATGGAGACATGCTAACATAATACCCATTCTAAAACCAAATAAAGACCCTAATAACCCTTCTAACTACCGTCCAATAGCCCTGACAAGCTGTTTATGCAAAATTCTAGAGAAGATGGTCAACGCGAGGTTGATGTACATTTTAGAAAAACATAAATGTCTCTCTCCGCTTCAAAGTGGATTTAGGAAAAATAGATCAACTATCGACAATCTAGTCGCTCTCGAGACGGAAATACGAAATGCATTTGTCCAAAATAAGCATCTCGTCTCGATTTTTTTCGATATCGAAAAAGCTTACGATCGAACGTGGAGGCATGGAATTTTAAAGGATATTTATAATGACATAAGAGGGAATCTGCCGATTTTTATTCAAAGTTTTTTACAAAAAAGATATTTTAAAGTAACGGTCGGATCGGTTTACTCGGATGTTTTTATTCAAGAGGAGGGAGTACCGCAAGGCAGTGTTTTAAGTGTAACTTTATTTAAAAAAATTGACAATATTGTTTCGCAATTGCCTCCATCAGTTAAAGGTCTTATTTACGTTGACGACCTGCAAATTTCATGCGCAGGAAAAGATATGCGATTAATAGAAAGACAACTTCAACAGGCCGTTAATAAAATTACGAATTGGACAAACGAAAATGGGCTCAATTTTTCATCTTCTAAAACCACATGCATTCATTTCTGCAGAAAGCGAAACCTTCACTTAGACCCAGAAATATTCTGCAACGAAATTTTAATTAATGTCGTGGACAGTTTTAAATTTTTAGGTGTTTTATTTGACAAGAAGTTAACTTTTTTTTTTATATAAACCGCATATTTTAAATCTACGCAAACATTGCGAAAGGGCTCTTAACATTTTACGAGTTTTATCTAAACTATCATGGGGATCTGATTGCACTTGCCTTTTAAAAATTTACAGAGCCCTAATACGATCGAAATTAGATTACGGATGCATTGTATATGGTTCGGCCAGAAAATCTGCACTTCAAACTCTAAATACTATTCACCACACAGCTTTACGTTTATGTTCTGGTGCTTTTAGAACGTCACCCGTTAGTAGCCTATATGTAAACACATTTGAACCATCACTGGACCTAAGGCGACAACTGTTGTCCTTGGAATATTATTTTAGGATCACCTCAACCGCTCATCACCCATTGCATACCATTCACCACAGTTCATATTTAAAACGGCTTTACCAAGCAAAAACATCTTCCATCCCTACATTTCACCTAAGAATGCAGGATTTGATGAGCGGAACCGAAATTTCTACACTCAACGTCACCCAGAAAAAACTGTATGCTTTCTCACCCTGGTTTAATCATGATTTCGAATTCCAAAATCCGTTTCAAAATTTCTTTAAAGCAGATACCTTTGATATTATTTACAAACAACTCTTTGAAAGACATAAAGAAAAGTACTCTGATTTTATACAAATTTACACGGACGGATCTAAAAGGGCAAACTATGTTGGAGCTGCGTTCACCATTAATGGCCCCCAGGGGCATTCCTTCTTTAGGTTTGTACGGGCTTCACAATCCCGGGGTACCTGAGTGATCTTTTTCTTTCCCAGGGGTTTGCTGTCTTTGGTGAACACGGGGGTCGCGCTCCCGGGATACCTAAGCGATCTTTCTCTACCTTCATCCCACTACCCTATTCCCCACCCCTCCTTTTTCTCCATTTCACGTCTTGCGATTCGGAAACCATTAAAATTTCTTTACATTGAAAAACACCTTAAATTCATTCTTTTGTTATTTAAAAACTATGTTTATTACCTATCATAGAATACCTTTTTAGTTGTGTTTTCAAGTGTTTAGTGTGTGTACAAGTTCTATTTTGTAAATTATCATTTATTCCCTTTTTATGATTCTTTTAAAAAAGACGTCAGTACGTTTTTCTGACCCGCATGTTTGCCGTGTGCGGCGTCCCGTATCGGGGGAAAGTGGAGTCCTGGGGTACCTGATGCGTGCCCTTTGGTCCATGATTCTGCGTAGACGGGTGGCTGGAGTGAGCCCGCTCTGGTCAATCGGCTCACCTAATTTCTCTGGGGTTCACCACGTCAGAGCGCTTGGTCCCTCTGTCGTGTTGGACTCCAATGCTATTGGGTATTTAGGGTTAGTGCTGTCACTAGGGATGCCCTGGGCGAACTGGCGGATTCACATCCCGACACGGCGGCACTATGTTCTGGCTGTGACCCCTGAGGCAGTACCGAGATCTGTTGCCGGACAACTGCCGGATACTGCTTCCCCTGGTTGGGCTCCATGGTGGGCGGGGGCACACCAGGATGAACATTTTTTCTAATATTCATGGAACCTGAAACTTCTTGCCCTGACGGAGGCTTTGATCCGTCAAACACCATTAACAAAGTCAACGAAAACTCTATTAGTGAATCATGTACAGAAACGGTTACACCTGTCATTTCCGCAATTCCTGAACCAAAAAAATCAATTCCTAAATTTCTTATTATACACAACGAATCCGGTAAATTAACAAAAATGTCACCATTTCTAATCGAAAAATACATTAAAAATGCAGCTGATGAAGTAAAAAACGTCAAAAAATTGAAATCAGGAGACCTTTTAATTGAATCCAAATCAGAAATACAATCAATAAAACTATTAAACATTAAAAACTTTGGGGACGTCGAAATTCAAGTCTTTCCGCACAAAACCCTTAACTATACCCGAGGAGTTATCTCATCCCAAGAACTCGCAATGGTGTCCGACGAAGAATTTGTCGCTGAACTAAAAGACCAAAAAGTTATAGCAGCCAGAAGAATCATGATGAGGCGAGATTCTAATTTCATTCCATCAAGAAATGTTGTTCTGACCTTCGATTCTCCTGTTATGCCAACAAAAATAAAAGCCGGTTACTTGTGCTGCGACGTGAGGCCTTTCATTCCAAGCCCACTGCGATGCTTTTTATGCCAGAGATTTGGACATGCTAAAACAGCATGTCGAGCATCAGCAACCATCTGTGCACGTTGCGCAAAGCCCGGTCACGACAGTTCCTCATGCTCTGAAACCGAACATTGCATCAATTGCCAGGGTGATCACGCTGCATATTCCAAGACTTGTCCACGCTGGATACAGGAGAAAGAAATACAATCAATAAGAGTAACCAAAAATCTATCTTTCCCCGAAGCAAGAAAACTAGTAGAATCTCGTACACCTCGTCCTAATTCCTCATATGCATCCGTTATTAAAACTAGCAAAACAATAAGCACCCAAACATATAATTCAGACTTTACACCTAATAAAGTAAATGCAGAAACGCAATTAAACTCTACTCCTTATAATTATCAACCAACCAAATCAAATCAGCAATCCCATAGCTTAAGCCCAAAATCAATTGTCAAAGTTACAAGTAAACCCTCAAACCTGCCGCAACAGAGAACCGCACCTGCAACAAAAATCTTCAAGCCGAACCCAACAACGTCAATAGAACTAAATAAAAAAAAGCAAAGTAAGAAAGACAAACTTACTCCCCGGAACTCTAGAGATCACTCAAAATTACCGGATACCGAAATAGATTTACACCCTTCCACGGACTCCGACATGGAGTTTGGAGAGGACGATATTGACGAGAACGCTGCATTTTTTAGAAAAGGTTCTAGATTTTATAAAAAACCTTCCAAATAAAACCACCCAACATTTATTTCAGAAGAGATTGAAAAGGGCTCTAAATTTTTAAAGAATAAATGACTATTAATCTCTTAACTTGGAACTGTCATGGTTTTCGTACACATATCGACGATATCAAATCTCTAATAAATAATTTTAACCCTGTTTGCCTAGCCCTTCAAGAAACATACTTAACGCCTAATAACTCAATTAATGTTAAAAATTATAATTTAATAAGAAATGATTACATCCACGGTGCACGCGCTTCGGGCGGCGTGGCTATAATGACTTTGCAGAATTTTCCATCAAGAAGAATTTCACTAAATACGAGCATTCAAGCAATAGCCATTCAACTTCATATTAAATTTTTACTAACAATCTGCTGCATATATCTACCCCCAAATGAAAACGTTAGTCAGCAGGAACTAAATGATTTAATAACGCAACTTCCGTCTCCATACTTCATCATAGGGGATTTTAACGGACACAACCCTCTTTGGGGAAGTAATGATTTTAACACAAAAGGACAACAAATTGAAAAATTGATGGATGACCATTGTCTCTGCCTTTTAAATGATTCCAGTCATACATACTTCCATACTCCGACCCAAACCTTTCACACCCTGGACCTTGCAATATGCTCCCCTACTTTGCTTTCATTTTGGGACTTTAAAATTGACAATGATCTGCACAATAGCGATCACTTTCCAATCATTTTAACATATAACTGCAATGACGTTTTACTACCCAGACGACCTGTGCGATATATATTTGAGAAAGCGGATTGGACTCGATATCATGTGGAATCAAACATTTCCGACAACATGGTTATGATGCCTAGCATAAATGATGCCGTTGAAATGATAACGAACACCTTGATTAAGGCGGCAGATGTGGCTATCCCCAAAACATCGGGTAAAATGCCTAAATTATGGAAGCCTTGGTGGAATGAAGCATGCTCTCAAGCCCATAAATTCCAAAAAAAAGCATGGAACACCTTCAGACGTTATCCCACCACTTCGAATTTGATAGTTTTCAAGCGGGCTAAAGCAGAAGCTCGAAAATTAAGGAGACAGCGACAAAAAGAATCCTGGCAAGAATACGTAAATACAATTGAATGTCGAATATCATCAAAACAGCTATGGGGAAAAATTCGAAAAATTACCGGCAAATATCGTAATCCAAATATATCGTTTTTACTTCAAAATGGACAAGTCGTTTCAGACGTTAAGACAATTGCTGACACCTTGGGAGAATCTTTTTCTAAGGTATCTCATGAGAGCTCTTACCCCCAAGATTTTATTAATTATAAGCGACGTGAAGAACGCAAGACGTTAAACTTTCAACCATCCGCTCATAAAACTTACAATCGTAAGTTTACCATATTCGAACTGAAAAATGCATTAAGGAAATCACACCCGACTTCACCGGGCCCCGATCATATTCATCTAGACATGTTGACCCATCTCAATGAAGATTCATTACAAAACATTTTACTCCTTTATAATAGAATTTGGACAGAGCAAGATTTTCCGACAACCTGGCACAGAGCTATTATTATTCCAATACCGAAACCTGGGAAGGATCCTCAAGACCCTAATAACTATCGACCCATTGCCTTGACAAGCTGTATCTGCAAAGTCATGGAAAGAATGGTGAATGCTCGGTTGATACATGTCCTTGAGTCTGAAAAACATCTATCGGAGTTTCAAAGCGGATTCCGTTTTGGACGAAGCACCTACGACAATGCCTTAATGCTGGAATCCTCTATCAGAGATACATTCGTCACAAAGAAGCATTTGGTAGCTGTCTTCTTCGATATGGAGAAAGCTTACGATAGGACATGGCGATATGGCATAATGCGAGACTTATACGAGATGGGCTTTCTGGGAAATCTCCCAATATTTATTCAAAACTTTTTATTGACAAGGACCTTTAGCGTTCGCATTAATAATATTTTATCAGATGACTTTTCACAGGACGAGGGTGTTCCCCAAGGAAGCGTTCTAAGCGTGATACTTTTTATAATTAAAATCAACGGTATTATTAAACAACTTCCTCCATATGTGCACGGAACGCTTTTTGTAGACGATTTCCAAATATTCTGTTCTGGAATCAATGTACCTTTTATTGAAAGACAACTCCAAACGGCTATTAGAATTGTAAGTAAGTGGGCAAACGAAAATGGTTTTGTTTTTTCTTCGCAAAAGACTGTATGTGTACATTTTACTAGAAGACGCGGACTTTTTCCTGATCCAGAACTTTTACTCGACGGAACTGTTATTCCAGTAGTTCCAGAAATAAAATTTTTGGGTATTATTTTTGACTCGAAGTTATCTTTTCGACCTCATATCAAGGTATTGAAACGAAAATGCAACCAATCATTGAATATTTTAAAGGTTTTATGTAACACAACTTGGGGAGCTGATTTTATTTCAATTTTAAAAATTTACAAAGCTGTTGTCCGATCGAAACTCGATTATGGGAGTGTAATATATGGATCTTCTGCTAAGTCTGTTCTTCAAGCCCTGGATACTATTCATCACCAAGGCCTCCGATTATCCCTCGGAGCTTTCCGCACTTCGCCAGTCCAGAGTTTATATATAATGACAGGCGAGCCGGATTTAAGACATCGACGTGAGAAACTTACCCTAAAATACTATTTTAAGATTAAAGCCAACCCTTCTCACCCATTGCATAATAGTGTAACTAACCCTAAATTTGGAAGTCATTACTCATTAAAACCTTCATTCATACCGTCACTTGGTTTTAGAGTCCGTACCATAATGAATTCATTAAATGTTGACAATCTGGGAATATTTCCTAGAGAAAACGAACCTCCACCTTGGAATGATAAAAATCTACTTACCATCAATGACTTTTCACATTTTAACAAATCATCAACCCCCGATACCATTTATTTACAATTATTCCATTCCCATAGAAACAAATATTCATCTTTTAAAACAGTTTTTACTGACGGATCTAAGAACGGGACAAATGTTGGAGCCGCAGCCGTTTTTGATAATACAACCATTGCTAGAAAATTGCATGGGTGCTGCAGTGTCTTCACTTCAGAGATCTACGCAATAATTTTAGCCTTAAAAACGATTTCTACACACACTAATAAAAACTGGATCTTGTATACCGACTCTAAAAGCAGTATCGAATCCCTATTAAACTGTACACATAAAAGTCATTCCTTGGTTTTAAAAGCAATGAATTTGCTCCTTACATTAACAGAAAATGATTTTCGGATATTCTTTTGTTGGATTCCTGGGCATGTGGGAATCCGGGGCAATGAGAAAGCGGATTTGGCAGCCAAAAACGCAACATTGATTATAAACTCCAATGTCCCGATTCACGACATTAATAGTGTTTTAACCCAAGCCATAAACTCATCCTGGCAATCCGCTTGGGATTTGGAAAACCATAACAAACTTCATGATATTCAACCATCTATAAAGGGATTCATCAAAACAAACTTAAATAGAAGTCATCATGTAAAACTGACAAGGCTCCGAATCGGACATTCCTTTTTTACCCACAGACATTTACTGCTGGGAGAACCAGCTCCTTTATGCTCATCATGCAATAGTATTTTTTCCATAAAGCACATATTGACGGAATGCCGGAATTTTAATCATCATAGACTAAACCGATTTGGTATCTCCCCTATTACCTTAACAGACTTGTTGATGGACCCACATCATAAAAACTTATTTTTATTCCTTACTGACATTGGTTTCGTAAACTTTATTTAGATTTCATAATCGACTGCAACATACACAACTGCACTCAATTTTATTGCGTAGCTTTCTGACTCGTTCTAACTAAATACCAGTTATGAACTAGCTATTGTTTGGCGCAGCATGGCCAAATCTGGCCCTTGTGCCATAAAAAACCAACCAACCAACCAACCAATCACCATTAATGATTCCCTCCACAGCTTTAAACTTCATTCTTCATGTTCTGCTTTTACCGCTGTAATAATGGCCATATATAAAGCATTACAAAATATACCCGATCATTGTCATAATGAATCGGTGAAAATGATGCATTTTTTAAGTGTTTTACAGTCATTGAAACATCCTGATCATGCCAGTCATCCCATTGTTTTAGAATCATTGGAAAAAATTTATCATCTCCGTTCAAAAAATTTTAACCTCATATTTTGTTGGATCCCATCCCATGTTGGGATATTGGGAAATGATATAGTTGACAAAACCGCCAAATCTGCCGTAAAAAATATTCATACCATTCCTTATTGTGACTTAAAATCTAGCATTTATAAATTTTTAGAAGTAAAATGGCAAAACGAATGGAATGAACAAAGTGAGAACAAACTTCACACTCCATTAAACCCAATATATCTCCATGGAAATCGCTATTTTCAAGAAGACAAAACGTAATACTAACACGCCTCCGCATCGGTCATACTCGAATAACCCATAGACACCTCCTTCTCGGAGACCCAATCTGCAATTACTGCATTTGCCCACTAACTGTAAAACACATTTTAATAGAATGCTCTCATTTTAATCGTCAACGTTTTAAACATTTTAATACAAATACCTTGGTTTTAGAAGATATGGTTGGAGAGAATCCTCACCCAAGCATTTTTAACTTTATACATGACATTGGATTCATCCATCCCATTTGATTTTTACATACTATTCAGTTTTTTATCACCTGACTCATTTCATTGTATCAGATTATGTTTCGGATCTTTTACAGACATATTTACGCGCAATGAAATTGTTTTAAATTTGTTTTAAAATCGTAGAAACTAAGAGTTTGTTTTTTGTCTTATGTTTGGCATAATATGTCCCAGAGGAGAGAGGACTCAATGCCAAAAAAAACCATATCCAGTCCAATCCGATGAAAATAAATCTGCTTCAGAAATGACACCTCTACAAGAATTTAATGATCTGTGGACTGATTGCAACGGTGAATGGGCCTATTGTATTTACATTACTTAATAGTTCTGCTTGTTTTGCTGAAGACGCTTGAATTTGAATGTCTCCCGAAGGCAGTTTTTTAACAGATTTCACGGTTCCAAGAAAAGATTCTATTGCTTTATGAATGATAAATGGGGATACAGAAGAAAATGAGGAATGCGATTAATTCGAAGTGAACTATTCAGCAATAAAAAATCTAGCATTTTTAAATGAGGGTTAAAAGCTTTGTTGCTCCGTACTAGAGGGAGATTTATTATTACCATTTTCATAATGGATTGGTGAAATATTTAGACTCGGATAGGTCCACCCATCAGAGTCCAACAAGGGGTGCAGACCTCTGAAACCAGTGCTAGTCGGTGTCCATGCGTGCTCAGCGGACCCCTGAAGCAGACTCCACCCTTAACGAGTTGACCATTAAAGATGGCCGACCACTTAGCCCTAGCCGACGATAAAGTTCAATCGACCAGCCGATTGATACACACGGGATCACCATACACCTCCCGTTTACCTGAAGCGAGGGCCAAAGCAGTGTGTTGGGTCAGTATATCGCCCCTCAACTGCCAGAATCCCATTTTCCAAGGACACGGGACTCCATGCATGGCAAACACGTGGGTGATATAATCCACAAGAGGAGCTAAAATCAAGAGTGTCGAAAAGTTTCTCAAGGGAGCCCTCACCTCCGAAGAGGCAACCACAACGAGGAAAGCAAAAAGCACAAGGGCAGGGGAAAATGAAAGGGAGGAAAGATCACTTAGGTCACCCCGGGTTCTGAAGCCTATACAAACCTAAATGAGGTATGCCCCTGAGGGTTGTATCATAATGGAATTCGAATAAAATAATTGCAATAGCAAGGCCCAAAAATATTTTTAATTGTTTTATCTTTCAAACATTTGACGTACTATATTTTCTTAATCATGCATATTAATGTTTAAAATAAATCAATACACTATCTAGAAAAGACACTGATTTGCATGTCTGACGTCCTACTAGTTTAAACTTATAGGGGCAACGAATTTATTAAAATTTTAAAAATCCACAATATAAATTAAAACTTATTAAAATTTGGGTTCATTTGATTTATATTTTTTTCACACCCTGGTAAGAAATCTCCATTTTTGGAGCTGGAGGTTTGATACTAAATGACATTTCTCTTCGGAAAATATTGGAAGTTCTTCCCAAGACTGGTTGAATTTGTATCACTAAAATTCAGGTCTAATGAAATGGGCCCCCAGGGGCATTCCTTCTTTAGGTTTGTACGGGCTTCACAATCCCGGGGTACCTGAGTGATCTTTTTCTTTCCCAGGGGTTTGCTGTCTTTGGTGAACACGGGGGTCGCGCTCCCGGGATACCTAAGCGATCTTTCTCTACCTTCATCCCACTACTCTATTCCCCACCCCTCCTTTTTCTCCATTTCACGTCTTGCGATTCGGAAACCATTAAAATTTCTTTACATTGAAAAACACCTTAAATTCATTCTTTTGTTATTTAAAAACTATGTTATTACATATCATAGAATACCTTTTTAGTTGTGTTAAGTTCTATTTACTTCTAAATTATCATTTATTCCCTTTTTATGATTCTTTTAAAAGACGTCAGTACGTTTTTCTGACCCGCATGTTTGCCGTGTGCGGCGTCCCGTATCGGGGGAAAGTGGAGTCCTGGGGTACCTGATGCGTGCCCTTTGGTCCATGCTTCTGCGTAGACGGGTGGCTGGAGTGAGCCCGCTCTGGTCAATCGGCTCACCTAATTTCTCTGGGGTTCACCACGTCAGAGCGCTTGGTCCCTCTGTCGTGTTGGACTCCAATGATATTGGGTATTTAGGGTTAGTGCTGTAGCTAGGGATGCCCTGGGCGAACTGGCGGATCCACATTCCGACACTACGGCACTATATTCTGGTTGTTACTCCTGAAGCGGTTCCGAGATCTGTTGCTGGACAACTGCCGGATACTGCTTCCCCTGGTTGGGCTCCATGGTGGGCGGGGGCACACCAGGATGAATTTTATTTTCTAATATTCATGGAACCTAAAACTTCTTGCCCTGACGGAGGCTTTGATCCGTCAAACACCACTAACAAAGTAAATGAAAATCATAATAGTGAATCATGTATAGTAACGGTTACACCTGTCATTTCCGCAATTCCTGAACCAAAAAAATCAGTTCCTAAATTTCTTATTATACACAACGAATCCGGTAAATTAACAAAAATGTCACCTTTTCTAATCGAAAAATACATTAAAAATGCAGCTGATGAAGTAAAAAATGTTAAAAAATTGAAATCTGGAGACCTATTGATAGAATCCAAATCGGAAACACAATCAATAAAATTATTAAACATTAAAAACTTTGGGGACGTCGAAATTCAAGTCTTTCCGCATAAAACCCTTAACTATACCCGAGGAGTTATCTCATCCCAAGAACTTGCAATGGTGTCCGACGAAGAATTTGTAGCTGAATTAAAAGATCAAAAAGTTATAGCAGCCAAAAGAATCATGATGAGGCGAGACTCTAATTTCATTCCATCAAGAAATGTTGTTCTAACCTTCGATTCTCCTGTTATGCCAACAAAAATAAAAGCCGGTTACTTGTGCTGCGACGTGAGGCCTTTCATTCCAAGCCCACTGCGATGCTTTTTATGCCAGAGATTTGGACATGCTAAAACAGCATGTCGAGCATCAGCAACCATCTGTGCACGTTGCGCAAAGCCCGGTCACGACAGTTCCTCATGCTCTGAAACCGAACATTGCATCAATTGCCAGGGTGATCACGCTGCATATTCCAAGACTTGTCCACGCTGGATTCAAGAAAAAGAAATCCAAACATTAAGAGTCACCAAAAACCTATCCTTTCCCGAAGCTAGAAAATTGATAGAATCCCGTACACCTCGTCCTAATACCTCATATGCATCCGTCATTAAAACCAGCAAAACAATAGGCACCCAAACATATAATTCAGTTTTTATATCTAATAAAGTAAATGCAGAAACGCAAATAAACTCTACTCCTTATAATTATCAACCAACCAAATCAAATCAGCAATCCCATAGCGTAAGCCCAAAATCAAGTGACAAAGTTACAAGTAAACCCTCAAACCTGCCGCAACAGAGAACCACACCAGCAACAAAAATCTTCAAGCCGAACCCAACAACGTCATTAGAACAAAATAAAAAAAAGCAAAGTAAGAAAGACAAACCTACTCACCGGAACTCTAAAGACCCCTCAAAATTACCCGATACCGAAATAGATTTACACCCTTCCACGGACTCAGACATGGAGTTTGGAGATGACAGTATTGACGAGAACGCTGCATTTTTTAGGAAAGGTTCTAGATTTTATAAAAAACCTTCCAAATAAAACCACCCAACCTTTATTTCAGAAGACATTGAAAAGGGCTCTAATTTTTAAAAAATAAATGGCTATTAATCTCCTAACTTGGAACTGTCATGGTTTTCGTACACATATTGACGATATCAAATCTCTAATAAATAGTTTTAACCCTATTTGCCTAGCCCTTCAAGAAACATACTTAACGCCTAATAACTCAATTAATGTTAAAAATTATAATTTAATAAGAAATGATTACATCCACGGTGCACGCGCTTCGGGCGGCGTGGCTCTGATGACTTTGCAGAATTTTCCATCAAGAAGAATTTCTTTAAATACGAGCATTCAAGCAATAGCCATTCAACTTCATATTAAATTTTTACTAACAATCTGCTGCATATATCTACCCCCAAATGAAAGCGTTAGTCAGCAGGAACTAAATGATTTAATAACTCAACTTCCGTCTCCATACTTCATCATAGGGGATTTTAACGGACACAACCCTCTTTGGGGAAGTAATGATTTTAACACAAAAGGACAACAAATTGAAAAATTGATGGATGATCATTGTCTCTGCCTTTTAAATGATTCCAGTCATACATACTTCCATACTCCGACCCAAACCTTTCACACCCTGGACCTTGCAATATGCTCCCCTACTTTGCTTTCATTTTGGGACTTTAAAATTGACAATGATCTGCACAATAGCGATCACTTTCCAATCATTTTAACATATAACTGCAATGACGTTTTACTACCCAGACGACCTGTGCGATATATTTTTGAGAAAGCGGATTGGACTCGATATCAGGTGGAATCAAACATTTCCGACAACATGGTTATGATGCCTAGCATAAATGATGCCGTTGAAATGATAACGAACACCTTGATTAAGGCGGCAGATGTGGCTATCCCCAAAACATCGGGTAAAATGCCTAAATTATGGAAGCCTTGGTGGAATGAAGCATGCTCTCAAGCCCATAAATTCCAAAAAAAAGCATGGAACACCTTCAGACGTTATCCCACCACTTCGAATTTGATAGTTTTCAAGCGGGCTAAAGCAGAAGCTCGAAAATTAAGGAGACAGCGACAAAAAGAATCCTGGCAAGAATACGTAAATACAATTGAATGTCGAATATCATCAAAACAGCTATGGGGAAAAATTCGAAAAATTACCGGCAAATATCGTAATCCAAATATATCGTTTTTACTTCAAAATGGACAAGTCGTTTCAGACGTTAAGACAATTGCGGATACCTTGGGAGAATCTTTTTCTAAGGTATCTCATGAGAGCTCTTACCCCCAAGATTTTATTAATTATAAGCGACGTGAAGAACGCAAGACGTTAAACTTTCAACCATCCGCTCATAAAACTTACAATCGTAAGTTTACCATATTCGAACTGAAAAATGCATTAAGGAAATCACACCCGACTTCACCGGGCCCCGATCATATTCATCTAGACATGTTGACCCATCTCAATGAAGATTCATTACAAAACATTTTACTTCTTTTTAATAGAATTTGGACAGAGCAAGATTTTCCGACAACCTGGCACAGAGCTATTATTATTCCAATACCGAAACCTGGGAAGGATCCTCAAGACCCTAATAACTATCGACCCATTGCCTTGACAAGCTGTATCTGCAAAGTCATGGAAAGAATGGTGAATGCTCGGTTGATACATGTCCTTGAGTCTGAAAAACATCTATCGGAGTTTCAAAGCGGATTCCGTTTTGGACGAAGCACCTACGACAATGCCTTAATGCTGGAATCCTCTATCAGAGATACATTCGTCACAAAGAAGCATTTGGTAGCTGTCTTCTTCGATATGGAGAAAGCTTACGATAGGACATGGCGATATGGCATAATGCGAGACTTATACGAGATGGGCTTTCTGGGAAATCTCCCACTATTTATTCAAAACTTTCTATTGACAAGGACCTTTAGCGTTCGCATTAATAATATTTTATCAGATGACTTTTCACAGGACGAGGGTGTTCCCCAAGGAAGCGTTCTAAGCGTCATACTTTTTATAATTAAAATCAACGGTATTATTAAACAACTTCCTCCATATGTGCACGGAACGCTTTTTGTAGACGATTTCCAAATATTCTGTTCTGGAATCAATGTACCTTTTATTGAAAGACAACTCCAAACGGCTATTAGAATTGTAAGAAAGTGGGCAAACGAAAATGGTTTTGTTTTTTCTTCGCAAAAGACTGTATGTGTACATTTTACTAGAAGACGCGGACTTTTTCCTGATCCAGAACTTTTACTCGACGGAACTGTTATTCCAGTAGTTCCAGAAATAAAATTTTTGGGTATTATTTTTGACTCGAAGTTATCTTTTCGACCTCATATCAAGGTATTGAAACGAAAATGCAACCAATCATTGAATATTTTAAAGGTTTTATGTAACACAACTTGGGGAGCTGATTTTATTTCAATTTTAAAAATTTACAAAGCTGTTGTCCGATCGAAACTCGATTATGGGAGTGTAATATATGGATCTTCTGCTAAGTCTGTTCTTCAAGCCCTGGATACTATTCATCACCAAGGCCTCCGATTATCCCTCGGAGCTTTCCGCACTTCGCCAGTCCAGAGTTTATATATAATGACAGGCGAGCCGGATTTAAGACATCGACGTGAGAAACTTACCCTAAAATACTATTTTAAGATTAAAGCCAACCCTTCTCACCCATTGCATAATAGTGTAACTAACCCTAAATTTGGAAGTCATTACTCATTAAAACCTTCATTCATACCGTCACTTGGTTTTAGAGTCCGTACCATAATGAATTCATTAAATGTTGACAATCTGGGAATATTTCCTAGAGAAAACGAACCTCCACCTTGGAATGATAAAAATCTACTTACCATCAATGACTTTTCACATTTTAACAAATCATCAACCCCCGATACCATTTATTTACAATTATTCCATTCCCATAGAAACAAATATTCATCTTTTAAAACAGTTTTTACTGACGGATCTAAGAACGGGACAAATGTTGGAGCCGCGGCCGTTTTTGATAATACAACCATTGCTAGAAAATTGCATGGGTGCTGCAGTGTCTTCACTTCAGAGATGTACGCAATAATTTTAGCCTTAAAAACGATTTCTACACACACTAATAAAAACTGGATCTTGTATACCGACTCTAAAAGCAGTATCGAATCCCTTTTAAACTGTACACATAAAAGTCATTCCTTGGTTTTAAAAGCAATGAATTTGCTCCTTACATTAACAGAAAATGATTTTCGGATATTCTTTTGTTGGATTCCTGGGCATGTGGGAATCCGGGGCAATGAGAAAGCAGATTTGGCAGCCAAAAACGCAACACTGATTATAAACTCCAATGTCCCGATTCACGACATTAATAGTGTTTTAACCCAAGCCATAAATTCATCCTGGCAATCCGCTTGGGATTTGGAAAACCATAACAAACTTCATGATATTCAACCATCTATAAAGGGATTCAGCAAAACAAACTTAAATAGAAGTCATCATGTAAAACTGACAAGGCTCCGAATCGGACATTCCTTTTTTACCCACAGACATTTACTGCTGGGAGAACCAGCTCCTTTATGCTCATCATGCAATAGTATTTTTTCCATAAAGCACATATTGACGGAATGCCGGAATTTTAATCATCATAGACTAAACCGATTTGGTATCTCCCCTATTACCTTAACAGACTTGTTGATGGACCCACATCATAAAAACTTATTTTTATTCCTTACTGACATTGGTTTCGTAAACTTTATTTAGATTTCATAATCGACTGCAACATACACAACTGCACTCAATTTTATTACGTGGCTTTCTGACTCGCTCTAATTAAATACCAGTTATGAACTAGCTATTGTTTGGCGCAGCATGGCCAAATCTGGCCCTTGTGCCATAAAAAACCAACCAACCAACCAACCAACCAAATATTCTGTTCTGGAATCAATGTACCTTTTATTGACAGACAACTCCAAACGGCTATTAGAATTGTAAGAAAGTGGGCAAACGAAAATGGTTTTGTTTTTTCTTCGCAAAAGACTGTATGTGTACATTTTACTAGAAGACGCGGACTTTTTCCTGATCCAGAACTTTTACTCGACGGAACTGTTATTCCAGTAGTTCCAGAAATAAAATTTTTGGGTATTATTTTTGACTCGAAGTTATCTTTTCGACCTCATATCAAGGTATTGAAACGAAAATGCAACCAATCATTGAATATTTTAAAGGTTTTATGTAACACAACTTGGGGAGCTGATTTTATTTCAATTTTAAAAATTTACAAAGCTGTTGTCCGATCGAAACTCGATTATGGGAGTGTAATATATGGATCTTCTGCTAAGTCTGTTCTTCAAGCCCTGGATACTATTCATCACCAAGGCCTCCGATTATCCCTCGGAGCTTTCCGCACTTCGCCAGTCCAGAGTTTATATATAATGACAGGCGAGCCGGATTTAAGACATCGACGTGAGAAACTTACCCTAAAATACTATTTTAAGATTAAAGCCAACCCTTCTCACCCATTGCATAATAGTGTAACTAACCCTAAATTTGGAAGTCATTACTCATTAAAACCTTCATTCATACCGTCACTTGGTTTTAGAGTCCGTACCATAATGAATTCATTAAATGTTGACAATCTGGGAATATTTCCTAGAGAAAACGAACCTCCACCTTGGAATGATAAAAATCTACTTACCATCAATGACTTTTCACATTTTAACAAATCATCAACCCCCGATACCATTTATTTACAATTATTCCATTCCCATAGAAACATATATTCATCTTTTAAAACAGTTTTTACTGACGGATCTAAGAACGGGACAAATGTTGGAGCCGCGGCCGTTTTTGATAATAGAACCATTGCTAGAAAATTGCATGGGTGCTGCAGTGTCTTCACTTCAGAGATCTACGCAATAATTTTAGCCTTAAAAACGATTTCTACACACACTAATAAAAACTGGATCTTGTATACCGACTCTAAAAGCAGTATCGAATCCCTATTAAACTGTACACATAAAAGTCATTCCTTGGTTTTAAAAGCAATGAATTTGCTCCTAACATTAACAGAAAATGATTTTCGGATATACTTTTGTTGGATTCCCGGGCATGTGGGAATCCGGGGCAATGAGAAAGCGGATTTGGCAGCCAAAAACGCAACATTGATTATAAACTCCAATGTCCCGATTCACGACATTAATAGTGTTTTAACCCAAGCCATAAATTCATCCTGGCAATCCGCTTGGGATTTGGAAAACCACAACAAACTTCATGATGCATGGGTTTGCATCATGAAGTTTATAAAGGGATAAAGGGATGCTGAATCCCTTTATAGATGATATTCAACCATCTATAAAGGGATTCAGCAAAACAAACTTAAATAGAAATCATCACGTAAAACTGACAAGGCTCCGAATTGGACATTCCTTTTTTACCCACAGACATTTACTGCTGGGAGAACCAGCTCCTTTATGCTCATCATGCAATAGTATTTTTTCCATAAAGCACATATTGACGGAATGCCGGAATTTTAATCATCATAGACTAAACCGATTTGGTATCTCCCCTATTACCTTAACAGACTTGTTGATGGACCCACATCATAAAAACTTATTTTTATTCCTTACTGACATTGGTTTCGTAAACTTTATTTAGATTTTATAATCGACTGCAACATACACAACTGTACTGAATTTTATTACGTGGCTTTCTGACTCGCTCTAAATAAATACCAGTTATGAACTAGCTATTGTTTGGCGCAGCATGGCCAAATCTGGCCCTTGTGCCATAAAAAACCAACCAACCAACCATTCCTTGGTTTTAAAAGCAATGAATTTGCTCCTAACACTAACAGAAAATGATTTTCAGATATTCTTTTGTTGGATTCCTGGGCATGTGGGAATCCGGGGCAATGAGAAAGCAGATTTGGCAGCCAAAAACGCAACACTGATTATAAACTCCAATGTCCCGATTCACGACATTAATAGTGTTTTATCCCAAGCCATAAATTCATCCTGGCAATCCGCTTGGGATTTGGAAAACCATAACAAACTTCATGATATTCAACCATCTATAAAGGGATTCAGCAAAACAAACTTAAATAGAAATCATCACGTAAAACTGACAAGGCTCCGAATTGGACATTCCTTTTTTACCCACAGACATTTACTGCTGGGAGAACCAGCTCCTTTATGCTCATCATGCAATAGTATTTTTTCCATAAAGCACATATTGACGGAATGCCGGAATTTTAATCGTCATAGACTAAACCGATTTGGTATCTCCCCTATTACCTTAACAGACTTGTTGATGGACCCACATCATAAAAACTTATTTTTATTCCTTACTGACATTAGTTTCGCAAACTTTATTTAGATTTTATAATCGACTGCAACATACACAACTGTACTGAATTTTATTACGTGGCTTTCTGACTCGCTCTAAATAAATACCAGTTATGAACTAGCTATTGTTTGGCGCAGCATGGCCAAATCTGGCCCTTGTGCCATAAAAAACCAACCAACCAACCAACCTAATGAAATGGACACTCAGCGCAATGGCACGAGAAATGTTCATCCTGGAAACAGGTCCGATTCCTTTGTCACAAATGCTAAATGGCAGTCATGGAAGTCATCACACGAAAAACGAAAAGTTTAAATTCATATTTTCTTTTCTATACCATTTTTCGTTCAAAACATTAGCCAGGAACAGCAACGTATTTTAAAATGAGATTAATATTGCATTACTATTACTCAAGATTTTACTTAGAATTGGAGCAGGGAGTCCTTACCTCATCTGAAGAGATGGGCGCTACCGGCCTGGGCGCTACCGGCCTATTATACAAAATTTTATTTAGAATTGGGCAGGGAGTGCTTACCTCTTCTGAAGAGTTCGGCAACTCCTGCTGCCTCGCAATTGGCACAACCTCAGCCATCGGCCTTGGCACAACCTCAGCCATCGGCCTTGGCACAACTTCTTCACTTTCTTCTTCCTATACAAATGCAATATGAGAAAATAAGAAAAAATAAAAGTAATAAGGTGTTATAACACAAGTATATATTAACAGTCATTCAAATTGCATCGAACATAAAAATCGATGCGTTGAAAACAGATGATGCAACGGCCTTTTTAACTAAAAGTGTTCGTTTAACGGAAACTAAAACGTTCAATACTATTCAAGGGCTATTTTAGGGCAACTAGGTATGTTTTTATTATTTTCGTTCATACACATGTTTTTATGCACACTTTATTAGTGTCACAAATTATCTTAGTTTTCGCAGATTTTAGGTCACAATATACATTTATGCAGAATTTTCTAGCTATTTTTTATCGTCTAAGAACATTTCCTCTGTTACATACTTTTGGTTTAGTGAACCAACAATTGTTTTATTTTATAATGTAATTTGTAACTTTCTTGAAATCAATAGAATATTGGCGTTCAGTTTACATTATCTTTCCCAGATAAATTTATGGAGGTCATGAAACAAAAGCAATTTTTTAAGTAAAAAGCTAAGATTTAAGTCTATCAAGAGCCACAAAAATTATACAAATTCCAGTTTCTAATAAGACAGTTAAGAAAACAGCCCACTTAATCAAAAATTAAGTTCATTATAGTTGGTTTTAGCTGCAAAAGGGCTAATTAGATGGAGGAAAAAATGCCTTGAAATGAATTTAAACGCCCTTCCCGAACAAGATTTAGTTTGTTTTCATGCCCTAAGGTCATTGCTTTATTAGAGGACTAAGTAGATTGGATCTAGGGTTTAAGTGGATTCCGAACCACTACAAACATGCATGCCTAAACCAGTATACAAACTCTCCAACAAGGGCTAATGTGCTAACCACTCAGCTACCAGACTGGTATTCCCTAACCGGGATTTGAATCTAGAGCCGGTAAAATGGAAATAAAAATGAAGTACCAGGCTGGATGTAATTTTGGTGGATTTTATTTAACATTGCTGTGCCCTTTTACAGTTTAAAGATTGTAAGATTGGACATTTAAGAGTAGGCTATAATACACTGACAAAAATCGACGCACCAAGGAGTTGTCCGATTGCGATAAAAATTGGTGGATGTGAAGAACATACATAGAAAAACAAGAATAAAATTTCAGAACAATCGAATGATTTATTTCAGAGTTTGACCGTTACAAAGGGAGGAAGTCAATAAGGTGTTGGTCCACCTCTGGCTCGATGCAAGCTGTCACCCGGCGTGATATAGACTGAAAAAGTTACCGGATGGTGTCCTGCGGAGTTTCTTATCAAATTGTCTCCAACTGTCGGGCTAAATGGTCAACATTCCCGGATGTTTGCAATCCCCTTCTCATAACGTCCCAAATATGCTCTATGGGAGAGATCAGGAAGCCTAGCTGGCCAAGGAAGTTTTGGGAAACTTGAAGACAATTCATAGCAACACGTGTCGTGTACGGCCAGGTATTATCTTGTTGAAAAGTAAGTCCGGGGTGTCGCAAAAGGAACGGTAATACAACCGGTCGTAGAATGTAGTCTACGTACCGCTGTGCTGTAAGGGTGCCAGAAATGACTATCAAAGGGGTCCGGCTATCAAAGAAGATGGCACCCCAGACCATAACGCCCTGTTGCGGGCATGTGTGGCGTGCGATAGTAAGGTCAGGATCATCACGCTGCCCTGGACGTCTCCAGACACGTCTGCGGTTGTCGTCAGGACACAGTTGGAAACGGGACTCGTCACTAAAGACAACGTCAACAGTCAGCGCCGCTCCAAGTTGATCGTCCCCGGCAACACTAATCGGTCTTGACGGTGTACAGGCGTGAGAGGTAAGCGGCATAACGGTCGGCGCGAGCGTAAATTCCGCTCAGTCGTTTGCAGAAGGTTATGTTGGACACATGCGGGTCACTCGCTGGATAGTTGCTAACGACGAATCTGGTGCTGTGACAGCTGCTCTGACAATCGCTGTCTTCCCGTTCTGTTGTCGACCGCTGCCGTCCTGACGTTGACATCTGCCGTTCTTGACCCACTCTTGTCAGCATCGTCTAATCGCCGCATCGCTTCGACCCACATGTCGAGCGATTCTTCGATACGTGCAACCAACCTCCTTCAATCCGATAGCACGATCTCTTTCAAACTCTGACATATGCTCGTAATGAGCACGAATGTTTCGTTGAGGCATTGTTAGTCAACGTAATTTCTGTTGCATTTCGACTGCGGATATCTTTTGACCACAGATTGAGTATCGCTCCTCATACACATGCTGAATGCACAGTTCCGATGCGCTGGAGCTCCCACTAGTGATTCATTGTACACCAAATTTTAATCATTTGCATATTCGTTAAAAATGTCTGCATGCGAAATTTCATTACAATTGGACAACTCCTTGGTGCGTCGATTTCAGTTAGTGTATTCTTAAAAGATGTATCGCCTAAAAATGTTTAAAAGCATCCGAATAGGCTCCGCCATCGGTCTCCCACATCGCATCGGCAAAGACGTCTCCCATCAATGTTAGCCCTGCGAATATGTCCCTCTCGGGCTCAACTTCCACCCTTTCCTCTTCCTATACAAATGCAACGCTAGACAATAAGAAAAAAATTAATGTAATAAGGCGTTACAACACAAGTATATATCAACAGCTACTGAAATTGCATCGCACATAAAGAAAAGTGGTGTTAGAGATGATGCAATGTGCTTTTTAACCGAAAATGTTCAGTTGAACAAACTAAAACGTTCAATACCATTCAAAGGCTATTTTATGGCAAGAAGGGGACGTTTTTATCCCTTTTGTTCATACACATGTTTTTATGCACACTTTATTAGTGTCACAAATTATCTTAGTTTTCGCAGATTTTAGGTCACAATATACATTTATGCAGAATTTTCTAGCAATTTTTTATCGTCTAAGAACATTTCCTCTGTTACATACTTTTGGTTTAGTGAACCAACAATTGTTTTATTTTATAATGTAATTTGTAACTTTCTTGAAATCAATAGAATATTGGCGTTCAGTTTACATTATCTTTCCCAGATAAATTTATGGAGGTCATGAAACAAAAGCAACTTTATAAGTAAAATACTAAGATTTAAGTCTATCAAGCGCCACAAAAAATTATAAAAATTCCAGTTTCTAATAAGACAGTTAGGAAAACCGCCCACTTAATCACAAATTAAATTCATTATGGTTGGTTTTAGCTGCACAAGGGCTAATTAGATGGAGGGAAAAATGCCTTGAAGTGAATTTTAAATGCCCTTCTCGATCCAGATTTAGTTTGTTTCGTGCTCTAAGGTCATTGCTTTATTAGAGGACTAAGTAGATTGGGATCTACGGTTTAAGTGGGTTCCGAACCACTCCAAATATGCATGCCTAAACCAGTATACAAACTCTACAACAAGGGCTAATGTGCTAACCACTCGGCTACCAGACTGGTATTTTTGAAAATTTTTGTGTAAAACCTCTTTGGGCAATTCGTGATCTATAACTAAATATTGAACACAATACTTTAAAATATTTTTTTTCGCTCGTCAATTATTTACTACTGAAGGGATTTTCTGATAATGCACGCAGACCTTAACAATTTGAAGCAAATGGATTACCAATCAAATGAAATTTATGTTTAAAAAACAAATTGAGTATTAAAAGTATGTAGGAACTCATCTCATGATTAACTTTTTAAATAGCTTTGCAATGTAGAAATCTTTATGTACCATTTGTATTTTAATTTACTACTTATGATCATTTTCTGAAAATACTTTAAAAATTTTTTACTTTTAGCATTACTTTTACAAAAATCTATACCCAGTGTCTTTTAAACAATGCGGCTTTGTGTTAGTTATTAACCTTTTTATATAAAAACCTCGGTCAGACGGCGAGGTCAACTGAGTAGGCACCCCACTCTACAAACTTCCCCACTCCACCAACGTGAGGTCATGACAGCTCCCACATACACGACGGCCTGGTTACAATGAGTTTCGAACTAGCAACCCTCCGGCTACTAATCCACGACTCTACTATATAGTACAGGGAGCATGGCCCAATTTTCTGCAGGTCCGTTTTGTAAATGGTTAATTTATCTGTTTTAATTGGTATTAGTTACTAAAACATTAAAGCAATGTAAAATGTAGAAATACTATAAACATTTCTTAAAGTGTAATTCAAGTTGGATCCAGATTGGAGATGTCCACTAACTAGGAAATTGACATTAATGTCATTAATTAGCATGCTCATTAATTTCGTCTTTTTTCGCTTTTCAATGGTTTTTCAAATCATTGCTTTTGCAGTGTAAGATGAAGGAATCCAAAAAAATGTTATTAAGTAATAATTAAAATTAAGGTTGATCCAATGAAATCAGTTTTTATCTAAAATAAGTCATATTTGCTTTCAATGTAGTTTGAAATTCTGCATATTTGCTCATTTGAAAATCGGTCATCTAATGCACATAGAGTGGAATGTTTGTTGAATCTAATTGTTTTAGTGCATTATTTTCTATTTCTCATTTTACAAATTTTTATATAAAACTTTAGAACCCAATTTTTGATTAAGCTATGAGGCAATTTTTATTGTATTTATAATGCCATTTGAAATTGGAATTGAATGTGTTGGTTGAAAGCATTTAAATTCTTGTAATCAATTGAAGTTGTAGATTTTATATTTTCTGTTTGCAAGTGATTTGGATTAATTGTTTTACTAAAGTGTCACATGATAATTAACAAATAGAAAGTTCGGAACATGCTGCACCCATATAGAATCTTCATGAAGAGGAACATACACTTTTGATGAAATATGTTAGTGTAGGTGGCAACAGAAAGACTACAAAATGCTGAGCAGAGCATCATTCCGATAGAATGGAAGTTGTTCGGCTTCATGGAGTTTCGAACTCACTCCTGCTGCTAATCCGTTGTTCTTCCAACTAGGCTACCGAGGCCCCTACTGATCCCCAGATCTGTTTGTGAAAACAGATCTGGGAATCGGTGACAAGCAGATAACTTGTTGAGGGCAGAGGCTTAAGGCTCTAAAGGCCACTTTTCCAATTGAGGCTACTGAGTTTAGATTAAAAGGGGAGGGCCCGAGTCCCCTCCCACTGTATGACCCTTCTTCGATGTATTTAGTGGGTATGCCCTCTGGTTTAATCACACCCAAAAAAAAAAACAATTTGAAACAATAAAAAAAATTGATGCCGAAGTCTTCAATCCTTTCTGCCGACAACGGGGGAAATTGAAGTATCGTAATCGCATAATAAATTAACATTCCTCAAACAGAACAAAAGATGCATTGTTTCTCGATACGTTCTCGACAGTAGCTTGAAAAAGAATGCCATTATAATGTAAACGAATTTCACCGTACCTTTGAGAGATCACTCTTAATGTCACTTAACCGTAGTACATTTCTAGCAAAATTGTATAAGCAGTGCTTTTTCTTACAGCAGTCCGTGTTCTGGGTTCAGTGAGATAGCATTTGAGTAGTTTTTTGACAAGTCTACTCTTTAGGTTAGGGGAGGATTAAACAATGTTCCCATGAGTGCCATCTTAAGCTCAGTTTATGGCTTACAGTTTATTGTTCTCCAATGCGATAGCGTTGATTACGAGTTGTCGCAGCAAGTAATCACTATGGCTGAAATGTTTAAGATCATCTGCCTACTCACTGGAGCCACATTATAAATGGCCCAATTTTCTGCAGATCCGTTTTGTAAATGGTTAATTTATCTGTTTTAATTGGTATTAGAGTTACTAAAACATTAAAGCAATTTAAAATGTAGATATACTATAAACATTTCTTAAAGTGTAATTCAAGTTGGATCCAGATGTCCACTAACTAGGAAATTGACATTAATGTCATTAATTAGCATGCTCATTAAAATCTCGCCTTTTTTCGCTTTTCAATGGTTTTTCAAATCATTGCTTTTGCAGTGTAAGATGAAGGAATCCAAAAAAATGTTATTAAGTAATAATTAAAATTAAGGTTGATCCAATGAAATCAGTTTTTATCTAAAATAAGCCATATTTGCTTTCAATGTAGTTTGAAATTCTGCATATTTGCTCATTTGAAAATCGGTCATCTAATGCACATAGAGTGGAATGTTTGTTGAATCTAATTGTTTTAGTGCATTATTTTCTATTTCTCATTTTACAAATTTTTATATAAAACTTTAGAACCCAATTTTTGATTAAGCTATGAGGCAATTTTAATTGTATTTATAATGCCATTTGAAATTGGAATTGAATGTGTTGGTTGAAAGCATTTAAATTCTTGTAATCAATTGAAGTTGTAGATTTTATTTTCTGTTTGCAAGTGATTTGGATTAATTGTTTTACTAAAGTGTCACATGATAATTAACCAATAGAAAGTTCTGAACATGCTGCACCCGTATAGAATCTTCATTAAGAGGATCATACACTTTTGATGAAATTTGTTACCAGTGTAGGTGGCAACAGAAAGACTACAAAATGCTGCGCAAAGCATCATTCTCATAAAATGGAGGTTGTTCAGCTTCATGGAAAGTTCGAAACATGCTGCACCCGTATAGAATGTTCATTAGAGGAACATACGCTTTGGATGAAATTAGTCATCAGTGTAGGTGGCAACAGAAAGACTACGAGTGGCTGTGCATCATTCTCTTGGAATGGAAGTTGTTCAGCTTCATGGAAATTTCATCCAGACACTATTTCTCCACCTTTTTAAATCTTGAACATCATTATCAAAACCTATATTCGAGCCATTTCGCAATCACTTAGAATTTAGAAGTTCAAAAGGGATAAATAGAAAGGAGCCATACATAAAATATTCGTCTGATTATGCACAATAAAAGATAACATTTAGATTTTACTACGAGGAGGAAAAATAAACTAAAAGGCGTGGATAAAAAGAGGATAAAACGAGAGGGAGAACAGATCACCAATGACATGAGAATTATTACTTTCCTCGGGGCTCCCACGCTTCAAGCAAAATATTTGACTTAAAGGTCTTATCGTGTCTACTTTTTATTTTTAAGGCTACATTTCATTTTCCGATAGATTAACCCGTGAGTGAACAAGTGCTGTTACGATTCCAAGTTTAAAAGTTAAATCAAATTTTTAGTGAACTTATAAATTATGCTATAGGTTTTTGGCAACACTTGACCTGGGACGAATAGTTTTTCACTCATTGAATAATATTTATGTCCCAAAGGTCAGGTTCGAGTCGTTTTAGAATAACGGTGATGTAAAATAATCAGTGCTCTTGTTAAAACTTAACATCTTTTAAGGTGTTTAAAATTAAAGGCCAACTAAGGAATCTTAAAAACCCAAAAGAAAACTCGGCCTAACTAAGGCCAGTGGGATACCTGATGATGGATGAAGGAAAGCTAACATTTAAATTTTTGTATGAAATTGAAAACTGCGGATTAATATATTTGCCCCCTTCTCCATTACCGGCAAATATCACAACCCAAAATATATCATTTTTACTTCACAATGGACAAGTCGTTTCAGACGTTAAGACAATTGCTGATACCTTGGGAGAATCTTTTTCTAGGGTATCTCATGAGAGCTCTTACCCCCAAGATTTTATTAATTATAAGCGACGTGAAGAACGCAAGACGTTAAACTTTCAACCATCCGCTCATAAAACTTACAATCGTAATTTTACCACATTCGAACTGAAAAATGCATTAAGAAAATCACACCCGACTTCACCGGGCCCCGATCATATTCATCTAGACATGTTGACCCATCTCAATGAAGACTCATTACAAAATGTTTTACTTCTCTATAATAGAATTTGGACAGAGCAAGATTTTCCGACAACCTGGCACAGAGCTATTATTATTCCAATACCGAAACCTGGGAAGGATCCTCAAGACCCTAATAACTATCGACCCATTGCCTTGACAAGCTGTATCTGCAAAGTCATGGAAAGAATGGTGAATGCTCGGTTGATACATGTCCTTGAGTCTGAAAAACATCTATCGGAGTTTCAAAGCGGATTCCGTTTTGGACGAAGCACCTACGACAATGCCTTAATGCTAGAATCCTCTATCAGAGATACATTCGTCACAAAGAAGCATTTGGTAGCTGTCTTCTTCGATATGGAGAAAGCTTACGATAGGACATGGCGATATGGCATAATGCGAGACTTATACGAGATGGGCTTTCTGGGAAATCTCCCACTATTTATTCAAAACTTTTTATTGACAAGGACCTTTAGCGTTCGCATTAATAATATTTTATCAGATGACTTTTCACAGGACGAGGGTGTTCCCCAAGGAAGCGTTCTAAGCGTGATACTTTTTATAATTAAAATCAACGGTATTATTAAACAACTTCCTCCATATGTGCACGGAACGCTTTTTGTAGACGATTTCCAAATATTCTGTTCTGGAATCAATGTACCTTTTATTGAAAGACAACTCCAAACGGCTATTAGAATTGTAAGAAAGTGGGCAAACGAAAATGGTTTTGTTTTTTCTTCGCAAAAGACTGTATGTGTACATTTTACTAGAAGACGCGGACTTTTTCCTGATCCAGAACTTTTACTCGACGGAACTGTTATTCCAGTAGTTCCAGAAATAAAATTTTTGGGTATTATTTTTGACTCGAAGTTATCTTTTCGATCTCATATCAAAGTATTGAAACGAAAATGCAACCAATCATTGAATATTTTAAAGGTTTTATGTAACACAACTTGGGGAGCTGATTTTATTTCAATTTTAAAAATTTACAAAGCTGTTGTCCGATCGAAACTCGATTATGGGAGTGTAATATATGGATCTTCTGCTAAGTCTGTTCTTCAAGCCCTGGATACTATTCATCACCAAGGCCTCCGATTATCCCTCGGAGCTTTCCGCACTTCGCCAGTCCAGAGTTTATATATAATGACAGGCGAGCCGGATTTAAGACATCGACGTGAGAAACTTACCCTAAAATACTATTTTAAGATTAAAGCCAACCCTTCTCACCCATTGCATAATAGAGTAACTAACCCTAAATTTGGAAGTCATTACTCATTAAAACCTTCATTCATACCATCACTTGGTTTTAGAGTCCGTACCATAATGAATTCATTAAACGTTGACAATCTGGGAATATTTCCTAGAGAAAACGAACCTCCACCTTGGAATGATAAAAATCTACTTACCATCAATGACTTTTCCCATTTTAACAAATCATCAACCCCCGATACCATTTATTTACAATTATTCCATTCCCATAGAAACAAATATTCATCTTTTAAAACAGTTTTTACTGACGGATCTAAGAACGGGACAAATGTTGGTGCTGCGGCCGTTTTTGATAATACAACCATTGCTAGAAAATTGCATGGGTGCTGCAGTGTCTTCACTTCAGAGATCTACGCAATAATTTTAGCCTTAAAAACGATTTTTACACACACTAATAAAAACTGGATCTTGTATACCGACTCTAAAAGTAGTATCGAATCCCTATTAAACTGTACACATGAAAGTCATTCCTTGGTTTTAAAAGCAATGAATTTGCTCCTAACATTAACAGAAAATGATTTTCGGATATTCTTTTGTTGGATTCCTGGGCATGTGGGAATCCGGGGCAATGAGAAAGCGGATTTGGCAGCCAAAAACGCAACTTTGATTATAAACTCCAATGTCCCGATTCACGACATTAATAGTGTTTTAACCCAAGCCATAAATTCATCCTGGCAATCCGCTTGGGATTTGGAAAACCATAACAAACTTCATGATATTCAACCATCTATAAAGGGATTCAGCAAAACAAACTTAAATAGAAGTCATCATGTAAAACTGACAAGGCTCCGAATCGGACATTCCTTTTTTACCCACAGACATTTACTGCTGGGAGAACCAGCTCCTTTATGCTCATCATGCAATAGTATTTTTTCCATAAAGCACATATTGACGGAATGCCGGAATTTTAATCATCATAGACTAAACCGATTTGGCATCTCCCCTATTACCTTAACAGACTTGTTGATGGACCCACATCATAAAAACTTATTTTTATTCCTTACTGACATTGGTTTCGTAAACTTTATTTAGATTTTATAATCGACTGCAACATACACAACTGTACTGAATTTTATTACGTGGCTTTCTGACTCGCTCTAATTAAATATCAGTTATGAACTAGCTATTGTTTGGCGCAGCATGGCCAAATCTGGCCCTTGTGCCATAAAAAACCAACCAACCAACCAACCAACCAACCTCCATATGTGCACGGAACGCTTTTTGTAGACGATTTCCAAATATTCTGTTCTGGAATCAATGTACCTTTTATTGAAAGACAACTCCAAACGGCTATTAGAATTGTAAGTAAGTGGGCAAATGAAAATGGTTTTGTTTTTTCTTCGCAAAAGACTGTATGTGTACATTTTACTAGAAGACGCGGACTTTTTCCTGATCCAGAACTTTTACTAGACGGAACTGTTATTCCAGTAGTTCCAGAAATAAAATTTTTGGGTATTATTTTTGACTCGAAGTTATCTTTTCGATCTCATATCAAAGTATTGAAACGAAAATGCAACCAATCATTGAATATTTTAAAGGTTTTATGTAACACAACTTGGGGAGCTGATTTTATTTCAATTTTAAAAATTTACAAAGCTGTTGTCCGATCGAAACTCGATTATGGGAGTGTAATATATGGATCTTCTGCTAAGTCTGTTCTTCAAGCCCTGGATACTATTCATCACCAAGGCCTCCGATTATCCCTCGGAGCTTTCCGCACTTCGCCAGTCCAGAGTTTATACATAATGACAGGCGAGCCGGATTTAAGACATCGACGTGAGAAACTTACCCTAAAATACTATTTTAAGATTAAAGCCAACCCTTCTCACCCATTGCATAATAGTGTAACTAACCCTAAATTTGGAAGTCATTACTCATTAAAACCTTCATTCATACCGTCACTTGGTTTTAGAGTCCGTACCATAATGAATTCATTAAATGTTGACAATCTGGGAATATTTCCTAGAGAAAACGAACCTCCACCTTGGAATGATAAAAATCTACTTACCATCAATGACTTTTCCCATTTTAACAAATCATCAACCCCCGATACCATTTATTTACAATTATTCCATTCCCATAGAAACAAATATTCATCTTTTAAAACAGTTTTTACTGACGGATCTAAGAACGGGACAAATGTTGGAGCCGCGGCCGTTTTTGATAATACAACCATTGCTAGAAAATTGCATGGGTGCTGCAGTGTCTTCACTTCAGAGATCTACGCAATAATTTTAGCCTTAAAAACGATTTCTACACACACTAATAAAAACTGGATCTTGTATACCGACTCTAAAAGCAGTATCGAATCCCTATTAAACTGTACACATAAAAGTCATTCCTTGGTTTTAAAAGCAATGAATTTGCTCCTTACATTAACAGAAAATGATTTTCGGATATTCTTTTGTTGGATTCCTGGGCATGTGGGAATCCGGGGCAATGAGAAAGCGGATTTGGCAGCCAAAAACGCAACATTGATTATAAACTCCAATGTCCCGATTCACGACATTAATAGTGTTTTAACCCAAGCCATAAACTCATCCTGGCAATCGCCCCCAGGGGCATTCCTTCTTTAGGTTTGTACGGGCTTCACAATCCCGGGGTACCCGAGTGATCTTTTTCTTTCCCAGGGGTTTGCTGTCTTTGGTGAACACGGGGGTCGCGCTCCCGGGATACCTAAGCGATCTTTCTCTACCTTCATCCCACTACTCTATTCCCCACCCCTCCTTTTTCTCCATTTCACGTCTTGCGATTCGGAAACCATTAAAATTTCTTTACATTAAAAAACACCTTAAATTCACTCTTTTGTTATTTAAAAAATATGTTAATCACCTATGTTATTACGTATCATAGAATACCTTTTTAGTTGTGTTAAGTTCTATTTGCTTCTAAATTATCATTTATTCCTTTTTATGATTCTTTTAAAAAACGTCAGTACGTTTTTCTGACCCGCATGTTTGCCGTGTGCGGCGTCCCGTATCGGGGGAAAGTGGAGTCCTGGGGTACCTGATGCGTGCCCTTTGGTCCATGCTTCTGCGTAGACGGGTGGCTGGAGTGAGCCCGCTCTGGTCAATCGGCTCACCTAATTTCTCTGGGGTTCACCACGTCAGAGCGCTTGGTCCCTCTGTCGTGTTGGACTCCAATGATATTGGGTATTTAGGGTTAGTGCTGTAGCTAGGGATGCCCTGGGCGAACTGGCGGATCCACATTCCGACACTACGGCACTATATTCTGGTTGTTACTCCTGAAGCGGTTCCGAGATCTGTTGCTGGACAACTGCCGGATACTGCTTCCCCTGGTTGGGCTCCATGGTGGGCGGGGGCACACCAGGATGAACTTTTTTTCTATTATTCATGGAAACTAAAACTTCTTGCCCTGACGGAGGCTTTGATCCGTCAAACACCACTAACAAAGAAAATTATAATTATAATAATGAATCATGTATAGTAACGGTTACACCTGTCATTTCCGCAATTCCTGAAACAAAAAAATCTGTTCCTAAATTTCTTATTGTACACAACGAATCCGGTAAATTAACAAAAATGTCACCATTTCTAATCGAAAAATACATTAAAAATGCAGCTGATGAAGTAAAAAATGTTAAAAAATTGAAATCTGGAGACCTATTGATAGAATCCAAATCGGAAACACAATCAATAAAATTATTAAACATTAAAAACTTTGGGGACGTCGAAATTCAAGTCTTTCCGCATAAAACCCTTAACTATACCCGAGGAGTTATCTCATCCCAAGAACTTGCAATGGTGTCCGACGAAGAATTTGTAGCTGAATTAAAAGATCAAAAAGTTATAGCAGCCAAAAGAATCATGATGAGGCGAGACTCTAATTTCATTCCATCAAGAAATGTTATTCTGACCTTCGATTCTCCTGTTATGCCAACAAAAATTAAAGCCGGTTACTTGTGCTGCGACGTGAGGCCTTTCGTTCCAAGCCCACTGCGATGCTTTTTATGCCAGAGATTTGGACATGCTAAAACAGCATGTCGAGCATCAGCAACCATCTGTGCACGTTGCGCAAAGCCCGGTCACGACAGTTCTACGTGCTCCGAAATCGAACATTGTGTTAATTGCCAGGGAAATCATGCTGCGTATTCAAAAACTTGCCCTCGTTGGATACAGGAAAAAGAAATACAATCAATAAGAGTTACCAAAAATCTATCTTTCCCCGAAGCAAGAAAACTAGTGGAATCTCGTACACCTCGTCCTAACACCTCATATGCATCCGTCATTAAAACTAGCAAAACAATAAGCACCCAAACATATAATTCAGTTTTTACATCTAATAAAGTAAATGCAGAAACGCAAATAAACTCTACTCCTTATAATTATCAACCAACCAAATCAAATCAGCAATCCCATAGCGTAAGCCCAAAATCAAGTGACAAAGTTACAAGTAAACCCTCAAACCTGCCGCAACAGAGAACCACACCAGCAACAAAAATCTTCAAGCCGAACCCAACAACGTCATTAGAACAAAATAAAAAAAAGCAAAGTAAGAAAGACAAACCTACTCACCGGAACTCTAAAGACCCCTCAAAATTACCCGATACCGAAATAGATTTACACCCTTCCACGGACTCAGACATGGAGTTTGGAGATGACAGTATTGACGAGAACGCTGCATTTTTTAGGAAAGGTTCTAGATTTTATAAAAAACCTTCCAAATAAAACCACCCAACCTTTATTTCAGAAGACATTGAAAAGGGCTCTAATTTTTAAAAAATAAATGGCTATTAATCTCCTAACTTGGAACTGTCATGGTTTTCGTACACATATCGACGATATCAAATCTCTAATAAATAATTTTAACCCTGTTTGCCTAGCCCTTCAAGAAACATACTTAACGCCTAATAACTCAATTAATGTTAAAAATTATAATTTAATAAGAAATGATTACATCCACGGTGCACGCGCTTCGGGCGGCGTGGCTCTGATGACTTTGCAGAATTTTCCATCAAGAAGAATTTCTTTAAATACGAGCATTCAAGCAATAGCCATTCAACTTCATATTAAATTTTTACTAACAATCTGCTGCATATATCTACCCCCAAATGAAAGCGTTAGTCAGCAGGAACTAAATGATTTAATAACTCAACTTCCGTCTCCATACTTCATCATAGGGGATTTTAACGGACACAACCCTCTTTGGGGAAGTAATGATTTTAACACAAAAGGACAACAAATTGAAAAATTGATGGATGATCATTGTCTCTGCCTTTTAAATGATTCCAGTCACACATACTTCCATACTCCGACCCAAACCTTTCACACCCTGGACCTTGCAATATGCTCCCCTACTTTGCTTTCATTTTGGGACTTTAAAATTGACAATGATCTGCACAATAGCGATCACTTTCCAATCATTTTAACATATAACTGCAATGACGTTTTACTACCCAGACGACCTGTGCGATATATATTTGAGAAAGCGGATTGGACTCGATATCAGGTGGAATCAAACATTTCCGACAACATGGTTATGATGCCTAGCATAAATGATGCCGTTGAAATGATAACGAACACCTTGATTAAGGCGGCAGATGTGGCTATCCCCAAAACATCGGGTAAAATGCCTAAATTATGGAAGCCTTGGTGGAATGAAGCATGCTCTCAAGCCCATAAATTCCAAAAAAAAGCATGGAACACCTTCAGACGTTATCCCACCACTTCGAATCTGATAGTTTTCAAGCGGGCTAAAGCAGAAGCTCGAAAATTAAGGAGACAGCGACAAAAAGAATCCTGGCAAGAATACGTAAATACAATTGAATGTCGAATATCATCAAAACAGCTATGGGGAAAAATTCGAAAAATTACCGGCAAATATCGTAATCCAAATATATCGTTTTTACTTCAAAATGGACAAGTCGTTTCAGACGTTAAGACAATTGCTGATACCTTGGGAGAATCTTTTTCTAAGGTATCGCATGAGAGCTCTTACCCCCAAGATTTTATTAATTATAAGCGACGTGAAGAACGCAAGACGTTAAACTTTCAACCATCCGCTCATAAAACTTACAATCGTAAGTTTACCTCATTCGAACTGAAAAATGCATTAAGGAAATCACACCCGACTTCACCGGGCCCCGATCATATTCATCTAGACATGTTGACCCATCTCAATGAAGATTCATTACAAAACATTTTACTTCTTTATAATAGAATTTGGACAGAGCAAGATTTTCCGACAACCTGGCACAGAGCTATTATTATTCCAATACCGAAACCTGGGAAGGATCCTCAAGACCCTAATAACTATCGACCCATTGCCTTGACAAGCTGTATCTGCAAAGTCATGGAAAGAATGGTGAATGCTCGGTTGATACATGTCCTTGAGTCTGAAAAACATCTATCGGAGTTTCAAAGCGGATTCCGTTTTGGACGAAGCACCTACGACAATGCCTTAATGCTGGAATCCTCTATCAGAGATACATTCGTCACAAAGAAGCATTTGGTAGCTGTCTTCTTCGATATGGAGAAAGCTTACGATAGGACATGGCGATATGGCATAATGCGAGACTTATACGAGATGGGCTTTCTGGGAAATCTCCCAATATTTATTCAAAACTTTCTATTGACAAGGACCTTTAGCGTTCGCATTAATAATATTTTATCAGATGACTTTTCACAGGACGAGGGTGTTCCCCAAGGAAGCGTTCTAAGCGTCATACTTTTTATAATTAAAATCAACGGTATTATTAAACAACTTCCTCCATATGTGCACGGAACGCTTTTTGTAGACGATTTCCAAATATTCTGTTCTGGAATCAATGTACCTTTTATTGAAAGACAACTCCAAACGGCTATTAGAATTGTAAGAAAGTGGGCAAACGAAAATGGTTTTGTTTTTTCTTCGCAAAAGACTGTATGTGTACATTTTACTAGAAGACGCGGACTTTTTCCTGATCCAGAACTTTTACTCGACGGAACTGTTATTCCAGTAGTTCCAGAAATAAAATTTTTGGGTATTATTTTTGACTCGAAGTTATCTTTTCGACCTCATATCAAGGTATTGAAACGAAAATGCAACCAATCATTGAATATTTTAAAGGTTTTATGTAACACAACTTGGGGAGCTGATTTTATTTCAATTTTAAAAATTTACAAAGCTGTTGTCCGATCGAAACTCGATTATGGGAGTGTAATATATGGATCTTCTGCTAAGTCTGTTCTTCAAGCCCTGGATACTATTCATCACCAAGGCCTCCGATTATCCCTCGGAGCTTTCCGCACTTCGCCAGTCCAGAGTTTATATATAATGACAGGCGAGCCGGATTTAAGACATCGACGTGAGAAACTTACCCTAAAATACTATTTTAAGATTAAAGCCAACCCTTCTCACCCATTGCATAATAGTGTAACTAACCCTAAATTTGGAAGTCATTACTCATTAAAACCTTCATTCATACCGTCACTTGGTTTTAGAGTCCGTACCATAATGAATTCATTAAATGTTGACAATCTGGGAATATTTCCTAGAGAAAACGAACCTCCACCTTGGAATGATAAAAATCTACTTACCATCAATGACTTTTCACATTTTAACAAATCATCAACCCCCGATACCATTTATTTACAATTATTCCATTCCCATAGAAACAAATATTCATCTTTTAAAACAGTTTTTACTGACGGATCTAAGAACGGGACAAATGTTGGAGCCGCGGCCGTTTTTGATAATACAACCATTGCTAGAAAATTGCATGGGTGCTGCAGTGTCTTCACTTCAGAGATGTACGCAATAATTTTAGCCTTAAAAACGATTTCTACACACACTAATAAAAACTGGATCTTGTATACCGACTCTAAAAGCAGTATCGAATCCCTTTTAAACTGTACACATAAAAGTCATTCCTTGGTTTTAAAAGCAATGAATTTGCTCCTTACATTAACAGAAAATGATTTTCGGATATTCTTTTGTTGGATTCCTGGGCATGTGGGAATCCGGGGCAATGAGAAAGCAGATTTGGCAGCCAAAAACGCAACACTGATTATAAACTCCAATGTCCCGATTCACGACATTAATAGTGTTTTAACCCAAGCCATAAATTCATCCTGGCAATCCGCTTGGGATTTGGAAAACCATAACAAACTTCATGATATTCAACCATCTATAAAGGGATTCAGCAAAACAAACTTAAATAGAAGTCATCATGTAAAACTGACAAGGCTCCGAATCGGACATTCCTTTTTTACCCACAGACATTTACTGCTGGGAGAACCAGCTCCTTTATGCTCATCATGCAATAGTATTTTTTCCATAAAGCACATATTGACGGAATGCCGGAATTTTAATCATCATAGACTAAACCGATTTGGTATCTCCCCTATTACCTTAACAGACTTGTTGATGGACCCACATCATAAAAACTTATTTTTATTCCTTACTGACATTGGTTTCGTAAACTTTATTTAGATTTTATAATCGACTGCAACATACACAACTGTACTGAATTTTCTTACGTGGCTTTCTGACTCGCTCTAAATAAATACCAGTTATGAACTAGCTATTGTTTGGCGCAGCATGGCCAATTCTGGCCCTTGTGCCATAAAAAACCAACCAACCAACCAACCAACCATCCTGGCAATCCGCTTGGGATTTGGAAAACCATAACAAACTTCATGATATTCAACCATCTATAAAGGGATTCAGCAAAACAAACTTAAATAGAAGTCATCATGTAAAACTGACAAGGCTCCGAATCGGACATTCCTTTTTTACCCACAGACATTTACTGCTGGGAGAACCAGCTCCTTTATGCTCATCATGCAATAGTATTTTTTCCATAAAGCACATATTGACGGAATGCCGGAATTTTAATCATCATAGACTAAACCGATTTGGTATCTCCCCTATTACCTTAACAGACTTGTTGATGGACCCACATCATAAAAACTTATTTTTATTCCTTACTGACATTGGTTTCGTAAACTTTATTTAGATTTTATAATCGACTGCAACATACACAACTGTACTGAATTTTATTACGTGGCTTTCTGACTCGCTCTAAATAAATACCAGTTATGAACTAGCTATTGTTTGGCGCAGCATGGCCAAATCTGGCCCTTGTGCCATAAAAAACCAACCAACCAACCAACCAACTGGGAATATTTCCTAGAGAAAACGAACCTCCACCTTGGAATGATAAAAATCTACTTACCATCAATGACTTTTCACATTTCAACAAATCATCAACCCCCGATACCATTTATTTACAATTATTCCATTCCCATAGAAACAAATATTCATCTTTTAAAACAGTTTTTACTGACGGATCTAAGAACGGGACAAATGTTGGTGCCGCGGCCGTTTTTGATAATACAACCATTGCTAGAAAATTGCATGGGTGCTGCAGTGTCTTCACTTCAGAGATGTACGCAATAATTTTAGCCTTAAAAACGATTTCTACACACTAATAAAAACTGGATCTTGTATACCGACTCTAAAAGTAGTATCGAATCCCTATTAAACTATACACATAAAAGTCATTCCTTGGTTTTAAAAGCAATGAATTTGCTCCTAACATTAACAGAAAATGATTTTCAGATATTCTTTTGTTGGATTCCTGGGCATGTGGGAATCCGGGGCAATGAGAAAGCAGATTTGGCAGCCAAAAACGCAACACTGATTATAAACTCCAATGTCCCGATTCACGACATTAATAGTGTTTTATTCCAAGCCATAAATTCATCCTGGCAATCCGCTTGGGATTTGGAAAACCATAACAAACTCCATGATATTCAACCATCTATACAGGGATTCAGCAAAACAAACTTAAATAGAAATCATCACGTAAAACTGACAAGGCTCCGAATCGGACATTCCTTTTTTACCCACAGACATTTACTGCTGGGAGAACCAGCTCCTTTATGCTCATCATGCAATAGTATTTTTTCCATAAAGCACATATTGACGGAATGCCGGAATTTTAATCGTCATAGACTAAACCGATTTGGTATCTCCCCTATTACCTTAACAGACTTGTTGATGGACCCACATCATAAAAACTTATTTTTATTCCTTACTGACATTAGTTTCGCAAACTTTATTTAGATTTTATAATCGACTGCAACATACACAACTGTACTGAATTTTATTACGTGGCTTTCTGACTCGCTCTAAATAAATACCAGTTATGAACTAGCTATTGTTTGGCGCAGCATGGCCAAATCTGGCCCTTGTGCCATAAAAAACCAACCAACCAACCAACCAACCAACCAACCTTTATGCTCATCATGCAATAGTATTTTTTCCATAAAGCTCATATTGACGGAATGCCTGAATTTTAATCAGACTAAACCGATTTGGTATCTCCCCTATTACCTTAACAGACTTGTTGATGGACCCACATCATAAAAACTTATTGTTATTCCTTACTGACATTGGTTTCGTAAACTTTATTTAGATTTCATAATCGACTGCAACACACACAACTGCACTGAATTTTATTACGTGGCTTTCTGACTCGTTCTAACTAAATACCAGTTATGAACTAGCTATTGTTTGGCGCAGCATGGCCAAATCTGGCCCTTGTGCCATAAAAAACCAACCAACCACCCATCTGGTAATCCCATAATAATCCCATTAACGGTGACTCAACACCTGTTTGAAAGTCATCCCCAGTACGTAACCAACCTCGGAGATTAAACTTTCCTTCATTCATTACTTTTTGAGATTCTTCAATAAACAGTGTCATTAGTATATGGAAAATGCCGGTCCTGAAACAGGCGGTGCCGGAAGTGACGTCACGCGGAGTTGAGGTGTTTTCTCCTGCTACCGGAAGTGACGTCATGAAACCGGAAGTGGAGTTGAGTTGTTTTCTCCTGCTGCCGAAAGTGACGCCACAAACTGGAAGTTGAGTTGTTTTCTCCTACTGTCCGAAATGACGTCATAAACCGGAAGTTGAGTTTAGATGTTTTCTCCTGCTTCTAGAATGACGTCATGTACCGAAGTCGAGTTTAGTTGCTTTCTATTTAGTTTTTAGGAATCTGGCAACAGAAATATTTATCTTTAGCAGAATGGCAACGAATTTATCATAGGAAATGCATATTATGAGCAAATTGCGGTGCCGTAAGTGACGTCACAGCGTGGGATGTTTAGCTGGTTAAGGGCTTCTTGTCTACGAAGTGCGGTGCCTTGTGGACGTCAGACTCAGTATACGAGAAAGGACTCGTTCTTACATGTCTGATCACATGTTCTCAATGCTGATATGACGTCACAGTCTGGCGTGTTCGACAAATTGCGGTGCCTTGTGTGACGTCATGACTTAGTGATACTTTCGGTACCCCGTGGGGCCATCTGGCGATCACTTTTAAAATGAAAAGAGACAATTTTTTAATTTTATATATAGAAAAATTATCTACTTTTTCAGGACTCTAACGCGTGACAAAAGATACTCGTCTCCGAGTATTTGATCAACTAAACCACTCGGCCACGAATATCTACCGATCTTAGCTATATAAATGGGTATTAGTTTTCCACAGAACAATCAGTCATGGAAGAGGTGAAGAAAGTATTCAACGACGTTGCTCATCCTGCTGGATTGGGAAATGTTCAAACTTTAAAGAAATTTTTTAAAGATGTCCCTTCTAAAGACATAAGGTCTATGCTTCAAAAGGAACGTGCATATACTTTACATAAACCAATTAGAAAAGTATTTCCCCGTAACCGCGTTTACGTTTCAGGTGCACAAGTGCAGTATCAAGCAGATCTAGTTGACTTAAGAAGTCTTTCCAAATTCAACCAAGGATATTGCTATTTGTTAACTGTGATTGACGTATTTTCGAAATATGCATGGGCTATACCTTTGAAATATAAAACTGGTAAAAGTATAGTGGAAGCTTTTAAAATTATATTTGAGGAACGCAAACCTTTGAAATTGCAAAGTGATCGTGGTTCAGAATTTTTGAATACACGATTTCAGTCCTTTTTAAAATCTCATGGAGTTCACTTCTTTTCTACATTTAATGAGACAAAAGCAAGCGTTGTTGAGCGTTACAATCGCACACTTAAAACCCGTATGTGGCGATATTTTACTCGTGCTAACACTTTCAATTACATTAATGTTTTGAAAAAGTTGGTTCACAGCTACAATACCGTTCACTCGAGCATCGGTAGAAAACCATCTAGCGTAAATATTGATAATGAAAATGAAGTCCGTACAAAAACTTTATGGGGATGCACTTCAGATGCGTAAGAAACCTATTTTCAAATTTAAAGTGGGAGATATTGTAAGAGTTTCAAAGCAGAAAATAACGTTCGAAAAAGGATATGAAAGTAATTGGTCAGAAGAATTATTTGTAATACGCGAATTAGTGTCCAACCCTATACCCGTGTATAAAATTAAGGATTTGTTACATGAAGACATTCAAGGTACATTTTATGCTGAAGAATTGCAACAAGTAGCGAACAGTGAAAAATTTCCAGTGGATAAAGTTCTGAAGAAGAGGAAGAGGAAAAACGTGATAGAGTACTTCATAAAGTTTAAGGGATATTCGAATAAATTTAATGATTGGATACCTTCCAGAAATTTGTTTTCCCTATAAAAGACGTGAGAGTAAGAAAGCAATCATTTGTATAAAGAAAAATGAGTTTCTACATAACTCTTCCTAGTGATGGAAGCATTGATGTTTTCACTGATAATGCTCTGTCCCATTGCATAACGAGACTTCCGAAGAATTTTGAACTGTCTGGAGAATGGGAATGCGGCATAGTTGAATTGATCTATCCAAAAATGTGGAATAATGTTACTCACGGTAACAATAAATATGAGTATGATTTAGGTTCTGGTGGAAAAATGAACTACAGTATTCCATGCGGTTATTATGAAACACCGCAAGACATTATAAACGCTTTTGAAAAACGCATTCAAATACAAATGAATTACAATAAACATAATAAGAAAGTTAAACTTCAGTTGTTTAAAGGTTCAAAGTTGAATCTGAGTGATGGATTAGCGCAACGTTTGGGTTTTGAGCCCAATAAAATAATTGGGGAAAATAATGTTTCTGAAACCTTAAGCATTGAGAGTCCTTATATAGCTGATCCTAATGTTGACTTACAATTGCTGTACGTGTATACCGATATAATTGAGTCTCAAGTGGTCGGTGGTGTCGTTGCTCCCCTATTACGCATCGTTACAGTTCGAGGTATGGACGGTCGGATGGTACACGAATTATTCGATAGATCTCATTACTATTCGATTTCTAGAAAAAATTTTCAGACCATCGAAATAGTTATAAAGACTCACACGGGACGATACGTGTCATTTGAACGTGGGAAAGTGATCGTGAAACTACACTTTAGACTGAAGCACTTATAAACCATGTATCAACCATATCATTGCTGCACTCGTTCTTACGAGGAATACTATTCAAATCAAGCTGGAAATGGTTTATCTTTCTACAAGGGAGTTTCTTTACAAAGAGGTAGCGGTATTGGAGGTATTTTTAGAAGTATGTACCGAATGATTCTGCCGTTATTCAAATCTGGTGCAAAGGCTTTTGGAAAACAGGCCTTTAAGACGGGTGGATATTGCCAACGGCTACGTACAAGGGAAAAATCTGAAGGCGTCAGCAAAAGAAAGAGCAAAAGAGGCAGCAAGCGTTCTATCTGATAAAGCAGCAACCAAAGTGAAATCGATGGTTGGTGGACATAAAAGGAAACGTCTTACTAAGAAACGCTTCATTCGAAAGAAATCTCGCAAGCAGAGCACGTCAGATATTTTCGACTAGCCATAACATGGCTCTAATACGTAATGATTCCTATCCCTCAGTAAAGAGCGAGCTTGATTTGTTTTTAACTCCTCCGACACAAACATCAATAGAGAAAGGACAATGGTTGGAATACTACCTAATTGCAAATATACAAGATGAGTCACCCATAGAATTTAATATTTCGGGGAGCGGCGAGGAATACATTGATTTATCAGCCACACAGCTTTATTTAAAAGTACGCATTTTAAAGAACGGCGCCGACTTACCCGATACTGAACCTGTAGGCCATATAAATTTGTTCTTGCATTCCCTGTTTTCTCAAGTAGATGTGAGTTTGAATGATCGTCTGATTTCATCGTCCAGTAATACGTATCCATACAGAGCTTACATCGAAACTTTGCTAAATTACGGTTCGGATTACAAGAAAAGTTTTCTCACCTCGGAAGGTTTTTATAAAGACACTGCCGATCATATTGGGGAAAATGATCTATCGAAAGGAAACGAAGGCTTAAAGAAAAGGACATCAATGACTGCCAAAAGCAAAGTTTTAGATATGATTGGAAACTTGCATTGCGATATATTCCACCAAGATAGACTTTTACTGAACTTGGTGGATTTGAAGATTAGACTGATACGAAACAAGCCGGAATTCTGTCTGATGGCTTTGCAGAAAGCAAATTACAGCATCAGTATTGATCATGCTTCTATTTTTATAAGGAAACAAAAATTGTCCCTAGGTGTTCTATTAGGACATGCAAAGGCTCTTGAGAAATCAAACGCTAAATATCCCATTGATCGAGCCCCCAGGGGCATTCCTTCTTTAGGTTTGTACGGGCTTCACAACCCCGGGGTACCTGAGTGATCTTTTTCTTTCCCAGGGGTTTGCTGTCTTTGGTGAACACGGGGGTCGCGCTCCCGGGATACCTAAGCGATCTTTCTCTACTTTCATCCCACTACTCTATTCCCCACCCCTCCTTTTTCTCCACTTCACGTCTTGCGATTCGGAAACCATTAAAATTTCTTTCAATTGAAAAACACCTTAAATTCACTCTTTTGTTATTTAAAAAATATGTTAATCACCTATGTTATTACGTATCATAAATTACCTTTTTAGTTGTGTTAAGTTCTATTTGCTTCTAAATTATCATTTATTCCTTTTTATGATTCTTTTAAAAGACGTCAGTACGTTTTTCTGACCCGCATGTTTGCCGTGTGCGGCGTCCCGTATCGGGGGAAAGTGGAGTCCTGGGGTACCTGATGCGTGCCCTTTGGTCCATGCTTCTGCGTAGACGGGTGGCTGGAGTGAGCCCGCTCTAGTCAATCGGCTTACTTAACGTCTCTGGGGTTCACCACGTCAGGGCGATTAATCCCCCTGTTGTGCTGAACTTCATTGTGTTAGGTATTTTTGGGTTAGTGTTGCAGTTAGAGATGCCCTGGGCGAACCGGTGGATTCTCATCACGACACTGTAGCACTATATTTTGGTGCTACCTCTGAGGCAGCTCCGAGATCTGTTGCTGGACAACTGCCGGATGCTGCCTCCCCTGGTTGGGCTCCATGGCGGGCGGGGGCGCACCAAAATGAACAAATATTCCATCCTCATGTCATCTTCAAATTTATGGCCAGACGGAGGCCTTAACCCGTCAACCTCTAAATGCGACGAAATTAGTAAGTATGCTTTAAATGAAAAGTCAAATGAAAATATCGAGAACTCTTTGCAAGATAATCTACCTGAAAAATCAATCCCGAAATTTCTAATTATCCATAACGATTCTGACAAATTAACAAAAATGTCCCCCTTTTTAATTGAAAAATATATAAAACATTCTGCTGGTGAAGTTAAAAATGTTAAGAAATTGAAATCTGGAGACCTATTGATTGAATCAAATTCTTTTATACAGTCTGCAAAACTATTAAATATTAAAAATTTTGGTGAAGTAGAGGTAACAGTTTTTCCGCACAGGTCATTAAATTATACAAAAGGCGTTATATCTTCTGAAGAACTGTTAATGGTTTCTGAAGAAGAATTCGTTTTTGAATTGAGAGACCAAAAAGTTATAGCCGCTAAAAGGATAATGCTCAGACAAAATGACAGCTACATACCATCCAAAAATGTGATCCTAACTTTCGACTCCCCCGTTATGCCAACGAAAGTGAAAGCTGGGTACTTGTGCTGCGAGGTTCGAGCTTTTGTCCCGAACCCCGTTCGATGTTTCAAATGCCAGAGGTTTGGGCACGCAAAAACCTCGTGCCGTACACCTGCCACCATCTGTGCACGCTGTGCAAATCCTGGGCATGACAGTTCAGATTGCACTGAGTCTGAACATTGTTTCAATTGCCAGGGAAACCATGCCGCATACTCAAGGATATGTCCAAGATGGATAAAAGAAAAAGAAATACAAACAATAAAAGTAACACGAAACCTTTCATTTCTCGAAGCACGTAAAATAGTTGAACTTCGCTCACCACGAATTAACGCTTCATATGCTTCTGTAATTAAAACCACCCACACAATAGCCACCCAAACTGATGACTCCCCCAGTATATCAAACAAAATAGATACAGAAACTCAAATTAATTCAACTCCAGATCTCTTTCATTCAGTCAATACTCAACCTCAAATCCATAGCACAAAACCAGAATCAAATAAGAACAAAACAAATGATAGACCTTCCAATAAGCTGCCACAAAATAGTAAACCCTCAAACCTGCCGCAACAGAGAACCACACCAGCAACAAAAATCTTCAAGCCGAACCCAACAACGTCAATAGAACAAAATAAAAAAAAGCAAAGTAAGAAAGACAAACCTACTCCCCGGAACTCTAGAGATCACTCAAAATTACCGGATACCGAAATAGATTTACACCCTTCCACGGACTCAGACATGGAGTTTGGAGAGGACGGTATTGACGAGAACGCTGCATTTTTTAGAAAAGGTTCTAGATTTTACAAAAAACCTTCCAAATAAAACCACCCAACCTTTATTTCAAAAGACATTGAAAAGGGCTCTAATTTTTAAAAAATAAATGGCTATTAATCTCCTAACTTGGAACTGTCATGGTTTTCGTACACATATCGACGATATCAAATCTCTAATAAATAATTTTAACCCTGTTTGCCTAGCCCTTCAAGAAACATACTTAACGCCTAGTAACACAATGAATGTTAAAAATTATAATTTAATAAGAAATGATTACATCCACGGTGCACGCGCTTCGGGCGGCGTGGCTCTGATGACTTTGCAGAATTTTCCATCAAGAAGAATTTCTTTAAATACGAGCATTCAAGCAATAGCCATTCAACTTCATATTAAATTTTTACTAACAATCTGCTGCATATATCTACCCCCAAATGAAAGCGTTAGTCAGCAGGAACTAAATGATTTAATAACTCAACTTCCGTCTCCATACTTCATCATAGGGGATTTTAACGGACACAACCCTCTTTGGGGAAGTAATGATTTTAACACAAAAGGACAACAAATTGAAAAATTGATGGATGACCATTGTCTCTGCCTTTTAAATGATTCCAGTCATACATACTTCCATACTCCGACCCAAACCTTTCACACCCTGGACCTTGCAATATGCTCCCCTACTTTGCTTTCATTTTGGGACTTTAAAATTGACAATGATCTGCACAATAGCGATCACTTTCCAATCATTTTAACATATAACTGCAATGACGTTTTACTACCCAGACGACCCGTGCGATATATATTTGAGAAAGCGGATTGGACTCGATATCAGGTGGAATCAAACATTTCCGACAACATGGTTATGATGCCTAGCATAAATGATGCCGTTGAAATGTTAACGAACACCTTGATTAAGGCGGCAGATGTGGCTATCCCCAAAACATCGGGTAAAATGCCTAAATTATGGAAGCCTTGGTGGAATGAAGCATGCTCTCAAGCCCATAAATTCCAAAAAAAAGCATGGAACACCTTCAGACGTTATCCCACCACTTCGAATTTGATAGTTTTCAAGCGGGCTAAAGCAGAAGCTCGAAAATTAAGGAGACAGCGACAAAAAGAATCCTGGCAAGAATACGTAAATACAATCGAATGTCGAATATCTTCAAAACAGCTATGGGGAAAAATTCGAAAAATTACCGGCAAATATCGTAATCCAAATATATCGTTTTTACTTCAAAATGGACAAGTCGTTTCAGACGTTAAGACAATTGCTGACACCTTGGGAGAATCTTTTTCTAAGGTATCTCATGAGAGCTCTTACCCCCAAGATTTTATTAATTATAAACGACGTGAAGAACGCAAGACGTTAAACTTTCAACCATCCGCTCATAAAACTTACAATCGTAAGTTTACCATATTCGAACTGAAAAATGCATTAAGGAAATCACACCCGACTTCACCGGGCCCCGATCATATTCATCTAGACATGTTGACCCATCTCAATGAAGATTCATTACAAAACATTTTACTTCTTTATAATAGAATTTGGACAGAGCAAGATTTTCCGACAACCTGGCACAGAGCTATTATTATTCCAATACCGAAACCTGGGAAGGATCCTCAAGACCCTAATAACTATCGACCCATTGCCTTGACAAGCTGTATCTGCAAAGTCATGGAAAGAATGGTGAATGCTCGGTTGATACATGTCCTTGAGTCTGAAAAACATCTATCGGAGTTTCAAAGCGGATTCCGTTTTGGACGAAGCACCTACGACAATGCCTTAATGCTGGAATCCTCTATCAGAGATACATTCGTCACAAAGAAGCATTTGGTAGCTGTCTTCTTCGATATGGAGAAAGCTTACGATAGGACATGGCGATATGGCATAATGCGAGACTTATACGAGATGGGCTTTCTGGGAAATCTCCCACTATTTATTCAAAACTTTTTATTGACAAGGACCTTTAGCGTTCGCATTAATAATATTTTATCAGATGACTTTTCACAAGACGAGGGTGTTCCCCAAGGAAGCGTTCTAAGCGTGATACTTTTTATAATTAAAATCAACGGTATTATTAAACAACTTCCTCCATATGTGCACGGAACGCTTTTTGTAGACGATTTCCAAATATTCTGTTCTGGAATCAATGTACCTTTTATTGAAAGACAACTCCAAACGGCTATTAGAATTGTAAGAAAGTGGACAAACGAAAATGGTTTTGTTTTTTCTTCGCAAAAGACTGTATGTGTACATTTTACTAGAAGACGCGGACTTTTTCCTGATCCAGAACTTTTACTCGACGGAACTGTTATTCCAGTAGTTCCAGAAATAAAATTTTTGGGTATTATTTTTGACTCGAAGTTATCTTTTCGATCTCATATCAAAGTATTGAAACGAAAATGCAACCAATCATTGAATATTTTAAAGGTTTTATGTAACACAACTTGGGGAGCTGATTTTATTTCAATTTTAAAAATTTACAAAGCTGTTGTCCGATCGAAACTCGATTATGGGAGTGTAATATATGGATCTTCTGCTAAGTCTGTTCTTCAAGCCCTGGATACTATTCATCACCAAGGCCTCCGATTATCCCTCGGAGCTTTCCGCACTTCGCCAGTCCAGAGTTTATATATAATGACAGGCGAGCCGGATTTAAGACATCGACGTGAGAAACTTACCCTAAAATACTATTTTAAGATTAAAGCCAACCCTTCTCACCCATTGCATAATAGAGTAACTAACCCTAAATTTGGAAGTCATTACTCATTAAAACCTTCATTCATACCATCACTTGGTTTTAGAGTCCGTACCATAATGAATTCATTAAACGTTGACAATCTGGGAATATTTCCTAGAGAAAACGAACCTCCACCTTGGAATGATAAAAATCTACTTACCATCAATGACTTTTCACATTTTAACAAATCATCAACCCCCGATACCATTTATTTACAATTATTCCATTCCCATAGAAACAAATATTCATCTTTTAAAACAGTTTTTACTGACGGATCTAAGAACGGGACAAATGTTGGAGCCGCGGCCGTTTTTGATAATACAACCATTGCTAGAAAATTGCATGGGTGCTGCAGTGTCTTCACTTCAGAGATCTACGCAATAATTTTAGCCTTAAAAACGATTTCTACACACACTAATAAAAACTGGATCTTGTATACCGACTCTAAAAGCAGTATCGAATCCCTATTAAACTGTACACATAAAAGTCATTCCTTGGTTTTAAAAGCAATGAATTTGCTCCTAACATTAACAGAAAATGATTTTCGGATATTCTTTTGTTGGATTCCTGGGCATGTGGGAATCCGGGGCAATGAGAAAGCGGATTTGGCAGCCAAAAACGCAACTTTGATTATAAACTCCAATGTCCCGATTCACGACATTAATAGTGTTTTAACCCAAGCCATAAATTCATCCTGGCAATCCGCTTGGGATTTGGAAAACCATAACAAACTTCATGATATTCAACCATCTATAAAGGGATTCAGCAAAACAAACTTAAATAGAAATCATCACGTAAAACTGACAAGGCTCCGAATCGGACATTCCTTTTTTACCCACAGACATTTACTGCTGGGAGAACCAGCTCCTTTATGCTCATCATGCAATAGTATTTTTTCCATAAAGCACATATTGACGGAATGCAGGAATTTTAATCGTCATAGACTAAACCGATTTGGTATCTCCCCTATTACCTTAACAGACTTGTTGATGGACCCACATCATAAAAACTTATTTTTATTCCTTACTGACATTGGTTTCGCAAACTTTATTTAGATTTTATAATCGACTGCAACATACACAACTGTACTGAATTTTATTACGTGGCTTTCTGACTCGCTCTAAATAAATACCAGTTATGAACTAGCTATTGTTTGGCGCAGCATGGCCAAATCTGGCCCTTGTGCCATAAAAAATCAACTAACCAACCAACCAACCAAACGGCTATTAGAATTGTAAGAAAGTGGGCAAACGAAAATGGTTTTGTTTTTTCTTCGCAAAAGACTGTATGTGTACATTTTACTAGAAGACGCGGACTTTTTCCTGATCCAGAACTTTTACTCGACGGAACTGTTATTCCAGTAGTTCCAGAAATAAAATTTTTGGGTATTATTTTTGACTCGAAGTTATCTTTTCGACCTCATATCAAGGTATTGAAACGAAAATGCAACCAATCATTGAATATTTTAAAGGTTTTATGTAACACAACTTGGGGAGCTGATTTTATTTCAATTTTAAAAATTTACAAAGCTGTTGTCCGATCGAAACTCGATTATGGGAGTGTAATATATGGATCTTTTCTGCTAAGTCTGTTCTTCAAGCCCTGGATACTATTCATCACCAAGGCCTCCGATTATCCCTCGGAGGCCCCCAGGGGCAATCCTTCTTTAGGTTTGTACGGGCTTCACAACCCCGGGGTACCTGAGTGAACTTTTTCTTTCCCAGGGGTTTACTGTCTTTGGTAAACACGGGGGTCGCGCTCCCGGGATGCCCAAGCGATCTTTCTCTACCTTCATCCCACTACTCTATTCCCCACCCCTCCTTTTTCTCCATTTCACGTCTTGCGATTCGGAAACCATTGGAATTTCTTTACATTGAAAAACACCTTAAATTCACTCTTTTGTTATTTAAAAATTATGTTAATCACCTATGTTATTACGTATCATAGAATACCTTTTTAGTTGTGTTAAGTTCTATTTCTAAATTATCATTTATTCCCTTTTTATGATTCTTTTAAAAGACGTCAGTACGTTTTTCTGACCCGCATGTTTGCCGTGTGCGGCGTCCCGTATCGGGGGAAAGTGGAGTCCTGGGGTACCTGATGCGTGCCCTTTGGTCCATGCTTCTGCGTAGACGGGTGGCTGGAGTGAGCCCGCTCTAGTCAATCGGCTTACTTAACGTCTCTGGGGTTCACCACGTCAGGGCGATTAATCCCCCTGTTGTGCTGAACTTCATTGTGTTAGGTATTTTTGGGTTAGTGTTGCAGTTAGAGATGCCCTGGGCGAACCGGTGGATTCTCATCACGACACTGTAGCACTATATTTTGGTGCTACCTCTGAGGCAGCTCCGAGATCTGTTGCTGGACAACTGCCGGATGCTGCCTCCCCTGGTTGGGCTCCATGGCGGGCGGGGGCGCACCAAAATGAACAAATATTCCATCCTCATGTCATCTTCAAATTTATGGCCAGACGGAGGCCTTAACCCGTCAACCTCTAAATGCGACGAAATTAGTAAGCATGCTTTAAATGAAAAGTCAAATGAAAATATCGAGAACTCTTTGCAAGATAATCTACCTGAAAAATCAATCCCGAAATTTCTAATTATTCATAACGATTCTGACAAATTAACAAAAATGTCCCCCTTTTTAATTGAAAAATATATAAAACATTCTGCTGGTGAAGTTAAAAATGTTAAGAAATTGAAATCTGGAGACCTATTGATTGAATCAAATTCTTTTATACAGTCTGCAAAACTATTAAATATTAAAAATTTTGGTGAAGTAGAGGTAACAGTTTTTCCGCACAGGTCATTAAATTATACAAAAGGCGTTATATCTTCTGAAGAACTGTTAATGGTTTCTGAAGAAGAATTCGTTTTTGAATTGAGAGACCAAAAAGTAATAGCCGCTAAAAGGATAATGCTCAGACAAAATGACAGCTACATACCATCCAAAAATGTGATCCTAACTTTCGACTCCCCCGTTATGCCAACGAAAGTGAAAGCTGGGTACTTGTGCTGCGAGGTTCGAGCTTTTGTCCCGAACCCCGTTCGATGTTTCAAATGCCAGCGGTTTGGGCACGCAAAAACCTCGTGCCGTACACCTGCCACCATCTGTGCACGCTGCGCAAAACCTGGGCATGACAGTTCAGACTGCACTGAGTCTGAACATTGTTTCAATTGCCAGGGAAACCATGCCGCATACTCAAGGATATGTCCAAGATGGATAAAAGAAAAAGAAATACAAACAATAAAAGTAACAAGAAACCTTTCATTTCTCGAAGCTCGTAAAATAGTTGAACTTCGCTCACCACGAATTAACGCTTCATATGCTTCTGTAATTAAAACCACCCACACAATAGCCACCCAAACTGATGACTCCCCCAGTATACTAAACAAAATAGATACAGAAACTCAAATTAATTCAACTCCAGATATCTTTCATTCAGTCAATACTCAACCTCAAATCCATAGCACAAAACCAGAATCAAATAAAAACAAAGCAAATGATAGACCTACCAATAAGCTGCCACAAAATAGTAAACCCTCAAACCTGCCGCAACAGAGAACCGCACCAGCAACAAAAATCTTCAAGCCGAACCCAACAACGTCAATAGAACAAAATAAAAAAAAGCAAAGTAAGAAAGACAAACTTACTCCCCGGAACTCTAGAGATCACTCAAAATTACCCGATACCGAAATAGATTTACACCCTTCCACGGACTCAGACATGGAGTTTGGAGAGGACGGTATTGAAGAGAACGCTGCATTTTTTAGGAAAGGTTCTAGGTTTTATAAAAAACCTTCCAAATAAAACAACCCAATCTTTATTTCAGAAGAGATTGAAAAGGGCTCTACATTTTTAAATAATAAATGACTATTAATTTCCTAACTTGGAACTGTCATGGTTTTCGTACACATATCGACGATATCAAATCTCTAATAAATAATTTTAACCCTGTTTGCCTAGCCCTTCAAGAAACATACTTAACGCCTAATAACTCAATTAATGTTAAAAATTATAATTTAATAAGAAATGATTACATCCACGGTGCACGCGCTTCGGGCGGTGTGGCTCTGATGACTTTGCAGAATTTTCCATCAAGAAGAATTTCACTAAATACGAGCATTCAAGCAATAGCCATTCAACTTCATATTAAATTTTTACTAACAATCTGCTGCATATATCTACCCCCAAATGAAAGCGTTAGTCAGCAGGAACTAAATGATTTAATAACTCAACTTCCGTCTCCATACTTCATCATAGGGGATTTTAACGGACACAACCCTCTTTGGGGAAGTAATGATTTTAACACAAAAGGACAACAAATTGAAAAATTGATGGATGATCATTGTCTCTGCCTTTTAAATGATTCCAGTCACACATACTTCCATACTCCGACCCAAACCTTTCACACCCTGGACCTTGCAATATGCTCCCCTACTTTGCTTTCATTTTGGGACTTTAAAATTGACAATGATCTGCACAATAGCGATCACTTTCCAATCATTTTAACATATAACTGCAATGACGTTTTACTACCCAGACGACCTGTGCGATATATATTTGAGAAAGCGGATTGGACTCGATATCAGGTGGAATCAAACATTTCCGACAACATGGTTATGATGCCTAGCATAAATGATGCCGTTGAAATGATAACGAACACCTTGATTAAGGCGGCAGATGTGGCTATCCCCAAAACATCGGGTAAAATGCCTAAATTATGGAAGCCTTGGTGGAATGAAGCATGCTCTCAAGCCCATAAATTCCAAAAAAAAGCATGGAACACCTTCAGACGTTATCCCACCACTTCGAATTTGATAGTTTTCAAGCGGGCTAAAGCAGAAGCTCGAAAATTAAGGAGACAGCGACAAAAAGAATCCTGGCAAGAATACGTAAATACAATCGAATGTCGAATATCTTCAAAACAGCTATGGGGAAAAATTCGAAAAATTACCGGCAAATATCGTAATCCAAATATATCGTTTTTACTTCAAAATGGACAAGTCGTTTCAGACGTTAAGACAATTGCTGACACCTTGGGAGAATCTTTTTCTAAGGTATCTCATGAGAGCTCTTACCCCCAAGATTTTATTAATTATAAACGACGTGAAGAACGCAAGACGTTAAACTTTCAACCATCCGCTCATAAAACTTACAATCGTAAGTTTACCATATTCGAACTGAAAAATGCATTAAGGAAATCACACCCGACTTCACCGGGCCCCGATCATATTCATCTAGACATGTTGACCCATCTCAATGAAGATTCATTACAAAACATTTTACTTCTTTATAATAGAATTTGGACAGAGCAAGATTTTCCGACAACCTGGCACAGAGCTATTATTATTCCAATACCGAAACCTGGGAAGGATCCTCAAGACCCTAATAACTATCGACCCATTGCCTTGACAAGCTGTATCTGCAAAGTCATGGAAAGAATGGTGAATGCTCGGTTGATACATGTCCTTGAGTCTGAAAAACATCTATCGGAGTTTCAAAGCGGATTCCGTTTTGGACGAAGCACCTACGACAATGCCTTAATGCTGGAATCCTCTATCAGAGATACATTCGTCACAAAGAAGCATTTGGTAGCTGTCTTCTTCGATATGGAGAAAGCTTACGATAGGACATGGCGATATGGCATAATGCGAGACTTATACGAGATGGGCTTTCTGGGAAATCTCCCACTATTTATTCAAAACTTTTTATTGACAAGGACCTTTAGCGTTCGCATTAATAATATTTTATCAGATGACTTTTCACAAGACGAGGGTGTTCCCCAAGGAAGCGTTCTAAGCGTGATACTTTTTATAATTAAAATCAACGGTATTATTAAACAACTTCCTCCATATGTGCACGGAACGCTTTTTGTAGACGATTTCCAAATATTCTGTTCTGGAATCAATGTACCTTTTATTGAAAGACAACTCCAAACGGCTATTAGAATTGTAAGAAAGTGGACAAACGAAAATGGTTTTGTTTTTTCTTCGCAAAAGACTGTATGTGTACATTTTACTAGAAGACGCGGACTTTTTCCTGATCCAGAACTTTTACTCGACGGAACTGTTATTCCAGTAGTTCCAGAAATAAAATTTTTGGGTATTATTTTTGACTCGAAGTTATCTTTTCGATCTCATATCAAAGTATTGAAACGAAAATGCAACCAATCATTGAATATTTTAAAGGTTTTATGTAACACAACTTGGGGAGCTGATTTTATTTCAATTTTAAAAATTTACAAAGCTGTTGTCCGATCGAAACTCGATTATGGGAGTGTAATATATGGATCTTCTGCTAAGTCTGTTCTTCAAGCCCTGGATACTATTCATCACCAAGGCCTCCGATTATCCCTCGGAGCTTTCCGCACTTCGCCAGTCCAGAGTTTATATATAATGACAGGCGAGCCGGATTTAAGACATCGACGTGAGAAACTTACCCTAAAATACTATTTTAAGATTAAAGCCAACCCTTCTCACCCATTGCATAATAGAGTAACTAACCCTAAATTTGGAAGTCATTACTCATTAAAACCTTCATTCATACCATCACTTGGTTTTAGAGTCCGTACCATAATGAATTCATTAAACGTTGACAATCTGGGAATATTTCCTAGAGAAAACGAACCTCCACCTTGGAATGATAAAAATCTACTTACCATCAATGACTTTTCACATTTTAACAAATCATCAACCCCCGATACCATTTATTTACAATTATTCCATTCCCATAGAAACAAATATTCATCTTTCAAACAGTTTTTACTGACGGATCTAAGAACGGGACAAATGTTGGAGCCGCGGCCGTTTTTGATAATACAACCATTGCTAGAAAATTGCATGGGTGCTGCAGTGTCTTCACTTCAGAGATCTACGCAATAATTTTAGCCTTAAAAACGATTTCTACACACACTAATAAAAACTGGATCTTGTATACCGACTCTAAAAGCAGTATCGAATCCCTATTAAACTGTACACATAAAAGTCATTCCTTGGTTTTAAAAGCAATGAATTTGCTCCTAACATTAACAGAAAATGATTTTCGGATATTCTTTTGTTGGATTCCTGGGCATGTGGGAATCCGGGGCAATGAGAAAGCGGATTTGGCAGCCAAAAACGCAACTTTGATTATAAACTCCAATGTCCCGATTCACGACATTAATAGTGTTTTAACCCAAGCCATAAATTCATCCTGGCAATCCGCTTGGGATTTGGAAAACCATAACAAACTTCATGATATTCAACCATCTATAAAGGGATTCAGCAAAACAAACTTAAATAGAAATCATCACGTAAAACTGACAAGGCTCCGAATCGGACATTCCTTTTTTACCCACAGACATTTACTGCTGGGAGAACCAGCTCCTTTATGCTCATCATGCAATAGTATTTTTTCCATAAAGCACATATTGACGGAATGCAGGAATTTTAATCGTCATAGACTAAACCGATTTGGTATCTCCCCTATTACCTTAACAGACTTGTTGATGGACCCACATCATAAAAACTTATTTTTATTCCTTACTGACATTGGTTTCGCAAACTTTATTTAGATTTTATAATCGACTGCAACATACACAACTGTACTGAATTTTATTACGTGGCTTTCTGACTCGCTCTAAATAAATACCAGTTATGAACTAGCTATTGTTTGGCGCAGCATGGCCAAATCTGGCCCTTGTGCCATAAAAAATCAACTAACCAACCAACCAACCAAACGGCTATTAGAATTGTAAGAAAGTGGGCAAACGAAAATGGTTTTGTTTTTTCTTCGCAAAAGACTGTATGTGTACATTTTACTAGAAGACGCGGACTTTTTCCTGATCCAGAACTTTTACTCGACGGAACTGTTATTCCAGTAGTTCCAGAAATAAAATTTTTGGGTATTATTTTTGACTCGAAGTTATCTTTTCGACCTCATATCAAGGTATTGAAACGAAAATGCAACCAATCATTGAATATTTTAAAGGTTTTATGTAACACAACTTGGGGAGCTGATTTTATTTCAATTTTAAAAATTTACAAAGCTGTTGTCCGATCGAAACTCGATTATGGGAGTGTAATATATGGATCTTTTCTGCTAAGTCTGTTCTTCAAGCCCTGGATACTATTCATCACCAAGGCCTCCGATTATCCCTCGGAGGCCCCCAGGGGCAATCCTTCTTTAGGTTTGTACGGGCTTCACAACCCCGGGGTACCTGAGTGAACTTTTTCTTTCCCAGGGGTTTACTGTCTTTGGTAAACACGGGGGTCGCGCTCCCGGGATGCCCAAGCGATCTTTCTCTACCTTCATCCCACTACTCTATTCCCCACCCCTCCTTTTTCTCCATTTCACGTCTTGCGATTCGGAAACCATTGGAATTTCTTTACATTGAAAAACACCTTAAATTCACTCTTTTGTTATTTAAAAATTATGTTAATCACCTATGTTATTACGTATCATAGAATACCTTTTTAGTTGTGTTAAGTTCTATTTCTAAATTATCATTTATTCCCTTTTTATGATTCTTTTAAAAGACGTCAGTACGTTTTTCTGACCCGCATGTTTGCCGTGTGCGGCGTCCCGTATCGGGGGAAAGTGGAGTCCTGGGGTACCTGATGCGTGCCCTTTGGTCCATGCTTCTGCGTAGACGGGTGGCTGGAGTGAGCCCGCTCTAGTCAATCGGCTTACTTAACGTCTCTGGGGTTCACCACGTCAGGGCGATTAATCCCCCTGTTGTGCTGAACTTCATTGTGTTAGGTATTTTTGGGTTAGTGTTGCAGTTAGAGATGCCCTGGGCGAACCGGTGGATTCTCATCACGACACTGTAGCACTATATTTTGGTGCTACCTCTGAGGCAGCTCCGAGATCTGTTGCTGGACAACTGCCGGATGCTGCCTCCCCTGGTTGGGCTCCATGGCGGGCGGGGGCGCACCAAAATGAACAAATATTCCATCCTCATGTCATCTTCAAATTTATGGCCAGACGGAGGCCTTAACCCGTCAACCTCTAAATGCGACGAAATTAGTAAGCATGCTTTAAATGAAAAGTCAAATGAAAATATCGAGAACTCTTTGCAAGATAATCTACCTGAAAAATCAATCCCGAAATTTCTAATTATTCATAACGATTCTGACAAATTAACAAAAATGTCCCCCTTTTTAATTGAAAAATATATAAAACATTCTGCTGGTGAAGTTAAAAATGTTAAGAAATTGAAATCTGGAGACCTATTGATTGAATCAAATTCTTTTATACAGTCTGCAAAACTATTAAATATTAAAAATTTTGGTGAAGTAGAGGTAACAGTTTTTCCGCACAGGTCATTAAATTATACAAAAGGCGTTATATCTTCTGAAGAACTGTTAATGGTTTCTGAAGAAGAATTCGTTTTTGAATTGAGAGACCAAAAAGTAATAGCCGCTAAAAGGATAATGCTCAGACAAAATGACAGCTACATACCATCCAAAAATGTGATCCTAACTTTCGACTCCCCCGTTATGCCAACGAAAGTGAAAGCTGGGTACTTGTGCTGCGAGGTTCGAGCTTTTGTCCCGAACCCCGTTCGATGTTTCAAATGCCAGCGGTTTGGGCACGCAAAAACCTCGTGCCGTACACCTGCCACCATCTGTGCACGCTGCGCAAAACCTGGGCATGACAGTTCAGACTGCACTGAGTCTGAACATTGTTTCAATTGCCAGGGAAACCATGCCGCATACTCAAGGATATGTCCAAGATGGATAAAAGAAAAAGAAATACAAACAATAAAAGTAACAAGAAACCTTTCATTTCTCGAAGCTCGTAAAATAGTTGAACTTCGCTCACCACGAATTAACGCTTCATATGCTTCTGTAATTAAAACCACCCACACAATAGCCACCCAAACTGATGACTCCCCCAGTATACTAAACAAAATAGATACAGAAACTCAAATTAATTCAACTCCAGATATCTTTCATTCAGTCAATACTCAACCTCAAATCCATAGCACAAAACCAGAATCAAATAAAAACAAAGCAAATGATAGACCTACCAATAAGCTGCCACAAAATAGTAAACCCTCAAACCTGCCGCAACAGAGAACCGCACCAGCAACAAAAATCTTCAAGCCGAACCCAACAACGTCAATAGAACAAAATAAAAAAAAGCAAAGTAAGAAAGACAAACTTACTCCCCGGAACTCTAGAGATCACTCAAAATTACCCGATACCGAAATAGATTTACACCCTTCCACGGACTCAGACATGGAGTTTGGAGAGGACGGTATTGAAGAGAACGCTGCATTTTTTAGGAAAGGTTCTAGGTTTTATAAAAAACCTTCCAAATAAAACAACCCAATCTTTATTTCAGAAGAGATTGAAAAGGGCTCTACATTTTTAAATAATAAATGACTATTAATTTCCTAACTTGGAACTGTCATGGTTTTCGTACACATATCGACGATATCAAATCTCTAATAAATAATTTTAACCCTGTTTGCCTAGCCCTTCAAGAAACATACTTAACGCCTAATAACTCAATTAATGTTAAAAATTATAATTTAATAAGAAATGATTACATCCACGGTGCACGCGCTTCGGGCGGTGTGGCTCTGATGACTTTGCAGAATTTTCCATCAAGAAGAATTTCACTAAATACGAGCATTCAAGCAATAGCCATTCAACTTCATATTAAATTTTTACTAACAATCTGCTGCATATATCTACCCCCAAATGAAAGCGTTAGTCAGCAGGAACTAAATGATTTAATAACTCAACTTCCGTCTCCATACTTCATCATAGGGGATTTTAACGGACACAACCCTCTTTGGGGAAGTAATGATTTTAACACAAAAGGACAACAAATTGAAAAATTGATGGATGATCATTGTCTCTGCCTTTTAAATGATTCCAGTCACACATACTTCCATACTCCGACCCAAACCTTTCACACCCTGGACCTTGCAATATGCTCCCCTACTTTGCTTTCATTTTGGGACTTTAAAATTGACAATGATCTGCACAATAGCGATCACTTTCCAATCATTTTAACATATAACTGCAATGACGTTTTACTACCCAGACGACCTGTGCGATATATATTTGAGAAAGCGGATTGGACTCGATATCAGGTGGAATCAAACATTTCCGACAACATGGTTATGATGCCTAGCATAAATGATGCCGTTGAAATGATAACGAACACCTTGATTAAGGCGGCAGATGTGGCTATCCCCAAAACATCGGGTAAAATGCCTAAATTATGGAAGCCTTGGTGGAATGAAGCATGCTCTCAAGCCCATAAATTCCAAAAAAAAGCATGGAACACCTTCAGACGTTATCCCACCACTTCGAATCTGATAGTTTTCAAGCGGGCTAAAGCAGAAGCTCGAAAATTAAGGAGACAGCGACAAAAAGAATCCTGGCAAGAATACGTAAATACAATTGAATGTCAAATATCATCAAAACAGCTATGGGGAAAAATTCGAAAAATTACCGGCAAATATCGTAATCCAAATATATCGTTTTTACTTCAAAATGGACAAGTCGTTTCAGACGTTAAGACAATTGCTGATACCTTGGGAGAATCTTTTTCTAAGGTATCGCATGAGAGCTCTTACCCCCAAGATTTTATTAATTATAAGCGACGTGAAGAACGCAAGACGTTAAACTTTCAACCATCCGCTCATAAAACTTACAATCGTAAGTTTACCTCATTCGAACTGAAAAATGCACTAAGGAAATCACATCCGACTTCACCGGGCCCCGATCATATTCATCTAGACATGTTGACCCATCTCAATGAAGATTCATTACAAAACATTTTACTTCTTTATAATAGAATTTGGACAGAGCAAGATTTTCCGACAACCTGGCACAGAGCTATTATTATTCCAATACCGAAACCTGGGAAGGATCCTCAAGACCCTAATAACTATCGACCCATTGCCTTGACAAGCTGTATCTGCAAAGTCATGGAAAGAATGGTGAATACTCGGTTGATACATGTCCTTGAGTCTGAAAAACATCTATCGGAGTTTCAAAGCGGATTCCGTTTTGGACGAAGCACCTACGACAATGCCTTAATGCTGGAATCCTCTATCAGAGATACATTCGTCACAAAGAAGCATTTGGTAGCTGTCTTCTTCGATATGGAGAAAGCTTACGATAGGACATGGCGATATGGCATAATGCGAGACTTATACGAGATGGGCTTTCTGGGAAATCTCCCAATATTTATTCAAAACTTTCTATTGACAAGGACCTTTAGCGTTCGCATTAATAATATTTTATCAGATGACTTTTCACAGGACGAGGGTGTTCCCCAAGGAAGCGTTCTAAGCGTCATACTTTTTATAATTAAAATCAACGGTATTATTAAACAACTTCCTCCATATGTGCACGGAACGCTTTTTGTAGACGATTTCCAAATATTCTGTTCTGGAATCAATGTACCTTTTATTGAAAGACAACTCCAAACGGCTATTAGAATTGTAAGAAAGTGGGCAAACGAAAATGGTTTTGTTTTTTCTTCGCAAAAGACTGTATGTGTACATTTTACTAGAAGACGCGGACTTTTTCCTGATCCAGAACTTTTACTAGACGGAACTGTTATTCCAGTAGTTCCAGAAATAAAATTTTTGGGTATTATTTTTGACTCGAAGTTATCTTTTCGACCTCATATCAAGGTATTGAAACGAAAATGCAACCAATCATTGAATATTTTAAAGGTTTTATCTAACACAACTTGGGGAGCTGATTTTATTTCAATTTTAAAAATTTACAAAGCTCTTGTCCGATCGAAACTCGATTATGGGAGTGTAATATATGGATCTTCTGCTAAGTCTGTTCTTCAAGCCCTGGATACTATTCATCACCAAGGCCTCCGATTATCCCTCGGAGCTTTTCGCACTTCGCCAGTCCAGAGTTTATATATAATGACAGGCGAGCCGGATTTAAGACATCGACGTGAGAAACTTACCCTAAAATACTATTTTAAGATTAAAGCCAACCCTTCTCACCCATTGCATAATAGAGTAACTAACCCTAAATTTGGAAGTCATTACTCATTAAAACCTTCATTCATACCGTCACTTGGTTTTAGAGTCCGTACCATAATGAATTCATTAAATGTTGACAATCTGGGAATATTTCCTAGAGAAAACGAACCTCCACCTTGGAATGATAAAAATCTACTTACCATCAATGACTTTTCACATTTTAACAAATCATCAACCCCCGATACCATTTATTTACAATTATTCCATTCCCATAGAAACAAATATTCATCTTTTAAAACAGTTTTTACTGACGGATCTAAGAACGGGACAAATGTTGGTGCCGCGGCCGTTTTTGATAACACAACCTTTGCTAGAAAACTGCATGGGTGCTGCAGTGTTTTCACTTCAGAGATCTACGCAATAATTTTAGCCTTAAAAACGATTTCTACACACACTAATAAAAACTGGATCTTGTATACCGACTCTAAAAGCAGTATCGAATCCCTATTAAACTATACACATAAAAGTCATTCCTTGGTTTTAAAAGCAATGAATTTGCTCCTAACATTAACAGAAAATGATTTTCGGATATTCTTTTGTTGGATTCCTGGGCATGTGGGAATCCGGGGCAATGAGAAAGCGGATTTGGCAGCCAAAAACGCAACATTGATTATAAACTCCAATGTCCCGATTCACGACATTAATAGTGTTTTAACCCAAGCCATAAATTCATCCTGGCAATCCGCTTGGGATTTGGAAAACCATAACAAACTTCATGATATTCAACCATCTATAAAGGGATTCAGCAAAACAAACTTAAATAGAAATCATCACGTAAAACTGACAAGGCTCCGAATTGGACATTCCTTTTTTACCCACAGACATTTACTGCTGGGAGAACCAGCTCCTTTATGCTCATCATGCAATAGTATTTTTTCCATAAAGCACATATTGACGGAATGCCGGAATTTTAATCATCATAGACTAAACCGATTTGGTATCTCCCCTATTACCTTAACAGACTTGTTGATGGACCCACATCATAAAAACTTATTTTTATTCCTTACTGACATTGGTTTCGTAAACTTTATTTAGATTTTATAATCGACTGCAACATACACAACTGTACTGAATTTTATTACGTGGCTTTCTGACTCGCTCTAATTAAATACCAGTTATGAACTAGCTATTGTTTGGCGCAGCATGGCCAAATCTGGCCCTTGTGCCATAAAAAACCAACCAACCAACCAACCAACTATCCCTCGGAGCTTTTCGCACTTCGCCAGTCCAGAGTTTATATATAATGACAGGCGAGCCGGATTTAAGACATCGACGTGAGAAACTTACCCTAAAATACTATTTTAAGATTAAAGCCAACCCTTCTCACCCATTGCATAATAGAGTAACTAACCCTAAATTTGGAAGTCATTACTCATTAAAACCTTCATTCATTCCATCACTTGGTTTTAGAGTCCGTACCATAATGAATTCATTAAATGTTGACAATCTGGGAATATTTCCTAGAGAAAACGAACCTCCACCTTGGAATGATAAAAATCTACTTACCATCAATGACTTTTCACATTTTAACAAATCATCAACCCCCGATACCATTTATTTACAATTATTCCATTCCCATAGAAACAAATATTCATCTTTTAAAACAGTTTTTACTGACGGATCTAAGAACGGGACAAATGTTGGAGCCGCGGCCGTTTTTGATAATACAACCATTGCTAGAAAATTGCATGGGTGCTGCAGTGTCTTCACTTCAGAGATCTACGCAATAATTTTAGCCTTAAAAACGATTTCTACACACACTAATAAAAACTGGATCTTGTATACCGACTCTAAAAGCAGTATCGAATCCCTATTAAACTGTACACATAAAAGTCATTCCTTGGTTTTAAAAGCAATGAATTTGCTCCTGACATTAACAGAAAATGATTTTCCGATATTCTTTTGTTGGATTCCTGGGCATGTGGGAATCCGGGGCAATGAGAAAGCAGATTTGGCAGCCAAAAACGCAACACTGATTATAAACTCCAATGTCCCGATTCACGACATTAATAGTGTTTTATCCCAAGCCATAAATTCATCCTGGCAATCCGCTTGGGATTTGGAAAACCATAACGAACTTCATGATATTCAACCATCTATAAAGGGATTCAGCAAAACAAACTTAAATAGAAGTCATCACGTAAAACTGACAAGGCTCCGAATCGGACATTCCTTTTTTACCCACAGACATTTACTGCTGGGAGAACCAGCTCCTTTAAGCTCATCATGCAATAGTCATTTTTTCCATAAAGCACATATTGACGGAATGCCTGAATTTTAATCATCATAGACTAAACCGATTTGGTATTTCCCCTATTACCTTAACAGACTTGTTGATGGACCCACATCATAAAAACTTATTGTTATTCCTTACTGACATTGGTTTCGTAAACTTTATTTAGATTTCATAATGGACTGCAACACACACAACTGTACTGAATTTTATTACGTGGCTTTCTGACTCGTTCTAACTAAATACCAGTTATGAACTAGTTATTGTTTGGCGCAGCATGGCCAAATCTGGCCCTTGTGCCATAAAAAACCAACCAACCATAGATTTTTATTGGTCGGGGAAACCACTCCATCGTGCCAGCATTGCCAAGATCCGCTCTCCATTTATCATATTTTAACTTCTTATACATTTCTTAGACATCTTTATAGACAATTTTTTAAAACTTCATTACCAATTTTATCAGACCTGTTGGCTCAACCTCCCTATCCATTGCTTTTTAGATTTCTTCATTGTTCTGGATTTTTACCACATATCTAATTAAGATCTTAAATTTTATTTCATCAAGTTTTATAAAGCGAGATGGGTATCCCCATCTCGCTTTAATTCTCTTAAATCTTAGATCCCATCCTAGTTCTCTTTAAAAAAAATACGATTTTACATTTCTTATGTTTGAGGTTTTACATTCATATTTAATCTTTATGCATATCAATTAGTTTTGTTCATTACATTTCTTATGTGGTGTTGTTTCTTTGTTACAAATCATAAACCCATCTCCTAATTTTAATATCTTGTGTTTGGCGCAGCTTATCCTCTTTTGGATCTTGCGCCATAAAACCCAAATCAACCAACCAACCAACCATGGGTAAGACATCTGGAGATTTAGCAGGAATATCAGCAAAGGGTATTTATTGACCTTGATACCAGTTTCTTGTTCCATTTTTTCCACGAACTTAATAGTGGATTGAGATGTGTCTACTTGCTTTATCCTGATGCAGTCTACTGATTGTTGGCATTTTGGGTAAAGATAGTATTTCTTTTTTTTGATATTGGGGATAAAATAGTGTCTTGATAATATCTGGGGGTTGATTTTTACATTTCCCCCCTCCTTTTTACTTTTAATTTTCCATTATATGCAAAGCCAGCAACAATCATAAATCTCTTAGAGAAAGTTCTCACGTTAAAGTTACAAAGTTGAACCACGTTTTAAGATTTTTCTCCTCTTTGATAATAAATTGTTCTTTTTTATTGCAATCTTTTAAATACACCCACGCCTCGTCTATTGTCACAACATTTTTCCATCTTTCGCCAGCTAAATGCTTCTCATACAGAATTCTGCAGCGAGTTCTGCCTTTTGCAATATGTCGTGGAGATAGACGTTGAACATTGTATTTTTTTGGCCTTTTCAAGATTCAAATCACTGTTAATTATTTTATTTACAGTTGAAACTGAACTTTTAATGACTTTCTAATAGTCCTTTGACTTGGCGGATTCTCTTTTAAAATTAAAGATCTTACCTTACAAATATTCTCAGAAATTCTTTTCTTTTTTGGATACATATTTGGAAGTATTTTTCCACTTTTACGCGTTTAATCCTTTCTCATTAATAATATTACTTATCGTACCTTTAGATATAAAAAACATGACTTTTACAGCGTTTTTGAACAATTGAATAAGCATAATTATCTTCGGAAAGAGCGGAAACATAGCCTTCCATCCATTGCTTATTTAAAAGCGACATTTTGAAAGTAAACAAAACTCTGAGTTAGCAGACGATAAGTTATACTTTAACTATTTAACTGCTGCAAAAATGGAATTATTTCGTAGCATACAATTTTTTTACAGCTCATCAAAATCATTCAAAAATGTCCGAACAGCCTCTGTATTTGTCATAATTAAATATCCTATTCTAAAGCAACAGTCTATTGATTTTGATGCAGCCCACACACATATCCCGATATCATTTGATAAAACCTTTTCATTTAATTTGCAGCGATTATAAGTATGGAAGAATATACCAAACATGCTACTCTTAGATTATTTGTCAATGAAATATCTTAGAATTAATTAGGTATTTTATCTTGTACTAAAAATGAAATTGCTGCAGATTAATCTATTTACCTTTGAAATCAAGCCTTTACCATCTAAGTTAATAAAAAAATTTGGACTAGCGGAATTAATGTGTGGTGGCGATATCAGGTGTTGTCGGGGAGGGTTTTCGTTTGGTTGGTGGGGGGCGCCAAGGCGAGTTCTTGCCCCGGGTGGATACTAGCGTACTTACGTCTCTGCCTATTCCATATCTTTGAATCACAAAGGTAGGAAAAGTCACTTTCTCCATAGGGGTACAACAGTTTCTGCTCTTATAAATCCAAGATGCAAGTTTCCGACTTGTAGTAATGGGTTCAATTCGTTTCGTTATTGATTTTGTGGACCAACTTCCCCTTTGAAATTGTACAGGTGTGAGACCTTTACCAAATATAATTCAAACATAAAACATTACATATCTGTTACTGCTTTATCTGGAATTTTAAACATTTTTTATGATACGTTTATTTCGCATTTTAGAAACCCATCAGATCCTTTAAAATCTGTTTTAAAAAGGGAAACTTGACGTTTTTAAAACCGAAATGGCGACAAGCTAACTCCATGAATGTTTTTATTACGAGTGAATAATCATTTGACACAAATCAGTTATAGAACAAAGTCCGTCAATAATTTGCCTTTTAAATACAGTAAAGGATTTTTCGTAAAACGATGCCTTAGGCATTATGCATCTGATGGGGTTGTATTGTTTCTGTTCAGGAACTACATGATCATAGATTAGTTCTGTGAATACAGTGAACCGCAAATCAGATGGAGTAAAATTAAGAATCATACAGTCGGAATTCGATCCAACCCAACAACGTCGTGTACATGGGGGCTGGTGCACGTTAAATCTGTCGTATCTTCAATACCCTCACGTTTGCGTGCTGTGGAAATTTGGAGAAGACTGCCAGCTCAGTTGTCCTCGTATCTTTCCCTTCGGGATTGGGGCCGTTGTTGCTCAGTTGGCATGCCCACTGCGCTAGAAATCTTCGAGTTGTAGGCTGCGCAGGTTAGATTCCTGTCAGGTGCATTCCCTCCCTGGGTGTATTTCTCTTTTCTGTGTCAGTAAAACTGTCACTACACTTGAATTGTATGTCGAATACTTGATATTGTATGACTTGTGTTTGGCGCAGCATGACCAAATATGGCCCTTGCGCCATAAATCCCCCAAGCCAACCCTCCGGGATTGATCCCGGACCGTCGTCAACAGTCCGTTCTGTTGCTCCAGATCGACGTAATTCTACTACCTACCTAAAGAAGTGAGCTTTATGAGGTAGATAGTTAACGTTTCTCTGGAGCAACACAACGGGCTATTGCTGATGGTCAAGGATCAATACCGAAGGGAAAGATCCAAGGACAACATCAGGTAATTTTGAACCACGGTCAGATGACGAGGCAACACTTGATCTGGCACCCCACTCTCCAAACTTCCACACCACGCCAACGTGAGGACGTTTGAGGCCACGACAGGTCGAAGGTCTTTGGCTGGATTCGAACTCACTCGCAACCCTTCGGTTGCTAATCCGTTGTTCTTCCAACCGGGCTACCGCGGCCCTCCGGAAAAAATTGGATATCCAAGCATTATGAAAATATCAGTTTCGTAAAACTGGCATCGTGGACTGCCCATGCAAAAGAGCAAAACACTTGGGAGAAAGTTCTGGTGTGCTACACCTTGTAATACGAGTGTTCTTAAAAGCAGCAACTGATGGCCAACAAATTATTGATACAGCAAGGGTTTTACATACTTCCAATAAAAATTAAAAAATCCTAAGCTAATCAAACACGATTTATGAAATAATCACTTTCCAAAAAAATCTTGTTTAGACCAAGAGCCATAGAATACATAAAAGTTTGCTTTCCCACATTAAATCCTTCGATCAGTTAGAAAATGACTTTTGTAGTCTTCTGAATTCAAGTATGAATGACTTATTTGTACGATAATTTTTAATACACTGGAGTTTTTCTTGTTACTGTTATTGATGATTCAACGAAGCTTTCTTCGTCTAACAGAACTTAGAGCGATTTGAAAATCACCAATTTTAATAGCACGAAAGCGAAACAAATAATTCGAAAATGAACATCAGAACTGTTAAAATGGGGGTCAAGTGGATTATTTTCGGGTTAGTACTTTTTCCGTGAGTTTACGAACGAGTTCATTGTTTATCAGAAAATTAATCTTATCTACTCATAATCGGTACTTGACGAGTGATTATTTTTACAAGATTAAGAATAGAATAATATCGTGTCATTGTCGCAATTACTATCATAATTCTTTGTACACAAGTATTAATCGTTCGGAAGATTAATTCTGTAAATTTACAATTAGTTTAATATGTTACGAAGAGATGGCAGCACCAGACAGGTTTTAACCTGTTCACGGACCCTTGTTGAAAAATCTGAAACCGAGATATGAGACTTGGCTCGGCCACAAGTCTATTTTGCTGCCAAATCTGTCTGATACTATAAACTCATTTTTTTGGATGCGATTATTGGTGGCCGTCACATAACTTCCCACTAGAAACAGCACCAGATTGGCGGTTGATCAGCGTAAGGGTAAGAGCAGATTTTATAGCCGCCCTTTGTAATTTATCTATCGTTACCATGGCAACAACGGAAATGAAGGTAACAACATACTGAAATTTTAAATATATTCAAAGCGAAGTACTTTTGAACACGGACAAGGATTCTGTTCCTCGCACTTCTGTTTCTTGTAAGTTGTTTTGAGAAATTTCAAATTAAGTTGCTTTAAAGTTCAAAATTTTACATTTGGAAATGATACTTGTAACTAATATTTTTGGGTAAAGGTTTTTATGATGCATCGGTGCTTATTTCTGCAAGGTTGCGGCACATTTTTGTTCTTAATGAATTCAAAAAATTAGCAGGAAGAGTATAGTACCTAAAATAGAGTAAATTTTGTAGAATATTCAATCGAATTGTTTGGACATGAAACTGCTCATTTTTAAGTGTTACCAAACGATTGAGCTTTTAATTAACCGACCAATGTGGATCAATACGTATGGCAATTCTTTGACAAACTAATCTGCCATATAGATTGAAGTGTTTCTAACCATGTATTTCTTGACAATTAAATCTCTTAAAATGGAAATGGGAGTGATTATGTTTTTTGATTGGCACTTAGATGAGATCTCTTAAGATCTATGACGGATGTGTTTTTGGAAAGTTGCTATTTTATGGGAAGTATTTTACACTAGTAAAGTTTTCTGACTGCTGTAAGGCATCTAGGTATAGCTATTCTATTAGCTGTGTAATACAGGCCCCACATGGATTCTGCCTTTTGTAGTAGGTTATATTAGGTTAAAGGACAGGCTCTCAATGAAACACAAATATGTACTCCAAGTATTTAATTGAAGCTCTAGGGCCTGAGCTCCCCAAAGTGCCGAGTTTTTAATAAATGTGTACAAAATACTTTTTATTAAAAAAAATTATAGTATTTTATTCAAATAACTTTATTTTATGAATTAGTATTTGTAAAATAATAATACATAGTTTGATGACTTCATTAAACTATGTATTACACTATACAATGACTTTAGTACATTATAAACTTTCATTATGAAGTTGAAAGCTTTGGTTATGGACATAATTTTTACTGCATTGACTCAACCATTTTTTCACACATAAGTATTGTATCAATTTTCCAACAGTGACAAAAGTAAAAATTTATTTTATAGAAACAGTTAGAATATTTGTTTAATGCTATTTAATGAATTTATTTTTTGCATATATTTGTGGAAAATTATTGTAGTCATTTGTGTGTTTAGATCAACCAAGATATATACTATGTGTCACTTGCAGTAAAGTTCAGTCTAGTAAGAAAAATGACAAGAAACTTAAAATCTGTAATATAACCTAGCATAAAATAATATTTGTTTATTGCAACAATTGTACAATCATTGATACTAATAAACTTACTTTTAGCTTATTTTATTCATTTGAAAATTTATTGTTTAAGTCAATTTTACACTAAAATACTGTTAAAGTTTGAATAATGTTTACACATTAATACTAGATTAAAACAGAATCTTTTAACTTCTCTGGGGTCCTCAGTACTATTGGGTAGCCTGGCTCTCCCCTATTATCTTCTCTGATATTTTCTACTCTCCTTATTAAGATGTATAAGGGAAAACAGAACTTCTCTAAGTATGAATGATATATACTATACACTCAGTCTATACAAAACAATACTATTATAGTAGTTCTACTGTATTAGATGTCTTTAGTTTCAATGGATGAATCCTAACATAAAAGGGAGAATAGGAAGATGTGCTTTACAAATATGCTCAACCCATTTTTTAAGGAGAATAATTTAATTCAATAAATAAAGCATACAAAAGCTGATTTTTAATGTTAGACCAATAATGCATATTAATTTCTTCTTAACACAACATTATCTGCTCATGTGTATCACTTTTATTGAATTACAAATTATCTATAACTTGTATATCCATGACTTGTAAGCATCCACATCTTAGAGCTTTTCTCCTATTTTGTCACCAAGCCTGTTTTGTTATTTCACTCACATTTGCATGGATGGACTATCATACAGCAAGGGTATAACAACAATCACAAAGATAGTTGCATAAATCCTACGAATAATCAAATTTTCCTTAAAAAAGTATTTTATTAAATGCAAGCAAAATGTCAATGAAGTTTCCCCCAAGGTCCCCCATACTTCATACTGTGGTCCATAGTTTAGTACTGATTCTTAAAATAACCGTTACAAGATATAAAATTACTTGTAATGAATTGTAGAAATAAATAGGCTTAATATTCTAACACATTCATTTTCTATCTAGGGCAGCTTAATTCAAATAGTAGGTACACACATAGGTGGGAGTCATAAGTGCCACAGTAAGAAGGCTTAAAAAGCAAAGGGAACTTGATAAATGATAAAACTTTAATTTTAAGTTTAAAAGCTATTAGTTGTTTTGTTTTAGGACCTATTTGGGCTATTACAATATACCATTGTAGTTTTTAAAATTGTAGTTATAGTTTTTTTATAAACTATAACTGCATTTTACACTCTACAAAGTACTACCTACTCAGTCTGTTTAGAATATGGCACTAATTTGTTCTAGTTTGTATTGAAAAATTTTTCTGCCAGTATATGGCAACATGATAGATTTGGTTTATCACTATGGTAATTTTTTGCTACACGAGGGATAATTAGATCGGGTCTTACAATAGAGTATAAGAATAAGAACTGGTAATCAGGGAAACTAAATATTTTGTTTTTTATTTTCTAAAGTAATATGAAAATTTAACAGAATTTATAATCTCGCTTCCCACATAGGAGTCCCAGTTCCATGTTTTTAAATAGGCTTAAATTTTCTGTCGTCCAGAGCAACCAATTCAGCCTATTTAAAAAGATGGAACTGGGTATAAATTTAAGGATGGCAAATTCTGTGAGGTTTTATGAAAATTTAATTATTTAAAATATTTTATTTATATTTGATTCAATTATTAATATGTTTTACTTAAATTACTAATTTGTTCATTGTGATCACTTCTAACAAAAGCAGAAGACCCAACACAATAAGTAATTTAGCACATGAACACAGCCAGCCATAATATCATGAGACATGTTTCTCAGTTAGCAGCGATAAGATTAGAAATAGAGAAACAGGTTTTAAGTTAAAACAGGTTTTCCTACTATTCTATTGGCTTGAAGGTAGGAGCAGGTGTGAAGTTTTTTGCATTGTAATGTCCATCTAAGTTATAAATCATCTAATGTAGCTGTATAGCATGTGCATATAGGAAAAGAAAAGAACATTATTAAGAGTTGGTATGTTAGAACTTGAATATTTACATAAGACAAATTTGTATTTCAAAAAGTGCCAGTCATTTTATCTGGTACTAGGGACTAGAGTGCAGATTTAGAGCTTGAATATGAGTATACTATAAATATTCATGCTTTCTACATGAAAGAAATTTTTTCTTTCTCTATCAGCCAGTGGCGGCTCGTGGTTGGAAAAATAGGGGAAGGGTCTCCCCGGAATCACTCCCACCGAAATTAAATCCTGGCTATGCCAATGTTGAAAAGATAGCAGTTCCGAAAATTAGTTATTGAGGATTTACCTATTTTCTGTAAATTAAATCAATTCTTCTGTCCTATAATGCTGCAAATCTGTCATCATAAAATGGCTTTCTTCATAAGCGTCACTAATACGTCTTTTTGAATAGAAATATTTGCTAAAGAAAGTCACTTGCGAAATAGTATTTCTTGAGTAAGAGTTTTTATTTTTAAGGCAAGAAAAACTCCTTTCCACTGATACACTTGTAGATGGAATTGTTAAGACGAAAGAAAACAAATTATAGCTTCTGTGAAAATTTCTTTATCATACAGCATTCGAAGTTCTTACGTCGATATATTCCTGAACTTTCCATCGGCATATATAAGACAGTTAATTTTTAAGGCGCTGGTTTTTTTAAACACATCGCCGTAAAACAGTTGAAGATTTTCAAGTGCCTGAGATAGAAAATGGAAATTAAATTGTTCGAATTTCGTTGTATCAGCAAGACAAATAAATTGAAGTTTTTCACATTCTTGAAATCTTGCGTTTATTTCCATAAGAATGTGGTCTAAAATTTCAAAATATAGCTGTTTATAATTTTGAGAAATTGTTTCTAGTGAAAGAGCGGCATATTCCCGTTTAGATTGGACTATTTGTGATTTTACGCGTGTTTTAAAAACATCATTGTCCCTTTTACGGCTCAATAGCTCACGAGTGTATTTTATTTGAGATACACAATAGTTTAAATCTAGTGATTTTTTTTCTGGAGAATTTCGAATAATACATCAGTAAGGTCAAAAATTTCGCTGAATACTACTGCCAAAAACGTAAATTCAAAATCGTTCATATTATTTAAAAATCCCTTTGCAAGTTGAATTGTTTTGTCTGAATGTTCGCTGTTTGTCATAAATGCGAATATTTCTTTTAATTTATCCCAATCTTCAACAATCGCATTCACTCTTTTCGAATTGGAGGACTATCGAGTTTGTATGGTTGGTATGCGTTTTGGGAAATTGGAAGATCGCTTCGCCTAGTGATGAAAAAACGAAGGAATGTCGCTGAGGCTTGGAAAAAAATTCGACACTGAAATTTAGAAAAACTTTGCTGCAATACAAGATTGAAACGATGTGCTAGACAATGGACAAAAACGACTTGAGCTTTATCCTTGACTTTTTCTAGAGTCCATTCAAGTATCCAGACATTACACTGGCCCCATCGTAACATTGTCCTATTAATTTGTGTTGAGAATCAAACGGATCCAAAATGTTCAACATTTTATAACATTTCTGACGTTGTCTTCAGTCATCATAGAAACCGAAAAATCGCTCAACTAATACGCCTTCACAATTCGCAAATCTTAATATTAAGGAGCACTGGGAAGTTATGATTGGGATTTATGTCAGTGGTGTCGTCTACTTGAATAGAAAAGAACTTAGCCCCATTTATTTCATCTTTGACGTGATCGTGTATATAATCGGAAATACATTCAATCATTTCATTTTGAATAGTTTTGGAGTCACCAGTGAAGACGTTTTTAATCTTTTTGTAATGATTGAATTTCTAAAGGACTTTTTTAAAAAACAATCCTAGTAATTCCTTGAAATTTCCGCGATTTATGGAGTCACTGCTTTCATCATGGCTCCTGAATGCCATCTGTTGTTTGCTCTGCATCAATCACTGTAGAAAGTCTATTCAAACGAACGTTTTCATTGAAATGCACTTTAAAAAGCCTAGCATTCTCCCTCCGGGCATCGGCAATCGTGTTCTGATTTTAAAAAAAGTTCTTAGCATTAATTCACACTTCAGATGTTCAGCAGAATCATCGTGCCTATGGAGTGCTCGTGTTATATTTAATAAATCTGCGAATCCGTCTTTATTCCAAACAGAATGTTTATTACTAAAAAGCAAGCACGGCCAACGAAATAATTTTTTAAGGTTATACTACAGCATAGCCCTATACTGAGTAAACCAACACTCTTGAAAAGTAATATTGTACGACTTACCGCTTTTTAATTTCTTTTTGGGCTATAGTCAATAAATCCGTTGGACGTGCTTGACGTAATACGTCCCTTTTGTCTTCGTCTTTTCACCGGCTAAACGGAGTTTCCAGTAAATTACACACAATATCATTAATTGGATTCATTCCGCTGAATCATTACTCTATTTCATGTAATATTCGGCAGTTTCGGCGCGATTGGCTAGAATTTTTGGCGCTAAAGCTTCCTCTATTAGTTTTCTGTATTCGCTGATCGCAACGGGAAACGAGGGATATCTATTTTTAGATTTCAACTGGCAACCCTATAGAGGAAGGGAATCGCGATTTCTAGCTTTTGCCTTCCTTCGGAGCCGACAGTCTAAACGTCTCAGCTGCTAATGGCAGTGTTGTCATAGCAACCATCTTGCTTACGGAATATGCGCAGCTATTTTTCAGCAAAAACTTCCGTGCTAAGCTTTCGCTGTCTAGTCGTAAGCATTGTAAGAACGCTCTGCGAAATTAAATTCGTTCATATTTGTAAGTACTTTAGTAATTTACAAATCGTAAAAGAAAAAAGAAATTTTACGTAGAAATATTGAAAATGTATATACACTACTGGGCATTAAAATTGCTACACCAGGAAGGGATACAAATAACAGAATGACATTTATTGGACACATACGTTATAGTGGGAAGAACAAATGATTAAATTTACAGGAAATTTGGAGGTATAGATCCTGAGAAATCAGTACCCAGAGCAGCCACCTCTGGCAGCAATAACAGCACTTATCCGCCTGGGCATGGAGTCAAACAGATTGTATGGCATGTACGGGTACTGCAGTCCATGCAGCTTCAACACTATGCCACAGTTCATCGACTGTAGTGAATGGCGAGTGGTGACGTGCCAGGCGCTCGGCAACCATAGACCAGACGTTTTCAATTGGCGAAATCAGGAGAACGTGCTGGCCAGGGCAACAGTCGAACATGTTCCGTATCAAGGAAGGTCAGGACAGTGCACGAGGCATTACAACTTTCTTACCCGAGAACAACGTTCAAATGCAATTCCAGTATGAGAAACCTGCTGTCAAATATCTTCTTTTATAGCATTGTAGGTGTCGCTACCGCCGCCTGCTTTGCATATCACAGCATGTTCTATCTGTATAGCAAATTTCACGTGTATGGCGTGCCGCCTTCCAGGTGTAGCAATTTTAATGGCCAGTAGTGTATATAAAATACTGAAAAAGACTAATTTGAGAAATGTAATTTGATGAAAAATGTTGGGGAAGTGGCACTTCCTTTCCTTCCCATGAAAAGCCGCCACTGCTACCAGCAGAGGTAGAGCAGGCATGTGCCTTGAACACCACTTGAATTAGCCAATCTACAGTTCAAAAGTAACAGACAAATGTATCTTCACATTTAGAAAATCTAAGAAATAAAAGTAATCGCTTACAAAATCCTCATAGGGTGAAACATCTTAAAGTATTGTATCTTAATTTTTTTATTAGTTTGTATTGAGATAAATTTTAATTGACTATGTTGCTATGGTGAATCAAGATGAAAATAACAAGATGACCTTCACAAATTTATTGTTCAGTATGCAGATCAGTGTCTTCCCAACTCTTCACACTGCTATTCATATAATGCTAACCATTAGTTTATTCCAGATTGTGAGTTTAGCCAGTTAAACAAGTTTCCACATCTGCATTCCCAGACCTTAGTACCAAGTGAAATGACAAGTCCCTCATGCAATAAATAATGTAAATGAATTAATTGCTAATTTTCATTCACACTTTTATTTCTACACCTTTCTTGGTGAAGCAATGCATTTAATGATTGTATTGTTTATTTTTTAAATTTAATTTTAAGTAATTTTTATTGACAGATTCAGCCATGTCTGAGAAAAATGAGTATCTCAAGGAAATATTACCTACAACCGGTTTACTTTTCCAACAAGAATTTCAATCTTTTGTTTTGAGTAAGCCTAAGCTTATACCATTAAAATCTGTAACACTTCAAAAATTAGAAAATATGCAGCAAGAAGCAGAGAAGAAAGCAAAAGAACAAATGGCCAAAGCACCAGAATCTGATTCCAACTAGTGATGTAACTATTTTTTTTCACTAACCATGAACTTTTCTATTATACTTTTAACATTTATATGATATGCATTAAGTAAAATTAAAAAGAGTTTGTTTCATTTGTCTTCGTTAATTCATGTGTACTGCACAATTTAGTGGATGTGAATTCAGAAATATTTCTAGTTAAACAATTTTTATAATCAAAGTATTTGAAAAATACTAGTGTGCATGATGGCCAAGTGCACATGTATTCTGGTGCATGGAACAGTAGGTTATAAACATAATAGGGGTTTGAAATTTCTATAGGTCCAGGCTCAACATGGGAAATTTTAAGTTTTAAAAACAGCTTAAACATTTTCTGATACAAGGCATCACAGGCCACTGCAAGAAAGTTGCAGTCTACAATAGTCCAAAGTAAAGAAAGGAAGCAAATAATCTATCAAATCTAAAAGGTGAATCAAATGCAAAATGTTTACTGTTATAAATTCATTACATACATATATTTGTCTGAACTCTTTTTCCATGTGAAATACTTCTGCAATGCATTAAAAAGCATTGCAACAAAGTATTGGCATATAGACTGCAACAAAATTAATTGAACTATACAATTCTTTGTTAGGACAGTAAAATATGGTTTCAATAAAATTTTCTAAAAGTAAAATGTTTGGCTGGAATAATGAATATTGTATTTTATAATGAAAAGAATTGAATTAAAAAAGAAAAATAAGCAAAACACAAGCCGAACCAAATAGCAAGACAACCAAAGAATTACTTAAAATGTAAATCAACAGCATATTTTGAGATTTTTTCAAATAGATTGGCATAACAAGGGGTAACTTAAATGTTTGTTCAAGTTGAGTTGTTCGTATCTATCTTTTCTGATTACTAAGGATTCTTCCTTGATAAGTGTACATCTTGACTAGAAAACAGCATTGCCAGATTGGGTGCAATTTTTACAATTTGCCTTTAGGTTACTTTTTACCCTGCTGGTTGCTGAAATTTTGCATTGGAATCATTTTTGGGCTAAAACTAATATTCTATGCAGATAGCGATCATCACTATTCTTAAACGTGGATGGCAAGAAAAGTATTTAGATACAATATCTGTTACATATATGCATTATGAATGTTGATTTGTATTTTGTGAGTAAAGTTATGTCTAAAAAATGTATTTCTTTATACTGTTCCTCAATGCAAGAAATAAACCAACAGGGTGGATATTCTGAAACTCTAAGAGCATGTTTAATTTTCTTCAAAGCAAAGTATTAAGAACTACCTTATGGAGTTCTTACAAATCTATGCATGATACTTCCATTTGTTTGTTGAATTCATTCCCAAGAGTTAGTTGGTTAAGATGAAGCAAATTGGGAAAGTGGGCACCGTATTCTAAGAAACAAAAAAAATGGGAAGAACCCAATTTAAGTTTTTCCTTTTAAAGCGCAATTTTTAGTGAATAAAAATTTTTACTAATTGCTAACTAAAATGATTTCCAAGCTTATTTTATCAAAGCATAACCCAAATCATTTTTATATCACTCTTACTTAAAGCTTGCAATTGCTAAGTAACTCAAATTAATTTATAAGTTATTAATATTGTCTTATTCATGTTTGTTTTCACATAAAATCATTTAAATGCTTAATACTATTCACTTTAATGTTTATAATTTTTAACTTGTGTGCACACATAAAGCTTTTATATCTATGTTTTATCTGATTTCAGTACCACAATAGATTTACTGTTATGTTGCTTTCTTAAATTAATAAATAGTATGATTCGATGCCAAAATGTTTTTGAAACATACATCTGTCAAGTATTTTTATGTCAGTTGGTTTGTGGAATATAAGAAATAGACTGAATTTGGATGAGAATATCAAATAAGGATACAGTGAAGAATTTAATCACAATCAATATTTTAATTAACTTTATGTTTTAGACGTCTACTTTTTCTGATAAAATACTTTAATTTTTGGGCAGTTTTGAAAAGTGAAATTGGTCATTTTCTTCTATAGGTCTGGCAACCCTGCTAGAAAAGTACAAATTGGTGCTGGAAATATTCTCCAATCAAAGTTTGTTTATATCATGTATATAATTACTATACTTTCATCATAAATTACAAGTATAATTTTCACTGTTTAAGAGCTTGCATGATACAAAAAATATGTAATGAAGGGTATTAAAGCAGTGATCCATGAATTTCATTAATCTGTAACTGGTTCATTAATTATAATGCTTCTGTCAAAATTAATACATTTCCTTCAATGTGCAATCAGTGTGAAGTTTTGATCATGTGGGATAATTGTTCTATTTCATTTAGGTTCAAAGTCATTTTTTAGATTTTATTAAAATTAATATTTTTGTTTATTTTAGTTTAGATGGTAAAAGGAAAATTATTTAAACATTTTAGTGTTTTTTCTAAATTGAAGCTTTTTCAAATTAATACTTTTTAAATTCAATTTTTATGAAAGGTCGATAAAAATATGATCAAAATAAACTCAATTTTTGATCAAACATGATCAAAAACATTTGTAATAGTATGTTTTTTAAGGAAATTTGTTATAAGAGAAATATGACAATTTTATTAAGATTCAAAAATACAAGTTTTCACTAAACAATAGTTATGGAAAATAATGTACTCTATCATACAAATTTAATTTGAGGTAATAAATACATAAATTAAAAGAATACATTATTTAACATAATAAATATATTAAAATCATACATAATTTAAGGTAATACAGGATCCATAAGTTTTACCACTATGTCAAATTCTTCCTTTCTGCGTATTACATGAATAGATAAAATGTCTTCAGATTTCAGTAATGCATAAATATCAGAGGCAGATTTAACCTCCTTCCCATTAATAGCTGTAATGACATCTCCATGTCTAATACCTGACCTAAAAATATAACCGTTTATCAAGATAAGCAATAATAGTTTTAGTAACTTCTCACACATAGATCTATACCAAGTATACTTTTTTATACTAGTAAAAACTTTCACTACCTTTGTGATGTTTAAAAATGTTGCAGTCCTAATCAAGGTATTTTGGTAAAGGTAACAGTTTTAGTTAAAAGTTAAAATCATTTGAATGACAGACCCAGCCAGTCACATATCTGAACACCCTGAAGTTATAAAGAGAAATTGTCATGTTGAGAAAGTGCTATTTACAAGGCCTTGACCATTATGAGAAAGATGTAAGATACCTTAGGGGAGCTGGTTTCTCATGTGATTTTGAGTCACAAGTTCGCATGATAAAATGCCTGGAAACGAAAATTTTATGAATTCAATACATTAAAGAGTAGTTCTAGATTTCATTTCAATATTGCCCTGAAGGGTTCTGAGAAAGTGCCTTTATTCATGACAGGACCTTACTGCGTTGGCCTAGTAGAAATACTAGTGAATAAAATCCCAAAAATTTTATGTATTAAATAGCAAAAGAACATAATGTAGGAAAATTATTTGGAATTATATTGCAAAATAAAAAAAATCTAAGTAAAAAGATCTGAATCTAAATTGTACAACAAAATTTTAAAGCACTAGAAATAAATTTTCAGTACTGCTACAAAAATTTTAAAATTAAATTAGATAAATGCAATTTAAAATTAAGTTACATAAATGCTATTATCAAGCAATTAAAATAAATGTAACAATCTAATATTAAGTATGCGAAATAAACATATACAATAAAATGAACTGTTTAATTACTCTCAAAATTTACATTTTAACGTGAGTGTACAAGGGAAAAAATTCAGGCTCATGTGTTAGAGCTCAAAAGGACTAATTTAAAAATTAAATGTTAGTTAAACTGTTTTGCACTCAATTTTTGTTTATTTTAAGGAAACGAATGCAAAACAAATAATATTCCAGCAAATATATTGAAAAATATATATTTAAATTATTCTTTTGCTTTAACCACAAGCTTGACTAAAACATTCTCTTTTACTGTGTTATTGGCAAAAATAAAATATTTCATGACTTCTAAGTATAATTCAAATTAACATGAGCCATTCCATGTCTGTCAAACTGCACAGAGAAAGGTCATTTTCGACCCTTCCGATTTTTTTAAACTTGGCTAATTTGTTGTCCAGATCATATAAGGAATTCTGGAAACTTTTAGCTTCCTACTTACAATAGTTTTTATTTACATCAACTTTAAGTTTGAAAAATTGATACATTTTTCATGATTTTAGACTCATGAATCTCTAGACATAATTGTCCAATCAGACTGAATGGGAGCTTATTTTCTAGATAGATAAATGTTTAACCTTTCTAATGATGTATCACATAACCTTTGAAATGATCTTTTTAATTTCAAGGACATTCAATTGCACATTTGACCTACGATTTCAAAAAGTGCATTTTTATTTCTAAAATATGTTAAATGTACGCTATTCATCTTTGCTTTCTGAAAGTTTTTATGGGACACACATGGTTCATATAATTAAACATCATTTTATTTGCTTTAAATATATTTAGTCAGTACACACAAACACCTGTATCGCTTGACCTGATTGTCCAATCAACATGAAAGTGGGCTTATTTTGTAGAAAAGGTATAACCTTTCTGATGATATATTACATAATACTATGAATGACCTTCCTGATTTCAAGATCACTTGATTTAACCCCTCCCTTTGACCTTGAATTACAAAGAGTCATTATTTTTTCCAACGATGATGTTAAAGGTACACTATTTAACTTTGTTTTCTGAAAATTTCAATTTGGAACATGCATTGGTTTTAAAGAAACAATATTCCAAATAAAAACAAACATATGTACATTCACTCAATTACAATAAGAAAGATCTAACTTATTCAAAGATTTCAGAGAGAAGTGTCACCTTTCCCCAAGACCTGGGGGTTCATAGTGGAACAAATTTTGTTTTGCTATTTCTTGTTCTTGTAGAATGCTTGTTTTCAATTCTGATTCTTGCCATGGCTCACTCTAATTGGAAGTAATTTCATTACTCAGCAGGATATGAGAACACTTTTTGCTGTGGTCAAATTAAAGCAAGAATCATTTAGTCAAAATTATACAGATCTTTGTTACCTTTCAGTTTTGAATATTTCTCCCATTTAAATTTCTTAACTGTTGATGGCTGAATTAAATAAAATTAATTTCTGCCAATCCATTAAAGAAAAATCATGAAAGAAAGAATTGAGAAAGGTTTTAAAATGGGTGGTGGACAAGAAAGCAGAAATTACTTTGAAAAACAAAATTTGTGACAAATGTAGGAAAATATTGTCTATTTTGCAAGTTATCTCATAGTGAGATTGAAATGGAATAAGATGATAAGCCTCCAACAAGCTCAGCAGCTATTAGAACTGATGTAGAATTTCTATGGACACTGAAAGTGTTCAATCAGTTAATTTAGGCTTAACATTATTAGGTCAAACACCTATTAAAAGTAAAAGATTGAAAGAGGCAAAGTAACCAAAGTGCAAGATAAAATTCATCCAAAAACCTTAAAAAACAAGTTTTGTTTGTTTCATCATCTAGTGATGCATCTGTAGAACAGAATGAATCGGAAATAATATAACTGAAAAGCAGAAAGAAAATATAATGAAAGTGAAAGCAGTATGAAAAAGTAAAGGTACCGACTACCTTACCAAAGAGGTTGGAGTATCCAAAGAATACAAAAGAAATTTGGTACAACTGTGATATATATACCTGTGGCTTGGTGAAAATGCCAATGTCAAATTTTGCAGAAAATGAGTTATAACCTATTTTTAGCATCTGAATTTTTCGTGCAAGTGCCTAAGTCAAATTCAAAGTAGTAACTGAGATATTGACACTTATTTGCCAATGTCAAAATTGAACATCAATATTTTGAAGAAACTGACGACATTTTATCTGACAGAAAAGATAAATAAAATTATAATTTTTGCTGTAAATGTAAATACGTAATAAGAATTATTAAATTATACTTAATAGTTATTAAATAATAAGAATATTTTGTGTTAGATTGTTTGTAAAAATAAGAAAATAAAAAATGGTGTATTTCATTGCTAATGCCTTAAAAAAATTATGGTAAAAGTGCTAATGTTGAGAGTTTTTCCTTTATTTTCCGACAAAAACACTCCCATATTTTGCATTCCAAATTCTTTCAATAAATGCTTAATTTGGAGTTATTAGAATTTTTTACTGATGGTTATATACAAGTAAATTCTAACCTCTATCTTTAACTTCAAATATCTCAAAATTAGAAATATTAACATTGGCACTTGTACCAAGTCAGATTACATTTATTTTTCAGAAAAATACTCTTTAATTGTAGGTTAAAAGTCAAATTGAATTACCTTGAAATTAAAAAGGTCATGTGATACATCATTAGAAAGGTCACATTTTCTTACAAAATAAGCTCTTTTTCAGTCTGATTGGGCAATTAGGTCCAGACACAGGAGACAGTCTAAAACCATGAAAAAATGCCCAATTTTTCAAATTTAAAAATAATACAAAAATTATAACAAGTAGAAGCTAAAAATTTACAGAATTTCTTATATGTGGCTGGGCAACCAATTAGACAAGTTTTAAAAAAATCGGAGGGTGTAGGGTCATGGACTGCAATTTGACATGGAATCATCTATACATATAAAGCAGAGTTGGCGTCTGTTCTCTATAATAAATCTACACCGTTTGACCAATCCACACCAAATTTGGTTCACTTATTCTTTGGAACCCTGCGGGTAACGTAGGCTGCATATTAACCCAGTACTATCTGTCTTGGGTGTGCAGAGGGGGCTTAAAACACTATTCGAAATCCCCATAGGAATAACATTGTGTCAGACCAATTCACACTAAATTTGGTACATTCATTCTTTATAATTTTGCGAGACACAAGCTATATATTAAACCTGTTCGATTTAGCCCCCCTGGATCAGCAGGAGGGCTAAACACAATTTGAAATAACCACAGGACTAACATTGAGTATTTTTAGGATCACTGTCAGACCAATTCACACCAAATTTGGTATATGCATTCTTTAGAATACTGTGGGAAACATAGGCTATAAATTAACCCCAATCGGATTTGTCCTGGGTTTGCAGTGTATGCTAAAACAATTCGAAATCCTCACAGGAATAACATTTTTATGATCACTCTCAGGCCAATTAATGTCAAATTTGGTGCATTCATTTTTTAGAATCCTAGGGAAACAGGCTATAAATTAACCCAGTACTTTTTGTCCTGGGTCTCCAGAGGGGGGCTAAAACAATCTGAAATGCCTATAAGAACATTATTTTTAGGATCACTGTCAGACCAATTCACATCAAATTTGGTATATTCACTCTTTGGAATCCTGCAGGAAACAGGTTATAAATTAACCAGAATGGGATTGGTCCTGGGTCTGCAGAGGGGGCTAAAAAGTATTTGAAATCCCTAAGAAAAACACTGAGTATTTTTATGATCACTGTCTGACCAATTTACACCAAATTTGGCATATTCATTCTTCAGAATTCTACGGGAAACACAGGATACATATTAAACCCATTTATATAATTTGTCCTTGGTCTGCAGAGGAGCTAAAAGCAATGCAAAATCCCATTACGAATAACATTGAGTATTTACACGATAACTATCAGATCAATTGACACCAAATTTGGTACATTCATTCTTTAGATGACTGCTGGTAACGCAAGTTAGATATTAACTCCAGTTTGGGGATTTGTCCTGAGTCTGCAGAGGGGGCTAAAAACAATTTGAAATCCCTATAGGAATAAGTCAGTAATATTACGATGAATTACAAATTCAACCCGAGCAACGCTGGGTAATTCAGTTAGTATATAGATAAAATATTTTAGATTTTAAAGCAAAAAGTAAGTACTTCTATCTGGTATATCTCTTTTTTTTCTAACAATGCTTATTTGGACAACTTTCACATAGTTTAAATTATACCTAAGTCTATAAAATAAAAACAAAACATTAGCATTCTCCAAAATTGGGTAAATATTATAACTGCAGAGTAGCTTATATTAAAAATGTATGCTTTAAATATAGCTTGTATAAACTACATCAGTGCATGGGTTGGGCGCAGTAGGTTCATAGAGAAAAACAAAACCCCAAAAGTACTAGAAAAAGCACACCCTATTTAAAAAAAATTATGGTGAAGATGTGTTTAAGCACTTGAATTCTCGTAATCAGAAACCTAAGCTCAATCATGTTTTCAAACCTTGGCAACAAAGTATTATTGAACAAATAAAAAAATCTAAAGCTATGGGGAAACCATGAGTCTTAAAATTGAATCTGAGTTGGATTTCAAATTTGGGATCCAAGTCCTTGAGAAGATTGATACAGACGAGAAGCCAGTAACAACCAGAAAAGGGATTGAAAAGATGCTGACATGCTATTCAAAGATTCTAAGGAGAAAAGAGTAGTCTTCTCAGCTAGGCTAGATGTCTTCAAATCTCCAGACTCCTGCATTGCCATAAGATCAACTAATTTCATAACTAAACGTTCATCATTTTTTAAATTAACACTAATAACTTTACAATGTAGCTTGAGTGATTACTGTATTGAAAATTTGGCTAAACCAGGATACACACAACTTTTGGAATAGCAAATTCCAGGTTTGGTTTGTTCTAGTCAATTTTTGCTACACAAGAGCTAATTAGTCCAAGCAAATTACAGGAGTTTTCCAGGAGGTATTACAATTTGATTGAAATCATAGCAAAAAAATGTCCATTCAATACAAGGTTATACTTTCCAGTTAAGAAATCAACTTCTAAAATATTAATTTTTGCCACTGAAATTTTCTATTTTGTCATAATTTAGCTTAATATTTTTCAATTAACACATCTGCTAAAAAATATGGTCATAGTGTGAAAAAAACCATAAGCCAGCTCCATAAAATAGCTTTATTCCTGATTCTGAACAAATAAATTTAACAAAAGTGGAAATCTAATAGATAAAAATATAAGAAAAGTGGTTTTAACTATATTTACTCCTTTCCCTCTTTCCTAGTTCAAGCACCACAAAAGTTAACCCCTGCCTTCCTGTTTCCAGACAAAGCAATGTCTTCCAGAATAGTTGGGAGAGATACATCCACTATTATTCACTTTACTTAGAGTGGACAATCAGATGTCAAGATTCAGAATTTAGCGCTCTTATATAAACAAATTATTTAGTGACACCATCTAGGAAGCACGTTTTGAAGAACTTATTCTTTTAATAGTTTGCTTTATTTAGTTTCAGTTCATTTTTCGTGAAGATTTTAAAAGGCAAGCAGGCTTTGAATGTAAGATCAACACTTTTGGTGTCGGAATAATGTTGTGACATGTTATGCTCTTTAGTCTAAAGAACTAAACAAAAAACCGAGTTTTAACAGGTTAGTTCAATTTGTTGGCAAAACAATGGATCTCAATTTTCACTGAGTACAACTACTTCGAATGAAAGAAATCATTGAATCAAAAATGCTGTGACAAAAAGAATATGTTTCTTAACATTAACTCTGATTGCACCTATTACTTAATTACAAATATTTAAATATTTAGAGAATTTATATCCACCTAAAAACATCCAGGAAAACTATCGCTATCCATATTCATCTAAATAAACTAATAGATTATTGACACTTGATTCCTTTGTGATTAATAAAATAGAATTTTAGAATACATCTACATTCTATTTTTATCTCATTCCATTTCTGTCATATTTTGAATTAGCATATAACTTCACATATTTTTAAAAAGTCAATACATAAAAACGATATTAAATGAAAGAAATGTTATCCAAATGAATCAATAAAAACTTAAAAATGATAAATAATGGTTTTAAAATATAAAATTTTTTTTTCGCACAAAATATTGAACCTACATTAATTTAACATAAATTTGAAAAATTTTCATATGTTGAATGATTTTTAGTGTAAAGGAAAGATCTGGATGGGGAACTAATTGGAAATAAACATTTTAACTTTTTTAAAATGTAATTTATGAAATATCACTTCATGATTTCTGAAATTTAAAAACTGAATAAGTTCTTAGAATGCAACTGGAAAACTTGTAAGATCTCAATTTGTTCTTTTCTAAATTTTAGTGTTAACTTCCGAATTTAAATGATGTATCAAGCAGCTAATTTTACAAACAAAACCTGAAAGTGTTAAGAGTTATTAAACATTTGCAAGTGACTTATTTAAATGGTTACACTTTAAGAACAAGCCTCTCTTTGTTGCATTTTTATAAATTAAATTTTTTATTTAACCATTTCAAAACCACTTGGCAATATTATGAATACATTCCAATTAATAAAAGTGGAATGAATCTGTTTTTCGATTTATGAAGTATGGATCAAGGAAAAAAATGGTAAATATTAAACAAGAAAATACAATTTGTTTTTATTCTAAAAATTCTAAGGTTGGTTACACAACAATATTTAATGAGATGGGGCCTCTATTATGAACAGATAACAAAACCAGATGCATCCTGATTATTATGGACTATTTGACCAAGTGGTGCGAGTGAATTCACTATGAACAAAAAAGTAAGTTCATTAAAGCATGTTCCTAGAGATGCAAAACTTTTGGGAATCAAGAAAATTAAGATAACTACCAATTTTGTAAAGAGATTAATCCCTACCATTCTCCTATCTTTTTATGGTGCAGGCATTCAATAAGATTAGGACTAACATATCATCCCTACTTCTGATGGCATACAAGTTTCAATCAATAGATGAATAGTCAAATCTTTCCCATGCTAGTCTTTGGAAGAATTGAGGGACTTAGACCTGTTTTATATACAAATGAAAAATGAGCATATTCCCACTGTAAAGAACATGGAAGGACTAAAGGAGCAGCTAGTACAGTGATTTGTTTGAGTTTGGATCAACATAGTACAGCCCAGCTGATGATATGCTAAGACACTCCCCAATCAAAAGTAAGGTTTACCATTCGTCATCAGAAAAGGCCTCTTGCCCATACAGTGGAAGCTTATGTGAAGAACTGTATACAATCACAATGTAGATAAGGACAACCTCCAAACATGGATTATTTACCTAGAATTCCATTGTATATCCTTTAGCAGTCAGCAATTTTGATTTCACTGGGATGGGGTAAGTCTCAGGTAGGGCAGTGTAATTAAAAAGACAAGGACTTCCACTTTCATAACGTTGCAAGATTTTTCATGAAAATAGAGGATCATTCATTGCTTCAGTTATGGAATATGGTAATTTTATATTTTGCAAAACCTATGGATTATATCTGGGTCTTGGTAGAAAAAAGGCATCTATTTTGCAAGTTATTGACAACATGATTTAGTAATTTCTATTTTCTTAATTTTTAATACAGCATACAAAAATACTTTCCGATGTTTTGATTCTTTCATAATGTATTGACAAGAGGACATTGGCACTTTTTCTCTATTATGACTTCCATTATCTTGCATAGTTTTGTGGACACAACTCAAAATCATGGAATTTCGATATTGACTCTTTTTCTACTAAGGTAGATATACATTAAATCTCAAATGAACGTGGGACAGTATTAAAGCTATCAAGGCAGAAATAAAATAAAATTTTGGGGCTTTGTACGTGAACTGGTATGTTATTCCAAATATTCCATGCAATTTTAATTATACTTGTATTTCAATTCCAAAACTGAACATGACAAGGTATGAGAAAATAACTTTTCAAAACAGCTCTTTATATAATTACTACAAATATATTTCTAGGATTCTTAGCAGATTATTTAGATTTTACATTCATACAGCACATGATTTTAATACCTCTCAGTTTGGGAAGTACATCTTGTGAAACAGCCTTCATATCAATTCCAGATCAACTCACGGTGAAAAGCTCTCAGCAAATATAAAATTATTCGCAAAAAAAATCGAAGTTGAAATTAAAAATAGCTTCTGGGTTGACAAAATTTAAAATTTAGGTATAAAACAAAACTTTTAACTTTTTCCAATATTGTTTTGTAAAACTTCTCTAACATTATTAAACTCATGAATACTTTAATCCAACCAAAGTATTGTTTATACTCCAATTCTCCAGCTTTCATTAAAAATATTTCATCTGATTACAAAGGAAAATTAATTTAGTTTTCAATCTAACAAGAAATGAATCTAAGTTATGAAAAAACTTATGATTTTTGATGGCATTACCAATTACTCTACAGCAACACTAAAAAAATTCGGAAGTTTCTATCATTTTAAAAAAGATGCCCCAGCATGTGTCATTAACTTCGTTCAGCATTTAAATAACTTTTCTAGGCTTAGGTTTTTACATTAAATTTACTATATTTTATTGAGAAATATCTGCAGAAGTCTTATTTTAGGACGAAAAAACAAACCAAATTGATTCAGAGCAAAACTGAAAGGAAAAATATTACTTACTCATAGGAGGGTGAATTAACCATAACTCTCCAAACCATTACACCACAAGTTACATTGGGAAATTCTGGATTACGTTCTTGAAGTTCTCGAATGATACTTGGAGTCAGTGTCAACATAGTTATCCCCAAATACTTCTGTTGCCTTTTGGCATTAGGAAAGGCATTAGGCATTCGGCTATCTGTTTAAAAATAAAAGTTTATAACTCAAAATGAAAGTTACATGAATAAATTTAAATCCTTACTTAGAATTTGTAAATATATGTAGCTAAATACCAAAGAACTTTTCTTTAAATCACTTTATAAATGCTACTTATTCCTCAGTCAAATTCTCAGGCAAACTCATTAATTCAATGCTGCTGTATTCCTATCTCAGACGCCTGTGAATCATCCCCTAAATTTACTGACAGTGCATCTTTCATGTACATTGCTTGACATTTTGAACTTATATTTCACCCTCTTCTGATTTCAACCTCCACACAGCTTGGACCTTTCACCCCTAGGTCCACTATTCGCAATTCATATTCATGTCATTATATTATGTCTCAACAAAAATCAGCTTTAACACACAATAGGACCTCTATTTTAAGAATCTCAATTAAAAAAACTTTTATCGGTCTCAACAATGAGTATCAAAGCCCTGATCCAATAAAGATATAGATTGTGATCAGGGTACTTAAGAATTTTTTTTTCTTAATTCAAGTTAACAAACTTGCTTCCATTCAATAACACCCAAAGAAAACTGAACCCCCTTTTTAACTGAAAATAACTGACTTCCCTACTTTGAGGTCACTAGAGACAATAGTATTGATTGTGACGTAGTGACGCCAACTTGGAGAAAATATTGGGGCCTAAGTAAAATATCACTTCATATACATGTATTTCAGAATGCTTTATTTTGTTTATATAAATCATCATCAACGTTATTGGTATATATGTAATATTTATCCCTCATGTTTGGAGGTACTCTAAGGGATACATCTCCTTTAGGTGAGTACAGGCTTTATGGAACCAAGGGTTTTGTGATCTTTTCTTTTCCCATGGAATTTACTGTTTCTAGTAAACACAGGGTCACACTCCCGGGATACCCAAGCGGTCTTTTTCTGCTTTTTTCCCATTACTCTATTCCCAATCCCTTTTTCCCCTTTTACAATATTTTTACTTGACTAGGTCTGTCTTGTTTGGTGCAGCTTGGTTAAATATGGCTCTTGCGCCAGTTCCAAACCAACCTTGTTTGGAGGGACTGGGCCTTAACCATAAAAATATTAGGACCCAAGTAGTTCTCAAACTTTGGCCCTCTCCTGATAAAGTGACTAAATATAAGCGATCGAATAAGTCTGCATATTTGTGGTTATACTCATATTATTTGCAATATTTATGACATTGTTTGGGTGTCCTGGGCCTACCATGAAAATTTTAAGAGTTCCAAGAGGGTTAGACTCCTAGAGCATGATTGGAGTACGTGTTTTTTCAAACTTATTTAGTTTCTCATTGGAAATAAATATCTCTTCCGTTTGGAGATACATGTGGTTTGTGACCCTAAGAGTTGGTGCCTGTGTTGGGATGACAACTTACAAATATTTATTTTCTCACTTTAAGTGTCACTCACAAATCTGTTCAACAGATGCAGAGTTTTATACATATGGGGAAAGTCCATACATTGCACAAAGAGTTTTCAGTTAATTTTGACATACCCAAGGAAAAGATGGATAGACTTAAACTGATGCTTTTCAAGAGGGAAACTTACTATTTCTGATAAAGGAATCAGTGCTGTTCAATGATTATTTCAGTATGTTACAAATGAGTACTGGGTGTCCCTCACATCCTAGCTTATTGAATCAACCTCTGGAAGAAATCAACTGAGCTTAAATAGAAAGAACACTTAACATTTGCAAAAGCAAAATATTCAGTGTTATGCCTATAATTATGAAAATTCAAGAGAAAGCAGATGAATTTTTTATTTTAAATCTGCGAAAATATATTGTATCCCAGTTCGAGATGCATATAGGTAAATGTGCTCCTGCTATTGTAATTACAGTTAAGGCTCATAAATTTCAGACATTTTCAATGCTAAGACCATTTTTTTGCATTGTGATCATCATTTGAAATTTTCTTTCTAGGCCAGATGACTGAGAAAAAGAACACTTTAAAATTCTGAATATTGCCACACAATACAGCAGTGGTCAGCTGTTGTTTCGAGTTTTCACTTGTTATGCATCATTTACACAAGGTCAATGTAGTCTGCACAGTATTTGCGATTAGGTGCGAAAAATTGAAGAGCCACATTGCATATGTGATAAACTCAGACATGAACGACCTGATTTCTGTCAAGATTATTGCTTATGTGCATCAAATAATTACTGCAGGTGTAAGTGTACAATGTGTTTCTCGCATTCTAGATAGTATCTAAATTTTTAGTGTTAAAATCGTTTGATTGGTGCTTCAGATGTTCTGTAACCAGTAGATTGTCATCATTTTGCAACATTTGAAGTCAAACTGCTGTTTGACTTCAAATGTTGCACTTGATTTGCACTTGATGGAGGAATTTTTAATTAGGTATGATGGCCACTCCCATATTCTGTATTTTAAATTGTTCTTTCTTAATTTTTCTGCCTGGAAAGAAATGTTTTATGCATTTGATGTTTTTCACATGCTGATCACAATGAAATAAAAGTAAAGTGCTGTTGCTGCTGAAAATTTCTACAATTTGTGTGCTAAAATGTAACTATGAAAGCTGGAGTGCTTTTATTTACATACATATAAAGCATGTATCTGAAATGACTAAATCCAGAATTTCATCTTAATTTTTCAAAAATGGAGTAGCTGATCTTGCAACTACAAGTTACTTTAAAACCACCCTGTATATATATTATCAAAATATTATTCAATTCATTCTGATTGGTTAAATAAAATTTTAAAAATCATATTCAACTATCAACCTAGGAAATATCTGTAGCTGCAACAGGTCCTCAAGCTGTGTGGAAACACCACATACCACAATAGAACAATAAACTGTTCATGGCAGTCCTTTCAACTATTCTCAAAACCTGTTTTAAGTGAATGTCCAAAGCCTGATTAACGACTTTAGAACCATCCTTAAATCATAAGATGAATTACAAAATAATCTATAACAAAAATATGTCATCACTGCAACAGAATAGTTGTTACAGGAGAAAAACAACCTGAACCAACTGGATGCAAATGGATGAGGGACAAAAAATTCCTGATCCACGAGGCATTATATGTTCTATAACAAGGTTTAAAAGAGTCATTGCAAAGCTGCGATGAGACAACTAGAAAACTAAAACCCTGATTTCAGGAGACAGATCTTGAGTCAACATAGCAACCATTTTTCTTTTTGCAATGGAAGACTGGTTTCAAAAGTTCACATCTACCTCTAAGAAAAGCACTAACTAATGACAACTATTTATACCTTACACTAGGAGTACAATTCTTTGCGGATTTGACACAAATTACTTTGACATTATATGGTTTCATGTCTAACATAATCTTGACTTAATCAGGGGTGCAAAAAAGATATGGGATACATGGTAATTTGGTACGACTTTGGTTGCATGATGTAAAGCATATTTTAAAATAGTCGGATGTAATGCAAGATTTTCATCTATACACAAAAAATGCAAACATTTTTTTTATTAAGTCACAAAAAGTAATAATTAATATTTCAACATAATATTTTATAATTAAAGAGAAACACATTAGATGATGTGAAGCCAATAAACAGTTCCATTTGAATACTCTCAAACTGAAATGTGCTTTTTGTAGTCCAACGAAATTGGATTTAAATTAACCCTCCTGTGGCCACCTCCCTTCTCTTGAAAAAGTATCTTGTCATTAGAAAAATGATTAGATCTTGATAGACGAGATATCTCATCATTGGAAGAAAACTGATGTGATCTTGATCTCGTCATCATAAAAAAATTGACAATATCTTGATGACAAGATATCTTGTTGAAACCATTTGGGGGTAAAATCTGAACTGTGAAGGCTAATTTAATTCTTTTGATACAAATATATAGTTTAAATCAATTTAAAAAATTAGCTATGAACAGTGGTAGCACATAGTTTATTTAAGTATGAAATCAAACAAATCTTTTAGAGTATGTTTAGGGACAGCAAATTCACTTCAATCAGAATCAAATTATATAATAATGATGGAAAATTCTTTTGCAGAGAAGTAAATATGAAATTGAGTTCAAATAAGAGTGATATCAGGTGTAATATTCTATTTTTAAATTTAAGTATGTATGTAGAATCAAACACTTATTGTGACAATCAGGGTCAAAAAATTCTTTTTTGTGTAAACACATAATAAAATTAAATTAAAATATAATTAATACAGGGCCCTTATATGATTATTGTTTCAACAAAAGGATGTAGTCAAAAAAAACTTTTTTCAGCCCATTCTAGTTTACATCCATCTCTTTGTTGCATGTTATTTTTGCCTAGATGCATAAAAATGTTTTCCTCGAGTTTTCAAAAAATACACTTGTCTCATTATTTCCCCACGATTTAAAAAAGGTTAAAGATGTAGTCGATATTTTTTAATACTAAGAACATGCTTCATAGTAATTCAATGGTCAACTATTGTAAACACTAAATGTGTTCATCGAAATAAAAGTGCTGTACACATAAATGTACATAAAAAAACCAATAAAAAATGCAACACTCTATAAAAATTACTAATGATAGAATGCAATGAATTATTTGAAAATACTAACAAAATTTGCTTGCATTATTTGCTGTGACTTTGCAAGCTAATTGCATCTATTCACAGATCACAAGTTTTCACGGCTACTTTTGGGAAGATGTTCATCATATACAGGTTTGACTATTATTCTACCTATAAAGTCAATAAAACAACATACCAGTTTGTGATAAAGTAACTTCCCCTATATAAGAGCCCCTAGAGACTGCAATTTTCAATGAATAGGAATGAAACTTGAGTTGAGATTTAAAAAATTATGTAAATAACAAGAATCAAATTCTCAGTTATAGATGCAATTAACAAATTTCGAATAGCAACAATTACTTTTCTATCGAAATGTGATCAGCACAAAGAAAAACCAAAAGTGGCATTGAAATTTTAATTTCAGCTCTAAAAACGACAGCACTGTCAAAGGTGAGTGTGAATGACAAAAGAGGAAAGAAAGGAAACAAGCAGCATAATGAACATAATTTGTATAAATTACAAGCACCTATCACAAAACACCAATTGGTAACCAACATTTTGGGTACGTCATCAAAACCAGTTCTTATTAATAGCCTTTACGGCTGAAAGTATGGTCAGTAGCGTCTTTGCCTGGAGAACAAAATGAGTGTCCGCTAAACAGTGTGAACTGATCAAGCACTACTACATGAATGGTCAGAATACCTTAGAGGCATTGTGTTTTTGGTCAAAAGCATAATCTACGACAAGTCCCATGTTCTGCTTGAGCTGAGTGACTTGGTGCGAAAATCTGACAAAACAAGTTGCATTTGTGATAGACCTCAAGCTGGTTGACAAGCATTCCTGTTGAACGTGTTGTGGAAGTATATAACATTATTAGTCAAGATCAACAAGTAACTTCATGAGGTACTTCTCGCATTCTTGATGTTCCGAAAACTAGTCTTAAAGATTCTGCAATCTATACTCCATGTTTCCGTAATGATTCCATGGAGTTCAGATGTTGCAAGCAGGTGACGAACAGCTACATTTAAACTGTGAATGAATGTATCATATGGTATGATTGTGCTGGCCTCTATGCACACATACTGTAATTGATAATGCCATTTCTCATTAACTAGCAACATGAACTTTTAAGAATTGTGTGCATAGAGTGAATAAAAATCCCCATGAATTCTTACCTCAACCCTTACACAAAGCCAAAGTAACTGCATGGTGTGGCATCACAAGCATTTTTGCTTTGGCCCCTCCTTTTTTGAACATGCGATTCCACAAGGTTTAATGATGTGTACTGTCACAGGTGCTTGCTATGCAGCAATGTTAACAAATTACATTGCTGAGTTGCAGCAACGAAATGCTATATCTGACGTCATGTGGATGCAAGATGGCACTCCCCCACATGTTGAGACATGTGTTAAATGTTTGTTAGAACAGCAGTTGGGTTAACAGAATTCACCATGTGGTCACCATGGTCTCCTGGCCAAACACCAATTTCTGGCTATGGAGATATTTGAAATCAAAAGTGTACAAGGAAAATCCTGGGAGTGTTGCACTTGAAAGAAGCCATTAAATGAGAGGTTCAGTATATTCCCTGTTCAATGTTACATGTGTCAGTGAAATACACAATATCCTGCATGAAAGGTGTTATTGTCTGTGAAGGTGATGTAAAGCCCATAGTAACAGCTTAAGGTCAGAGGTCAACACCTTCACCACTGACCGGTCATCAATCTTGAACTATTTATCAGGAAGATCTCCTTCCCATCCAGATGGTTTGTAAGGGGTGCACAATGGCCCCTAGGATTCAACTGTGCCCAAGGAACTGGAGGGACGAGAAAGGAAATGATTTCCAGAACTCGAACAGATCAGAGGTATTTTTGGGGACTCGGTTGCCAGCCATTTTGAATTAATCCAGATTGTCCCTTTTTCAGTGCCCACAACCTAGGAACATAAATCCCTGATTATTTGTATGTACATAATGTATTGGGCTATTAAAATAAATAGCTATTTTACATGTATTTTGGCTGTGTCGACGGTTTTTGGCTCATTACTCAACCCACTACGTTACAGTGACTACATGTGGAGCATTTGTAATAGGGATAAAATGTTATGGTTACTTGTTGCCTTTCTTTCCTCTTTTATCTTAAACACTCATCTTTTTTCACTTCTCTAGCACCTTCATTTATAGAGGTAAAGGTAAAATCCATGTTTGTTTTTCCCTGTGCTGATCAAATTGCAATAAAAAAGTGGATGCTGTTATATTCAAAATTTGTTAACTGTATCCATAACCATGAAGGCTCAATTCTTATTATTTACATAACTCTCACGTGTATACCTTGAAATATCTAAATCTCAAGTTTCATTCTAATTCGTTGAAAATTGCAGTCACTAGGGGCTCATATAAAGGGTAAGTTACTTTATGACCACCTGGCATAATCAATAACACATGTCAAAAAATATAAATTATAGCAAGAATTTAAGATGAAAGCAAGATGGAAGAGATTATTAAGAATTACTGCAAATACTAATCATGAAACAGGTACTAGGGAATGTAAACAAAATTAAACAAAACGTTACTTTTTTTGGAACTCTCGATTCTTTTTAGAAATTCAACTGCTTGATCAGAAGGGATGGCAAATGATATTCCTTCCGTTACTTTCATTGTATTTATTCCTATAGCCTCGCAATCCTAAAAATATAACATAAAATCTTTAAAATTTCTTTATACCTTTTAATTCCAAGACTCAAAGTGTTTATACATCAGTAAAACTTCACAAACTATTTATGACTAAGAAATAATTCTTAGTCAGCACAAATTCTACTTTCGATTGGTCAAGCAAAAAATGTTTCAAAGGATTAAGACAGAAATCTTGATTAAGAATAAAGAACTCCAAAAAAGCCTGTGTGTGAATTTAGTTTATTAAACTCTTGAATAAATACTACATGAATTAATGATACATGAGCATTCCCAGAACTTGGCAATCTAAATTTTATGATTAGTTTCATTACAATAGGATAATTTAAGTCGGAGGTATCTTCAACTCATGAGTGGGTCAAGATACATGTATATATATCAAATTTCAAACTCAATTAATTCCTTGACATTTTTTCATCCTTCTTTGACAATGAAAATCTATTGTTCCCCTTAAGGATATGTGGGTATTTTTATTCCATCTCTGGCATTTGAAATTCTACGAAATCCCATAACTCTTAATAACAAGGTTGAAAAAAAATTACCACATTTAGATAAGTAAAATTAAGTTTGGGAAACAAGTTTTTTTTTTTTTAAGGGAAGAAAATCATATTAGGTAACTAAGGGAAATACAAAATTTATCAGAAAAAGTATTTGAAAAACTTATGGCCAACATTGATCTTGATAAATTACTACATCTCAAACAAATTTTGATCATGTGGCAACTTACTTAAGGTATAAGTTGTTTTCAATATCCTCCTCCTGAGTCACATTTGAGGACTTAATAATTAATGGGCTCCTACATAAATATACACCAAACGTACTCATTAAAACATGGCCATGTAGATTTTATTATCTTTCAACAAAAGAAGCTAAAAATTATAGTAGTCATTGTTTCCTTAAAAACAAAAAAAATTCTTCAATACCTTTAATATGAGACATCTTTAAAATCCCAAAACGCAAATATCTATCATGAAAATTTTTAAGGTAGAATGTGCTTCAATTTTTTTATATAGTTAGTAACACACCAATCTATACGACAGCAGAATTATTCTGGATATGCATAACTCGCAACAATGTATTTGAAGTTCCAAATATTTAATTGGAATTAATACTAGATTGTTCGATCACTGCATCCTGTTCCTTTGATCATTTACCTTTGTATCATTTGAAGCTTATTTCCCAGTAAAAATGTGTCAATGATTATGATAATAATAATTTGTAGATTATTAAAATGTTTGTTGATAGATATTCTCATGGAACTATTGAATTAATGACCAGAAATATATTGAAAAAGTACATTTCAAACAATTGAGCAATCTGTTGTGTTAATATGTTCGGATCGTATAATGGATAACAATTTACTTTACAATGAATTGCCTCCATAGGAACAATAAAGTACCAGAATACAGTTCTTTAAAAATTAAATAAGAAAATTTATTACGTAAAAATTTAAGGATAAATAAAATGCAGATTACCAATTAAAGAAAAGAGGTCCCCGGCGAGACAGAAAAAAGTCAATTTTTACAAATAATGATTTGACACAATACAAAAGTTCAGGAGAAAGGAGATGGGGACCAATGGCACAACCCGAGGAACAGATACTCTCCCTTGGGAAAATGGTGAGGGGTTTTGACACGCCGGGTGTCAGACATGGGATTTCTGTAGCTCCTCAAATCTCATAGCAGGCACTATCCATGGAGGACTGTGGTTACAGAGATGATTCTAACTCAGGTGAACCACAAGGTCGCCGGGAAATTCCTTACGGCAATCCGTTCTTCACCGCTTCCTCTTCTTACGATCATCTTCCCCACAGTAAAAATAGTGCTGTGATTGTTGGCGTGTACTGTTTATATCGTACTTCGATTTCTGACAAACTGTCAAATCCATCAACCCTGATGAAAGGCAAACCCCATAAAAGATAAGCCCACCTGTTCCAAGTGGTCATCCATCAAAATCCCCCTCTCACCGAGTGGACAAAACACCCTGACGATATACTGCCAATGGGTCAGACATCAAAGACTGCCAAATATGCAGGTACTAATAAGCGTTTCCCCTCAACCGGGATTCACGATTATATTCCTTCTATGCACTTTCTCTCACCACTATCCCATGAGAAAAATTACCTAACGCTCAAAAGTTAGCTCAAAGGCAGTATATACACTCAAATAAATATTACAGACAATAAACAATTAATACTTAAAAATTAACCCAACATATCTCAATATTTAATTTCTGTAGAAACATGTCTTTATTTATCATTTATTTATTTGCCTGTTTTGATTATATTTTGCTGCTACTTATAACTTTCAAGTCCATTTTAACTTTAAATTGTTTTCACAAGGCACTTACTAATAGAGTATGCAAGAAGTTAGTATAAGGAAATTGCATATTATAAAATTACTTTTGAATTCATTAGCACATGTACGATATTTCAGTTTGCAATTTTCAAAAATCACATTTTTTTTTCAAAATTACAAACTAGCTTCTTAAAAATTGGCAATATTTCTAAACAAAATAGTGCCAAAAATATAAATCGCATCTGTTACAAAGATAATAATATTTGGGAAGAATATTTTTCAAACATCTGATAGAATGGAAAAGTAGGGATGACAAAGACGTTTCTTATGGACAAAGCCAATTCTGTTGAAAATCAAGATGAATTATCAAATTTTTATATCTATGCAATTTCTGACCTAGTAGACACCCAGCATCAATATAGTGAAAATTGCTAAAATGCTGCTACTTAGTACAATGTTTGGATGTAATTGAAAGAATTATGCATACCAGATTTACAAGAGGACCCCCAGAGTTTCCAACATTTACAGCAGCATCAGTTTGAATATAGTCTGTTTTCTTGTGCAATCCTAAATCTTTACCTGGTCTATTGGCTGAACTTACAACACCAGCTGTTATTGTATGACTAAGAGTCAATGGATTACCCATAGCAATAACAAATTCTCCAGCCCGTAGCTTTGATGATTGACCAAGAGGAAGAACAGGTAAGTCAAACTAAAAGCAAAATATCAGTTAAAGTTAGGTTGTTTACAAAAAGTAGCATTAATGCTTTAAAAGAAAATCCAATCACAAGAAAATTCGCAACTTGCATGCATTTGCATAAGTGCCAGGATAGAAACATCAAATCTTATCATATTGAATGTCTGTGTCCAACTTAAATACTTATTTAAGTTTGATATATTTTTAGATGTACACTTTCAAATCTACATTAATATTTTTCAACATATAACCAATTTTATTTTTAAACATATCTCTTCATAGAAAATAGACTTATGGACTATTGATTCAGTGTATTATAAATCTGCAAGAAAAATGGCATAACTCCAAATTTATCAATTTTTAGCTGAAAGCTAATGAAATAATTTGTATGCTGTATTAAAGATTAAAAATGCAGAAACTCACAGAAGTAACTAAACCATCTCATGAAAAATATTGAAAACTAGATTCCAAGACTTTAAAAAGAGGTAAATTAAGAAGTTTACAAAATTTTATAGGATTAACTTTGAGTTTTCATTTTTGAAGAAACCATTCAATACCTGAAAGCAAAATGCTTAACATAATTCAATACACGAAAAATCAATGCATATTTTTTATAAATGCATAGAAAACATGCTGAAGTGTTTCATAACTGTGTTCACTTTGTTACTGTTATGTTTCACTTTTAGCTTACAGCTAAAAATATTTGCAAGCTGCACCTTCAGAACATCACTTTTGTCTCATTGGATTTCTTTCCTTCTTATGCTTTACAGGAAGGTGCAGTAGCCTGGTTGGAAGTATAATGGATTTGCAATCGGGTTGTGAGTTTGAAACTCAACCAACCAAAGAATTCTATACGTGGGGGCTGCTGCAAGCTAAGTCTGTCATGGTTTCGCATTGGTATGAAAGTCTGGAAAGTGGGGGTGCCAGCTCAGGTTTTGACCTCATTATATGACCATGGTTCAAAGTTGCAAGGTGTTTTCTTCGGATCTTTCTCTTCTGGATTGATCCTGGACCGTCACCAATAGCCCTTTGTGTTCTCCAGTGCAGTGTTAATTCAACTATCTTATGTTTTTCAGGTAATGCAGAATGAATGACTCACTCAAGAGGCTGTATTTTCAGTTGGTCCCTCAGTGGCAGCTGGGGAAATATTTAGTTTTTCTGACACTTGTATTTGTAAAATTTCATTTGTTTCATCATTTAAGTACACTTTATGTGGTAAGAACTATATATTATACAAATTTGTTAAGATTAAAATCGTTATTGAAGTTTAAGAATTAGTATACTTTAGCTCACATAAACATAATTTTAATGGCAAATATATTGATCCAAAATTCTTTTTACACAGAACCAAAATAGCTTAACAGAATTTATTACTCCATATATAGAGATAACTTACAGCCTTAATACGAACTGTAGCAAGGTCACTTTCAGTATCATAATGTTCAACTGTTCCATCATATTCTTCTCCATTATAAAGTTTTACAATAACACGTCCATGATGAGAAACTACATGAGCATTTGTCAAAATTAAGCCATCAGATTTTACAATAAATCCAGAACCATTTGACATCGGAATATTCTTTTTAGTAATAGGATGCCTATAAAAATCAGATAAACGAAACTTCAATGATATAAATGCAATGACTAGAAAATTTAATTCAAAACAGAAAATGTTAACTTTTATTATCAGATGGAGCAACAGATTTTACATCAGTCGTATAACTATTGACAAAGGTAAAATTGCATACATTTTTACACAAAAATTTACACACCCATTTCAATGATGTATTTCGTAAATGTTGTATGGGTCACGAGCAATCTCAAATATATTTTTGGTATTAAAAACTAATAAAACAGTAACTGCTGACATTAGTTTAATCTATGTAAGTTGAAAACTCATTAATTACACAGAAATGTGTGCAACAGAAACTAGGGCAACTGAAAGCAGTTTAAAATTTTGTAAAAGAAATGCTCACTTAGCATTATAGCAATTTCAACTGGGAACCCCCTGAAATTTTTCAGACCATCTGCCTGGTACGTATAGAATTAGGTCATTCATTTGCAATACAACTATATACTGAAAGTTCTAAAAGTCAAGCATTTATTACGCAAACTACTTTTTTATCTGACTGTAAATATCACAATTGCATTTATGAAAAAATAATTAGAAATAAAAGTAGTTTTTTAAATTTGTATTATTAATTTATAATTATTTGTATTATTATTTACTTCAATAATCTTATCTAATCAATCAGATATGGCAGATTATCCAAGTTTTCAAACAATGCCTTCCAACTCAAGATTTCAAATAAAGACCTTGTTCATGATTTGAATAAATGTAAGATAGGCAGATTTTATTTTCCAGTCCTTCAGTTTCCCATTGGAGAAACTTTGGTCCACTTCGAATAAAACAGTTTGGAATCGATTCACACTAAGTCGATTAATCATTTGATTTTTTAAATGACTGAATCGTTAGCTTACATTCCAGGCTTCCTATTGGTAGTAGAAAAAACTCAGATACGTTCATTGTTTTATGAAAGATATGTAATGGTAAAATATCCATTGATTACCTTGCTACCATTTCAATATACACAACAGTAGAAGCTGTTTTGTCAGCAACATCAGCTAAAAAGTTAAACGTATCGCGAGGAGAAACTTTTTCTTTTTCATATGAGGCTTCGTCAATCTGTGCTTCGGCAGCTTGAACTTTAGGAAATATTGTCTTATATAGATAATCCCGATTTGTTCTAATGGATGATTTTCTTCTCTTATAAAAATCATAACAAACGTAACTTGCCCCTAATAAAACACCAAAGTTAGCCCAGAACCTGAATGTTTTACTTCGTTTAGCATCATTTACTTCTTGACTAAGTCTGTCATTGCAAGGGTAAACAGATAAATATCTGAAACACTTAGGTTGCAAATATTTGTTTCCTATATGTTGACGCATGCAAAATAAAAAATTTGATTTGAACATTTTCCCTATGTAATCTGTAGCAAACTTAAGCACCAATTCACGCTCTGTGCGCCTTTAATTCAAAACTTGGATGTTTGTTGATGTTTATCTTAACCGACTGTTTTGTAATGGAGGTTTATCTAAATTCTTGCTACAACAAACCACTACCGCTATTGTCGAGTTAATTCATGGGTTAATTGATTAGAAATAGCCCGTGTATTGCTCCAGTGCGACGTTAATTAAAAATACCTACAATTCATATCTAACTGCTTCGAGAGGGGATTTTCATTGCATACTAGACGGCCTGTGAAAATTTTACTTCTGACGCCCAAACGCTCTCGCATCGAGGTTACCTTAAAATATAATTTATCGCAGTTTTAGCAACATTTAATCTAATTGGTGTTGAGCAATCAACTGTCATATATCAATTTAAAATTTATTCTATGGAATTTGTATTGACAAAATGCTAAAATCGAGCGAGAGAAATAAGCCAACTGACGTCATGTTCAGAATACATACAGGAAACAACGTTTCGCCGCAGAAACACTCCGACAGCTACATTTAATATTACGTGTTTGCAGCGCCTGTAGTGACAGAGACTATAAATAAAACATAATACGAAATTGAGGGGGGTTCAATTAACGTCACACTGGAGCAACACAACGGGCTATTGGTGACGGTCCGGGATCAATCCCAAAGGGAAAGATCCGAGGACAACACCACGTAATTTTGAACCACGGTCAGATGACGAGGCAACACCTGAGCTGGCACCCCACTCTCCAAACTTCCACACCACGCCAAACGAAATTGAGGGACAGTATTACAAAAGTATCAACGAATTGGAGAAAATATTTTTAAAATCAAATTGCTAAAAAATCAATGAATCAAATTGCTAAAGATCAATGAATGCTAAGATCAATACTGATTCCATCAAATTTAAATAAAATTCGATATCAGATATATTTATGTGCAAATGTAGAGGACGAATGCTAGATGTTACTGCGTGACATGTAATTACTTAGGTTTGCTTTGTCGCTCTACGGTCATTTTTTTGCTACACAAGTGCTAAATGAAGACTTTTTTAGACAATAGACCAGATTTAAACTAGACGCAATTCATACACACTAATTGTTACAAAGTCGGACCGCAGTAGCCCGATTGGAAGAGTAACGGACTAGCAACTGGAGGGTTGCGAGTTCAAATCTAACCAAAGACCGTCGCGTACAAAGGGGGCTGGTGCACGTTAAATCTGACGTGATCTCAAATGTCCTCACGTTGGCGGGGTGTTGAAGTTTGGAGAATGGGGTGCCAGCTCAGGTGTGACCTCGTCATCTGACCATGGTTCGAAATTACGTGTTGTCCTAGGATCTTTCCCTTCGGGGGTTGATACTGGACCGTCGCCAATAGACCGTTGTGTTAATCCAGTGTGACGTTGATTAAGATACCTACCTACATGTGTTACAAAGGTATCTTTTAGATTTTTTTTTTAGTATTGTTTAAACTATTAACTCTCACTACAGAAAATATTATTTTTTTATTTCATTTCAATTAGAATCCATGAAAAGGAGGTATGACATAGAATTTGATAAAAAAAGAGGCTAAACTTAAGGGGGGGGGAATTTCAATTAACGTCACACTGGAGCAACACAATGGGCTATTGGTGACGGTCCGGGATCACTCCCAAAGGGAAAGATCCGAGGACAACACCACGTAATTTTGAACCACGGTCAGATGACGAGGCAACACCTGAGCTGGCACCCCACTCTCCAAACTTCCACACCACGCCAACGTGAGGACATTTGAGGCCACGACAGATTTAACGTGCACCAGCCCCCTTTGTACACGACGGTGTTTGGCTGGATTCGAACTCGCAACCCTTCGGTTGCAAGTCCGTTACTCTTCCAACCGGGCCACCGCGGCCCTGTAAACTTAAGGAAGTAAAGTATTCTGTAGGTAGGTAGTTGAATTTACGTCAACTGGAGCAATACAACGGGCTATTGGCGAATATCGAAGGGAAAGATCCGAGCATAGATTGAAATATGATAATAGAGTGGGCAATGGCAACCTTTTCATGTGTTCAGGACAAGGTGTTCAAAACTTATACTAACGTGACCCTTAGACTACTTTCGTTCGCCGGGTGGAAACGAACATTGATCATCTCATTGGTCCACGGGAAGGGAGAAGATCCATTGATTTATCATCTGAATGGTCCATGCAACATAGACTTTGGCGATTTTGACACAACTGAAATGTGAATTCACACATATAACCTATCATAAGATGTCATATCGTCAAATAGACGATAAAGCGAAATCTGCCAACCAAGTCAATTGTTCACAGAACAGTCACGTGACTACTAGTCGACATGTTGGTCACACTTTTTGAAGCTCCTCTCAATAGCAATGTTCAGTCTACTTATATTTCACGTCTATGTCAGGTCATGTTACCTCACGTATGAATAAGAGGACACTTCGTAATTTTGAACCACGGTCAGATGACGCGGCTAACTACGCTGGCACTCAAACTTCCACACCACGCCAACTTGAGGACATTTGAGACCACAACAGATTTAATATGCACCAGACCCACGTACACGACGGTCTTTGAGTGGATCGAGTTCCGAACTTGCAACCCTCCGGTTGCTAATCCGTGACTAACTGATCTACCATGGCCCTCAAAGTATTCTATAATGGGAATTATTGGTTTAACCAATATTATATTCATAAGATGTGTTTGTAATTTGTGTGTGCATTTGTGTTCGTTAAAATTTAATTCCTTGACAAAGGAATCAACATGTCAGCGTACCAACATATAGGAATATTGGATTAAAAAACGGTCTTATATAAAAAGATAACAATTTCATAAATGAAACTAGAGTTAAAATAAATTTGTGTGCTAAGTTAAATCTACATTCATGTTTCTATAACAACTTCGTTTTATGCATAGTATCATAAATTGGCGATTTATCTGCCTACAACCCAACACCTTCATTATACTCCAAACTGGGAATAGCATTTAAAACGAAGGTAAGGATGAATTTACAAGAGTGTAAATTTCTTTAAAATGTTTTATGAGTAGTTATAACTGGTTAACACACTGCGAGTACACTCTACAATTTATAGAAAGGGAGGAAACGTAAAATCTGGACATGAATTATGAAGAGAAACATTAGGTGCATCTTTACGTAGAAGTGAATGCTTTATATCTACATACATATAGACATTAAAACTGAGCAGGAGCTATTGGAAGATTTTTTGGCTGATGTGAAATCTTTAATTTCTCATTAAAAGACATCCTTATGAGATTTGCTTCAGAGGTAAGATTTCAGATTAAAATTAGAAATTACCTTGCACATCTTTAACTTCAATTTCATTCAGCACGTTGGAGCACATGCATAGACTACCAAATTGTTCAATATCCAAGTGTCTAAGAAGTGTTCAGTCATTTATGAAAAGAGGAAATGTTAAAATATGAAACAAAAGGGGTATAGTTAAATAAGGGACAGGTGACTCACTGGGAAAGATGGCTCAATAGCTATTATACGGATGCTGCACGCGCATTGGTCTAAATTATTTTCATTTTATTTAGGAGCATTTGAAGACTTAGTGGGGAGCAAGAATTATGCCATGTTCTTATTTAAGCCACAGCATTTATCATCTGTTAAAAAATTGTAAGTTCAAAAAATGTCTAAATTTTTAAAGCATGCTTGTTCGACATACACACTTTAGCATATCTCTAATAGTCTTTTTTTCAGTTTTAGTACTGTTGAGGAATGATTAGGTATGTTTAGAAATATAAACTGTGATCTCACTATATTGCCATTTTCTTGTAAAATGACTGAGAGTGTCGTTTCTCCCTGGTATTTGGGAGAGATGAGGCACCTATTGACGGGGTAAGATGACACACTGATATTTGTTTCATTTTCCGTAGAAAGATGTGTTAGAGCATTTCTATTGTCATTCGATTATTCAAAAATAATTATTTGGGTGACATATTTTGTTAGACTTCTACAAACATAAAAACTTAACAAAGTAGGAAATGACATTATTTAGTAAGACTACACTTTGGGAACCACTGATATAGAGAATATACTAAATGAGATAGAATAAAGCTTAGTAAAATTGTGGAAATTTTAAACTTCCATTATATTTTTCGCGATCAGCATTTATAGCTTAAAAAGGATCCCGGTGATTCAAAATTAGTTCCTAATTCCAGTACTAAAACGTGTATAAATAAATTTGGACATGCATTTTACAATGTTTCTTGTTTTAAAATATTTTACATAAAAATAAAGTCGATTTTCGTAAATTTTTTGTCAAGTTAGTATTAAAATAAGTCATTAAAATACATAGCCATTGAAGCATTTTTAAATAATGATGGAAATTTTAAATTTGACGGTAGGTAGGTATCTTAATTAACGTCGCACTGGAGCAACACAATGGGCTATTGGCGACAGTCCGGGATCAAACCCGAAAGGAAAGATACACCACGTAATTTTGAACCACGTTGATGAGGAGGTCACATCTGAGCTGGCTACCCCTCCAAATTTAAATTTGACGGACTAAAATTTGAATTGTATGGAGATATCGAGAGTTGTGTGCGGAGAGAAAAAACAATTTAAATCTAACTGAAATGTATTTAATTTTTTAAAAACACGTTGTGAGAGCGTAAGATTCAATAAATACATAATTGCCTATAATTGTGATTTATAATAAGGCAAAACATTTCCAAGTCCCGATACATATAACTAGAACTCAGACCTATGCTAAAAAAACCTGTAATTATAAAAAACATAGTTGGCTATATTCTCGGGACAATGAAAATATCGATGATTTCTGTTCAGCAATCTAGCATCCAAGAAAAATCTTCCTGGGTGAGTAGTGCACCACTGATTTGATGTTGGCACCTCAAAATTTTTTTAATTAATCTAAACCTACCTATTTTAACTATAAATTTCTAAGAATACCGACATAATTCGCCCTTATAAAGCAAAAAATGACCTTAGAGCGACAAACCAAACCTAAAAATAAAAGTTAGAAATCTCAATTTGATATTTTTCTAACACTTTACACAAGTACTTTGTTTATTTCTCCTAGTTTCGCAGTTTTAATGCAAGGAAACGTAATACAATTTTTTTTCCTACACCGTATAAATCCCTGGGTGCATCTCTTGTGTCAGTAAAACTTTCAATGAGGTCTTACTTGATGTATGTCTTGTGCCTGGCGCAACATGGCCAAATATGGCCCTTGCGCCATAAAATCTCAAAACAAACCAACCTACACCGTATACATTTAGTTTTCCAGTTTTAATGTTTTCAAGGAATCTGAAAAGAGCTTGCAATCTCAGAATGTGATAAAAAACAGAATTCGTTACCCCGGAAAACGCTAGGCCACTACAAGGCGAAACACTTGATGCCATGTTGATCATCTAAATATTTTACGAACGTGGTGCGGTTGACAGTGTTATAAAAGCCTAGTAAAATGAATGCGTCTGAAGTTAAAATCCTAATTAACGATGCTGCTTGGAACGCTTTTGAAATTTAGTCGCCAAATGTAAGACTTGGAGCGTTTTCAAAGTTTTATTGCCAATTGAAAAAGTAAACGCAATAACAGCGGCAATTTTGAAAAGAAAACAATTCAATACCAATAATTTTAAACAATAAATTTTAAACCAATCGAAAACAAGATAGTAACTTACCTATCATCCCTTGTCACATTCAGGGGGTAAAAGAAGTAAATTAGAGAAATTGAAAAGGAGTAAATTGGCTACACTCCAAAATCAGTCCAAAACGCAGAATTTAATTTAAGTCAAGAACAAGTTTAACAGTTCAAAAGAGCAGACTTAAAATCCACAAACAGCAACCGAATAAGTACAAAATCAGCAATTCAGTTAGATAGTCAATAGGGTTTGAAATTCTTGAGACAGCGCCAGCTACAATTACTAAACAAGGTTTCGATACCTTCCATATTTGGAATTCCTCCCTGGGTGTATTTCTGTCTTTTTTCAGTAAAACTTTCATTGTGTCTATTATTTGATGTATGTTTTGTCTGGCGCAGCATGGCCAAATATGTCCCTTCACCATAAAACCTTCAAACCAACTAATCCATATTTGGAACTTTGATGACACCTTGGCAAATTCACCAGAAACTAGGATCGCTGGTCTAAAATTCGAATTTTCACTTGGTCTTTCACTTGGTGACGGTCAAGAAATAAACACTTTCGACAAAACTGATACATTTCCTGATTTCGTGAATAGTGTTACTTGTCAGTTTCCATTAAAAGATGCACTCCTGAGTCGAAATAATTTCTGTTCTCGAGAAGCTTTCAATTATCCTGTATAAAACGTGAGTAGTATGCAGTGGTGTATATGCGGCGGAAGTGACGTCATACCACGTGACCGGAAGTGGGCGGTGCCAAGTGACGTCACACCACGTGACAGGAAGTGGGCGTGTCTGAATGACGTGACGTATTGTTTGTTTACATTTTGGACTTGGAATTTTTTTTGTCATCGTGCAGGCGTTGAGTTGTTTCAAGATGGCGTCGTTTCGTTGCCATGGTGATGAATCACTCGCGTAGTGCCATCTGGTGGAGATATTCGAAACCCTATTATTTTTAATTAAAAAGCAATTTCGTGGATTCGAACCGAGGACCATAGGATCCGAAGTCAAGTGCGCTATCCGTTAGGCTGTAAGAGAGTTAACTATGGGCGGTGAATTAATGTAGTGTTGGATTTTTTTTTCTCTTTTGGACTTGTACTTTTTCTTAGTATTAGGAATGGGTTATTTTTAGAAAATGGTTGGAATAATTGCATAGGGGTTTTAATAAATGCTTTTTCAAAATGACTTATGGCGCCATCTGGTGATTTTAAAAGTAATTAATCTAAGGAACGAATTGATTTCTTAATGTTTTTACTTTATTCATGACCGGTGACGTCAGTGTGTTTACGTTTGGGACTTGGATTTTTTTTTCCTTCTGAGATTTCGATGTGACGTCACGATTATGTCCATCGAGCAAGTCTGAACTTGAAAAAGTCTACTCACAATTCTTTATGTTATGAGTATGGTAAATTGTTTACAGATCGTGAAGACTGGGCATACTTCCGTCGATTGGAAAACGAATTAACGTATTAAAAAAAGACGAAATTTAGAAATTTTAGGTCAAAAATATACTGTGCCTTGTCAACTTGTAGCATACGAAGACGAAGGAATAAGCTATACTTTTAGTGGGTCTTCTATTGCAGCCAAGCCTTGATCTCCTTAAGTATTGGAAATAAAGGGAGAAATGGAGCGAATAATTGGTGCAAGATTTAATTTTGAGTTGGTGAACCGTTATAAAGATGGTAAGGACTGCATAGTTGCCCATAAAAACAACGAGAAGGACTTGGAACTTTATGCACCCATAGCGTCTGTTTCATTTGGGCAGAAAAGACAATTTGTGTTTTCTAACTACAATTGTTTAAAAATTGTTCTGGAAAATGGAAGTTTGCTTGGAATGAAGTATCCAACAAACCAATTTTGGTTTCACAAGTTTCGTAAAATTCTAGCGTAAATAAGCAATAATCCACTTATGTGCCCCCGAACTGGAACACATATACTGTATTTTGGATTGTTTGTTTTTTATTACATAGTTTTATAAATTGTCTTAAAATGCAAGATCTGAAATGAAATTTTTCTATGCTATAAAGATTTATGGTTTTTTTTAAGTTAGATGTTTTTACTCAAAAATTAATTATACATTAGATGCTATAAGACCTATTTTTTAACAGAAATTTTGTTTTAATTAATATACACTTAAGTAAGAGTAAAATTTTTGAAACTTTATAAGACCCATACTATGAATACGTTTTCTTGTACATTTGAAGAAGTTTTAGTATAAAAACCATTTATCCTATAAATCTAAATTAAATGTTATTTTTTAAATTCTCTTTCCTTGCATATTATTTTTTTACTTTGAATAAATCTTCATAAATTTTAGTGATTTAATTTATATTATATAGATTTACAAACCTGTTTTTGGATGAAATATAAGGATTTTATATTTTAAAAGTTAATGTTTTTACTCAAAAATTAATTATATATTAAATACTATTACACATATTTTTAATGTTGAAGATTTTAGAAAACATTTTACAATTGAAACATATGCATTACATATTATGACAAACACTTAAATGGAGATCCATAAGGGAATATTGGAAATCTTTTTAATGCTTACACCTTTCTATTTTAAATAAACTTTTGCTTGTCTTACCACATACACTGTATTTTGGATTATTTGATTTTTATTACCCATGGTCTTATAAATTTTCTTTTAAAATACAAGATCTGAAATGAAATTTTCCTTGATTTTAAGATTTATGTTTTACTCAAAAATTAATTATACATTAGATGCTATAGCACATATTTTATTACAGAATTTTTTAATATTATACACTTAAGTGAGCGTAAAATTTTTGAAACTTTACAAGACCCATATTATGAACATGTTTCCTTACACATTTGAAGTAGTGAAAAATAGTATTAAAACCCTTTATCCTGTAAAATCTAAATTAAATATTATTTTTAATTAATCTTTCCTTGCATATTATTGTTTACTTTAAATACATTTTCATTCATTTTAGTGATTTTATTTATATTATAAAGATTTACAAATTGTTTTTAACAAAATTTTCTTTGATATAAGGATTTTATATTTTAAAAGTTAGATGTTTTTTACACAAAAATTAATTATATATCAAATACTATTGCACGTATTATAACATTGAAGATTTTTAGAAAACGTTTAACAATTGAAATATATACTTTAAATATTATTACAAACATTTAAATGCAATTTGCTTTTTATTTTTAATTTTACAATTGAGACATTTTTAAAAGTTTGGTTCTTAAAGTGCGTTTTATGCATAGTAAAAAAATTATTATAAAAACCTGTAAGAGTAAAAAGAATTTTATGCATTAATTTGAAACTTTACAAGACCCATACCATGTTTCCTTGCACATTTGAAGTATTGAAATATAGAATTAAAAACCATTTGTCCTTGAAGATCTAAATTAAAAGTTCTTTTTCTTTAATGCTTTTGCAAACCACACATTTTACTAAATATGAACTTTTATTTATTTGAAATCCTTATGCACATCGTACAATTTACATTGCACAGCAAAATACCAATACTGTACGAAGCTATGAAGTATTTTACAAGATACTTTGTACTGTTTTCTTAATTTTAAGTGTTCTACATTGCTATATTAAATGGATAGTAAGTGGGTTTTCTGTTTTTGAAAATAATGTGTGCACATCTGTGCTGCTAAGCAAATTAACTTTTGCCCTTTTCTTGATATTTAATGCATAATCTAAATATTTACTCACACCGCTGATAGTTTTACCCATGAGTAAAATTAAATAATAACTGAAAATTTTAAGTATTAATGTGAATTTTAAAATGAACAAAAATTATTGAAATAATGGATTAAATCTGAATTCTATGTATTCTTAAAACAATCTCTGCAAATCCAGCAGACAATTCTTAAACAGATTGAAGGAAGCCACATGGAAACAAAGTAAATTAGAACACTTTTTAATAGTAAAAACATTATGATTAATATTTTTACAAAAATAATACATTGTAGTAAAAAAAGAACTTATTTTTACATACTTACATTTTTTTAAGAGACTTATTTCCGACAAGCCAATTATTCAATGCCATCACCTCAGCTATGGGGCAATGCAAATTATTTTTGTGATGACCACATTATAGTTTTTGGATATCTTTGTTGCTACTTAGAGCACAAAATGCATCGAATTTGGGAAACCCATATTGTTCTAAGTTGATATTCGGAAGTAATGCATCTAAGCGTTTCTTTTCCACACAACCACCTTTGTAAGCAATTAGGTACTGAGTGACCCTCTTGGTCTGCTCGTAATATTCTAAAAGCTTAGAGTCTAGATTTTCTAAGGGAGCACAATTTGCTATGTCATGGGACAGAAATGAAGTGCACATACGTAATTTTTAACATATCACACAGTTGTACGATCTTTGGCACTCAGTTTATGCTTAGACGATAAGTTAAAACGAATACTTGAAGCTACTTGCGATTTTTACAGCGATGTATGCGTATTTACGTACTAAGAAACTTTATTGAATCTGAAATCCATCAAAATCCACAATTGCACAAATATTAATCATTGCTATTGAAAAGCGTTAGCTGTTCTTGGAAAAATAATTATAAACTGGAGGCCACGAAGAACTGGACTATATAACAGCATACACTTACTAATCAGTAAAGTTAAAATTTATCTTTTTGCGTTCCATAGTTACTCACAAAAGATAAGACTAAGTAAAGAATGTACATACTCAGAAAACATGTGTTTGTGATAATGCGCGAAATAAAATTGTGTGTTGTAATACAAGATTTTTAACGAAAGGATATACTTAAATGTGCGTGTGATTTTTTTACTCTACCACGTTTATGCGCTGAATGCAATTCAATTCTACGACTAAACTTGAGCAAGAAAAAAAATATAACCAAATATAATTTATAAGAGAAACGTATTTTGACTCTTTAAAATGAGAACTTTAAAGTATACTGAATTCTCTTGATTCTGCAGTTTTATTTTTTCTAAAATTACATCAACAAATTGAATTATTTTATTTGTGTGCACACACAAGTCTTTGCCTCTGTTGAAAGGAAACTAGAATCTTTGACAAGTATCAGATTTTTAAAAATTGATTCAGAGAAGAACCTTTTTTTCATGGGATTTAACTCAATCTGCTCCATAATTTTACCCTTAAGAGTAATAGAGCATATTATAGTTTTAAGGAAAATGAATAACCATTATGCAAATTTGAAGCCAAAAGTTCCAAGCATGTCTATGCGCCTATCTACGTTTAGAGATTGACCAACGCACAGACGTTGACATTAGGGACCTAGCCGTAAACGGATCGTATTATACCGGTGTCTTGGACGTGATCAGGTGCTATTGGTGTGGCGAAGGGCTTGAAAATTGGTAAAAAGATGTAGTGAGACACAAACACAAAGTTTTATCCAAAATGTTTGGTAGCCCATAGATGAAATTGTACAGGTGCTGGATGAAATCAACAATACCAATGGTTTTATAAAAAAAAAAAAACGATGTATAGCTTTACCCCTTAGACAACGACAAGGACGAACGACTTTGTAAAATTTGCAAGGAATCGGAAAATGAATGCTACTTTACAGCCTTGCGGTCATCTGGTGACATGCATGAGATGTACGAAGAGTCTTTCAACGTGTCCTATGTATCGAACCAATATTTTACATAAAATTAAAACGTACATTTGTTACTAAACTCTATTTATTAGTACATGTAGTAGATGCAATTTCAAGTGATATACTGAACATGGCGAGGAAGAAAATCCAATTGTAAAAGGGTGGTATTGAGTTGAAAGTTATTAAATTGGCAAAAGTACTTCAGTAAGAAGATTAGTAAGGAAGTTTGAGACTCTAAAACTCTTTATTAAGGAAAAAAATCGTGTAGGAAAGACTTATACACCCTTATAAATATATTGACTATTTTAATTATTAGTCGTTTGTTCATTATATGTTAAACCTATTTACTAAAGAATTTTAAAGGGTGCCTTAAACAGGAGGAAAAAACCAATTAAAAAAGTTAAACAGTATAAAAAGTTAAATAGAAAAAAATTAACCAATAAAAAGTTAAACAGGAAAAATTAAAAGTGAAAAAAGTTAAACAGGAAAAAAAAATTAAAACAGTAAAAAAAAATGTTAAAGAGAAAAAGTTAAACAGTAAAAAAGTTAAACAGTAAAAAAAGTTAAACTTAAAAAGTCAAACAGTAAAAAAGTTAAGCAGTAAAATAAAGTTAAACAGTAACAATAAAAAGTTAAGCAGTAAAGTTAAAAAGTTTTAAAAATTAATAAAAAATAAATATAAATAATTCTTTTAAAGTGTGAAATATTTTAAAATGCTCTAACAAAAGTACTATTAATAAGCCCTCACTACAAGAAGGAAACACTCAAAATGAATATTTAATTCAAGCATTCTTTCTTGCATTACAGAGTACATTTACACATCTTTCCTAAAGCATTTAGTTAACTCCTGTTTAAGGCACCCTTTAAAATTCTTTAGTAAATAGGTTTAACATATAATGAACAAACGACTAATAATTAAAATAGTCAATATATTTATAAGGGTGTATAAGTCTTTCCTACACGATTTTTTTCCTTAATAAAGAGTTTTAGAGTCTCAAACTTCCTTACTAATCTTCTTACTGAAGCACTTTTGCCAATTTAATAACTTTCAACTCAATACCACCCTTTTACAATTGGATTTTCTTCCTCGCCATGTTCAGTATATCACTTGAAATTGCATCTACTACATGTACTAATAAATAGAGTTTAGTAACAAATGTACGTTTTAATTTTATGTAAAATATTGGTTCGATACATAGGACACGTTGAAAGACTCTTCGTACATCTCATGCATGTCACCAGATGACCGCAAGGCTGTAAAGTAGCATTCATTTTCCGATTCCTTGCAAATTTTACAAAGTCGTTCGTCCTTGTCGTTGTCTAAGGGGTAAAGCTATACATCGTTTTTTTTTTTTTTTATAAAACCATTGGTATTGTTGATTTCATCCAGCACCTGTACAATTTCATCTATGGGCTACCAAACATTTTGGATAAAACTTTGTGTTTGTGTCTCACTACATCTTTTTACCAATTTTCAAGCCCTTCGCCACACCAATAGCACCTGATCACGTCCAAGACACCGGTATAATACGATCCGTTTACGGCTAGGTCCCTAATGTCAACGTCTGTGCGTTGGTCAATCTCTAAACGTAGATAGGCGCATAGACATGCTTGGAACTTTTGGCTTCAAATTTGCATAATGGTTATTCATTTTCCTTAAAACTATAATATGCTCTATTACTCTTAAGGGTAAAATTATGGAGCAGATTGAGTTAAATCCCATGAAAAAAAGGTTCTTCTCTGAATCAATTTTTAAAAATCTGATACTTGTCAAAGATTCTAGTTTCCTTTCAACAGAGGCAAAGACTTGTGTGTGCACACAAATAAAATAATTCAATTTGTTGATGTAATTTTAGAAAAAATAAAACTGCAGAATCAAGAGAATTCAGTATACTTTAAAGTTCTCATTTTAAAGAGTCAAAATACGTTTCTCTTATAAATTATATTTGGTTATATTTTTTTTCTTGCTCAAGTTTAGTCGTAGAATTGAATTGCATTCAGCGCATAAACGTGGTAGAGTAAAAAAATCACACGCACATTTAAGTATATCCTTTCGTTAAAAATCTTGTATTACAACACACAATTTTATTTCGCGCATTATCACAAACACATGTTTTCTGAGTATGTACATTCTTTACTTAGTCTTATCTTTTGTGAGTAACTATGGAACGCAAAAAGATAAATTTTAACTTTACTGATTAGTAAGTGTATGCTGTTATATAGTCCAGTTCTTCGTGGCCTCCAGTTTATAATTATTTTTCCAAGAACAGCTAACGCTTTTCAATAGCAATGATTAATATTTGTGCAATTGTGGATTTTGATGGATTTCAGATTCAATAAAGTTTCTTAGTACGTAAATACGCATACATCGCTGTAAAAATCGCAAGTAGCTTCAAGTATTCGTTTTAACTTATCGTCTAAGCATAAACTGAGTGCCAAAGATCGTACAACTGTGTGATATGTTAAAAATTACGTATGTGCACTTCATTTCTGTCCCATGACATAGCAAATTGTGCTCCCTTAGAAAATCTAGACTCTAAGCTTTTAGAATATTACGAGCAGACCAAGAGGGTCACTCAGTACCTAATTGCTTACAAAGGTGGTTGTGTGGAAAAGAAACGCTTAGATGCATTACTTCCGAATATCAACTTAGAACAATATGGGTTTCCCAAATTCGATGCATTTTGTGCTCTAAGTAGCAACAAAGATATCCAAAAACTATAATGTGGTCATCACAAAAATAATTTGCATTGCCCCATAGCTGAGGTGATGGCATTGAATAATTGGCTTGTCGGAAATAAGTCTCTTAAAAAAATGTAAGTATGTAAAAATAAGTTCTTTTTTTACTACAATGTATTATTTTTGTAAAAATATTAATCATAATGTTTTTACTATTAAAAAGTGTTCTAATTTACTTTGTTTCCATGTGGCTTCCTTCAATCTGTTTAAGAATTGTCTGCTGGATTTGCAGAGATTGTTTTAAGAATACATAGAATTCAGATTTAATCCATTATTTCAATAATTTTTGTTCATTTTAAAATTCACATTAATACTTAAAATTTTCAGTTATTATTTAATTTTACTCATGGGTAAAACTATCAGCGGTGTGAGTAAATATTTAGATTATGCATTAAATATCAAGAAAAGGGCAAAAGTTAATTTGCTTAGCAGCACAGATGTGCACACATTATTTTCAAAAACAGAAAACCCACTTACTATCCATTTAATATAGCAATGTAGAACACTTAAAATTAAGAAAACAGTACAAAGTATCTTGTAAAATACTTCATAGCTTCGTACAGTATTGGTATTTTGCTGTGCAATGTAAATTGTACGATGTGCATAAGGATTTCAAATAAATAAAAGTTCATATTTAGTAAAATGTGTGGTTTGCAAAAGCATTAAAGAAAAAGAACTTTTAATTTAGATCTTCAAGGACAAATGGTTTTTAATTCTATATTTCACTACTTCAAATGTGCAAGGAAACATGGTATGGGTCTTGTAAAGTTTCAAATTAATGCATAAAATTCTTTTTACTCTTACAGGTTTTTATAATAATTTTTTTACTATGCATAAAACGCACTTTAAGAACCAAACTTTTAAAAATGTCTCAATTGTAAAATTAAAAATAAAAAGCAAATTGCATTTAAATGTTTGTAATAATATTTAAAGTATATATTTCAATTGTTAAACGTTTTCTAAAAATCTTCAATGTTATAATACGTGCAATAGTATTTGATATATAATTAATTTTTGTGTAAAAAACATCTAACTTTTAAAATATAAAATCCTTATATCAAAGAAAATTTTGTTAAAAACAATTTGTAAATCTTTATAATATAAATAAAATCACTAAAATGAATGAAAATGTATTTAAAGTAAACAATAATATGCAAGGAAAGATTAATTAAAAATAATATTTAATTTAGATTTTACAGGATAAAGGGTTTTAATACTATTTTTCACTACTTCAAATGTGTAAGGAAACATGTTCATAATATGGGTCTTGTAAAGTTTCAAAAATTTTACGCTCACTTAAGTGTATAATATTAAAAAATTCTGTAATAAAATATGTGCTATAGCATCTAATGTATAATTAATTTTTGAGTAAAACATAAATCTTAAAATCAAGGAAAATTTCATTTCAGATCTTGTATTTTAAAAGAAAATTTATAAGACCATGGGTAATAAAAATCAAATAATCCAAAATACAGTGTATGTGGTAAGACAAGCAAAAGTTTATTTAAAATAGAAAGGTGTAAGCATTAAAAAGATTTCCAATATTCCCTTATGGATCTCCATTTAAGTGTTTGTCATAATATGTAATGCATATGTTTCAATTGTAAAATGTTTTCTAAAATCTTCAACATTAAAAATATGTGTAATAGTATTTAATATATAATTAATTTTTGAGTAAAAACATTAACTTTTAAAATATAAAATCCTTATATTTCATCCAAAAACAGGTTTGTAAATCTATATAATATAAATTAAATCACTAAAATTTATGAAGATTTATTCAAAGTAAAAAAATAATATGCAAGGAAAGAGAATTTAAAAAATAACATTTAATTTAGATTTATAGGATAAATGGTTTTTATACTAAAACTTCTTCAAATGTACAAGAAAACGTATTCATAGTATGGGTCTTATAAAGTTTCAAAAATTTTACTCTTACTTAAGTGTATATTAATTAAAACAAAATTTCTGTTAAAAAATAGGTCTTATAGCATCTAATGTATAATTAATTTTTGAGTAAAAACATCTAACTTAAAAAAAACCATAAATCTTTATAGCATAGAAAAATTTCATTTCAGATCTTGCATTTTAAGACAATTTATAAAACTATGTAATAAAAAACAAACAATCCAAAATACAGTATATGTGTTCCAGTTCGGGGGCACATAAGTGGATTATTGCTTATTTACGCTAGAATTTTACGAAACTTGTGAAACCAAAATTGGTTTGTTGGATACTTCATTCCAAGCAAACTTCCATTTTCCAGAACAATTTTTAAACAATTGTAGTTAGAAAACACAAATTGTCTTTTCTGCCCAAATGAAACAGACGCTATGGGTGCATAAAGTTCCAAGTCCTTCTCGTTGTTTTTATGGGCAACTATGCAGTCCTTACCATCTTTATAACGGTTCACCAACTCAAAATTAAATCTTGCACCAATTATTCGCTCCATTTCTCCCTTTATTTCCAATACTTAAGGAGATCAAGGCTTGGCTGCAATAGAAGACCCACTAAAAGTATAGCTTATTCCTTCGTCTTCGTATGCTACAAGTTGACAAGGCACAGTATATTTTTGACCTAAAATTTCTAAATTTCGTCTTTTTTTAATACGTTAATTCGTTTTCCAATCGACGGAAGTATGCCCAGTCTTCACGATCTGTAAACAATTTACCATACTCATAACATAAAGAATTGTGAGTAGACTTTTTCAAGTTCAGACTTGCTCGATGGACATAATCGTGACGTCACATCGAAATCTCAGAAGGAAAAAAAAATCCAAGTCCCAAACGTAAACACACTGACGTCACCGGTCATGAATAAAGTAAAAACATTAAGAAATCAATTCGTTCCTTAGATTAATTACTTTTAAAATCACCAGATGGCGCCATAAGTCATTTTGAAAAAGCATTTATTAAAACCCCTATGCAATTATTCCAACCATTTTCTAAAAATAACCCATTCCTAATACTAAGAAAAAATACAAGTCCAAAAGAGAAAAAAAAATCCAACACTACATTAATTCACCGCCCATAGTTAACTCTCTTACAGCCTAACTCTCTTACATAGTTACTCTCTTACAGCCTAACGAATAGCGCACTTGACTTCGGATCCTATGGTCCTCGGTTCGAATCTACGAAATTGCTTTTTAATTAAAAATAATAGGGTTTCGAATATCTCCACCAGATGGCACTACGCGAGTGATTCATCACCATGGCAACGAAACGACGCCATCTTGAAACAACTCAACGCCTGCACGATGACAAAAAAAAATTCCAAGTCCAAAATGTAAACAAACAATACGTCACGTCATTCGGACACGCCCACTTCATGTCACGTGGTGTGACGTCACTTGGCACCGCCCACTTCCGGTCACGTGGTATGACGTCACTTCCGCCGCATATACACCACTGCATACTACTAACGTGCAACGTTCCCTGGGAGAAATGGGGCCGTGGTAGCCCGGTTGGATGGTAATAGTAATGGTAATTAACGTCCACTAGAGTAATACAACGGGCTAATGGCGACGATCCGGGATCAATCCCGAAGGGAAAGATCCGAGGACAATACCACGTAATTTTGAATCTCGGTCAGATGACGAGGTCACACCTGAGCTGGCATCTCACTCTCCAAACTTCCATCGTCATCTGACCATGGTTCAAAATTACGTGGTGTTGTCCTCGGATCTTTCCCTTTGGGATTGATCCCGGACCGTCACCAATAGCCCGTTGTGTTGCTCCAGTGTGACGTTAATTGAAATACCCCCCCCCAAACTTCCATCACGTTGGCGTGGTGTGGAAGTTCGGAGAGTGGGGTGCCAGTTCAGGTGTTGCCTCGTCATCTGACCATGATTCAAAATTACGTGTGTAGTCCTCGGATCTTTCTCTTTGGGATTGATCCCGGACCGTCACCAATAGCCCGTTGTGTTGCTCCAGTGTGACGTTAATTAAAATACCTACCTACCAAACTTCCACACCATGCCAACGTGAGGACATTCGAGGATCAACACCTACAAGCCATAGGATTTTAGAGTGCTTGATACGGAACCGAAACTTTATTGAAGTATGGAGAGGGGGTTGCGCCATCTCAGGTGTAACGTCGTCATCTGACCGTGATTCAAAGTGACGAGGTGTTGTCCTCGGATCTTTCCCGGACCGTCGCCTTAGCCCGTTGTGTTGCCACAGTGGACGTTAATCCAACTACCTACCTCGAGACTGCTGAGTGTTAATCTTAAAAAGTTTGTCTTTATGAGATCAACTCAAAAAAAGAATTAATTCTTGTACAAAATCATAAGAAATTCTTTGAAAGAAAAATTGAGGGGAAGATTTTTAGGGGATCAATCACCTTATATAAATATATTACACATGAAACTTTAGTAATATTAGTTTTTAAGGGGTGGTGAGGCATCATACGAGGTACGTCTCACCGCTTATCTAGAGCACATTAGACATTAGAATATTGAAATAATATTTCAAAACTTAGATTTAATACATCTAGAATATTTTTATATTCTAGTCTTAACCTTTTCAGAGGTGGTGAGAAATCGGATATACCAACTCCCCTGAAAAGGTGAAGTATCTAGAACTTGCTAGAAGTTTACAGCATCACAAAGTTAACCCTCCAAGTGGTTTTTGTTGAAAAATATATTGTTCTATTTTTTTTGTCTAATGGAAATAAGAGATACAACTAAACTCTGTTAATTTTTATGTTCGAGCTCTGTTGTTTACAAAATTAGAAGTCGTATTTTATTGTCAAGCAAGTGTTCTTTTTAATAATTTTTCCAATTTTAATTTCTTATGTATAAATAAAATAATTATTTTTAAAGTAATAAATAATTATTAAAAGAGATAAGATAATTTCTACAGTTATTAAAAATTTATTGTAACAGGTTATGGGCCCAGGATACTTTTCCTAACCCCAACACCATTTTTTTTCTTGAGAAAAAAAAGAAAATGGAACAAATCATGCAGAAAATTGAACCTCTTCAAGGAAGGGAAAACTGAGAAGATTGGAAATATTTGATTCAGATCAAATTAAAAGGAATTCCAAATGCAATGGAATTAATTTCAGGAAAATTAAAAATTCCTAAAGAACCCAGTAGCAGTGCAACATTAGAAGAAAGAAATGCCTACAAAAAAGACTTGAAAAATTTAACAAGACACAATCAGAAATAATGTTTTTACTAGTTTCAACCTTGAGTCCCAAAGTTAGAGCTCAAATAAGAAATCTTTTAAGCCCAGATGAGGTTTGGACAGAACTCCACAATCTTTTTGCTGGTGTAGAAAAAAATAAAGCCTTTGAAATTTGTTTGGAATTTTTTGGTTGTAAATGGAAAGAAGGTCTAGATATGGCTGGAAACCTGTCTTCAACTAGGCAGCTTTGGAACAACCTTCAAGAAGAAATAGGAAAATGTCAAAACAGCAATAATAGAAAATTGCCACCAATTTTTCTTATATGTAAGATATTTGAAATTCTACCCAGAGATTATTCAAATTTTCAAACTTAGCTTATGATTCATAAAGATAAAGAAAGGAATGTGGACAATCTCATTAATTGACTCTGCACATAAGCAAGCAAGTTAACCACTGAATCAGAAAGTGTTGATCAGGAAGCCTTAACAGTCAAGAAAATTGTCAAAGATAGAGTAAATGAGAAAGGTAACAGCAAAAACAAGAGGTACACATATCCATGCAATTATTGTAAAAAGAAAGGCCATTGGATTAAAGATTGTTATAAATGGATTGCTGATGGAAGACCAAAAAAGGACGAAACAAAAACAAAGAATTATAAAAATAATACAAGAAAGGAACCTCAAGGGAAGTAAATGCCTTCATGCTATCAATAGATGATCATGCATTTGTTACAGAAAGTGATGACAAAGAAAACTGGTACTTTGATAATGGTGCCACAAGACATTACTAACCAAATTCAATTTTTCAAAACCTATAGTGAATTTAAGCACTCTGTCAAAGTAAGTTCAGCAAATGGACAAGGAGCTAAAGTTTTGGGTCAAGGAACAATTGAAGTTGAATCATTTGTGGATGGAAATATTCTTCATTCAGCTCTTGAAAATTTATGGTATGTTCCTGATATTAAAAAAAATCTTTTTTCAAGTCTGCAAACTCACGATAAACTACCCAACAGTGAATTTGTTTCAGGACCAAATAGATGTAGCCTAAAGGTAAAGAAGAAAACATATTTTAATGGCTATCGTAAAGAGAATGGAGGACTGTTTAAAGTGGAAATGAAAGCAAAATCATCACAGTCGACAGAAGCAACTTTCATAGATCAACATATTTTGCAGCTTTATCATGAAAGAATGGGTCATCAAGATAAGACATATTAAAGATCTTATTGAGAGAGAATTGAACATAAGGACAAAATTTAAAGATGAACATTGTACAGGATGTATAAAACGAAAAATGCATCGTCAGAAATTTGGAACCCGACCACGAACAACCAAGTAGGGAGAGACACATGAAGATATTTGTGGACCATTTCAAGTTCCATCAAATTCAGGCTTTCGTTACTTTGTTTGCTTTAAAGATGATTTTTATCAAATGCGCTTTGTTCACTTTCTCAAAGAAAAGTCAGAATCTCTGGAAAAGTTAAATCAAGTGCTTGAAGAAGCAAAAGTTCAAAGTCATCCGATCAAAGAATTCCGCAGTGACAATGGTGGAGAATTTGATAATAAACAAATGAGAATGTTACTAAAGAAATATGGTGTGAGGCAGCTGTTTACAACACCATATACTCCACAGCAAAATGAATGTGCCGAACGGGAGAATAGAACCATAGTTGAAGTAGCTAGATCTCTCATGTATTCCAGAAAGATTTTTCCACAAAAGTTTTGGGCAGAACTAATCAATACAGCAGCATATAAATAATTATTAAAAAAGATAAGATAATTTCTGCAGTTATTAAAAATTTATTGTTACAGTTTTGACAAGATATTTCGTCCATCAAGATCTGACCAATTTAGCTAACGACGAGATATCTCGTCACCAAGATATTATCGGGTTTTTTCATGATGACGAGATCAAGATCTGGTCAGTTTTCTTCAAATGATGAGAAATCTCGTTCATCAAGATCTAGTCAATATTGCTAATGATGAGATACCTCGTCGAAACATCCACCAGGAGGGTGAAAATGAAAAGGGGTAGATCTAATGAAAATGCCCAAATTACCCAAACCTCGTTTTGATACTATTTCAGAGGAGAAAGGAGATAATCGCCTATCAAATCCATGATTTTTCACCACAGCTTTCCCCATGCAATATAACATCTCATTTCGGAAAGGGACCCAGTATGCCCAATACACTAGTTGTACTTGTTATTGATTAGCATACCCGCTCTTTCAATAAGCTAACGGGAACAAAACGGGTAACGGGAAGGTTTATGCTCCGCCATTCTGCTGTCAATTTCAACAAATATCGCCGAAGAATGGAAGGAGGGGAGACACTAAATAAAACGCGAGAAATCGCATTAGATCTCGAGTGCACCGAAACCTTTTGAAGTCCAGTGGCTTAGATAAATGAGAAAAACCGTCCTCGCCAGGGCCATAACAACGCAATAATCGGGAATCTCACGCTCGACATCCAGAATATTGTTAATCGTTTTTCGCGGAAACCTCATCTCCTATAGAGCTTCGATAATCGCCATACGAGAGGGTTCGGATAGGGTGGGCGACCAATGAGCTGTTTCGAGATGCATGATTTCTCATGCGCACCCTTTTTGCCATTCAGAATGTTTCAGAAAAGGTCTTTTGCGGCCGCTTTCATGGATCCATAAACGGCATGAAATCACAGCTCCGCACCAATGCGTACCCCCGGAGCTGCCACCCTCCTCGGATAATGGAGAGTAATGAGTAGTGAATGGAAGGTGCGGGACTTCCTTCGGAATAAAAGATCAACTGGGAGGGTGTTGATCGACGCTGATGAGACAGGCGATTACGTTTCGAGTCCTCGTGGAAAGACCCGATGCCGCAGCACTTGAAATTCGTTCTCACACCTCATCTCGCTTTCCCTTGCTTTTATCGCTGCATTAATAAACAATCTCGGTAGAAAAGGACGAACTCGCTGCCATTTCGCGTTAGTTGACAATGAAACGGCATTTGAGAGTGGATGCTCAACTCCTTCCGTATCAGGGCCCCACATGTCAGGAGGGAAGTCGCCATTGTATCGAATCCCGAGGGCTTGAGGAAATGTGAAAAGTTTTTGTAGGTACCATGGTACCGGATTACAGTACAAAAATTACCAAAATTACCTATACCGGGTCCCGAGGATAAGAGGAATTGTGGAAAGTTTTTGCTCTGTAATGCGTAGTCCACAAGAAATGTGGAAAGTTTTTGAACTGTAAGGCGTAGTTCTCAAGAAATGTGGAAAGTTTTTGAATTGTAATGCGTAGTTCACATGAAGAAATGTGGAAAGTTTTTGAATTGTAATGCGTAGTTCACATGAAGAAATGTGGAAAGTTTTTGAATTGTAATGCGTAGTTCACATGAAGAAATGTGGAAAGTTTTTGTATTGTAATGCGTAATCCACAAGAAGAAATTTGGAAAATTTTGTACTATAATATGTAGTCTATTTCTTAAGTTTAAAGCGTTAAATCTTCAATGTATGTATAAAATAAAGCTGAGCAATAAGTGTAAAGGAACAGAAAAAATTACTTTTGTGCAAGTAAGACAATGACACTTAGTGGTATTTTATGAAAGGCCTGACGTCTAACATGGTACCGGGCACGGTGTGCAGTTGATGGGGCCTGCTAAATATACCACTTGGATTCCGAGGACAAGAGGAAATGTGTCTGTTCTGTAATTTACAGTCCATTTCCTAAGTTAAAAAAGTTGAATCTTCGCTGTATTTATAAAATAAAGTTGTGATAAGTATAAAAGAATAGAGAAAAGTTATACATTTGTACAAGTAAAACACTGATACACAGTGGTCTTTCATGAAAGGCCTGTCATCTAACCTGGTACTAAGCCCGGAGCACAAATGAAGGGTGCCTGCCATGCATACTATATGTGGCATAGTCCGAGGTGGCATTTGAATCACGTGGTTTTATACGAGTCTATTCTTTAAATTAGGTAATAGGTTGAAACGTAAACAAGTGCTTCTCCAAATGGTGTCTTCAGCACAAATTCTGGTTCTAAGTTTATTTTTCGGTGCCGAAAGCGACTGCTGTGATAGCGAGTTGACGAGGGGAATACAATAAACGGCTATCGCTATTTTGCGTATGGCGGTCTTCTAACGAGTTTTCACTCTGAACCAAGGTCGCCTGCCATCTCGTCGGAGCCGCTATATGACACCAATATAAACTTTGGTATGGCAAAGCTTTTAGCTTAGTGTTGATTGATACAATTACGTAGCCATTATTGAGGGAGAAGTTCATTGACATATTGTCCGCTAAGATAATTCATGTGTCTTTTTATTCACTTTCTGATCGATATTTTCTACCAATTCGTGATTTTCATCTTGAAAAGTCTTCCTCAAGCGTGCTGAAAGGTATTGACAAGGAAAGGTATTTTCGTTAATTGTAGTTTTCCTTTGTCCGAAAGCTGTACTTGAAACAACCTCTTCACCAAGGAGTGTGGTTCCAGGACTTGGGCTATATGGAACATTTCGTGAAGCATTGTCAATATTACTGATGCGCAGCACTATTTGTCTTTTTCTGACTGATTTCGCATACAATATTTTCTTTTATCTATTACACTATATTATACCACAAAAAACATAATGTCTACTTATTCTTATTGTAGTATGTTATTGCATTTATTGGTATTTATGGTAGAAAATTTTTGAAATGTATGGAGACTTGGAGCGTTTTCAAAGTTTTATTGCCAATTGTAAAAGTAAACGCAATAATAGCGACAGTTTCGAAAAGAAAACAATTCAATACCAATAATTTTAAACAATAAATTTTAAACCAATCACAAAAACAAGATAGTAACTTACCTATCATCCCTTGTCACGTTCAGACGGTAAAAGAAGTAAATTTGAAAATGAGTAAAGGTGGTTCAGAAGTAAATTGACTAAACATTCCAAAATCAGAATTAAGTTCACTAAGTTGTCCAAACATAATCCAAAATCACAGTCCAAAACGTAGCAGTTAATTCATTTACAGTTAAAAGCAAATGTAACAGTTCAAAAGAGCAAACTTAAAATCCACCAAACATCAAATATATTTGAATATGAGTTCTATCTTTTTTATCACTATTGATAAAGAGCTCAAAAAAGAGTATGATGGCACTTAAATCCTTTTATTTTTCAAAAATTGTTAAATGACGCAGACCGAGTATTAGTATCTGAGGCTATTGAATATGGCCTTTGAATTATGCTGAGTTGCCTATTTCGATTCACACCATTGCTCTATATTCAGAAGTTTTTCTTTGAAAACATGTATAAATGCGAAATAAAAAATAAAATTATAATAAAGATGCAACAAAATATAATTCCTGAAAAAGCTTAGAAATCTTGTACTGTACCGTATATACCCAATATATGGATGGCATTGAGATGATTTAAATAAGAGCGAGACATGTTTGCTTCTGCTTCTACCGGCTAAGTATCTAGATATCAGCTTTTGAGAGTGAAATTAATATTTTGGATCATACTTCTATAATTCGGAAAACAAGCAGAAAACATCCGAAATAAATTTTAACTGATACAAAAGAATTTAAAAGTTATGCTCGAAAATCCTCTGAGATCCGAGATCCAGCATCAAGTTACGATTCCTAGTTTTGAACGTTTTGTAGGGAGCGGATGAAGAAAATTCGAATTTTCAGTTGCAGAGCTAGTAATAGAGAATCACCATGAAAAGGTAGGTAGGTAGTTGAATTTACTGGAGCAACACAACGGACTATTGGTGACGGTCCGGGATCTATCCCGAAGAGAATGGTCCGAGGACAACACTTCGTAGTTTTGAACCACGGTCAGATGACGAGGTGAACACCTGAGCTGGCACCCCACTCTCCAAACGTGCACACCACGCCAACGTGGGAACATTTGAGGTCACGACAGATTTAACGCTTACCAGCCCCTCATACACGACGGTCTTCGGTTGGATCGAGTTTCGAACTCGCAATCATCCGGTTGCTAATTCGCGACTTTCCTAATTAGGTTACCGCGGTCCCTACTATAAAATACAGTAAAGAGAAATAAATGTCTTCGCGTTTGTTATTCTAAAAATAAACATTGTACACACATATATAAAAGACGAATGTTTGAAATAAAATTTATTTGAATATTGTGTATCGTCCAATCCTAGATGGAACTAAATCAAAGAATAGGTGAGACTGCGAGAAAGAGGAATGTTTTGATATATTGGGTCATCCGGAAGGTTCTGCGGTTTTTCAAATCGAAGCGCGCTTTCTTATTACTATTTTGCTACCGCTGCTGACCTTGATTGAAGCAGATGTGTAAATTCGGTCCTTTCTGCTTTCACTGCATAATTCTAGCTTGTGTTGTGGCACAATTTTTGATTCACTGCTGTGCTAAGAATAGAGAACCAAAAAATTCATTTTCATCATATTATGATATTTTATTTTAAGAAAGGACAAATGCTAGTCAGACTGCTCGTAAAATTTGTGCTGTATATGGACAAAGTGCTGTTTCTGATGACAGTTCGAAAGTGGTTTGAAAAATTTAAGCGCGGAAATTTCGGCCTCGAAGATGATGCCCGCTCTGGACGGCCATCCTCTGTAAACGAGGACCTATTAAAAGATGTCATCGCTGAAAATCTACGTTACACAGTTCAGGAACTATCACAGACTAAATATTCCAAAAAATACAGTTCATGATCATCTGAAGAAGATTGGGTATGTAAGCCGCTACGATGTATCGGTACCCCATACTTTAACACAACAGAATATGCTTGCTCGAATTTCGGCATGTGATTCTTTGCTGAAACGAAATGAAGCTCCTTTTTTTTAAACTGCTCATTACTGGAGATGAGAAGTGGATATTATACAATAATGTTACAAGAAAAAGATCATGGGATAAGCCAAATGAACCTCCCAACTAACATCGAGAGGGGGCTGCATCCCAAAAATGTAATGCTTTGTGTATGGTGGAACTACAAAGGAATTGTCCATTATGAATTGTTGCCACAAAATCAGACAATAAATTCGGAGAAATACTGTTCTCAAATGGCAGTATTAAAAGCAGAAATCGAAGCATAGCGGCCAAAACTGACCAATCGTCGAGGTGTTGTCTTCCAGAATGGCAATGAATGTCAGACAAAGACTTTTTGAGTATGGCTGAGATGTTTCGTGTCACCCCCATATACACCAGACCTTGCCCCCTTAGATTTTCACCTCTTCAGGTCACTTTAAAATTCTCTGAACGGCCTGGAGTTCAATTCCTTGGAGACAGTCAAACAGCACCTCGATAACTTCTTTATAAATAAGTCATTTAAAAAAGGAATTAGAGGAAAAAGGACTTAAAAAAAAAGGAATTTTCCAGCTGCCGGAAAGATGGCAAAAAGTCATAGAACAAAATGGTGCTTATGTAATTCAATAACATTTTCTTAAGTTTTTGTACTGCTTCGTTGGTATTTATCATAAAAAAAACCGCAGAACTTTCCGGATGACCCAATAATATTAACTTGGATATTTGCATAGTCGAATCCTAGATGAAACTGCGAGGAAGAGGAGTGGTTTGGGGGGGGGGGAAAATTAACTTGAATATTGTGTAGAACTTGTAAACTTAACTCGAATATTGTGTAGAGTCTGTAAAATTAACTTGAATATTGTGTAGAACTTGTAAAATTAACATGAATATTGTGTGAATAGACCAGATGGAACTGCAAGAAAGAGGAATGTTTTGAAATAAAATTAACTTGAATATTGTGTATCGTCAAATCCTAGATATCGGGGCGTGTGCTGGTGTTTGTATATTATACGGGTGAGGACTAGATGAAACTGCGAGAAAGAAACATGACTTGAAAAGACGTACTCTGCGCCATCTCCAGGGGGCCCCAGAGTCCCCGGTGAATATAATTGGTTTTGCAAGGTAACTGGCGACGTCCCTCCGCTTGCCAAGGTAGGGGTTACAATCAGTTAACGATTGTTGGACGAAGAATAAAGCGTTTTGTGAAGATAGAGTCACGAAGCAGTGGTTTTCAATGGCGCAGCGGGCCCCCACTTGTGCAACAATGGAAGTCAAACTTCCCTTCAAGAAAGGCTTTGAATGCATGGAAAAGTGTTCAGAAAAACCAGAAAGTCGTTTAATCTACTGGTGGGGTTTCAGTTTCAATGTCTTGTGGGTACCAACTTCTTCCACAAAGAATGTCAGGTAAAGGGAGTCATCGGGAAAGCTGTGAATGAGCTGTTTGACAGGAGATACTATTCGGCTGCTTGGATATTCGGTTTCGCACTTCCTGTTGTTCCACGCTGAAAGAGTACGTGGCAGATCTAATCGCGGGAGTGAAACGTCTGTACCGCCTATTCCCACACAAAGGCCATTTCACTTCGTGATCAATTTGGGTTCTTTTTCAGTTTCTATAAGTAGCGATATTGTGCCGATGCGAACAGTAGCAGAGAGTAGATAGAGGGGCTGAAAACGAGTAATCTGTCTGTAAAGAAGTGGGCATTATTTTGGGCATGCTTTTAATTCATAAGCTCTACCAATAGCCTGCAGTGTTCGAATTTTTATGACTTCTGCATGTTTAACTCAAATTCCTTCTCTCGCTAAATGCGTGATTTTGGTTTATCCGATAATTTAATAAAAACAGTCTTCGTAAATGTTTGATAAACCCGTCTCAACCCCCTGCTCAACAGAAATGAAAACAAGCGTTACGTCCAACTCCCCATTAGTCGCGAGTCCTTTCTAACCCTGCTGGTGGTTGTCTCGACGAGGGATCTCGTCATTAGCAAAACCATTAGAAGATCTTGAAGGACGAGATATCTCGTCGAAACCACTTGGAGGGTTGACAAATGTGATCGCGGTGTATCTATGAGGTGCTTGACATTTTCTTGCCTTCACACGCAGTAATTATTCATTAAAAAAGTACATAGTATATTTTAGGACTTGCTAAAAAACACACAAATGAGTAAAACAATGTTTATTTAAATTTATAAATAATACATTCTTTAGTTATTCTTTTTATTGCGTACAAAAGTCACCGTGTACTTGTCAGGACCATTGGAGGGTTAAAATGAATTTTAATAATTCGTTTTAGACCGCTCAATCTTGAATTACATACAAATTCCTTATAACTAGGTATCAGTAAAAAAACTAGTACACATATTTGTGACTATTTTGATATCAATATTTAAATCGAAAATATTGGAGAATAAAAAATTAAACCCATGAGACAGTTATGAAGAACACCAGACTTTGTAAAAGTACTGTATTTTTATATACTGTGACCTGTAAAGTCCCTTTAAGCCCTTTAAATTTGAAACAGCGTCTCGTATAGTCGAGAAAGTAATGTGTAGCTATAGCAAAGTGATCATGCTGAATTTATTGAGACAGCTTACAGCGCTCCTAGCGGCAAAATAAGGAAGTTAAAAATAACTCGAAAACTAAAGGATATCGGCCAAAAAGTTCAATTAAAAAAGATGTGCGCAATACCATAATAAAAGCACAGGAAAAAGTTTCATGGAGTTATCTGTAAAATTCGCGGAGATATTCCCGATTGAAATTTGAACTTTTCCATGCCTTGAAAAAGGGGTCGTCTAGAAATTCAAAAACGTGTTCTCCGGTGTTGTACAGTTTTTCTTACCCCTTTCCAGATCTTATCCCTCTCGATTTCTTCCTCTGGGGTTACATCAAAGATAGGGTGTATGAAGCTCTCTCGACAATTTTGCTGGATCTGCGGCAGCGTATCATCGATAGCTGCGCTACTGTCACACCGCAGATAAGGAATGTGCATGCCGGCGTGCTTGATCGAATATAAATGTGTATGGTGGTATGACCTTTTTGAACACACTCGCCATGTTTTTGTTTAACAATCAATTTCTTGCTTTTGCTCATCTGTCTTTTACTTTCCAATGTGCCACACTGAATAACGCGCATTGGTTTCTGACATTTTCACATCTGCTCAAAGTTTATCAGGATAAAATTATTAAATAGTAAATCTGCGTTCGTGGCTGTATAGCAGAGAGGTTTTAGCCGAGAGTTGTTGCGCGAAATTTGTGATTTCGGATCGTCAGTTTTTTTATTTTCCGGAGTGCGTTTCAGATATTTTTTTTTATCTTTTTTTACTTTGTTTGAATCTAAATTCGTCGTTGCTTAACTCAGAAAAACTGCATAACATCGGAGAACACGTTTTTGAATTTCTGGATGACCCCTTCTTCAAGGCATGGAATAGTTCAAATTGCAATCACTAATATCTCCGAGAAATTTACAGATAACTCCATGAAACTTTTTCCTGTGCTTTTATTATGGTATTGCGCACATTTTTTTAATTGAACTTTTTGGCCTATCTTCAGTTTTCGAGTTATTTTTTTTAACTTCCTTATTTTGCCGCTAGGAGCGCTGTAAGCAGTCTCAATAAATTCAGCATGATCACTTTGCTATAGGTACACGTTACTTTCTTGACTATATGAGACGCTGTTTCAAATTTAAAGGGCTTAAAGAGACTTTACAGGTCACCCTGTATGTGGCTTTTGTTGAAAAATAAATTTTGCATGCGCGTGTTCTAAAAGAGTACGTTGGGGAGAAACGATATAGGGAGACAAAAATAAAAATATTGTAAAATTAAACCCAGTTTTATCTGAGAGCATTTCGTCGGTTTAGAGCAAAAACTCGTTAACTGATAAAAGGATTTTTTACTGTACAGCTATTTAAAGACTTACTATTAGCTTTTAGGTCGAAAAATAAAATTTATAAGCATTTTAATAGTATTATTTGTTTTTTAAACAAATTATAATCTGACAATGTATTTTTCATCATGAAACCAAGCATTCAGTGTCACCAAAAAACTATCAGTTAATGAGTTTCTGCTATAAGCCGACGATTTGTCGAAGATAATTCAGGGGGAAATACTCGACCGAAACGATAGACTGAAATACTAGGTCGAGAACAAGACTCCTGACCAGTATTCTAACATTATGTAGATGGAATGAAATCTGAAGTTGCAGAAAGCTTAACTGGAAAACAAAAAGCAATTATATTGAGATTTAGATTGAATGATCAAATTGGGTCGATTCTAAGGATTAATTCCAAAAAAATGCAATAAGTTTAATTTATTAATTCAAAAGGTATATTATTTCTTTTTAAAAACTAAATACTAGATGATTATATCTTACAATCGAGCCCCGTCTGTCAGTAGTTATAAAACAATATTTTTTACATTAGATTGTTAAATTTATCAACATTGAGTTCATTCATACAGGGCCGCATTCAAGGGGAGGGTCAACGAGGCTCGATCTCCCCTCGCGAAATATTTTTATATTAAAACAATAAAAAAGTACACACACTAAAGCTACCCTAATCAACGTAAATCGAAATTATGTAAATGATAGGTAAAATACGCGTTGATATGCCCGAAAACAGTCGAAATTCAGAGAACAATGAGCTTTTAACATTACGGCAATTGAATTGAGCAGGGAACCACCGAAATTATTCTCTAAGTACTTACCAGTATTCATGTACTATTTTGTTACAAACAAAATTTCTGAAATACGACACGAAACGGAAAAACGTTGTTTCAATCTCAAATTATCTTTTTAACAATAACTAAGCGTCCACATAGACGAATGGGGTCACGTTTATAACCTCAAATGTTTTTTTAATCTAATAATTCCATAGCTAAGACGTGGCATCAAAATATGATTGGAAGAGCGGAAACGCAGATAAATAATAACACTCAAAATAAATGATAAATTCGGGCTAAAATGACTATCAGCCCGAGGTTAAAATGGAGTGAGTCAAATAGTCATTCACAGCATCCACTCAAATTAAGAGAGCAAGCAATGTGGTAATCTGATTTAACGATATGACCAACTCTTTTGCTGAATTAAAGGTTGTTCCACGCAAGCGGAAATTTTAGCAATTTGTGTAAGTAGAATGTAACAGTAGAAAGCCGAGATAAAACCTCGATTCTAGTATCATGGTTTTGCTTTTATCCTTTTGCTAGTAACCTGACAAATATGGCCAAGTCTCCGCTCTTACTACACGCTGCCCGGGGCTTGGTTTAAATGACTAGCGTTTGCTTCTCTCTGCGGCCGCATTATCTCATCCATTGGCGACCAGGAAACGATTTTGTTGAACTCCTGGTGTCATTAAGTGGCGAAATATCTGATCGAGTGGACCGCAGTAGCCGATAGCCGCTAGCTGCCTGATAAACGGTGCCCAGCACTTGTGATAGCAAGTGAAAGCGCTTAGTTTTGGGATGCCTGGGGCGCCCTTTGGGTCAAGAACGTCATTGGCCCTCCTCCAAGAGGTCGTAGTTGGGGCTGAAAGAGAGGCAGTTTGGCTCCGCCCTGGGCTAAACGTTGCCCTAATCTTCCCGCCCTACCTCATCGGAAGCGCCTCGTCTTTGGCTTATCCGTCTTAAAAAGTAGGGCCGCTGATAAAAAAATGTGCACACATTCTTAGAAGTATGAGAAGAAATAGCCCTTGCACAGAGAATCCTAACTGAGGTTGAAATGTGTTCCCATGAACATACTTTGATTCCGTGTTGATTTTTACTGGATGGATATTTCCTATGATTTTTTCGCCACTTCGGATTTTTTTTCGAGAATGTAACTATCTCGGATAGCGAGCCAAGGTTTGCTGTGGGTGAGGCTCTAACACGCCCAGAAAAAGTTTTTATTGCCTTGAGCGAGGCGTTTAAAATTGTCGCACATGTTTTCAGTTGTGAGGCTGCTGGAATAAGAATGTCAAGGAGAAAGAAAAAGAAATTCGAGCTTTCCCAAAGAAGTCTCGCCAACGATTTGATTGGAGAAAGGCAAGAAATGGGATACTGTTGAATATTCGATAGCTTAAAACTTTAACCAGCAATAGTTTAAAGTTTGAAAAAGTTTTGTTTTTGAGGTTTGTGTAGTTAAACACGAATCTAAAAGCGAGTTGTTTATCAACTAGTTCACACTGATTTGTGCAATATTGGGTAACAGAACAATCAACGACATTAATCAATAAATTCTCACGCATTTAAGGGAACTGGAGTATGGAAGTTTTATGTTGTTGAGAAAAAATTGGAATTTTAGGTTATGCACACGAAATAAGTGAATTAAAAAACAAATATTGTTCAATTAATAAGATTTTCGAAAGTGGAGAGTGGGGTACCAGTTCAAGTGTGATCTTGTCATCTGATCGTGGTTTTATGTGGTGTCCTCGGATCTTTCCCTTCGGGTTTGATCCCGGACCGTCACCAATAGCCCGTTGTGTTGCTCCAGTGCGACGTTATTTAAAATACCTACCTACATTGCCCAAAAAGTTCAAAACGTGATTTCCTTATTTCAGGTTTTACAATATTTCAATTTGGATAATGCAATTTCTTCCCTTAAATTTTGCGTTTATACTAATCTGGAAATTTCTATAAGTTACCCGTTCTCTTTTAAAGACATTTCTTTGGCAACGGCATATTGAACAAAGATGTTTCCATTCCATAGTAATTTTCCAAAATAAGAAATAAAATTTCCAATACTCGTGCACAAGTAAAACTTTTGTGTAATGGGTGACACTAACATTTTTACATTTAACTAGTGATTTCATTCATAAATGAAAAATTATTCAGATTATTTACTTTATCAAGCTTTACTTATAGAGTGAAGTGCTTTTCCATTTCCACCCTGAGTTTTGAAGTACGCTCATTGCCCTGGACCTTAGATTCCAACTTTTCATTTTGTTCATTGGACATCCGAAAGATGCGAAGAAATTTTGCTTGATGGTTTGTGTATACAAAAGTAGTTTTTGTACAGTTGGAAGAGGTTGTAATTCGTTGACTCGTATGCTATCCATTCCCATTCATATCTACGTAATTACTGACTCTTAAAAATGAAATTTCTAAAATTGTCGCATGAAGATAAATACAGCGAAGTACATTTAAAAAACGCTTTTCCATGTGTAATACACAAACGAACTGAACTGCTGCTGGGAGAAAGTAAGATCCCTTTGATTCATACTTATTTGTGTGTTCAAAATAATTTACTTTGACAAATTTCACTACAAGTGTTATATTTGTCTCATAAATTTGAGGAGTTCGGAGTTAGAGCCCCTGTTTCCTGTTGGTGGTTGGGGTTTATGGCGCAAGGGTCATATTTGGTCAAGCTATGCCGAACACAAGAGATATATACAAACTGGATATATACAAACACAATGGAAGTTTTACTGACACAAAAGAGAGAAACATCCAGGCTAAGGTAAAGGAACCGAACCTGCATGCAAAAGAAGTATTAAGTAAAGTACTCACTGACCTTTTTCTTCCCTTCTTCCTGATATGGCAGCTATACCATCCTTATGAGTCCCTGCATGTTTGTTCATATTGGCTGCAAGTTTGTATTATTTATGCCGTAAGGTAGGTAGGTAGTTAACTAACGTCGCACTGAAGCAACACAACGGGCTATTGGCGACGGTCTGGGATCAATCCCGAAGGGAAAGATCAAGGACGCCGCCTCGTAATTTTGAACCACGGTCAGATGACGAGACAACACCTGAGCTGGCACCCCACTCTCCAAACTTCCACACCACTCCAACGTGAGGACATTTGAGACCACGACGACAGATATCCACATCGGCCGGCCATCCTGTATACTTTTGTGTGTGTCGTTACTTGACGTTGTCTTGTGTTTGGCACAGCATGGTCAAACATGGCCCTTGCGTCATAAAACCCAAAGAACCAACCGTGGAGTTGGCGCCTCTGGGAGTGAATATTAAATCTTATAATCTTTAAAATCTCATAATATTAAAATCTTTTCGATCACAAAATCAACATTTATGTGTACGCATTTCTAATACATTAATGAGCCAAATTACACGTACGAAGCGGTTTTCCCCCGAAAAGTTAAAGCACTATTTATGGTGACTATGGAAGCTTCACTACCCTTCTAAAATTTCTTATTAACTCCGAAAGAAAGGGACGGGAAGGGGGTTAACACAATGTGCTTGAAAAAAACAGCAGTGCAATAAATTAATTACTATTGTTTTTGCTTCTTTCACGGCGCCTCATCAGAAAGGACGGGGAATAAAGCGCCCGTTGTTTGGGCTCAAAATTTCCAGGACAAAAAACACCGAAAAAGGATTGAAACAAAGGGAAGCAAAATGTGTTCCTCCGGATGCACCTATGGGGGTAAAAAACTGGAGTTTCGGAAGTTAAATATCGCTTAAAAACTGCGTCTCAAAAAATGCAAGAAAATCTTGACGAATAAATGGGAAGCCTATTCAGAGGGTGTTCCTAACAATTGAAGCTTCGAGAGAGGGATGAAAAAACACCAGTGTTATGCTTATAATAGCTCCTTGTAAGGAAGCGCGACTATGAACGGGATTTTCATATAAAAAGACGAATCCTGAATTAGGGGAAGATTTTTTGTTTTGTTCATTTTTTGTGACTTCCATCCGGAATGGGGGAGAGCATGTAGCTGAAATACCTAGTTTTTAAAAAAAGAATACATGGGGAGAGGATGAGATCTGGGGAAAAAGGGAGAGTTGGGCAAGTGAGAGGAAAGACTTCGCTGCACAAGACTGGAAGTATGTGATGTACTGAACGGGTACAAAAAATATTGATTTCGGTACTCAAAATTCTTTGAATAAGGGACTTAATTCTTGCATACTCGTTGGGTGGGTCATTTTTTGGAGAATTATTAGAAGACTATGAGTTTTTAAATGAATATATCGATTTTTCATTGTTTTTTCTTTGGATAGGTAGATAGTTCGTTACCGTAGCACTGAAGCAACACAACGGGCTATTGGCGACTGTCCGGGATCAATCGCGAAGGGGAAGATCCAAGAATAACGTTTCATAATTTTGAACCACGGTCAGATGACGAGGTCAACACCTGAGCTGGCATCCCCTGTCCAAACTTCCACACCATGCCAACGTGAGGACATTTGAAACCCCGACAGATTTAACGTACACCAGCCTCCGTGTACACGACGGTCTTCTGGAGAGAGCCTTGAACACGCAACCCTCCGGTTGCTAATCTGTCTTTGGTAAACACATGGAGTCGCGATCCCGGGATACCCAAGCGATATTTTCCTGCTTTCATCCCCCTATTCTATTTTCCAATCCCTTTTTTTCTCCTTTCGTGACATTTCTTATTTGATTTGGATTTGGCGCAGCTTGGACAAATATGGCCCTTGCGCCATGAAACGCCAAAATAACCAACTAAACAACTTGGGAGTACGCATGCGAAAGGGTTTTCAAGACAAAAATCGCGAAATTGGTTAAGAGAATTATTCACTAGAAATAACGTAAAAAGCATGAGTTATTGGGAAAATGTCACTGATTGCTGGTTGAAATAAATGGTTGTTTTATTAAAATATTATTAGTATTTAATAATTAAAAAAGAAAGGAAAGAAAACAAATTAGTTTCTGTTAAAAATGTCTGACATTTACATGACGATTTAACATGATTTACATGACGATTTAACATGATTTACATGATTACATGACGATTTAACATTTTTTAAAAAGACAGTTAAGTTCTTCATAATCTAAGGCCGCTCAAGTTCCGAATTAGAGTGCCAAAAATTTTGAAGAGGTCAAAATTTAAAAGAAATTCGAAAAACAAAAATTTTTTTCAATTAACGAATAAGTTTTGTAGCTACCTTTTAATTCATGTATCCAAAGTAAAAATTCCATTTCCTATTCAGACAATTAGATAGTTTTTTAATAGCCAAATGTATTTTGAAAATGGTCATATTTTTATGTAAAAAAGTTCGATGCAAAACCATTAGATGGAATGCTTACTTCTAATTTTATTCGACTGCAATTGTTTTGAACAAAATGCTCGAGTTTAAACGATTAGAAAATTTAAAACTTAACTGGATTCCACTTTTAATTATAAAATAAATATTATGTTACTTAAACATCAAAGTGGTGGATGGTTCACAATATATTAATCATAAAATATACTTTTATGATCTGTAGAATGAAACCCCAATATGTCTTTTTATAACGATGGAATACATGCTAAAGTTTTTGAAACACATATTTGAATGCTTGTCAGATTCGACTTTTATTCCACGAACTAATAACCCTCGAAGATGAGAAAAGTAGTTTTAAAAGGACGCAATTATTAAAAAAAAATAACATAAGTAAAAATTAAGTGCCTATTAGATTTGAAATGACGAAATACTGAAATTTATATTTATTTATTAGTTTTCTTAATTTGTTTTAAAATTTCTGTCTTGTGTTCGGCCTGTCTTGTCCAAACGTGGTCATTGCTCCATAAAAACCAGCCAACCTATTAATTTACATGAGTATATATTACAGGGCAATCTAGGTTACTACATTGAATCTACAGAATGAAATGATCTTTTCTGTAAAGTTAAATGATGCAAAGGCGCTGAGATTTTAGCTTTTTTGTAGCTTATGGCGTAGCTTGGCATGTTACTCGGATGCAATTTCATCTATATTAAAAATTGCCGCTAACATCGTAAAAATGACAATTTTTCAAAATAGTTCTTAACCGGAAGTATATTTCTTCCTCGATAGTTTATGTTTACACGTAAAAACCCTGTCATAAAGATAAACTAAGAAATTTGTGCTATACTCGGGGTCAAATTAACTTAATAGTACAGAATAACCTACAGTAGATTAAAAGTGTCAATAGCATAACTAACAATAATGATTCACTCTTATCAAATCACGTATTACATACGTCACACGGACGAAAGTTGATTGGTTTATATGCTGAAGTGCCAGATCTGGTCAAGCTTCTCCAAGTAATGCACACAGACGAAATAATTTATTTGTTGAACGCATAATGACTAGGGTAATTAACCAAAAATTACCAAAATAAATATTTCGTACTTTCAATTACAATTGAAAATTTTCTTTAACATTCACTCATTTATTTACAAACTGAACAATACAATTAAATCCATTAAATGCAGTACACGTGTCTAAATGTTCGCTATTCATTGGTTGTCCAGAATTGCTTAAAGTACAATTACGTGAATTCCTATGTCCAATTCTAAATAATTGGGCATTGAGGCAAGCGTGTCCAGTTAGAAGACGAACTATGAGGAAAGCTTGGAATTGGAGATTTTGAATCAGTCAGGCATCCCAACCTTTTTCCCTAGTTCATTGAACATGTTGAATTTACATTACTTGATTCCAAGATAAATTTGTAGTGTTTCAAGAACTATATTTTAACTCCGAAGGATCCGTAGTACAGATACGAATAACCAATTTAAGACGAATCTAAGTATAGTTTTTCTACATTGATCCATTTCGAATGTCATCAAATATAAATAAAATAATGAAGCAGATTTTGAATTTTCTAAAAATGACACTTGACCTCCAACAAAAAACATCGACTCAACGAAAGTTCGCATTCATCTGGGAATTTTTAGTGTACAAACCCAAGAACGGTCATAAAGGAAAAATGAAGAGCATTCACGCTTTAGTAACTAAAACCATTGACAAGTTTCCGAAATGGAACAGTACGCGATATCAATTTAGGTGGAATATTCCCCTGATCGACTTCCTACATCTCCATTTAGATTGTCATTAAACAGAAATTAAAATAATGAAACACATTTTAAACTTTCCAAAAATGAAACAGCCTCCAACGAAAAGCATCGATCCAAAAAGAGTTCATATTGATCTGGGAATTTTAAGTATATCAAATATCAAAGTGAACCCAAGAACGGTCACAAACGAAAAATGAAGAGCATTCACGCTTTAGTAACTAAAAGCAATGACACACACACATGTTTCCGAAATGGACAGCCCGCGATATCAATCGAGGTGGAATTTTCCTCCTATCGATTTCCTACATTGATCCATTTCGATTGTCATTAAAAACGAATTAAAATTATGAAACAGATTTTAAACTTTCCAAAAATTACGCTTGGTCCCCAACAAAAGACATCGACCCAACGAAAATTTGCATTCATCTGGGAAGTTTAAGTGTACCAAACATAGAACCCATTGACCAATTTCCGAAATAAAACAGCACACGATATCAATTGAGGTGGAATTTTCCTCCGATCAATTTCCTACATCGATCTCTTTCGATTTTCATTAAATACAAATTAAAACAATGAAACAGCTTTTAAACTTTCCAAAAATGACACTTGACCTCCAGCAAAAAACATCGACCCAACGAAAGTTCGCATTCATCTAGGAATTTCTAGGAAGTGTATCAAACATCAAAACGAACCGAAGAACGGTCACGAACGAAAAATGAAGAGCATTCACGCTTTAGTAACTAAAACCATTGACAAGTTTCCGAAATGGGACAGCACACGATATCAATTGAGATGGAATGGTTGGAAATATTTTATTCAGTCCTTACCCTCCTCCCCTCGGAGGGGGAGGCCCTTCCCCTTCGAGGACGGATTAACGCTTCGTCTCAAAGGCTGCACTCCCCGCTCGACGTTTCCGTAAAAGAGATGCTAAAACGTTTTTCTTTCTTCCTTTCCCCACACTGGCCGTCTCTTTTTTTTCGAGCAGAAATTTCTTTGAAGATCGAGACAGGAAACAAGTGCAAGAAGTGCCTTTCAGAATCGCGGTTCATTTATTGCGGACATAGGGGCGAAATACGAGATGCTGTCACGAGAGGAATTCACGGACTCTGCGACGTCGAAATTAAAATTGTCTTTCCTATCAAACTTCCGAATGCGAACTGTTCAAACTGAATTTGTAATGGGTTCCTGGAAAGGTTTCTGATTTGTCGAGAAATATAAAATGGGACGAGTTCATTCCTTTGCTTTGAGAAGTCGGTTTCAGATGTAGTACTGGGATATATCATTTTCATTTGTGTAAATTATGTATTGAATGCAATGGTTAAAACAGGGTGTTTTAAAATTAAATATAACAGAAATTTAATTAAAATGATGTTTTCAGTTTTTACGTTAATTCTTATTCAAATGTAACGGGTTCTGGAAAATGTTTCTGCTTTGTCGGAAAACAAAATATGACGAGTTCTTTTGCTTTAAGAAGTTGGGGTTTTAGATTCAGTATCGGAATATATAATTTTCATTTGTGTGAATTATATATATATATATATATATATATATATATAAATTAAATACTTCAATTAAAATGTTGTTTTCAGTTCTAGCATTAATTCTTCTTCAAATGTCACTGGTTGGTTTCCTTGAGACTTTTAGCTGCAGAATCAGGTTTTTGTCTCCAATCTTCCTAATCAATGTATCTGGTTCTGGAAAAGGTTTCTGATTAGTCCAGAAATATAAAATAGGACGAGTTCTTTTGCTTTAAGAATTTGGTTTTAGATTCAGTATCGGGATATATAATTTTCAGTTGTGGGAATTATATTGAATGCAATGGTTAAAACAAGTGTTGAAATTGAATACAACTGAGAAATACTTTACTCAAAATGGTGTTTTCAATTCGTGTGTTATTTTTTGTTTCAAAACGTTACTAATTTTTTGTCATCTTTTGCTTCGAAATGCTTTTTTCTCCTTTGTAAGAGAAAAATAATGTAAAATTAGTAAAATAATAATTTAAATACATTGAAACACTATAATCTACCTCTCGAAATTTTAGAAAACTCGAGTCCTTAAAACTTTCATTGCCTATAAAAACTGTTTCGATTGACTGCCAAAAAAAGGTTAAAATTATTATTCGATGTTAAAATGTTTTGTAACTTATATTTTTGAGTACTTGTAAAATTTTCTTCTTTAAGATAGTTTCAAACTTTATTTCTCAATAGTTCTAACGTAGCAAAAGATACTGTAGAGCGACACATAAACCTGAAGGTAACCTAACCTAACTGTATTCTGAAAAGCTTAAACCATTTTTCTGTTTAATTTTTTTTTATTTAGCTATAGAAAAAGAATACTACAAAAGTTTTATAAATTCTGAAAGTTTTTTGACATAGAAGAGTAAAATATTCTACATCTACCAACTATTACATAACCTATATTACATAATACACATTTCTATAAAATAATGCACCACGATTTATAGAATTCAGTTATTCAAGTAGTAATGATTGTTTAAAGTTCAATAAATTATTTTAGATACGAAATTCGTGTATGAGTAGAACAGAAACAATTTTAGACGATCAGTTGGACCAGTAGGAGAGACCACATTTCGAGACAAAGCTATTATTTCGATGGAATTAGCATAAATACTAGTATCAATCTCAGAAATATAAAGATTATTCTTCGTGCACCCGATACATTAAATTCAAAACATAGAACTTATGAAACGAAGCTTTTCAAAAACTTCCACATTTATAAGAAATGGGCGTGAGAGATAAACTTTTTTAATTCACCCGATTCATTCAATCCAAAGGATAAGGCTTACGGAACTAAACGTTTCGAAACTTAAGGTTTTTTTAATTAATATGTAGATTGTTGGCCCGAAAAAATTGCTCCTTTTGCTGGCTGATAGGCTCATGTAATAATAGAAAATTCAAATTTGCAAAATTGATTTCAATATTGGTGACCGTCCGGGATCAATCCGAAAGGGAAAGAATCAAGGACAACGCCTCGTAATTTTGAACCACGGCCATATGACGAGAACAACACTTGAGCTGGCACCCCACTCTACAAACTTCCACACCACGCTAACGTGATGACGTTTAAGCCCACGACAGATTTAATGTGCACCAGTCCCATGAACACAGCGGTCTTTGGCTGGACCGAGCTCTCAATTGTAAAAGATTCATGATTTTATAGCACGAAACGTCCAATATCATCGTATGGAACATAGAAGTTCGTAGAGGGCAATCAAACGTTGGGAGCCGCGACTCGCAGTTTGAAAACCTCTGATCGATGAAGATGAAGCATCGCTATATAGAGGGAACTCGTTTCAAAACTACGAAACATTCCCTCGCCCGCCTGAAAGGGAATGGTCCCAGAAACGAATGAAGGCACGTGTCCCATTATCATCGCCTTCGCCCCCCCCGGGGGGACCGTCACTCACAAGCACGAGTTCAGAAGCAAGACCCGCACGTGGTTAACTCCATAATCGCGTTCTCGGCTCGACTGACTCTCAAAAGGACTCCATTATCGACTCGCTTTGTTTTAAACTGGAAAACTTGACTGGCCACCCAAGAAGGTGTCCGCAGGATCCTTGCTTTACCCCGATCCCCTTGCTCACGGGACAAATTGGGAGGGAAATTCGTTGTCACAGGTCAGCCAGTTTTGACTCGGAATTGAACTTTGAATACTCTGTTTCTCGAGCTCACTGGTGTGTGAGGAGCCCTTCGCACCACCCTCAAAGAAAACAGAGATCACATTGACAGCGTGGAATGGAAAATGACAGTCAGCGTTTACTGGCGCTTACCAAGAGGGTGTTGCTATAAATGTTTGTACAGATGGACTGTCATTGAATTTCTGTGTCACTGCAGGTTGGTTGTACATCGAGAGTGGGTCCGATGGATGCATTTGACAATTACAATGGGAACTTTTCTTAGCGAGTCGACGTATCTTTGCAAGTCGATAAATCGGATTAGGTTAATGCGGAATGTCGATTTTTAGAGACTTCGGATGTTGGTTGGTTTGGGGTTTTATGGCGCAAGGGCCGTATTTGACCTAGCTGGGCCAAACATGCTCTTCATTTTTCGTTTGTGATCGTTTTGGGGTTTGTTTTGATGTTCGGTACACTTAAAATTCCCAGATGAATGCGAATTTTCGTTGGGTCATTTTTGTTAGTTGTTTTTTGGGTTTTATGGCGTAAGGGCCATATTTGGCCTAGCTGCGCCAAACACAAGACGGACAATGTCAAGTAATTGTGAAAAGAAAGGATGGAGATAAGGAAGTAGAAAGATTGCCTGGGCATCCTGGGGTCGTGATCCCCATGTTTACATGAAGCAGTAAATCCCATCGGGGAAAAGATAGATCACTAGGGTACCTCGGGTTTGTGAAGCCCGTACATACCTAAAGGAGATGTGCCTCGAGGATAAGAGAATTCGGATGCTGCTTTGATTGGCTGTAGATTGAAATAACTTAATCTTGTATCAATTTTTACTTTTAACACTAAATTTACCAAGAAGTATCAAATAACCCGTTTAAAATTTTGACTTGTTATTTTTCAACTTGACTTAAAAATTACTTTTAAATTTTATCGCTCAATTAACTACGATTTTTTCTGAAATGTTTTTAAAATTAATTTATTAATCTATATCTATCTTCACCTCTCCCTGCGTCCGACATTATTTATGAAGTATACCTATTTTTACTATGACGGGTCATTTACCTGTTTACTATTTTACGTATTTTTACAACATTGTCAACTCTAAAACCATTCCATATACACTGCTGTGCAAAATAATAAGCACGCAAACATCTGTAAAGAGTTTCTGTTTCATTTGCGTCCTAGCGATAACAACATCTCAACTTCGAATTCGAAAGATTTTATTATCGAATTTCAAAAAGGTGAAACTACTGAATAAAAAGTTCAAATATTTTACTTATGATTATTAGATTTTTGTTATTTTGTCTATAATTAAATTATTTATATATAATTTCGTTTATTATACCATTAAGCAGTAATTCCACTGTCACTGCACCCAAATGGAAAATGGGTTATTTAACCCGTTTGGGTAAAAATAGGTATTTACGAAATGTCGGTAAATTAAGTGCTAAGGAATATCATCACCTAAAATAAGCAATAACTAGTTTACACTATTCTTTTAGCTTTTAATAAAGGGAAAAATAATTTGCCGCCAATCCCAATTTCATATATACCTACATTTTTCATTAGCGATAGAACTGAAGTTGTAAAAAACCCAGTGCTTCCATAAAATTGTTTGATCTCAGCTTTACTAATTTAAATATAACTAAATACACCAGGGGCCCAATTGCAAAAGCAACGGATTAGCAATCGGAGGATTTCGAGTTTGAAACTAGGTCCAGCCAAAGACCGCTGTGTACACGGGGGCTGGTGCTCGTTAAAACTGTCGTGGCCTCAAATGTACTCACGTTGGCGTGGTGTGGAAGTTTGGAGAGTGGGGTGCCAGCTCAAGTGTTGTTCTCGTCATCTAACCGTGGGATTGATCCCGGACAGTCGCCAATAGCTCCAGTTCGACGTTAATTAACTACCTACCTCTAAATACACCATTTTTTAGTTAAATAATTTTTGCATTCAGGTGACGATATGCAATATTAAAATAGAAAAATTCATTGCTTTATGGTAAAGACCAAGAATCCGGTAAAAGCCTAAATCTGATATTTGCAAGGTATTAGAAGAAATTTGAATAGTAATAAAGGTCATAATAAAACAAGTTTGGAAAAGAGTGGAACTGAATCTTGTAGTGTCTGCCCTTCAAGAAAAAAGTAATGCCAAATTTATCTCGTAATTTTCTCCCTTTTATTTTTGACAAGAGATTTAACTAATTAAAGGTAATATTTAAGCTATGCCTATTTAGAAACCGGACATTTTATGAAATGACACTAATCGGCTTCGTTTTCTCTTGGATCTAGGCGCTATTCTTACTCAAAACAATTCACCCATTCATAGTGCACAATTATCATTCACACGATATTTCTCATTTGGAGTCATCTTTAAAATTTAATGCCAATTTTAATTTTTTAAATAGTTATTAAATTCGTTGCTATTTTGATAATATTCTCGTAATGCGCAATCTAAACATCGTTTTTATACTAATTAGTAGGATCCATGCTTTGTATTTGGTTTAAATTTTTGAACCTTTTGTCTTTTTAGGTCATATTTCATATTTTGGAGTATTTTTATTTGTTAGGTCCCACATTGTTTTGCATTTTCTTTTTAACAACACTCAAAATTAAATGTGAGCTTGGGTTGGTCGGTAGGTAGGTAGTTGAATTAACGTTACACTGGAGCAACACAACGGGCTACTGGAGACTGTCCGGGATTCATCCCGAAGGAAAAGATCCAGGGATAACACCTCGTAATTTTGAACCACGGTCTTACGACGATGTCAACACCTGAGCTGGCATCCCACTCTCCAAACTTCCACATAATCCCAACATGAGGACATTTGAGACCACGACAGATTAACGTGCACCAGCCCCCATGTAAACCATGGCATTTGATTGGATCTAGCTTCGAGCTCGCAACCATCCGATTACTAATCCGCAACTATTCCAACCGGGCTGCTGTGGCCCTCAAGTTTATGGATTGTACAAGTTTTAATTTGTTTAATTTACAGTTTTAAAAGTATACTATTTTAGGGGATTTTTCGTCCAAATTTAAATATTTTCTTTTAAGGATATTTTTCATATTTTTTGCTGAATTGTTTAGGAATGTTAAGTCATGCATTTGGGTCCTACTTAGCCTTCTAAATAATCATCAAGGTTAAACATTCATATTGAAAAAACATAAGCACAATGTACCTCGTGCGGTAATTTTTTAAATTTGAAGTTTTAAAAACACTCATTTAGTGCTTAGCAATATAGCTAAGGTTTTATAGAGCATTTATAAAGGAAAGACGGATTCTAGTTTATGGATTGTACAAGTTTTAATTTTTTTATTTACAGTTTTGGATGTATACCATTTACGAGACTTCGTTCAAATTTAAATATTTTCCTTCAAGGGTATTTCTCATATTTGCACGAATTGTTTAGGAATTTTAGGTCATACATTTGGACATACCCTACTTAGCTTTCTAAACACTCAGCAAGACTAAACAGCATTCATATTCAAAAACACGCTCAATACCTCTCGCGCGGTAATTTTTTAAGTTTAAAAAAACTCATTTAGCGCTTCAAGTGAAAGCTACCACCTCACCATTAACCCCCCGAAAACTTTACGACGCGGTGCGGAACATATTGATCGAAATTTCTTCTTAAAAATAGATAAATTAATACTCAAAAAAATTTCCAGTTATCAAAAAACGTATTAACGAAAAAGTGCAATTAAGTTTTCTCCTGGATATATACACCAGTTTAGTGTTTATTTATTAACGACTTTTCCCCCTTCAATTTTTGTGAGGCGGAAGAAAAAGTCTTGGAGTGGGACACGTTGGAACATTTGGAGTGATGTGCCTAATTTCCTGCGGCTATTGAGTCGGCTCATTAACGTCTCGCATCCAGAGCTCCCACACCCAGGGGAAGGGAGACGCTTTCTTCACACACATCTCCACGGCTTTTGTTTCGAAAGAGAGCGCTTTATTGATTTTGACGCTTTGCCTTCACACCCTCTGCAATCTGATTGGGGGAGTTTCGCAGAAATCCCAAATCTGTAAAGTAGGGGCCCCTAGCCTTTTGATCTACGAGCCGAAAGAGCCCTTTTTAACGCCCCGGTTTTCTGAATTTTAATAGCCACTTTTAAAACTTGGGAAGTTATTTGCATATTTTCGTTTTGCTCTGTAATCAAATATCTACTTAGCCCTTGTGTAGCGAAAAATGACCGTAAAGCAACGTACCAAACCAGACTAATTAAGGTAGGTAGTTAATTAACGTCACATTGGAGCAACACAACGGGCTATTGGCGACTATCCCGAAGGGAAAGATCCAAGGACAACGCCTCGTAAATTTGAAGGCCGCGGTAGCCCGGTTGGAAGAGGGGGTGCCAGCAAAGGTGTGACCTCGTCAAAATTACGTGGTGTTGTCCTCGATCTTTCCCAGTTATCTGACCGTGGTTCTAAATTACGTGGATCTTTGGATCTTTTCCTTCGGGATTGATCCTGGACAGCCGCTAATAGCATGTTGTGTTGCTCCAGTGCGACATTAATTAAATACCTAACCTAATCACCCATGCAATATACCGAAACTGATAAAAGTGATTTAAATAAATATAATAAAAATACAAAATAAAAATACAAAATAAAAATAAAATAAAACAACAATAATAATAAATGAACCGGAATCTTGAATCATTTTTCAAATAAATAATATACTATTAAGTTTGCAGGAAACTTAAAGACAGCTTTTAAAAGGCTAAACGAAAAGGGAAGTAGCGGGTAGGCAGGTATTTTAATTAACGTCGTACTGGAGATAAGATCCGAGGACAACACCACGTAATTTGGAGCCTCGGTCAGATGACGAGGCAACGCCTGAGCTGGCATCCCACTCTCCAAACTTCCACTCCACCACACAAACGCAAGGACATTTGAGGCCACGACAGATTTAACATGCACCAGACCCCTTCGTACACCGCCGGTCTTTGGTTGGATTTGAACTCGCAACCTTCCAGTAGCTGATCCGTTACCCTTTCATCGGGGCTACCGCGGCCCCAAAAATCAATGGCAAAACCTTTTAAAAGTAGGTAGTTGAATTTACGTCGCACTGGAGCAATACAACGGGCTATTGGCGACGGTCCAGGATCAATCCCGAAGGGGATGAAAGATCCGAGGTCCTCTTCAACCATGGTCAGATGATGAGGTAAAGCTTTTAAAAATAATTACCAATGCTGTTTATCTTTTGAAATTATTCACGCTTTCGCGACGAAGGGCAGCGGTAGCTCAGTTGGAAGAGCAACGGATTAGCAACCGGAGGGTTGCGAGTTCGAAATTAGGTCCAGTCAAAGTCGTCGAGTGCATAGGGGGTTGGTGCACGTTAAATCTGTTATGGCCTCAAATGTTCTCACGTTGGCGGGGTGTGAAAGTTTGGAGAGTGGGGGCCAACTCAGGTGTTCTCGTTATCTGACCGCGGTTTAAATTACGAGGCGTTCTTGTATTTTTCCCTTCGGTATTAATCCCCTTAATCTATCTGAATTTTAATGGTCACTTTTAAGGAGCATGTATACACTAGCACAAACACGAAAATCGACTTTAATATAAACATTTTTCATTTTCTCAAAATGTTTTCCAACTCCTTAGCTTCCAAACGATATATCAAGATCTTGTAAATACTAAATAAAATATTTTGTCGCTCTGTCATTTCCTGCTGCACATGGGCTCTTTTAGACTGGAACCGATTCCAGTTTCGGATTAACGACTCGAAACAGATTTTTGGGCTTCTAATTCTAAAGAAAAAGAGGTTACTATGCATATGTATTCAAAACTTTTTAGCAGAAGCATTAATATGTATTTTGTAGATCATGTAAAATGTTTCATCATTAATTCTCTGGTTTGTAGCCTTCGATTATTATTTTACAATACAAGGTAAGGTATTTAGATAGTTTGGGATTTATATGGAGCAATACAAGGGTTTTTGAGATTGGGACCTTCTCCAGATTCAAATAAACTGCTTGAAACAGATTCCTGGAGGCTTTTACAGAAACAGATAGGTATATTTATTGTGGCTCCCAAACCGAAAATTCATTGTGTAACAATTAAAAAAGTGATATATCGAGGCGCAATGTAACGAGAGGTTACTATGTATAGTTTAAAACCTTTAAACAGAAAAAAATATTAGATAGTTTGTAAATCATGTAAAATGTTTCATTCCATGATCAACATTCTTCGGTTTGTCGCTCTCGATCGTACTTTACAATACAAGGTAGGTAGGTAGTTTGAGATTTACCAGTCGCAAAACAGGATTTGAAAACCTCCAGATTAAGATAAATAGATTGAAATTTTTACTGTGGTTCCCAAACAGAAAATTCATAGGGGAACAAGTAAGAGTTATATTGTGGATGTTTGGGCTTAATGGAACACGATAAAAAAATGCACAAGCTGCGCCAAAGAGCGATACATCGAAACGCAATACAACGAGGATTTTTGTATATGTACTCTAAAATAGAAACATTAATAAAAAGATATTTTGTAAATCATGTAGATTGTTTCATCATTCGGGTACTTGAAACATTCCGGGATCAACACATTCTTACAAAGGGCACTTTTGGATCAATAATAAAAAGGGCAGGGACTTAGAACCCCCTTTTTATTTTTGATACCCCTTGCGCACGCTATTGCACGTCTCTATTTGATAAATCGTGACACGTTTGCGATCGGATTGATAGGGGAGAGGAATATTGTAGATTAGTCTACCGACGACAAAGGGATAGCCCGGTCCTATTCTACTGTATACCTCAAATTGACATTCATTTTGTCCTCCACTGACTTTACTTGCACGCCCTGTTTGACCACAAGGTGAGAACAGAAGCCAAAGACCACAAAGAGGACCGACTCCAGATTAATGTGGCAGGCGGCAGCGGGTCAGCGGGCAAGGGCTCTCGGAAGGGAGGATGTCAAGGCTTTGAGAATGAGCTATGACTAATTGTCCACTCTCTCTGGGGCTTCTTCGGGAGAAGCCAGCGTCCAAACAATCCTTCGCCGGACAGTATTGACAATGGATGGCCCATCTTGACGCCTATTTTGTACTCGAGCCCTCAACTTTACAAAGGAAGCCACAGGAAAATATGGTGTTTAAGGTACTCAGACAAGGGAAAGCTATTCAAGTCGGTTGGATGAAAAATGATTTTTCCCAGGCGTACTCTATTAGGGTTCATTTGAGATAGTGTGCTGTATTTCTTATACAGCTAGCTCCATTTTGAGAATGAGACAATTTTGTGGAGTTGGTTTACTACGTTTCCTTGCGAATGGGCCATATTTCGATTGTGTGTGCAAGTCTGGCGCAGTCAAGGAAGCGGGCTCTAAGGACCCACACCCCTCCTGAAAGTTTTTGTTTCTTATATTTATTTATCTTTATAAATAAATATTACGAAAATGCAGTAAATACTTTTGTAATATTCTATGCATTTTGTATAACTTACGTGTATTACATTCTTTAAATAAAAAATAAAGCTTATTAAATTAGTTAAGTTTATTAAATTAATCATTCACCACGAAATACGGTAGACAGGTATATAATTAACGTCGCACTGGAGCAACACAACGGGCTATTGGCGACGGTCTGGGATGAAACCCGAAGGGAAAGATCCGAGGACAACACCGCGTAATTTTGAACCACGGTCAGATGACAACCACGAAATACGAAAGTGCGGATTATGAATTTGTCTCTTCATTGACTTACCACATCGCATATCTATATATCACATCTGTACATATCGCATCAAACGCTTCAAAAAAGACGAAAAAGGAATTTCGGGAATCTGAATGTTTGTTGAATGTTACTTGTTATTAACTCTCACACACACAATTCGCGCGTTACTACCATTGCAAAGTGATTTCCATGTGTTCGGATCTACCAAAATCTTGTCTCAAATTTCGAAATTTTACGCTTCCTTATTTTTTTCGAAAAACATACTTTTAGCGAAACTTTTAAAAAATGTAAAATTGAAATCTTTATTTGGTATATACGTATACTAGTGGTATATACTACTGGCTCTAACCCTTCTGAAAATGATTAGATCATATCAATTTAGGTATCGAGCTTTCAGTTGCCTTGTATTCTGTACCTTAACTCTTTAGGGTTAGGTGGGTTGAAAACTGTCTCACCTTTAGCTTAGTTTTTTATGCATGGTGGGATATTTTTTAATCCACCTGAAACAGTTGAAATTCTTCATATAGTCATACAATTTAATATTTTATTTAAAGTCTTTCATTGAGTTGGCAATGCTATGAACTAACGCTAAATGTATGAATAACTGAAAACAAAAATTTACATATATCAAAACGCATTAGTAAGTTGTTGACACTTGTGATTAAAGTTGGCGAATTGTATGGTGCAGTGAATTTTTGTCTTCATAACGGTAAATATTTTTTTCGTAAAAATTTATTGAGTGAATAAATCGTGAAGTCTTATACTCATTTTGAAGCTGAATAAGTGAATAAACAATTCTGTGCAACTTGTTTTTTTTTCCTTTAAAATTGTGTTTCAGAGTTAAAAGGCTATCCGGATTTGAATGATTCAAGCTGGAAAAATATTAATATTATATTTGGACAGAACAATGCGAAATTACAATTTAAACTTCATATTTATATTTGCCCTAATTTTTTTTCCGATGAAGATAGCTTTTGTGCTAATCATTGATGAGTTCAACTGCTTACAGATTTTTATGAAATATTTTCTAGTGAATGATCTAATGACGAAATACAGGATATAGACTTCCTGGGTAGCTACTTCTGTAAATAAATCGAGAAGTTTAAAAAAGGCAATCGGGGAAAGAAAATTTTCCCTGGAGAAACATTCGAAACACTCCTGGAAAAATTGTCAAAATATGCACCAATTAAATCGACAAATGCTGACAAGGGCTCGTTCTGTAAATGTTTTGCCAATAATTATTTTCCGAATGATTTGGGGGTGCATTCCTCCCTGGGTGTATTTCTCTCTTCTGTGCCAGTAAAACTTTAATTTTGTGTGTCTATTACTTGATATTGTATGTCTTGTGTCTGGCGCAGCAAGGCCAAATCTGGTCCTTGCGCCATAAAACCCCAAAACCAACCAAATGATTTGGGGCCGCGGTAGCCCGGTTGGAAGAACAACGGATTAGCAGCCAGAGAAGTATTAGAAATGTGTGAATGCGAGAGTTTAGGTTTTCAGAGATACTTATTTAATTTTTTCGACGGGCTGCTTATACAGAAATTTGGACACAATATTTTCGAGTGCTTTGTGTAGAATGAATACCATGAACTCCATCTTTAGAATGCAACGTTCAAAAATCAGTCTCCTTTTCATGATCCTGAAATCATTCCTACCTATTACGCATTACTATTCAAAAGGTAACGGTGATTAACTAACGCCGCACTGGAGCAACACAACGCGCTATTGGATCGATCCCCAATAAAGATCCGAGGACAGCACAACGTAATTTAGAATCCCGATCAGATGACGAGGTCAACACCTGAGCTGGCACCCCACTCTCCAAACTTCCACACCACGCCAACGTGAGGACATTTGAGGCCACGACAGATTTAACGTGCCCCAGCCCAATGTACACGGCGGTCTTTGGTTGGACCGAGTTTCGAACTCGCAACCCTCCGATTGTTAATCCGTTACTCTTCCAACGCTGCTACCGCGGCCCCTTATTCAGAAAGGAGAGATGAGTCTAAGCAGCAATACAATTCTTTTCTCGCAAACGTCTTTGGAGAGCAGAAAGACAGAGACCGCTTTTGCTTACTTTCTGTCCTGGAAACCCCTTACGATGATTGATTTTTTCCCAGTTTTCATGCGTAGTCAATAATTAGTTAAAATTTAAAAATGATATTGAGAACAATAATCTATATAGAAAATTTATTTGGTATTAATCAGTATTTTCATCTAATTATTTAACTAATTATACTGCATTCTAATGTTAAAAATATGAATTCTGTTTTGGACAGAGGACCTCAGTTGTCAAAAAGTCTAGTTTCACATCTGCCTAGAGCGTCAAATTTAAGGGCCGAAAAATACGGGATGTTTTATAATGAAAAATATTTTTGCAGTGTTAGAATCGACCGCGCAATTATATCACATGATGATTATTATTATTACAATTATCATATCACATGATTCCTTGTCGAAAACCATAGAAGAGGAATAAGGGGAGAATCCCCCATTAAAATGAGTTTAACCAATTGTACAGAAGTTACTCCTTGTTTTGCCATTCGTTATCACTAGGTTTGACTTAGTATATCCAGGCAAATGGCATAAATTCTCGCTATTTTGCTCAATAAAATTAATTTTTCCAAAGCTACCACGCATGGCCAAATATGGCCCTTGCGCCATAAAAATCCCAAAACCAAACCAAAGCTAGTACCACCTTCGAAACTAGGTCCAGCCAAAGACCGTCGTGTGTGTTCACGGGGACTGGTGCACATTAAATCTGTCGTGGCCTCAAATGTCACGTTGGCATGGTGTGGATGTTTGGATAGTGGGGTGCCAGCTCAGGTGTGACCTCGTCATCTGACCGTGGTTCAAAATTACGCGACGTTGTCCTCGGATCTTTCCCTTCGGCATTGATCCCGGACCGTCACCAATAGCCCGTTGTATCGCTCCAGTGCAACGTTAATTAACTACCTACCTACCTCGGCAACTACCGTTATCAATGTTACGTTACGCTACCGATAGATATCGATTTTAACCCTCCTGATGGTTGTCTCGAAGAAGTATCTAGTCATTAGCAAAACTGATCAGATCCTGGTGGACGATATTTCTCGTTATTAGAAGAAAACTAACTAGATCTCGTCATCATAAAAAAATCGGCGATATCTTGATGACGAGATATCTCGTCTTTAGTAAAATTGATCATACCTTGAAGCAGTAAATATCTCGTCGAAAGCATTTGGAGGGTTTAGTTTCATTTAAGTTGCAAGAACCAACAGGATTTGTTTACTCACATTTGTAGAATATTTTATTGATCGTGTTATATTAAATAAATTCCGATAAATTGTGTTTCGCAAATATGGCGGGCCAAAAGGAGGCGTTGGAGGTACATAAAGTTTGAAACTGCTGGATAAGTTCAACTATACACATTTTCTGAATGGTTGACGATGTTTTATTAAATTGTTTTTTTATTTGTAGTGCAAATATTGAACTTTTATTTCTTGAAATTGGAAAGAAATATTGTATCTCAATTGACAACAAAATACAATGTGCTTTGAGTCGTCATTTTGAGAGACCGGTCTTCTAATAATTTCAAACAAAAACGAAATGTCTAGCGAATATATATGGTACGTGTTGATAAGAATGAGGCATTTCTCAGTCTGACTTCAATTTTAATGTTCTGTTTAAATTCCAACTACCTTATTTTATTGAATCAAATCATGAGAGGACAGTCTTGGCGCGGCAACAATAAAACCAATAAATGCAAAAACTGAAACAATGAATAGTTTATTACACGGCTGTATGACACGAAAAGGTTATTATTGCGGTATAATAATTATTTCGCTAACTGCTTTGGAAATAAACCAAGAAAAAAGCACGTAATTATTTCCTCATTAAAAGACAGAAAAAAGCCCATTCTCTTCGTAGTCTGACACTCGAAATGTAATTGGTTTGTCTCATCAAATGAAATCCGTGCAGTCGTAATTGCAGTGATCCGAAAAAGCCCCGACCTGTTTTCCCAGGCAGCAGTTGAGAAAAATGGGCTGTCATTCATGAAAGGAGACCTTTAGCGCTATTTGCAGCGGAAACAGAATGAAAGAGAGAGATCCCCGTGATGCGTTAATTAAGAGCACTTAGAACGTACACGACACCTGACAACTGTGCTTTCAATTTGCTGGAGGGTTGTCCCGTCCGCCCTGCCCACTCGAGGGCCGTCCTCCCGCTGCGCACTAGTGAACACGTCAAGGCGGCGGGCCAATAGGAGGTCGCCGCCGCCCAGAGTCCCCGCCTCTTCCAACTGCCGCCGTGCGAGTTGGATCCAGATGAAGTTAACTAAACGCCAATATCAACAACCTTCGAACAGTTGGGCAGTTTCGGTTTCTTTGGGGGAATTTCGAGCGCACATTGACCATGCTCCCAAAACGCCGTAGTCTCGAGGGCACGGCTATGTAAGGGACTGGACGGTCTTGCTTGCGGACGTCTCTTCAATTTCTCGCGAATTCTCCGAAAATGCAGTTAAGTTGTTCCGTTGTACACGACATGGCAGAGGTCAAGATGTCTTCACCGGTCGCATCCTCGCCGTCGCCGCCGGTCTCTGGACATTTCGATGACATGGAGGACATGTCGCACAGCCCGTCGCCTCCCTTCCGGGGCGCCGGCGACCTCCTGCCCGCTTCGAGAGGGCCGGAGAAATTCTACGGCTCGGCAGTGCCGAAGTCCTGCATTTCTTTTTCCGTGGACTACCTCTTAGCAGACAAGAACAGGACTTTCAGGCGGTCCCCATCCCCTCCCGTGGCTCGCCGCTCTGTAGAGCAACTGCCCAAACGCTTTACGGTCGATGGTATCTTGGACTCTGCGGAGGAACACAAAAGACTGCCGGTGACGGGCACTGTGTGTACCGGACTAGGATCTCGTCCTATTACTCTACAGTCTCAAACCGCGAGTGTACCTATAGGTACTCCGTACTGGGCACATCCACTTGGGTCAGCTTTTCCTTGGTTGCAGGCCTCTAGGTCCATATCTCCACAAAACAGTAAGTCCTGCTTTACTTTACATTTCAAACGGCAAGGGAATTTAACCTATTTAATGCTAGTCTCATATTCAAAGAATTAACAGAATATTATACACTGAGAAATATTTAACCCTTCAAGTGGTTTCGACGAGATATCTCGTCCATCAAGATCTGAACGATTTTGCTAATAAGGAGGTATCCTGTCATCAAGATGTTGCCAATTTTTTTATGATAATGAGAACAGGATCCGGTTGGTTTTCTTCTAATGACGCGATGTTTCGTCCGGTCAAGATCTGGTCAGTTTTGCTAATGACGAGATACCTCATCGAGACAACCACCAGGAGGGTTAAGATGTTAGCGTATACAATTTGGAACTGTATATCAACTATGTGGTGTTAAGACTTTGAGTATTAGAATCATACGATTATATACATACGATGGAAATATTAAATTTTCAACTACCTTTTGAAGCAGTCGTGATTTTGATGGTATGGATTCTAATGTGCATAAACGGGATGAAAGATGTCAATATTGATTCTACTATATTGAATTAAGTCTTTTAAAGGATTCTTCATTTTATTATGAGACCAATCTGCTCATTTCAATAAAAGTGTCGAAAATGTAGTTCACATACCTCTTTAAATGACAATCTTGTTTAACAGTGGTACCTGATTTTCATTTAAATTTGAAGCATGCACTTTGATCAATTATTTTAATAAGATATGAAATGTTTCAGAAATTTTTATTCCACTACAATTAAAACAATTAATATTTCAAGCTACCTCTCAAACGACAGGAATTATATGTTAGAATTTAGAAGTTGGATATAAAGTCACAAGAAGTAAATTTACGCAAGACGTCAATGCAGACTTAGGAATCTCCTTTCAACTTACAATTAATTCAAAACTAAGTTATCTTTCTAATTGAATGAAGACTCGTTTAAGTAAAGAAATGTGGTTATTAACAAAGAGAGTGATCGTTTTGATTAAGATCAATAGCTGTTACAACGAAATTAATAATTCGTACTAAAAGCTATTTAGTGATAAACTTTATTATTCATAGAATATCTTGTACTGAATTAGTTTATATAGATAACAAGATGAAAACATTTTTCTACATGAACATAACTTGTGTATATAACTAGCTGTAAGCATGATACTACACAGCTGTAGTATTTCTAACTTAAGTCCTATTTTGTGAGAAACATATTTTTGCTTACTAAAGATTTTTCATGAACTTAATAGGAAGAAAGAATGATTCTTTGCCTTGGAAACTTATTAAATGTAATTGAGTGGAATTTGCGTAAAATTCCCTTGAGTATTTGACAGTGTATTGCATTTTACACGTAAATATATTCTGAGAAAACGGTTGAGTTTTCATATTTTTAGCATCGAATCCAGTTGAATGAGTGTTTAAAACTTTAACTTCGCGAAGAGATTAAGCCGTTTTGGTAAAATTTGGAAAAATCTTTTTTTTATAATCAGGAAAATGGGATAGGTTAGGAAACGTAAATGTGTTTTATACTGTGCGGCAATATGTTAATGTTACTGAATTGGTAACAAAATATTTCACATAAAAATATCATTTTTCAGGAAGTAAAACTTTTTATTTTGTTGACTTTTCAAAGGACGAAAAAGAATGCAGCCATTGCTTAACTGAAAAGCTTTGTCATATCCCTCCTTTTTATTACACCGAGACAATATCAGCCTTTCAAAAGATATACAACGCTGAATTTTCAAAGGAAATCTAAATGGGATGTATTTAATGTATCCTAACTTTACCAGATCCTTTAGTAAAACAATATCATTGTTAATAGAAATATTGAATGGAAATACATTAAGAAAATGGTTTTCATTATAAGTTTTATTGGAATATTTCTTATACATAAATTCTTAGAAAAGGGGATGAATCGAGAGATCAATATATTCTTTATCTAGCTCCTGACATCAAGCTAATTTAATAAAAAGTCTTTTCATGCAACTGTAAAACATACTTCCATTTCATGCACTCATTCTAGATTAGTAGTTTGATGGGATTTTGTCATATGATTAAGTCAAAATAAAACATCACCGAAACTGATCACTTGAAATTATATATACACGAACTTAAATGAGAATTTAAGTTCACAAATTAATTTCCCCAAACCCGGAATTTTCTAGTTAGAAAAGTAGGCCATTACTTTCTGAACCTATGATTAAATCATGGATGATTTAGATTATTCAAAGAAAGTTTTAGAATTGTCTGAAGAAGAGAAAATGACAGTTAAGATATTCGACTGGTTATTTTATAAGAATAATTTGAAATACTATTTATAAATCTTAACAAAAGGGCAGACGTTATTCTGATTATCATTAACGCTTTGTCAACATCTATGAAAGATAGGTATAAATAAAAATGTAAAATAATCATAAATAATGTAATGAATAATACCTTTTCAAATACAATTGGCTGGGGAATTATGAAATGACTGACGGATGGGACACGAATTTAATTTTGAAATATCCATATTGACTATTTGTCCTGCTAACGACGGGTTCACCAGTTATGGGACAAAATGTTTCAGAAATATCTAATACAAAAGAAGTTTCTAGATGTTAGTGTATAATCAGTGTTACAATTCAAAATCTAAGAAAACTTGTGATTTCATTCAATTAAATTGATATTAAGGGTTTACCAGAATAGGAATTAACAAATGCCTTCTAATGTGAACCAATGTAGAGGAAAGCTTTTAATTTCCTATTTTTCTGAATATCTATGAAAAATATTTTAATTGCATGGCCTAATTCGCAAAAAGAGCTGATATTAATAAATTACAAACCAAAACGATTTAAATTGGAACATTTACTCTTGAATTGCACTATTCACTGCGAATACCTGAATAATTTGACGGAAATAAAGGAGATAAATTATTGGAGATTGATTACTTGATGAATTATTTTCTTACGGTAAAGAATTATTGGAGATGACTTGTAACGGAGATGAATAATTTTCTTACGGTAAAGAATTATTGGAGATGACTTGTAACGGAGATGATTTTTTTCTTACGGTAAAATTATTCTATGAATAACGACAAAAGTAGAAAACGCCAGTTACTTGATATGGACTGAATTGGTCAGAGATGAAACACGCTGTTCTGTTTAGTTTTATATTACCTAAATAATTGACAACGTAATTCGAATTTTAGAAAATACTTACAATTTAGGTCTTCGAGATTGATCCCGGACCGTCGTCAATAGCCCGCTGTGTTGCTCCAGTGCGACGTTTAGCCATTACCTACTTACCTTTAGAATTTAGGTAAAAAAAATAATACGGTCGTGTCAAACAATTTGTCAATAATTTAAAAATTTGCTTTTTCTCGAACCCCTTCGACTCAATTCGGGTTTGATCCCGGACCTTCGCCAATAGCCCGTTATGTTGCTACAGTGCGAAGTTAATTAAATACCTACCCACCCCCTTCATCTCAAGCAAGAATTAAGTTTTTACTACTTATAAAATTTTAGAATAAATGTCTAAAAATGCATTGCATTAATATTTCCGTTTGACGATTTGAGAGTTCAGAATGAGAAAAGCCCCGTTCAACTCTTCCACATGCATCCAACCTTTAGAAACAAGTCCCACGCAGGTACTAAAAAGACTCCTCTACATGAAATACGAGTCGAGCAATCTCTGTCGCAGGCATTTCCCAGCAGCGGGATCCGACTTTTCAACGAAACGCTGATCGGAACGACTCGATTTCCGGCAGTTCACCCCACTCTGCCCATGACCCGAGACCGCCGCTGAGAATGGCGCAGAATATCAAATGGCACTTTAAAGCCTCAATAACTCCCGAGGAAAGGAGAGACGCTGTTCCACGCCAGAGGTGTTCCGGCACGAGATTTATGAAAATAGCCATTCGGGAGTCGCGGTCAACTTCTAGGAACGAGGGCTGGAACAGGAAGCCTTCGGGTTTTCGGGAAAATCTCGCGCCCCAGACCTATTTGGGGCCGTTCCTGAGTTGTGTGCTGGCATGCACTTGGGCGTAGTCGGGGAAAAAGGAGGACAACTTGAAATAAAAAGGGTTAAGTAAAAAAAGGGTTAGTCTACAGTTAAGAGGCGTTTGAAGGGTGCTACGAAAAATAAGGTAGAAAAGATTCGTAGGGGTATGCTAGCTGTAGTTTTCATGAATTTTACAGTGACCATATCATAGTTTTTATGGCCGTGGTAGCCCATAACGTTCGGTCCAACCAAACACCGTCGTGTACACGGACTGGTGCACGTTGAACTTGTCGTGGCCTCAAATGGCCTCACGTTGGCGTGGTGTGGGAGTTTGGAGATTGTGGTGCCAGCTCATGTGTTGATCTCGTCATCTGACTTGATTCAAAATTACGTGGTGTCGTCCTCGATCTTCCTCTTGGGATTGATGCCGGACCGCCGCCAATAGCCAGTTGTGTTGCTCCAGTGCAACTTTATTTAGTTACCACTACCATTGCCTGAGTGGTGCACTTGCATGTAGTCAGGAAAAAAGGGTTGGTTGGTTTTAAGTATTATGGCGCAAGGGCCATATTTGGCCAAGCTGCGCCAAACACACGATAACAACGAGATAGGGGAAAAAAGCAAACAGTAGAAAAGTAGGCGAGGGTAAAAATGAAAGGAGAAAAATCACTCGGGTACCTCGGGGTTGTGATCCCCGAACACACCTAATGAAGATTTACCCCTGAGGGCAGGAAAAAAGGGGAGATCAACTTAAAACAAAAGGGGTCAACCATTAAGAGATGGTACAAAAGATTCGTAGTGGTACATTCATTGTCCTTTTCATGAATTTTGCAATGACCTTATCATAGTTTTCATACTTACTGGTCAATTATTTGGTGATTCTCTTTGGCTTGTAAACAATACAGTACAATCCATGAATTTGCTGAGGTTCACACGCAGTAATACCTCAGATGGTGTAATACCTCAGAACGGGCTTGTATATTTTGACAAGTTTGTAATGTAAGAAGTTAATTTTAAAGATATCATATCTAGTGAAATCGGCTTGTATCCACTTTACGGCGTTTGAGACTTATAAAGATAGTAAACTTTTCAAGCTATAAGAGGCATACTGGCTTTGTTAGTCCGTCTTAAAACTTTGATCCCCAGCGGTAGATTTACCTTTTTGCCGGCTGTAGGCTAGTCTAAAAATTGCTGCCCTCTATTTCCAATCTGATCTCATCTCTTGCCCATCTGCTAAACTACTTATTGTGTTTGGTCGATTTTGTTAGACGTTATCACAATGAACTTATTTGTAACCTTTGCATTTTAAAAATGTGCATTTAGTTTACTATTCAAAAACATTGTTTGAAAAAAAACAAAATTTTGCCTCTACGCTGCAACCTATTTAGAAATACGGAATTGCTTGCTCCATTAAACCCCAGCAACAACTTTAACGTATGCTGGCTTGCACAGAGGCATTATTCGTTGCAAAAAGTTGAAACCCGACAAAAGAAAAAAGACTTTACAACCACTTACTCAATGAATATGTTTAGATGTTTAGATTCAACCCGTACACTATAAAATGGATGAGAACATATGAAAATTGAACAGTTTCAATTTCCACACCTTGGCTCCAACTTTTAATAGAAACTTATTACTTCGTGCAAGATTGGTTTAAGTACTAACTAATTGAACGTTTTTAAAACACCAGAAAAAGGTTTCACATATTGTTTTGCTTTCCAATTCCCTTTTTGACATCGGATTATCTGAGATCAAGAAACTTTTCATAATAACGCGTGTAAAAGTCATCCTCGAAGAGCCTTTAAAAAATATTTTCGTATTCTTGTTTTTTAATTCTTCCAATATTTCTGGAGAGTGATTAATGTCTTCTGTTTTAAAGTTGCAATTCAAAACCTCAAATAGGCTCTTGTTTATTTCAATTAGATTGTACCAATCTTTGAAAACTTCCATCTTTAAAATGATGCAAAATGATAAAGATATGTTGTTCATCAGATTAAAACATATGACTGATAGGCAGTAGCGACTACAGGGTAAATAAGCTGGGATACAACGAATATTTGAAATCATAAAAGTATTGTATTAAAAATCATGACGAGTGACAGCATCGCTATAGCGTTACTGCAAAGGACACGTTCATTAGTAGCATCCGTGGAAATAAAAACATTAATGTAAAATAAGGTGGTCTTCAAAACTTTCAGCACTTAAGGGACCAACGCTTCAAATACAGTTTTTGGATTTCCAAGAACAAAAAGTGCACTCCAGACATTTTTTAGATTTCAATGCAGCATATTTTATCACGAAAATATAGATATTTAAGGTTGAGTTTAGTGTCGATAAAAAATTATCTTACTGTTGGTTATTCAAAGTTCTTCATCGCATTGAATAATATAATTCAAATTTTAACTTTTAGGCTGCCTTTAGCGCAACTTGCAATTTAAAATATATATATGCATCAACCTCACTGTGATAACTGCCTACTCAAGTGGACCAACGAGCTGTGAAATCAAGTCAGGTTGTACTGCGAATATTGATAAAATATCTAAATATGGTGCTTAGTACCTTGAAAACACCCACATATACTGGAGTTTTGTGCACTATATTGGTAGGTTGTGAATTCTTCCTCAACCTTATACTCATGAAACCAACGAACTACTATATAAAAATATTTAGATTAAAGTAACCTAGTTAGTAGATGTTTGAGATACAGTCGAAGTTTACTTGACCTTTGAAAGACTTCTATTAAAATACAACTTTATTTTCATTCCAGCAAATTTTGAATCAAAGTACAAAGTTTTTAAATATCAACATTCTGTTACAAGCAGTTTGTAATAGCGGAAGGAAAACAAAAACTAAATTTTTATTAAAAGGTTGCGAACCCTGTAACCATTACACGGAACTCCAGAGTTCCTTGGAACTCAGTTTATGTAATTCTTTCGGGAAGTACAATTCATAAATTTATCTGGAACACGCGTTGAATCTGAAAAGAATTTTTTTGTTATATAAGGAAGTATGTATCTTAAGAGTATCTGTTTCTTCTGCTCAATACTGCATGATCTCAATAAGTCTAACTTTATTAATAGCCATCAAAAAGAGCCACAAAAACGAGTGCGTTTCTCGGTCAAACTACTGTTTTTGTGGATTGATGTTAGTGTCTATGATACAGGATGTTAAATGGGAATGAATTCATGGGACAGACTATATAAACTAAACAACACCGTTCTCTGTTCTCTCGATAACTTACTTCGTAAGTATCCTTTTTCTAGTTTAATCTTGTATTGTTTCGGTATCTTTTATTAGAACTTTTCAATTGTATTTTTTCAGTATAGAAAACAACTGGGGTGACTCGTTATGGAAAGAGAATTTCTCCTTTAAAAATCCACTTAATTTTTCTGTTCTCAAATTAATTTTTAAAGAATAATCTGTTACAAACGATTGGGAATGCTGTACAAATAAATGCAGAAGTCGAGAATAAAGTAATTCGTGTGCGCGTTAAGTGGGGAAGCAGATTTAAACTAACCTTGTTAATTTTTTTTACCTCAAGAAGTTAGACTTAACGTATTGTGATGAATGTAGAATTCAAGAACTGGAAGCAGCCCATTTGAAATGGGAAATTGCGCGGACGAAATTCCCAGAGTGGGTTAGAGAGGAGAAAATTTCTGCAATTAGCTCCGTACAAAACGAGACAAAATTATGGTCAATCAGATGAAGCATTGCAAAATTCAAGACTCAATACATGATGTCATTAGTTGTGGATAATGTTCTTCTGAAATAATGTTTCGTTGACAATGGAAATTTCATTTGAATTTGACTCTTATATAAGTAAAAAGAATTCGACTCTTATATAAGTAGAAAGATATTCCTTATAATACTGCTGTAATTAGTGAATAAAACTTCAAACCATTATTCCCCAAATAAGTTCACTTGCTTAACAAATATTACATACAAGAACAGATTTAATGGCGTAACAAATAGTATCTCTTGTTCAGAGTTGTCCTCCCGTTTATTAGCGTATGAAATGTTGAGAAATAACTCTCTCTGAACACTGAAGAATAAAACTTCTACAAGAGCAAAATTAAGTGTAGAATAAAAATTGTTAACTCTGAGAAAAAATGGTCCCAGGAAATGTCTAATTTCAAGTAGCTCACAGAAATTTATCTGTATTTGTCTTTGAAGTTTATAACAAAATCTAAAATATCTAATTTAAAGTAATCTATTCAGATAATTATATCGAAACAAAAATACGTCCCTTGGCTCAAAAGATCAAATAGAACCTGATAATGGGAGAAAAGTGTTAGCTTGAAGTGTAACAGAACTAGGTTGCTATACATGCTTTGAAAGTGATTTTTAGTGATTGAAATTTAGATGCTTTTAGCAAATAGTTGTTTCTCATTAAAACTAAACTAATCGTAAAAGGATGGTCTTAAATATCCTTTTTTCGTTTGTTCAGCTATTGTATATTTCACACACCACTGGAAGGACAAAATATTAAATACCCTATCTAAATGATACCTAGTTTTCATCTTTGCTCTGAAAGCTACCGCAAGACATCTTGATGACTGGATGAGATATTGTGGAAATGAGAATGAGTTATTGCTACTCAACACATTTTAAAAGGGCCTGCCGTTGAGTATCCCTTGTTCTCGAAAAATTCTTTGTCTCAAGTTGATTTTTCCAATTCCTCACATGAGGCCGTTCATGTGTTTTATGCTCATTTGAAAGCTCCTTTAGCTATTTGGTTACCACACCAGAGTGATGTGAATCAAGTAAATTTGTTGAATACAGTGTCATGAGGAAGAAATCTTGACAAAAGCTAAAGGAAGCGAATATGATCAGCATATGTACTTATAAATAGTTTGAGCAATTTTCAGAAGTCTCTTTGAGAAAGAGGGATCCCAGAGAACAAATGCTTAGCCACCTCTATGTCTGCATTGCTTATATGTTTGCATTGCTTGACAGATTCATATTTCAAGTGGTCTACACTACACATGGAATTTTTAATTCGCGTGATGTAGTCGAAACCGTAATTCATCCTACTAGACGAAAAGCTTCCAGTTCTCTAAAGGTTAGTTAAGATAGACGACCAAACTGGGCATTGATGTTTCTTTGTCTTGTCACCATAATAAGAACACAATGAAAGTCAATTGCAGAAGACTATTCTTCACATGGGATAACGATCACTGCAGTCTAGTTGGTTGGTCTTGGAGTTTTATGGCGCAAGGGCCATAATCGCCCAATCTGCGTCAAACCACGTCAAGTAAATAGACTCATACAAGGAAAGCTTACTGAAACAGAAGAGAAATACACCCTGGGAGGAATATTACCAGACAAGAACGGAACCTGCGCCGCCTACAACTCACAGGTTACTAGGGCAGCATATGCAGTCTAGTAATCCGGCTTTTAAATTCGTACGCAATATATTGTAAATAGCTACTCGACTCTAACAATTCAGGGCAATTTGTTTTCACCTAGAGTGTTATTCGCAGCCAAAAAACGCAACACAAGGCTCGAGTGTTTACTGTATAAAACATTTTAGTTTTAAAATAATCCAATTCCTTTAATGTACTTCGGGATTGATTTCGGATAGTCGCTAATAGCCCGCTATGTTGCTCCCTACGACGTTAATTCAACTACTTGCCTCTACCCTTTTTAGTAAGTTAAGCTTTTTATGTAGTATCAATTAAAAGCTTCAAAGTAGGAAGATTAATTTCGCTTTTTTAATTCATTATAAAAATATACACTAAACTATTAAAAGGGAGCTCTAATTAGTATGCAGGGGTCTCGTTTTTCAGTTGTTGCAAGTGACGAGATTTCTGTTGTTCTGTGTTTAGAAGTGATACGGTCCAAAGTTGGTTGGTTGGTTGATTTGGGTTTAATGACGCAAGGTCCAAAAGTGGACAAGCTGCGCCAAACGCATGACAGAAAGTAACCCAATAGAAGATAGATAAAATATTTTTAGGTTCATTTGTCCAACCAATAATATAAGGTAGATTTAAAAAATGTAAATAACTTGGAGTATATTGAATATTAAAATAAATGCTCAAACGCCTCGATTAAATAGGGAAATATGAGGTTATTGTCGCCATAGTTAAAAGTTTTGTTGAATTTTAAGACATGAAAGATAAAAACATTAGATGGAATTTAAAAGTTTTATGGTTCCCAAGGGTTTGGAAATATTTGGGTGGGGAATTTCCCCGATCAAATCTTGCAAATTTAAAATTTACGGTCGAAAGAAACGTTTGATTGTACAATTGACCGATATTATTGGATGGCAGAGCTAGATTCTATGGCCTGTAACGAAATTCAGTTCGTACGCGGTCACTTCACCATGAATTTCATAGATGAATATCGAGAGCGTTTTTGTTGCTGCTTGGAATGATTTGCTTTCCGCATTGAAGATGATTTCCTGATTTCGACAATTTAACTACTTCAGTACAAGCTTAGCTTAATCTAAGCATAAGTGAGGTGGCCTATAGCGTTAAAAACTTTGCACTCCTCGGCGATAAGTCAAATAAATGGGAGGTTCATAAATAGAAAAAAGTGCTGTGCATACTGTTTATAATTTGTATTTTATAAAACTTAAAAGGTGACATTTAATAGAAAATTTGAGAGAGAATTTATAACGCCTTTAAAAATGGCTGGAAATGATGTATATATTTAAGGTAGGTAGGTAATTAATTAACGTCACACGGGAGCAACACAACGGGGTGGCGACGGTCCGGGATCTATCCCCAAGGGAAAGTCCGAGGACAACACCTCGTAATTTTGAAGCACGGTCAGATGATGAGTTCAACACCTGAGCTGGTACCCCAAACTTCCATATCACGCCAATGTGATGACATTTGAGGCCACGACAGTTTTAACATGCACCAGACCCCGTGTACACGACGGTCTTCGGTTGGACCTAGTTTCGAACTAGCAACCCTCCGGTTGCACATCCGTTACTCTTCCAACCGGGCTACTGGGGCCGCATATATTTAAGGAGTTTGATGTTTCCACCAAAAGGTTTAGAAGCACTTAACAGACAAATTCGTCACATCAAGCTTCTTTGAATCACGTGGACGGATTACATTTTATGAAATTCAATAAATTCAGAAAATGCTTTGAAACTTATGCAAAGAGCAAAACAACCAATAAAAACTGTCGTAGAACTCTCATAATTATCATAAAAGCTAATTTTTTAAAAGTGATATATTCATAATTAGATATAATCTCAATTAAAATATATATATATATATATATATATTTCTTTTATTAATAGACATAATCATTTCGGAGCTGGAAAGAATTCACATAATTGTTTAAATGCTTAAACAAGTTCCTGTTTTACTCTTTAAAACTAGATCCTAAATCCGTACTGATATCTAGTATCCTTTTAGAAACCCACTTTTTAAAGTGGTTCAAAATTACGTGGTGTTGTTCTGGGTTCCTTCCCTTCGGGGGTTGATCCCAGACCGTCTCCAATTGCCCGTTGTGTTGCTCTATAGCGACGTTAATTAAAATGCATACCCGCTTTTTAAAGTAATAACCTGTGTTAAATATTTGATACATTCTCCAAACCTTATGCAAAACGTTTTGCGCATCAACCAAACCAAATGAAGGAATGAGAGCTATTCAATGGCATAGTTAAGGCGTGACTCGTATTGAAAGAGGCGGCATTGCAGAAATATTTCCAAAGTTGGGTGGTTATACTACGAAAAGAGGTTTCGGAAAATGTTTCATAATTTGAAACTCAATTTTGTCCTGAATTTTTGTCTGAATTATTTTCCTGGGCTATGCGTGTGAAATGAATGCCTTTCATGCTCTCCATCTTCAGAATACGACGCTTACAACTCAATTTTCTTTAAAATAGCCCCCTGCAATTCAGAAAAGAGAGAAGAGGCAAAGCATTAAAATTCTCTTCTCACAAATGTCCGGAGAGCACAAAACAAGACAGCCGACGCCTTTTCTTACATTTTCTCTGTAGACCCATTAACAGGAGCCATTAACAAAGCCCGACCTTCTTAAGCCAATAATTAAATGCAGTGAAAAACTAACATTGTGAACATTCATTTATTAACAAAAGTAATGTGATACTAATTAGAGAGAGAGAGTATATTTATCCTAAATAAGTATCACATCCTCATAAGTATTCCGAGTGATTTCGACGAGATGTGTCGTCCATCAAGATCTGACCAATTGTGCTTTTGGCGAGATTTCTATTCAACAGGATATTGCCGATCTTTGATGCTGACGAGATCAAGACCTGGTCGTTTTTTTCTTCTGATGACGAGATATCTCGTCCATCAAGATCTGCTAATGGTTTTGCTAATGACGAGATACCACTTCGAGATAACCACCAGGAGGGTTAAATACTCAGATTTTGTTCTGAACAGGACGATATCAGCCCCCTTTGTCCTCTGTCCTCAACAGTTATTAATTATCATGAAATTAATGCCTTTTCCTACCAAAGTAAAGGGGCCGTGGCAGCCCGATTGGTAGTGTTGCGGAGGTTGCCAGCTCGAAACTCGATCCAACCAAAGACCGTAGTGTCCGCGGGGCTGGTGCATGTCAAATCTGTTGTGACCTCAAATGTCCTCACGTTAGCGTGGAAGTTTGGAGAGTGGGGTGCCAACTCAGGTGTTAACCTCGTTATCTCACCGCGGTTCAAAATGTAATGGTCAAATGTTAATTCAACTACCTACATACCAAAAATCTAGCTTCGCCTGTGGCAGCTATTCGAGCAGAACGAACCACCGCCGTTTCAAATGCTCCGCCACCATTCCCGTGTCCAAATTACGTTAAAGCGAATAAGTGTTTCGACTGCCACAGTTTGAATGAGGTGGCTGGGTTGTAATCGCCCATTTTCCCACCATTGACACCGGTATCAACTTTCTCCTCTTCCCACAAGGGACTAGAGGGATCAACTTACTGATGGGGACCTTATTGAAGCTTAGTCATAGATCGCAATATCGCAGGTTGGGGGTGTAGGGACGATCGCAGCATGCTGCCGACAGAAAGCCTGGATCACGATAAATGTCCGCGATCATCGAAAATTGATTTAGCGATGTGATTAAATGTATGCAATCTGCGGTGATCTGTGTATGGGATGAAATATGGCGAGTTTTAGGTGGTGTTCGGACACCCGGCTTAGAGGGATTTTCTGGTGCACGGCTCATTTTTCTTTGTGTGGATTTAAATGTAGTAAAGTGTACTATTAATTTTGAACTCAATGTATTTTATAATGCGTATTCGCTTGAAAAGTAGGTTTTAAGTCTCATTTCAAATTGCTTTCTATATATAAAGAGCGAGAAATTTGATTCATAAAAACGTACAAGACACTGATTTGAAACAAATTTAATAATATTCTTTTGTTAATACACCTTTTTTAACTTGAACACGAAAAAGTTATTAATAGTCGTAATCTGTTATTAAGAAACCCAGAAATATTTTGAGAAAAGAAAGTTTGAGCTTCAAATGTATATTTGAAAAACCATAAGGGTGTATTAAAAGATCTTAACTTATTTGTGCTAAAATGTATACTAAAATTAGTATATGAGAAGGTAGTATGAACTGCAATACTTAGAGTAAAGCTAATTTATTACTTAATACAACAAAACAATCTATTCTATATTGTCCCGTTTATAATATACTGATAAACTTATCCAATATGTTTAGTATAATGTGGGAATAAAAATATTACTGTACTAATTCGAAACCAAAGCAGTCTCCATTAGGATTTGAATAATGTATAGTGGAGAGAGAGAGAGAATGAGATCGGGGGATGATTTATTAGTTTTCTTCTTTCCACGTAGTTACAGGTAACATGTTATTATTGCAGTTTAAAGTTGCATACTATATTTTTAGTATAAATCGTGTCCCGTATCTATATTTTTATTTACATAAAATGGATGAAAAAATATCTTAATACTTAGACATCTTGGTGTTCAGATAAAAACGCTTTTTGTACTTAAAAAGAATGATAGCTTAATGCTAAAATTTGAATATTTTTTATAAATCTTTTTTTAATTCTAAAAATTAACTGAGTGATAAGAAATGAGAGTTAACGTTTCCATGAGTCACTTTATAACTAATGAAATTGCGCTGCCTATGAAACAACCCAAAGTAGGCAAGATTGCTACCATTTTAGAATGAACTGTATTAAAAGTTAATACCTGAATCTGAAAAAATAAGGTCTTCAAATTGCTAAAACTTACAAAAATAATAAATACATAATTCAAACTCAATTTGAAATAATACTGGTATACATTTAAATATAAAAATAAAAATTAATATAGGGATAAAATTAACTGAAATTAAAATGTAAGAGAAAAATCAGAACCCATTAAGCATTTTAAAGAAAGCTTTTGTCTGCGTTGAGGTAGATTACGCGTCCAAATTAGTCTGATCATAATCTATAGAATAGATACTGACACATGTAACAATTATTTACTTGTACAAATGTTTAGTAGCATGTGAAGTAATTGAAAAGCTGTATTTTGATATGTATAGTTTATGCTAATATAATCGTGAATTATAATTCCTTAGGAATTAAACTAACGAATTTTTAGTTTGCAAAAATTCCCGTGATTAAATCTTGGCTCAAAAAATTTCTACATAAATATATAACTAATTAAAATATATATGTATTTAGTAAAATAAAAGGAATTCTTTCTTCTGAAGTTCTGCGACTGATGAACACAATTAATATTTTCATTTTATTAGGAGTGTGAATGTATATTAATTACACCATAAAAGTAGTGTCTTAAAACACACCACATTATCAAGAATTTAAGAAGCTACATTGATACTAAATTTTAAATAAGCATTTAAGATATTCTAATTTCTATTAACTTTCAATACGTTAGAAAAATACATCAAACGCTAAAGGTAGTATACGTGCATAGGTACTAACTTTTGAGATGAAATTATTGGTTTCTGAAATTATTTTCTCCGCCAATATCCATACTGTCTTACGATTTTATTTCTCTAAATATCTCAAGATTATATTTAGAGCATAAACTACTGAGTTTTACTTATTTCATACTCTATTTTAATCTTTAATAAGTTTCAAGACTTAATATTTTCACGCACGCCCGTCAAGACTCAAATATTTAAGGTTGTAATTCAAATCAGTTTTGTGTAAAACGAGTGCTTTATCCAATCAAGTATATTTTGTCCAACTGATTACTGCAGTATCACCGTGAAATATACTTTGCGAAAAACATTTTGTGAATTTACAGAAGTGGGTAAAGTAAGCTAAAACACTGAATAGAGTATATTATAAAATGCTATCGCACTTATTCTTATATATATTTATCTATATCCACACATACCACCTTTCAGAAAAATGTATGTTAGAAGTTAAAGACCTCTTTTCAACGTACTCTCAACGCAGGAAGTGATCTTTTTCAATGAAAATGGATAAAAGATGAGGAAAGATATCTAACAAACTTGCTGTGAGCGCTTTTCGAAAAGTGCTCACAGCATTTCTGTAGCGGATCGCGGGCCGATGGCGTATTTCACTCCTTTGAAGAAATATATTTCAATAATCGAATTCATATCAGAGCTTTTTCCAATCATCCAAAAGAGTCCTCATTTTTATCGAAGTTTAGCCGACATAATATTTTAAGTGCTAATGGATATCTGATTTAATTCAATGTTCCCTTACATTCAATCACGTGTAATCAAAGAAATTTTTTAATTTGCTAACACATTCTTACAGTCAGTGACCTGAATTCCTTAACCCTCCAAGTGGTTTCGACGAGATATCTTGTTCATGAAGATCTGACCAACTTTTCTAACGACGATATATCTGGTCATTAATATATTGCCGATTTTTTATGATGACGAGATCAAGATCTGGTCAGTTTTCTTCTAATGACGAGATATCTCGTCTACCAAGCTCTACTTAGTTTTACTAATGACGCGATACATCATCGAGACAACCACCAGGAGGGTTAAAATTGCGAAATTGTTATAAATTGTACTTCATATATATGAAACCATACTAACATAGAATTTAACATTCAAAGAAAATCTCATTTAACTAATAGAACATGTTCCGAAAACTAAATACGTATAATCTTACTAAAATAGTACAGCTGTAGCATGCATTACTAGTTTGGGTTTAAAACGTAACCAACACTATGCCAGTCACTCAAAAGTTCATCTTTGGAAGTTTCAAAATACACATTGCCAAAAAATTAAACTACAATTAAAATATATAATTTTGCTTTTTATGTTTAAAACAATGAAATCATAGTTCAGAAACAAAAGAAACCCTTATGAATATGCAAAACAATTTGCGTTTCCATGTTTCAAAATTTAAAAAAATGTTTCCTTCAATTGCACAAATCTCAATTGAAATAAAAAGTTGAATACTTGGCTAAACATACACATTATTACAACTCTATTCCATGGTTTTAGAAATTTGATATAAGTATCACTGTTTAAGTAAAGTAACAAACAAAATATCACAAATAATTCACACGAATATAATTTTTACATGTCCTTTATTGTAACATTTTTGTTGCAGGTCTACATCTTTCTTAAGATAATAAAGCATTTCTGTATGCATATTGTTATGAAGTAACTTGTTATACGAGATTTGATACTTCGTTTGACAATATTATCCTAAATTAATAAATTATTTTGTTTTAATCTTCCTACTTAGTGATATATCTTATTCGTCGTTATGTTGTAAACCACCATATTTTGATAGCTAATTCGTTGGCGGTAAACAATTTCCATGGACATTTCAGTGAGTTTATAGACATCATTCAGAGGAAAATGGTCCTATAATGATACGCGAATAATTTCTCAAAACGTTCACACACTTTTTACAATCGACGAATCAGTTACTCGATGATATTTTTACCAAATTTGGTCGCTAAGGTTTAGCTATTCCACTTCCAATTAATCGATTAGAATTCCATAAGCTATAATATATTAACTTCTAAACAGTTCAACTCAAAAAAAAATCTTCAGTACATTTCCAAAACTTTTACGGGCTTTGTAAGTTTTAAAAGATTTGGTAAGGAATGTTTTTAAAGGGAAAAAATATAAATTATTCAGGTATATATTACACGAGTATAAAGAATACAAGAGCATTGCACAATCTTATGTCCATCAACCCGTGTAACATTGTTAATGATTTTAAATTTCCGGGCTCATAATTTCAGCTGAAAAGAAAGTTTTAGAAAGCTTATTAATCAATTAAGAGGCGAAAATAATACTTTTTTATTGATATAATGTATGGTTTTCACTTGGAGAAACTTTTTTCCTCAACTGATTCAAGAGTATTTATATCAAGTGGAATGTCAAGTAGCTTGACCAGGCCCCACATTTGCACAGGCATTCCAGGCCCTAGTACATGTTTGATGATGGGCTTGGTTTTAAGTTGAGATGGTAAGCCCTTCATGAAATGCAGATATGTATCTCAAGCTCTAATAGCTTAAATGGTCGTGGTAGCCCTGTTGGCAAAGTAATAGATTAGCAACCGGAGGGTTGCGAGTTCGAGTCCAACCAAAGACTGTCGTGTACAAAGGGGGATGGTGCATGTTAAATCTATCGTGGCCTCAAATGTCCTCACGTTGGCGTGGTGTGGAAGTTTGGAGAGTGGGGTGCCAGCTCAAGTGTGACCACGTCATCTGACCGTGGTCCAAAATTACGTGGTGTTGTCCTCGGATTTTCCCTTCGGGTTTGATCCCGAACCGTATCCAATAGCCCGTTGTGTCGCTCTAGTGTGACATTAAATACCTATCTACCGAGGAGAATGAAAACCCAAGTAGGAAAAACTAATAGTCCCTTGACTAGAACTGGTGACAGTTCGGAACAGGTTTTTGTATGATAGGCTGGCCACTACAGGGCAGTTTTTAAAGCGAAAATAAACTACCAGGGTGGTTAACACACGAAACCAAGCAATTTGCATAAAGAGCAACCCTTTTCCAACAGCTCCCGAGCACTTACCGAACCCAACGCTTACCACTTGATAGCCAATTACATACTAACACCTCGTGGAAAGGTACAACGGTTAGGTTGCCCATAGCTACGCAAACCAAGTCCTAACTCACCTGCAATGGGTGGGATTTGTTTCTCGTAATTGCTCGCCAAATGCCCGTCAGAGAGTTTCTCAATTTCCATTAAGGTAATCGTGACTTCCTTGTGGATTTATAAACTAAAAACACAGACGTAACGACCTAGCGTGATAAGCTTGGGTTGCTTGCGATTAATGATCCGTCCCACCATCCACTTTTCAAATTGACAAACGGATCCCGGCCATTAGAAGAATTGAGACCAATCGCCAACTTTCTCGACAAGTATCCCTACCCACATCCACGTATGTACGCATGAATGCGCGTATACGCTCCGAAGTGCGTGTATGTGTTTTGTTAAACGAGGAGTTTCGTTTACTTTAGCGGAGTACGCGCCAAACGTTTTTAGAACAAAAGAGTTTTTTATCCTGGCTACTTCTCTCGCGTGTTACTCTCCTGTTGACTCGCCGAGCAAACATTCCCGGTTGTTGAATATAAGACGAGGGAAGCACAGAGAGGGGGTAAACGGTTATTACGATTCGGGTGGACGTTTCTGTTATTTATATGGTTTCGTAATCAAGGATATTATAAGCCACATAACGCGATCGCTGCGTGCTGTCGGTTCGGTAATGATTGTTGAGAGGGGGCCGCCCTCCCTTTTTGCCGCCCCTCTTTTAACGCTACATTGATCAACTAAACCCCCAGGACCGGGGGTGGGGGGTCCGCAGCAAACGATTTCATTTAAGCGCGGGTCGATGGATGTGTGAAGATCGGACTGTGAGAGATTAAATCTCGAAAGCGCGCTTTGTCGGCTAAGTGTGTAATGCACGCTAATTTTTGGGCTTTATTTGCTCGAGGTAAACTCGGCATTTTTACACGGCTGGGAATTTCCCCTGCGCGCGAGTTTGGGTGTCCCTGCCTGACGCCGGGATCTAGTGTTAGTTGATTCATTAACCCTCCAAGTGGCTTCGACGAGATATCTCGTCCATCAAGATCTGACCATTGTTAATGACGAGATAGTTCGTTCATCAAGATATTGACAATTTTTATGGTGACGAGATCAAGGTCTGGTCTGTATTTTTCCTAATGACGTGATATCTCGTATATCAGTATCTGGTCAGTTTTACTAATGACGTGATATCTCGGCCATCAATATTTGGTCAGTTTTGCTAATGATGAGACACCTCGTCCAGACAACCACCAGGAGGGTTAAAGGGTGCAGAAGTGTTTTTAGAAGTAGATAATAAGTGCATCAATGTTGTAAGAATGCTGTTGAATAAAAGGTAATTTCACCTAGAGCCACGTGATTTATTTTACTTTGCAGTATTGTCGTATTCCTGATGTTTTTTAGAGTATCAGTTCATTTGTTTCTTTTTATACATTTGTTTTACAAGATCCTTATTCCATAAAGTACGTTGTACTGTTGCTTTTCATTGAGGTTTTAAAGTTCATATACAGAAAATTGAGCGATGAAACTAGGATTTCATATTTATTAACCCATTCAGGGGAGGTGGAACGTCTAGTGTCTCACCTTGAGGCTAGATATATAAATATTTTAGGTATATAATATTTATATAAGGTATGTAATATTTTTATATATATATATATAAATATTTAGGTTAAGGCTAGATATATAAATATTTTAGGTATATTAAGGCTGCTAAAATGTATAAGTATTCTCTTATTTGATATTCTGATATCTAGGCGTGCTCTAGATGCGGTGAGGCATAATAAGAGGGCTCAACAATACTAAAAAACTTAAAAACAAAATTTTTGTAAAATGTATTATTCATATAAGGTAATAGGTTCTCTCAATAAAGTTTTTCCCTAAAAAAACTATTTTTTTTAGGGATAGTATTTTTAAAGGGGCGAAATACTAAGATTCTTTTATCAAAACATGGGTTTTATAAGTAGAAACGATAAATAATATTATTTTCAATTTACTTTTCAAGAATTTAAATTGAGAAAAGGAATTAAATTTTATAATTATCTGCAAAATTTATTTTTAGAGTTAAAATTTTCTAACGTGCACAGCATTTTCAAAAAAATAGTTTACAAGTAATAAGATTGTTTTGATTTCTTGCTCTACGGTCATTTTTTTGCGACACGATCTTTGACTTAACACAAATATTTAATACAACACGCCAAAATTAATGTTCATTGATCAAATTAATTTTTTATTACGATGAAGAGTAAGAGGATATCTATTGCTTCTAAAATGCCTAAAAAAAAGGGATGTTTAGGTCATAGTCAGTACTAGGGCTAGGATTGTGATGAGTGTGTTTTTTCGCTAAGACTAAAATGTAATTCGAGTGAATGGAAATGTGTTTCATTCAAAACTATAATGAATTATGTTCCTTTGTTCATACACACACGGGCATATTCATGATTTAAACGTAAATAGTATTTTCCAAATTTTCGGTCATTTAAGGCTGGTTTGCTATTTTAAGACATTATTTTTCATATTATGGTATTTTCCAGGAATAGGCCATTTTTAGATGAATTTCTTCAAAACCACATTTTTCTAACTCCAATTTTTCATCTGTTTGAGAAAAACTTTCCCCTTGCAATGTTTCAGAACATTGAATAGTGATGTATGTTATTTAAACTGTATTCCCGTAGCATCAGAGTAGAAGTAAAAAGGAGCATTTAATGTGTTGGTAATCAAAAAATCGTTCTATTGAAAACGCGTGATTTTAGTTCTGCCTTGCAATTATGGACTGAAGAAATACAAAAGAGGCAGCTAAACTATTCATTAATTTCTTTTTAATAAAATTCAAACTTTCAATTTGACACAGAAATTGTCAGAAAATGCGAAATCTTTATTGTTTTGTTTTAATAAGGCCTATTCCTTGTTTTTGTAAGGCCTTTATTTCATTAACGTTTTAAAGGCTTTTTCTTATTTATTTTTACAAGACCTATTTTTTTTCATTAACAAAATAAAAATATTCAGTCTAGCAGACTAATAAATTACATCTAAAGGGTATTTCGTGTCGTATAAGGGATCTTTATATTCTTTTTCTTTCACACATCCTTTAAATATATATATAGAACATAATTTATATGCCATTTTTGCAGATTTTTGGTTTATTTGTGCGTTTTTCACAGCGTTTTCCGGCAGTTTTTAAATTATCGAAATCCCACCCCTAATTATAAGTAAAAATACAAAAATAGATGAAGCAGCTTTTGTGATGATGAATGACTTATTGGATACTTCTAAAACATTTTGTATTCACGAAACTCACAGATAACGACGGAAGAATAAAATTAAAAATATGCTTGGGTAGCAAAGAAATGGAATAATGCTTAAATATGCAGGACGATCAGAATCGTTACTGCACAATAATCTTACCACGTGATTACTTGTCGAAAACTAACCAAAAAAGTGTCCTTTTTTTTATTGGAAGTGGCATTTCGGACGTGCTGACGTGTGTACCCACAACTGATAGTTAACTCACACATTCGGATTTGCATATCCACCTGTTACTTTATTTCGTACGTGTGTCTCGATTGACCCTCAGGTATCGGCAACCCCACGGATGAAGAAAGGATAGTTTGATGGTTTTAGCGTAGAAATTGCGAATGACCGAAAGTGGCGTCAATACTTTCGACGCGAATATCCCCGGAATACCACGTCCATTCGAAAAACGGACACTTTTTCGAGTTGGTTTTCGACAAGCAATGGTAATCGCTGGAGCAACACAACGGGCTATTGGTGACGGTCCGAGATCAATCCCCAAGGGAAAGATCCGAGGACAACACCATGTAATTTTGAACCACGGTCAGATGACGAGGTAACACCTGAGCTGGCACCCCACTCTCCAAACTTTCGCACCACGCTAACGTTAGGACATTTGAGGCCAAGACAGATTTAACGTGCGCCAGCCCCCGTGTACACGACTTTCTTTGGTTGGACAGAGTTTCGAACTCGCAACTTTCCGATTGCTAATCGTTACTCTTCAACCGGGCTTCCGCGGTCCTTGGTTTTCGACAAGAAATAGCGTGATATGACTACTTCGTGGCGAGGCGCGGAAGTTGTTCGAGGTTGGCCCTACATACCTTTATTTATAGATTCACGTTTCTCGACATTTTTTATTAGAATGACCCATCAGTTAAGATTCGGGGATGTTTGGATTCATTTTTTTATTGCTTCTTTCAAGTTTTCTCACAAGCTTCTTTTACAAAACATTTTGCAAACAAATATCCGTTTTCGTTTATAGGGCACTTTTTGTAGTTTTTTGGTACATGAATGAGTTGGTTTCCAATAACGTAGCGTAACATTGAGAACTGGGTGTGGTACATCTACACCCTTCTTCACTAATACTAATATGGTAGGAATTGTTCAGATGACTACCATCTTTTACTGTACCGGGGCTTCTAGACTCCTAGCATCTCTTGACAGTTTAATTCAACCACGTCCAGCCTTGCTTTCAAGTACAGCATAAAACTAATGCTACTGTCGTATTATGATATACATTTGATTATTGATCTATAGCAGTTTAGTTCTCTAATTGAAAAACTTTAAATTACTGCATATGATAATCTCTCTTTGATTAACTCCCCTGGTGGTTGCCTTGACGGAGGTCGTTAGTAAAACTGATCAGATCTTGATGGACGAGATACCTCGTCATTAGAAGAAAACTGACTAGGTCTTGATCTCGTCTTCATCAAACAATCGACTATATCTTGATGACGAGATATCAACAAGATTGGTCAGATCTTGGACGAGATATTTCGTCATCAGCAAAATTGGCTAGATCTTGATGGACGAGATATCTCGTCATCAGAAAAGTTGACCAGATCTTGATGGACGAGATATCTCGTCCTCAGCAAAGTTGATCAGATCTTGATGGACGAGATATCTCGTCATTAGAAGAATACTGACTAGGTCTTGATCTCGTCTTCATCAAACAATCGACTATATCTTGATGACGAGATATCAACAAGATTGGTCAGATCTTGGACGAGATATTTCGTCATCAGCAAAATTGGCTAGATCTTGATGGACGAGATATTTCGTCATCAGCAAAGTCTATCAGATTTTGATGGACGAGATATTTCGTCATCAGCAAAGTCGATCAGATATTGATGGACGAGATATCTCGACGAATCCTTTTGGAGGGTAAATGTCACCTTATATTTTTCTATTGAAAGTCCTATAAACGTCCTAGAAGCGGCAGCTTCTGGAGAATTTCCCCATTTCCCGGTGTGCCGGTCTGTCATAACTACTTCTGTACTTGATGTGTACTTGATGTTAACTTGATGTGTACTTGATGTGTTCTTCTCTCTTGCAGAAGCAGGCGAGCCACCGAAGCTTCCCGCTATGAAGTGCCAACTGAGGAAGCACAAGAGCAATCGGAAGCCACGGACGCCTTTTACGACCCAGCAACTGCTAGCTCTGGAGAGAAAGTTCCGCTCAAAGCAATACTTGTCCATAGCTGAACGGGCGGAGTTCTCCTCGTCTCTAAGTCTCACCGAAACACAAGTGAAAATCTGGTTCCAGAACCGGAGGGCCAAGGAGAAGAGACTCAAGGAAGCCGAAATCGAGAAACTCCGAATGGCCACTCGTCCTCTGCTGCCGTCCTTTGGATTCGGAATGACCGCTGCTGGCGCTTCGCACTTCCTGCACGGCGTGCCAGCCCACTTCGGGGCAGCCATCAGCCGGCCCCTTCTGGGGCCCCTGATGACCCCGTACCCCATCTACTCGACCCCATCGACGGTCTGTCCGCAATGACACGGCTGTCCAGTAGACACAGTTCCTGGTGATTTCAAATTTAAGACAAGTTATGAGGTCATACCTGTGAACCTGTTCAATGTTCCTGATGGGCAGAGTAGCTCGAGTGTGCTTCATGCAGCCACGTGCCATTGATACGGCAACTAACCACCTTCGTTATTAAGTGACTGAGTCGAGGGTTAGTTCTGAATGGCTGGACACAAAGGGCAAGCCATCGGTAAAATATCATTTTAACAACACTGATAAGAGTTTTTCGTTAAAGGGACCTAATAGCGTTATGAATAATAATGAAAAGTAACCATTGACATTGAAAGAGCATTTTTACACGCAGCTGGCGTTAATTTCCTTTGACTTCATTAGGAATGCAACTATAAAAAACATATTGGAAATCTGAGTAATATTTTAAAACTAGAATTCAAATAAAATACGTGCTTTCATTTATGAACTTTATTTCTAATCTGAATTTGATTCATAAAGTTAACTAATTTTTTTGAACATATTTTGAATAACTTCGAACGCTTTCAGGGAGTATTCGTTTCAGTTTGACACACGGAATGTTACTCCAAACAGATTTTGTTCAAAAAGTGTGCTTTGACATTTTTATTTCATAATTAACAAAACTCCTTTAATGAACCAATATTTATTTCTCAGTAATTTGGTTTTCCAAAATTCACCAGCGAGGAACGTTCTTACTGAATCTTTTCTAACCCACGAAAAATTTGTTTTCATTGTTTTGATAATCTTAATCTAGACAGAAAATGCATATTTCCTTCGTCTTTCTATCTTTGAGTTAAAGATGCCATTTTATTTCATTTTCATGTGCATAAAAATAATGAAGTAAACTTGATTTTACTTCCATTAAAGTATAATCCATATCACCAAGAGCAAGTTTCACAGTAGCAATTTGCTGAAAATTGAAAATCGTGCAAAAAAGGAAGCATTAGATTCTTACAAGTTTTGCATCAGCAATAATGTATGATTTAAGCGCATTTTCTCTTCGTATATTCAGACCCATACATATAAGCATACGAATACTGTATTCTGCATGCATTCAAATGTCTAAAAATAAAAAATTAGTCGAAATTAATGAATACGAAATTTCAAACCTGGTTCCATTACAATTTTTTTATATTATAACAGGAAGAAAATTAGCAAATTAAGACAGAAATTTACGCACAAGCATTTTTCTTTCTGTTTAGTATCTGCATTGGCTGAAAGCTAGTCTGGAGATTGTTGATAGCATGATTTGCAACTTATCTTTTGTCGAATCTGAATGACTTCATCTAAACATTTTGTATTCTGAAGTATTAATATTAAATTTATTTCGGAATTAACTCAATTGATCTCCAAAGTTGAGAATGAGTTGAATGAAAAAATAATTGTTTGAGTAATTGCTTATATTTCTTGTGAGTAAGCATTTTAACCCTCCTGGTGGTTGTCTCGACGAGGTATCTCGTCATTAACAAAACTGACGGCAAAGCTGATCTTGATGGACGAAGTATCTCGTCATTAGAAGAAATCTGAGCAGACATTGATGTGGTCATAAAAAAATAGACAATATCTTGATGTCGAGATATCTGGTCATTAGCAAAATTGGTCAGATCGTGACGGACGAGATATCTTGTCGAAACCACTTGGAGGGTCAAACGCCTTTCGAATCTTCGATCTTGATGTGTGAGGTCCATTCTTGGTGTGACTTCCATTTTTAGTAAATATGAACATTTTTACACCAGTGAAAATTATAATTCAATTTTTTTGCATGAATGTTCTCTTTAAAGGATTTTTTAACATCAGTCAACATTTAGAAAATGATTTTATTTTTGCGCACTAAAAGAAAGCGATATCACACTGAGGACTCAATGAAAGTTGTATTTTGCCGAGTTGAAATAAATCCTCAACATTAAGATTCCTATTAGATTTTAAAGCATTGAAATGACAGAAAACATGACTTTTATAATTACAATTTTCACGTCTAAAATTAGTTCTTTAACGTACACAATTAGACGAATCGAGTTATACGAATATCAAGCGAAGTATATTACTTTCATCGAGTCCATCAAGTATCAGAAAAGTATTAAATTTCCCATTTCCATAAAATAGATCTAAGGAATAATAGAACCGAGGAAATAAAAATAGCTATGACATTTTTATTTATTTGATGAATTGTAGGAAAACTAGCACAATGCATTTTATGATTATACTAAAAGGTTTACCTTTGAAGGTGTTATAAGTATTTTTTTTTTTTTTATGTCCATGACTAAATATTTCCACTTACTTTTATGGTGACAAAGAATACACAATTCTTTATTACAATATGCTATTTAACTATAAGTTTTCAAGAAAGAATTTTATTTGAAATATTTAGAAAGAACGTTTCATCCTTGTGTGTTTACTATAATTACCCATCCTTACAAAAAGGAATTCCTCCTACTTTCTGTACGCTTTTCCTCTACTATTTAAGACAGTTTCTTTATAAGGTAGATTAAATTTTTTTAAATATTTTATCTACGATATTGAAAAATTATTTCATAAATGAAGCGGAATTTAAATAAAAAATACTTAAAACTATTAAATCTATTCTTTTCAACCATTTTCATCAATTTTAATCACTTCATTCAATTTTATGACGGGTTAAAAATAAAAGCAATTGCTCTATATATTTTGTGTATAATACCATCCTTCTTAAATTAAAACAATAATGAACTATATTTGATTCTATATCGAAACATGACTTAACAGTTAATGAATTAAAATTCATACAATGAGTTTATTAATAGGTGACCAGTTTTGCCTGACAAATGAAAATAACTTTCATTTCAAAGTGAACTTTCATAGATTTGTTTACTTTTCCACTACACAAGTGTCTGTAAAACTGACTGTAGATACATAAAAATTAGATATGTTTGTTTCAAGATAATTTCAAGTCGAGTTACAATGAACTGTGGGATATGAAGTACATATTGTTCCTATACGACTCCTAAAATACGCGATAGTAAAGCGACTACATTTTGCTGCACTTTTGAAGCCCTTTTACTTCCAGATGTATTCGTATTGTATATTGAACAAATAAAAAATTATTGTTGTAGGCACATGTTTCTGTGTTTTTTATTGCTTGTCTCATTTTATATTGCAATTTATAAAGATATAAAGTTGGGGAGTTATTTCATCTTTTGGGGTTTTGTAATAAGCTTCTGACAGCAATTTAATGGTTAAGTAGTGATTATAATATATGGGGAATTGCGAAACTAGGAGCTTACGTTTTGAAAGTAGGGAATTTTGTGTGTCCACAGTTGATCTAAAAACTAAATTTTTCAGCATTGGTTAATCATACCCTATGCGTTATCAAAATTCTCTTTCTACAATGCCGTTGGCAGCTATTCTACTCATTTTGACAGTAAGTATTTAATTAACGTCGCACTGGAACAACACAGGATCAAACCCGAAGGAAAAATCCGAGGTCAATACCACGTAATTTTGAACCACGGTCAGATGACGAGGTAACACCTGAGCTGGCACCCCACTCTCCAAACTTCCTCACCACACCAACGTGAGGACATTTGAGGCCATGACAGATTTAACGTGCACCAGCCCCCCATGTACACGATGGTCTTTGGTTGAATTCGAACTCGCAACCCTCCGGTTGCTAATCCGTTACTCTATCAACCGGCCCCCACTCATTTTCACGGAGAGGTTGAAGCAATTTGTGTGGCATTAAAACAGCTTCTTCCGAGAAACAATTCATTCGAAAAAGCGGTTATTTTATGACCGAATCTGTAATACAAGCGGTCTCTTCAAATTCAGTCAGAGATTGTCCATGAGTTATGGGGCCGCGGTGGCCCGGTTGGAAGAGTAACGGACTAGCAACCGAAGGGTTGCGAGTTCGAATCCAGCCAAACACCGTCGTGTACAAAGGGGGCTGGTGCACGTTAAATCTGTCGTGGCCTCAAATGTCCTCACGTTGGCGTGGTGTGGAAGTTTGGAGAGTGGGGTGCCAGCTCAGGTGTTGCCTCGTCATCTGACCGTGGTTCAAAATTACGTGGTGTTGTCCTCGGATCTTTCCCTTTGGGATTGATCCCGGACCGTCACCAATAGCCCATTGTGTTGCTCCAGTGTGACGTTAATTGAAATACCCCCCCCCCATGAGTTATGCTATGCAGACAACTGATGAGCTAGCTCATGTGCTGGTGTTTCAATGGGTCTCTGCTCATTGTGACGTGCTTGGAAATGAGAGCGGACTATTTAGCCAAAAGGGGGAACCAAGATCACCCAAAGGCCATTAAACCCTCTGTATTTTCACACTTCGAAGCTTTGGACAAGAGTTGTTCAAACATTGCCTAAAAGAAAGACTAGTCAATGCTGCCAAGGATAAATCTTGGGAATGCCTTCTTTCAACCAATGATGTCCCAGATTCTACAAGAAAGGCTTCAGTTGCTGAGTTTCGTTTCTTGACTGGATATGACTGCGTGCACACTTATTTTATTGCAAAATTGTTGATTCTCCTGACTACATTTTATGTAATAGTAGACAACCTATGGCGGCTCAATACAGACACGTGCACTGCACAATAATTTTAGTAATAGAGTACAGAAGTATTGTGAAACCAGATGGCGAATGACGTAAAGTTAAGTGCCTGGCATTTGTCTCAATCTGTAATCTAATTTCTTCCGTTTTCTTTCTGGTCATTAAAATTTTAAGTGAATCTTACCTTTCTTTTACGGTCGTACGTACGGTAAAATTTTAAGATAATCTTACCTTTCTTTTACGGTCGTACGTACGGTAAAATTTTAAGATAATCTTACCTTTCTTATTACCTTTCTGTACGGTTGGTGAAACCCGCTTAAAATGTATCTCATTGTATTGTGAACACAAAATAAATTAAATGCTTGTATAGCTTGTCTTTATTAACTTGGGCTAATCGTTGCACATTTAAGATAGTATTTAAAGTAGCATAAAATAAAATTAGAAAAGTATTAAAGGAAAGCAAAAAGCAAAGTTTTAGCAGTTAAAAAAAAACAATAAAATACTTAGATATTGAATCACCGATTGCAGATAACAAACAAAAGAAAGGAATGAAAAAGTTGAATAAGAATATTTGGAACTGTAAACAATGAACAGTGAAACTGGTAAAGATGTCGAATCCGGGGCATGTTTGTCGCCAAGCAATTTTTGTCGCCAAATCAAGATGGCGTCCAAAGCCATGGCTTTGGACGCCATCGCAATTTCATTAAAAAAACGCGGACTTTCCTACATGAAAAAACATTTGCATGGGGTTGCCATAAAAAATGATGATCAAAACACCAAGGTTACCATATTTGGCGATAAATCGCTAGTGCCCCGGATTCGACATCTCCACCGCGAAACTGACTAATCATTCACAGGGGTGCTTTGATTTCATATATTATAAAACTTACGCAACCCAAGGATATATCGACATACCCCTCAAGAAAAGTGACATACGAAAACGAAAATTTCGATTTGGTGTGGATTATGTTCATAGAACATTGGTCAATCAAGAAAACTGAAACAAGTCAAATAGTAACGCTTTTCCCAAAATTCCACAAATGTCGCTTTTGCCTACCCCAATACTGTAATAGAATGCAACAAGAAGATAGTCACAAGTCAGCATTTGAAGAGGGATGACTTATGCTCCTTCAGGAAAAGTTATGTCAAGTTGCGTAAGTTTTCATGCTGTATCTTGTTCAATCTAAAATGTTTATCGTTCTAGTAAAACGTCCTATCTCGTTTTATGAGTCAACCTGTAAAACAGGTAAATTATTTACTATTTAATGTCAATTTTCGTGTTACAATACTGCCCTCCTTTTAGTTTTATTTTGATATTAACCCTCCAAGTGGTTTCGACGAGATATCTCGTCCACCAAGATCTAGTCAGTTTTGTTAATGACGAGATTCCTTGTCGAGACAACCACCAGGAAGGTTGAATAAACAAACCACAAACAAGAAAATAGCACGACTTAAAATAAAGATGTGTGTAAGGACATAAAAAGTAATGCTAAGAAAATTTTTTGTGGATTTTTTGATTACTGCTATTAAGATCCTATAAATTTATGTTTCATATTGTCATCTAATACCAATTTTGAAAAACTGCAATCTTCAATTGCCTTTGAAAAATTTCATGGTTTGCTAGTTCGAATCTAACCAAAGACCACCGTTTACAAAGGGTTCTGGTGCACGTTAAATCTGTCGTGGCCACAAATGTCCTCATGTCGGGGTACGGTGTGGAAGTTTGGAGAGTGGGGTGCCAGCTCAGGTGTGACCTCGTCATCTGACCGTGGTTAAAAATTACGTGTCTTCGGATCTTTTCCTTCGGGTTTCATCCCGGACAGTCGCCAATAGCTGATTGTGTTGCTCCAGTTAATTGAATACCTACCTGAAAAATTTCATGTTCTCGATTTGTGTAACTTTTTTGTGACGGTGCGATAGGTCTTATCCTGCTATCCAGGCAGTTTCAAGAACTACGCGAGGTTGCTGTCCAGACGACTCGTAGTTATCTAAGCTTAATGTCTCGTAACGCAATACATCCAAGTCGGAATCGAATAACAAACATTTGAAGCTGGAGCCAATCTCTAACCATTGTTCTGCAAAAGTGACTACGGAAGCAGTCATTCGGTCGCACAAATGATCACTCATTTGTGCAAGCCTCTTAAAGTTAATGCTGTATGCTTTAGATAACTTTGAGATCTGTTTTCTGATGTTCACGCGTCATTACTTAAATCAAATCTTTAGGTATCTTTAATCGAATTCGGATATTCGAAAGAGCGGGGTCACTATTGTCAGCGTGAACACGTGGTTGCTATTGTCCCATCAGTTGCATCCTTTTACATAAATGAGTACAGCTTTCAGCTAAGCTGCACATTAAATTAAATTAGGCACTACAAGTAAATCATCAAAACTCTAAGCAATTGCTTTGAGCACTTTTTTGCTTTATCGATTCAGAAACGCCCATCAAAAGCTCGCAGATAAAAAAAACACGGAACGGTACCCCGGTTGGAGGGGGGGGGTATTTCAATTAACGTCACACTGGAGCAACACAATGGGCTATTGGTGACGGTCCGGGATCAATCCCAAAGGGAAAGATCCGAGGACAACACCACGTAATTTTGAACCACGGTCAGATGACGAGGCAACACCTGAGCTGGCACCCCACTCTCCAAACTTCCACACCACGCCAACGTGAGGACATTTGAGGCCACGACAGATTTAACGTGCACCAGCCCCCTTTGTACACGACGGTGTTTGGCTGGATTCGAACTCGCAACCCTTCGGTTGCTAGTTCGTTACTCTTCCAACCGGGCCACCGCGGCCCGTACCCCGGTTGGAAGAGTAACGGATTAGAGCAATCGGTAGGTTGCGAGTTCGAATCCAACCAAAGACCGTCGTGTACAAAGAGCACATTAAATCTGTCGTGGCCTCAAATGTCCTCACGTTTGCGTGGTGTGGAAGTTTGGAGTGGGGTGCCATCATAGGTGTTGCTTCGTCATCTGACCGTGGTTCAAAATTACGAGACGTTGTCCTCGATCTTTCCCTTCGGGTTTGATCCCGGACAGTCGCCAATAGCTGATTGTGTTGCTCCAGTGCGACGTTAATTAAGATACCTACCTACCTGTTGTCATTTTCTTAGTATTATTGGACTCGCATGAGAATGTTTTAGATAAGAGATTCGTGTATGGTTCGATAAACAGATATTTGACGAAGCGTACGACTGTATTGTTTCCTAATTAGCTGTCGCTGTGAGGTTCCTGTAAAAATAGTTTCATGACTCAGTGGTATGTAGATCAGATGGCCTTAAATAAAATTCGCCTCGAGGCTATAAAGCAGGTGTAATGACACTTCAGTGCAACCACACTACTTTGTTTCATGATTGTATTTTATCAAAATGCTGCTGTTTCACGATTCGATATTCTCAAGCGCACAAGAAAGCTAGATAACTTTCGTTTAGATTTCATTAACAAGACTGGGCCGTGGTGGCTCGGTTGGAAGAGTAACGGATTAGCAATCGGAGAGTTGCGAGTTCGAATCCAACCAAGGACCGTCGTGTACAAAGGGAATAGTTTACGTTATATCTGCCGTGGTCTCAAATGTCTTCAGGTTGGCGTGGTGTGGAAGTTTGGAGAGTGGGGTACCAGCTCACAGGTGTGACCTCGTCATCTGACCGTGGTTCAAAATTACGTGGCGTTGTCCTTGATCTTTCCCTTCGGGTTTCATCCCGGACCGTCGCCAATAGCCCCTCCAGAGAGACGTTAATTAAAATACCTACAATTAACAAGACTTGTTAATCGAATCAGGTGTTAATGGTGAGTCTGGTGCTACATGTAGTGTTCTATAACGCATTCTTACTCATATACCTCGTACTTTAAATACTTAGAAACTATCGTATAAATATATTGATTTTATAATGCGATCTCTGAAATGATCACCATTCGAAGGAAATTGAAAACTCAAAATATTACTTTTTAGAAAGTGTTTCATTGTAGGGATATGAAATCGGTAGTCTTCTATGTAGTAAAACTTTGTGTATGCTAACCTATTTTAAGTGTATTTCAATGTAAGCAAATGAGCAGAGTGAATAGGGTTGGATTTTAAATCCAAGTATAAATTGGGTCAAATTATTAAATACATACTTTCCTTTTCAATAAATCTTACGATAATTTTGTCATTAATGGTATTTATGGATTTCCAAAAATAAAATTTACTGCGTATCGAATTGATTAAGTAACCCCTTTTAAAAAGGTTCTTTAGGATATATTCTTTAAATTGAATTAAGGTTTTTCTAGTTGTACAGTCGTCTGAATGTAGACACAAAAACAGTGAAATATAGTCTTAAAAGTAATTTAGTAATTTCAGCTAACTTGGGATTAAAAAAACTTGGATTATTTAAAAGGGATTGCAACTGTACATTCGGATGAATCCATTCAAATTTAAGCAATAAAAAATAAAATGTTCGCCTCACCACCTTCGATATTTTTAAAAATTTAGTATACGGTGGCCAGTGGCGTATGTTAAACTGCCATGTTTATTTTTCAAAATAATTTTTTCATGGAAATAAGACCCTTTAAAAGGCGGTCAAAAATATTCAATTTTACTTTTCAAGAATGTCACGTAGAATTAAAAATTTCGCTACGCTTCAACTATTAAACTTGTTTTATTTTTGCTAGTGATTCTTAAATGTACTGTTCGTAATAATAAGTAAAAGTATCTATTAAAATTGGATTAGTTTTTTGACAGTTTGACATGGAACTTGCTGAAGTTTGGTTAAGATTTAATAAAAAAAGCCATTTAAAAAATTTTTGAAACTTTTTGTGTAAGTTCATTATAATATTGTTAATGTAGTACCCTATATAGCTAATGCAGTTTCTCAGATTGATTTTTAAGAGCTTTCAACGTAAGATATAATCAAAATTTCAACCGCTAATGATAACTAGTATTCAAATTAGCAACTTTTTTTATTGTTTTAAGTAAATAAAAATTTATATCATTATTTTATCTGCGATGTGTTAAATATATTACTGAGATTCGTAATTTTTCTTATTTAGGCAATTTTAAAACTGTTTTATGAGAATTTATAGGGTATTACTTTTTATGCTACTAGTTTCAATACTGTTTAAATGTTTTAACATAGTTATAGGAATTTACTAATATTTTAAATATGTAGTTTATTACTCTTATTCTTTCTATCAAAACAATTACAGTGTATTTTTTAAATTTGGTTTTGTAGTGAGATGAACAGCAAAATTATATGTTTGAAATTCTGTGTACATGTTTAATATATAATTTTGTGATAGATAATTTATTCAAATTAAGTAAATACTGTAAATTATTATTCAAATTATTCGGTTAACGTTGAGTAAAAATGTATTTTTAAGCCAATACAGAAAGCATAATTCCCACTGACTGAAAGGGAATCCCGATTTAATTTAGGGATTTCGAAAACCTTTTCGTTCTTTTATAGGGAATTTGACACGCGCTTACGGATTTTTCGTACTTCGAAAGGGAATTTGACGGTATTTCATTATTTTCTGATAGCGTTGGGTTTTCCGATCAGGGTCATTACACAAAATAATTTATTTAAACTGAACTATTCAAAAACTGCAAAAAGTGCTCACACACTCTGATATAATATTTATATAGGAACAGAAAATAATCAAATTTTTAAAAGATGATTTTTTTTTGAGAAAAATGAATTTAAAATTTATCAAATTGAAAAATTCGTATTTCCAATACTATTTACGTACCACTAATGAAATTAGTATCAATAGTTGCTCTAAAGTCTTACAATTGTTTCGAAAAAAAATTGGATTATCTTAAATACTTTAGGACATTTGCGATTTTTAACTAGGTGATGTACTCTAAGGAAAAACAATTTTAGTTTGTGACGTCACTTTCACAGCCCTGTATCTCGAAGAAATTTTTTTTATTATAGATTATATATTTTTTATTAAGATTATAAAAAATATGTTGATTTAAGGTGGCCCAAAATGTATCTGTATGCAAAATATCATTCGATTCGAAGATGGTGAGGCGAACAGCCTCCATGGATTTGAATGGATTCACCCATTCTTAAAATGTTCTGATACGTAGATTGATTCACTAGTAAAATTTAAGCGATAACAGATTCCGTGGAGATGAAACACTACTCTGGAATATTGAATTTGTGTTTAAAAGAAACGATACAATCTTACTAAATATCTTATTTTTTATATCTATTTACCTTTCTTTCCACCACTGTTTATTAAAAGAAAATTACACATTATGAAAAATAACAAAACAAGTTTACACGAGAATAAAAACTCCTTTTATTCTGACAAAACAAACCTTTACTTTATTCGATCAGTTCAGCAGATACTAAATCAAGACAGTTTTATGTTCATTTTTACATTAGAATTAATAATTTTTAATTTTCTCATTACGAATACACACAAAACAAATTTCATTCATTATCAATTAACTTTCACAAAAAATGGTAAGAACTTTTCCTCTCCTTTTTCTCCAATTTTTCGTACCTACATATAATATTAAAATTACCAATGCTTTCCTCGAGTTTTATATCCGTGAACGTAGAGAAATGTCTGAGTTCGTTTCGGTAATGGTAATTGTAATTAACGTCACACTGGAGCAATACAACTGTATTCGTTTTGGAAGTTATACAAAGCAAAAAGCTGCAGACTGATAAATAGCCTTTATGAATATTTTCATCGTAACCCAAACTAGTTTATTATGTCCTTCCTAATTATATACTTAAGTCATTGGAATATCTAATATCTAATCTTAAAAAGTCAAACGCGAAAAATGTTTAGTTCAGCCTACGGTGATTGTATTCTGTTCAGGGATTTAAAAAAGCCCCCCCCCCCCTCCCTTCAATAGTAAGTTCTATAAAACAACTCTTAAGCAATTTCTAAAACATGGCAGACTGAAATATCATCACAACTAAAGAAATATATTTGGAGTACGTCTCTGAAAAACTACATTCTTACTAAAATTGGTTGGTCCTTCAATACTGAACCGCTAGATAGAAAATGCTTTACATCATGTTATGTTTGGTAGTTGAATTAACGTCGCACTGTAGCAACAAAACATGCTACTGGCGACGGTCCGGGATCAGTCCCTAAGGGAAAGATCCGAGATACATAGGTAGATAGTTGAATTAACGTCGCAATGGAGCAACACGAAGGACTATTGAAAGAGATCCGAGGTACCTCGTACTCCGATCCACCTCGTGATTTGAACCACAGTCAAATGACGAGGTCAACACCTGAGCTGGCACCCCACTCTCCAAATTTCCACACCATGGCCAGGGTGAGTACATTTGAGGCCACGACAGATTTAAGGTGCACAAGCCCCACGTATACATGGAAAATGTTTTACAGCATATTATGCATTTTCACAGTAATGAAAACTTTAAATCTGTTTTGTCCAAAAATGGGATGCTTTGAGTGATAACTTTGGTGCAGCCTTTGAATGAAGTAGTCATGTATAGATTCATGGACCTTAATGGGGCCGTCGTGGCTCAGTGGGTACGCCCACTGAGCCACAATGTTCAAAATTACGTGGTGTTGTCCTAGGATCTTTCCCTTTGGGATTGATCCTGGACCATCCCGGATAGCCCGTAGTGTTGCTCCAATGTGACGTTAATTAAAAATACCTACCTACATCCTCCCTGGGTGTATTTCTCTCTTCTGTGTCAGTAAAACATTGTGTGTGTGTCTATTACTTGATGTTGTATGTCTTGTGTCTGACGCAGCATGGCCAAATATGGCACTTGCGCCATAAAACCCCAACAAACCAAACCATGGTCCTTAGTAGGAGCATGCGCAAATCAGCCCATTAAGTTGAGTTTTCTTGCACAATTCGCAGAATAATTTGTATGTTTTATCAATCTTTTATTCATTCAGTCTTTAAGTAATTGTACTATTTTTTATTTGCCCTCCTGGTGGTTGTCTCGTCATTAGCAAAACCGAACCATATCTAGATGGACGAGATATTTCGTCATTGGAAAACTGACCAGTCATTGCTGTCGTCATCATTAAAAAATCGGCAATGTCTTGATGAGATGTATCGTCATTAGCAAAATTTATTAGATCTTGATGACGAGGTATCTCGTCGTTAGTAAAATTGGTTAGAACGAGATATCTCGTCGAAACCACTTGGAGGGTTAATATCCAACCGCGAATTTTATTATAATAAAAATTGTGTTCAGCAATTGTTCCAAGAAACAATTTTTAATCGGTGGTACATTATTGTGTCTTTCCCTTTGGGATTGATCCCGGACCGTCACCAATAGCCCATTGTGTTGCTCCAGTGTGACGTTAATTGAAATACCCCCCCCCCATTATTGTGTCCGCGAAATAAAAACAAGAAATGTTTTAACCAGTATGTTCACAACTGAGAAATTCAATTCACTTTTGCCACAATATGCTAAAAGTTCTACTGTTTACATTACATTTGAAAATTTGACTTTTTATCAGTTTCTAGGGTTGGGCATCGTCAAATAAACCCATTTACTTAAGAATTAGTGTCAAACACTCAAACGTCCGTTTGCAAAGTTTTTATAAATTATTTCTCCCAAACTAGGTAATATGCGGAGGGGATGGTGAATCATTTTCTGAAAATTGACGTATTTTACATTTTTCGCATCCCGTGAAGTTTTTCTTTTTGATCCCTTCTTGACTTTCAAATGCTTGCTTCTGGATCAACACATCACATAAGAAGCATGGAAATTTCATTCCCGTATGAAACAGAATTTTCGAATAGCTCTTGTTTTTAACATCTCACTTGCAGATGTTAGTCTAGCTGAAAAGGGGTCGATAGTTAATTTTTATTTGACACTAACTACACACACAGCTTTGTGTACATGGTATCAAAACGAATTCGTAAATAACGTCTTCGAATCAACCCATAGATCAGAATTCAGATCAGTTGAATCCGATTCCCTTGCATTAGTAGTTGAGTTGAGAAGGTAGATCTAAGATTTTTGACTTCAAATGCATAATTTGTATTTCTGTAACTTCAGGAAAATCGCAGTTGTTTCATTCTACTCATTAACTTTATACACTTTTGTCTTATACTTCGTACTCCTAACGTCCTCGGATCTTTCCCTTTGGGATTGATCCCGGACCGTCACCAATAGCCCGTTGTGTTGCTCCAGTGTGACGTTAATTGAAATACCCCCTCGTACTCCTAACGAGTTGTTTTTGGATAAGTATGGCCTTGCGCCATAAAACCCCAAAGCCAACCAACCAATCCAACGAGTTTGCATAAGCTTTCCAAGAAATTTGAGGTTGTTTTGGTTTTATTGGGGTTTTATGGCGCAAGGGCCATATTTGGCCATGCTGCGCCAGACACAATATCAAATAATAGACACACATAAATGAAAGTTTTACTGAGACAGGAGAGAAATACACCCAGGGAGGAATGCACCTGACAGGAATCGAACCTGCACCGCCTACATATCGCAGGTTGCTAGCGCAGTGGACATATTAATTGAGCAACGACAGCTCTGTGAAGAAATTTGAGGATACTTAATTTGTATTGAAATGGTAGCAGTAAGGAACGCGTGTTGTGGTATGTGCTATGAAAATTGAAGTGTTACAGAATTTGAGTCATAAGAGAAATACATCCGCTTATATATACAATGTGAGTTAACATTTTGCTAATTAGTCTAATGGTGAGTTATTTTGATGCAGGAGATATGGAGGTACACGAAAATGTTAAACGTTTCTTTTCCGTATTTGTACTTATTTAAGAGCTTACGCAACGAGTTTTTCATTCACATTTTTCAGTTGTAATCAATAGGTGTTGGTTTTCTGAAGTTTAATATCCTTTGTTGTATATACTAATTCTATAAAATCCTCGGCTATATGTTTTTGAAAACAAACACGTACCCACTAGTAGCTGAATAGTTAGTGCTCTGACGCTTGGTTTAGCAGTTCTGGGTTCGAATTCCGGTCATGGCATGGATGTTCGTAGTGGTTTCAATGAGATATCTCGTTCATCAAGATTTGACTAGTTTTGCTAATGACGAGATCAAAATTTGGTCCGTTTTTTCAAATGACGGTATATTTCATCCATCAAGATCTGGTCAGTTTTGCTAAAAACGAGATGCCTCGTCGAGGCAACCACCAGGAGGGTTAAAGGTGGTTTTGTTTTTGCTCCTGCAACCATTCCACTACTGACCCGCATCCAGGGTCCATACTTTATACTCTTAATCGCTTTGTGTTTTTCTTCAAGGCAACCTTGCGTAAGTGCATCTGTATTATGAATCGCCTATCAACTCCAGATACCTACGCTGCAGGATATGTACTTAAAATAAAGGAGAGAAAAGGATCACCCGAAAATTGAATTAAAACGTTAATTTATATAATCATGATAATTATGAATATTTAAAAACGATAACCTATTGTTTATTTATGTTAGAAAACAAGATGACTTATGGTCAAATTCAATGACTTGAAGTATCCGAGACATCGTAGTGGAATGAATGGCAGCATGACTGGAATTCCGAAAATAACACTGCACGGAATCCAGTCCACTACTTACTTTCCCTTCGCCCTCAACCATCTCGGATAGATGTAATTTTAACAAGACTTCGCATCGGACACGTTTCACGCTCAGACATCTTTTGTTAGGAGAGAATGCCCCTGTGTGTGGCTCGTGTGTGATTCCTTATACCATCCATCATATTTTAATAGAATGTCCTGTTTTTAATCATCGCAGAAACGTTGATACCTCTAATCTAACATTGCGGGAGTTGAATGGGGAAAAACCCACTCAAATATTTTTAAATGCTATTGGTTTTTTAAACTATATATAGATTTTGCTTTATCATATTACTTGCATCATAATATACAGAGCAAATATTCACTGCATCATTCATATATTGTACATCGCGTTGCTGGACAACGCATTTTGGACTCATCTCATTGAATGCATGTTTAATACGAATTGATTACTCATTCATCGTGCTTTTAATGTTGGTCTAGTGATAATTATGCTTTGAAATTTATTTTTATTCTGCGTTTGCGCAGCTTATCCATTTTTGGATCTTGCGCCGTAAAACCCAAAACAACCAACTTGACTTGAAGTCTGAGTTAAATCGTTTAGAATTGGTTGATTTGGGGGTTTTATGATGCAAGGGCCATATTTGGCCATGCTTCGCCAAACACAAGACATACAATATCAAGTAATAGACAGACACAATGAAAGTTTTACTGATACAGAAGAGACCCCAGGGAGGAATGCACCAGACAAGAATCGAACCTACGCCACCTACAACTCGAAGGTTGTTAGTGCAGTGGGTATACCCACTGAGCCATTAGAATTAGGTCTACCAAAATTAAACTATCCGGGAGGAAGAAATGCTCTCGTAATTCTAACGTATACTCTTAACCTAGGGTTAAAAACACAATGAACGCCAGTGAAAACCAATATTGTAGGTTGGTGAGAATTACCTTTACCAAAGTATCATTACCGGTATTCTTAGTAACGATATTTTATTATTTTAGCTTTATTCAGTTTTTAATCAGGGATCCATTTTTATCATGTCAATAGTTGCAAATATCGTCAGTGTGGAATATATTGCCCCCAGAAATCTAATCGATTGGTTGTTTTTTGTTCTATAGTGTGGAAGGGAAATATTTGGTCAATCTGCGCCACACAAGACAATGAAGTAATTGTGAAAAAAGGATGGAGAGAAGAAAGATATCTTGGGCATCCTGGGGTTGCAATCTCCATGTTTACCAGACAGTAAACTCCATGGGTAAGAATAGATCACTAGGAAACCTTGGGTTTGTGAAGCCAGTACACACCTAAAGGTGTACCCCCAGGAGAGAAATATCGAAAAGATCATTTTTACCGTGAGGTCCAAGGTTAAATGAGTGTCTGCTTATAAATGTAAACTTGTTCACTCAAAATGCATCACCTACAAAGACTTGAGTTATGGCAATGACATTCATTTGAGCTATGACATGTGCAACGTACAAATGATTGAAATCACAGGAGTCAACACGAATATCACTAGTTTACAATATACAACTACACTAATTTGCAATACTACACTTATTTATGATATAATAAACAACATACGCGAATATCACTAATTTACGTGTCCCCCTTAAGTACCACTGTATGTTAGCCTAGATTGTATCCTGGCTTGCACATGGCATGGCATTAACCGATAAAGATTCTGGATGGTTGGCTGAAATGTATCGTTGGATAATTCAGGCGATAAGGGGACGAACTTTTTCCTCTTGAAAGACAGCTCCAAGGGTCAGTAGGATGTACAACTTCTGGTTCCAAGACCTCAGTGATGTATCGCTGACTGTTCATAGGTTCATAGTGCCTACAACCCGTATAAGGCAAGATCGTGATTGAAACAGCACCTTAAGCCATTACGCTTTAATCCTCCTGGTGGTTGTCTCGACGATATATCTCGTCATTAGAAGGAAACTGACCAGATCTAGATGGACGAGATAGCGTTATTAGAAGAAAACTGATCAAATCTTGATCCCGTCATAAAAAAATCGGCAATATCTTGATGACGAGATATCTCGTCATTGGCAAAATAGGTCAGATCTTGATGGACGAGATATCTTGTCGAAACCACTTGGAGGGTTAAGTAGGACCAGTATGACGCTGTGCAATGCATGCAGCTCTTACAGATGCCGTTCCCCACTATATCTACGTACAAGGATCAGTCATTGTATCTAGGCCCATCAGAAATCGTGATTTACATGTGTTTACTGTTGGCACTATTGAAGCAGCTGACATCTATGGTATAAGGTTACAGGAAGTCGCAGTAACGGATGCCGAGCTAAGAGCCCTCACTACAGCAAACGTGTGCAAACAATGCTCACAGACATCGCCTGATGTGTCACCTTTCTCCATTGTTGTGCCAACGTTGTGTATGTCGCTGTAAGATTCGTCATCGCCATGTGTAACAAGCGCCTATCTTCTATATCTGACATAGTCATAAGTGCTCCAGACCCCTCACGACGATTCGCAGAACCTTCTGTTTGTCTCCAAGCACGCATAACTGTACTAGCGTTTTGACCAACACGTACTGCAATATCATGATACGACAAACCTCAACTTGATAAGTCATTCTCTCAAACTCCAACTGTTTATAATATTGTCTCGGTGTGCAATGAAGCGTGTTTATGTACCAGCGGGTTATACCAATCGAATTCACCGGCACAAAGTTTGGAATTTGCTTTTTGAGGCCTTTTTATGTCTTCCGAGTCGCATCTCAGCCTGCATTGCGCGCATCCTATTTGCATACTCATCTGAGATTTTTATAATTTGTGTTTGCTATGATAAAGTACCCTTCTACCAAATTTTTGGTCAATTCAGCATTACTTTCTTGGTGACCAATCTGCAAAATGAATAGCAGGTATAATTCTTGAATAGTTCTTATATTTTCCAGATCCATTTTAGGGGCCGTCGTGTCTCAGTGGATATGCCCACTGCGCTAGCAACCTTCGAGTTGTAGGTGGCGCAGATTCGATTCCTCCATGGGTGTATTTCTGTTTTCTGTGTCAGTAAAACTTTCATTGTGTGGGTTTGTCTATTACTTGATATTGTTCGTCTTGTGTCTGGCGCAGCATGGCCAAATATGGCCCTTGCGCCATAAAACACCCAAAAATAACCAGATCCATTTTAAATAAATTTTTCAAATTAGATCTCTTAGTAGTTGCATTGTGAAATTCCAGTCTTTGTTTTTAGTCTCGTCTTGTATGTGGTTAAAGTTCGAATATGTACCCTCGATCTGCTCACTATTGCTATGTATTTTTCTGTACGAAGTAGGCTATAAACTAAGTATTGATATTGTTTTACTGCCCCATTAGAATTTGAATATTTTTTCATTGTATGTTGTAGTATAGGACCAGTACCTAATCTGAGTCGTGTTGCTCCAGTGCGACGTTAACTACCTACCTCTTACCTAAGACATCTAAAATTGCAGCGCAGCAAATTAATCGTTACCTCACTCAAACATGTCCTTGAACGGAAAAGGATTGCTTGGTGCAGCCTGGCCAGATCTGATCCTCGTGCCTCAAAAAAGCCCAACCAGCACGCACAAGCAAGTCGTTGAGTGAGGTGGTAGGTAGGTATTTCAATTAACGTCACACTGGAGCAACACAACGGGCTATTGGTGACGGTCAGGGGTCAATCCCAAAGGGAAAGATCAATTCCAAAGGATCCGAGGACAACACCACGTAATTTTGAACCACGGTCAGATGACGAGGTCACACCTGAGCTGGCACCCCACTCCAAACTTTTTGAAAGAGGTGGATACGCACATTGAGGTGGGATTGCATACGTTAAGCAAGCATTGAAAGTGCTCTATAATGATTTATTTCAATATTGTAAGCAAAAAATTTAGTAAGTACATAATTACTACTTTGGCAAAGTAATGATTTTAACATTTTCATTACTTTTTAAAAAGATTGTCGACTTCTTCCCCAATTAAATCTCGTTAAATTTCTCTCCGTGATTTCATCTCAGCATGCGAAGTAACATTAATTAAGCAGTTATTAAAACAACCCAGAATGACGTTGTTTCTAGTCCCTTCACAAGTCGCTCGTTCTCTGGGATGCTTCTTCCGGAATGCACCGATACACCATACCGAAGTGCATCAACTCACTTTTCAACGCCCAATCATCCAACGCGGGGACCCAATGGAACGGAAAAATAAAACGTCGCCCGCCCATTGTAGATAGGCCTCCATGGCCACTGTCTCCAACAAAACACGGCATTCAAGATCGCTTAACTGTTGCCAGCTGTCCTGGTTCATTTCCTCTTTCCTTCCAAACGGCCGCTCGGTGAGCGATGCCATCAAGGTCGATCTTAGAGGGCGATGCTAATTAAAAGGAAAGCTCGGCGATTAGCATGGCCAGGATAGGGCAATAAAGGGCTAATTTGAAACAGCATGCCGCCTCTGCAAGGGGAATAGGCCGTTATATTTTCACGAGTTTGGAAACGTTTGGAAGAGTCGGCGGCCGCACTCATTCAGTTCCAGAAACAATGCCGCAACTAATAAATTTCGACTAATTGGTCGTAGTCTCGGGATAATGGGATGGCGTTTGTTTGGAGAATAGGCGCGCTTAAAAATGTAAATCGTACAGTTAGGAGGGAAATGGAACGGGAATGTGTGGTGCAGACACTCGTGGTTTCCTTCTTCCTCCGTTCCCTGTCGCTTCGGCTTCGATCTAAATAAGATCGCTGATGGAAATGGAGACTAGTTCCTCGCTAACTACCATAATTAATGAATTTAGGTGGTTTTAGCCGGCCTGTAGGGGATGACTGAGGTATCGAAAAAATGTTTCCAACGGAGTTTGTTTCTAGACGTCGGGAGAACGCCTTTCCAGATGTACTTAATACCTAAAACTGCTATAGTATGCCTAGAAAGTTTGATTCAATTGGTTTTAGTTTCAGGATTTCGGGATGGCGTTTGTTTCGAGAATAGGGACGGTTAACCCTCCAAGTGGTTTCTACGAGGTATCTCGTCTATCAAGATCTGGAATATTTTGCCAATGGCCAAGATACCTCGACCTTCAAGACTAAAACTGCTATTGTACGCCTAGAAAGTTTGATTCAATCGGATGAAGTCTGATAATAGGGTGACGTTTGTTTCGAGAATAGGCATACTTAACCCACCAAGTGGCTTCGACGAGATATCTCGTCTATGAACATCTGGCCAAGTTTGCAAAAGACAAGATACCTCGTCCATCAAGAGTTTTGCTAATGACGAGAAGCCGCGGTATCCTAGTTGGAAGAGCAACGGATTAGCAACTGGAGGGTTGCGAGTTCGAAACTAGGTCCAGCCAAAGACCGTCGTTTACACGGGGGCTGGTGCACGTTAAATCTCTCGTGGCCTCAAATGTTCTCACGTTGGCGTGGTGTGGAAGTTTGGAAAATGGGTTTGCTGGCTCAGTTGTTGATCTCATCATCTGACCGAAGTTCAAAATTACAAGGCGTTATTCTTGGATCTTTCCCTTAGAGATCGAACCCGTAATTAACTGCCTACCTAATAGCGAGATGTCTCCTAGGGATAAAACTGGTCTATTACTCCAAGGTGAATGAAGATCCAAATAGGAAACCAATTGTCCCTTGCCTAGAACTGGAGACAGTTTGGAATGGACAGGCTGACCTCTATAGGTCAGTTTTCGACGCGAAAATGAACGAACCACCAGGGGAGTTTAAAATGTAAATAGTATCGTTAGAAGGGAAATGGTGCAGGATAGTTAATGTGTTGAATTGACACACAAAGATTAACAAAAATGCATGCTTAAAATGTAAACTCCCTTACAATGTTATGTAAGCATAATGAAACAAGAAGCATCGACAAGTACAAGATTGCTTGGCGAAAGGCCCGATTTCTTGAAGGTCATTAAATAACATGCGCTTCTTTACATCTGTAAAACTGGTTTACCCTTCGGAAGGCTTCGAATGCAGGAAAAACTACTTTCATAGCCAGATAGTTTAATCAGCCTTTCAGATATACGATGGTCACTGACGCCTTCCATGCATGTGTTGTGTATGTCTGTATGCTCGCCATATTGGGGAATTTAAACCGAATTAGGCATGAACCCCCATATTTGACATTTAACCCTCCTGGTGATTTTCTCGACTAGGCATCTCGTCATTAGAAGAAAACTGACCAGATCTTGATGGACGAGATATACTATCTGGTCATTAGGAAAAGGCTGACCAGATTTTAATCTCATCACGCAAAAAATCGGAAATACCTTGATGAGATATCTCGTCATTAGTAAAATTTGTCAGATCTTGATGGACGAGACGTCTCGTCAAAACCACTTTTAGGGTTAAGTATATCCAATTATGCCATAGAGCTCATTTACAGCACGCTGAAAAAATTAACTATTTATTTTAATAAGTGATTTATGCTTGAATAATTAATTTAATCGATGTGAATCATAAAATGAGGCATTTTGTTTTAAGTCCATAGATATATTTTGGAATAATTAGCCCTCGTGTAGAAAGTGATAGAGCGACAAAACCAGACCAACCATTGATATCTTAGCGCTTATTCTTGACACACTTCTCTTAGGAATCAATATTACATTAAGTAATATTGATTTCCATGTATATAATAGGAGTATTAATATAATGGGAGGGAAGTGTTATGTAAGCATAATTATATTTTGGGGTATTTTTCAAAATCCTCTTAAACTATCAAGAAGTAAGGAGTGAATACTTTTCTCCTCACAAACACCGGCTGGCAAAGGGCCAAGTGGGTACCTAAAGACTCGTTCACCATATGGTGTCACTGATCTTGAACTACTTTTTGAAATAATTGCCTCTTGCAATGCATTGTGCCGTTTAGCCAACTTAACAGGATAAGATTTTCTTAATGGGTACAATGGTTTTCTATTTAAAAGTGTTGTAAAAGAGAGTACTCATATGTTGGATAACTCTGAGAAAAGTAGATTATGGATTAACGGAGCAAATATTTTGTTAATTTCAACTGTTTAAACTCAATTTATTCAGTATTTTTAATTTTCTTTTGCCATAGATTTTAATTTATCAGACATTTGTATTTGACATATTTTAACTTATGAGATTTATCCATACCGCTCAAAACAGAATATGGGTGCCATCTGCATACGAAGAAGTATTTTATTCAGATTTTCCGATAGATTTACCCTATATCATTTAATACTTTACTTAATTCACTCTAGGTACACGCAGGGAGGTAGTATTCATTTTTAAAACCACACTGAACTGGTATGTTTCTGAACAGCATACTCGACTCATACATAAAAAAATTACGCGCGTCAATTATACCACAGTCATTACAAGTAGATTACACAAACCTCTAGATCCCTTCTGAACTCCCAACGGGGAACCGCTGATTACAGAACAATAGTAGCGCAATAACAGCTAAAGCGTAGTGTGAAACGAGAGCTTTATTGTTGTTTCCAAGCGAGCGTGAATAGGTATTCTCCCCAGAAGAATCGGACACTGACGTTAGAAAGGTCTTCCCTTTCAATCAAAATAATGATGTCTTTGTAATTCGTGTAATTGTTGGTTGTCCTCCAGTTCAGTGAGGCCATACAAGATGTGTCCATCACCTCTCGCTTCATGGACCTCATTCAGTAGTTAATACGACTATCAAAGGGAGAAAGAAAAGGAAATCTCTATGTCAATCACTATTTAAGATTCATCGTTTTCTTTTCTTTTCATATAAACTACTGCCGTGCTAGTCTAAAAGGCAGTACCGCCAAGTGTGGTCTTTTTGTGGGGACGATTGTTACATATGCTGCGTATATAAATATCTAATACATATCTATAACACGAAAAAACAGTATTATCATTTAACCAATTGTTGATAAGTGTGATCTGTTTTCAAACGCTCAAGTGTTGTCATGTGGTTGTTTCAAGGTTTTAAACGTTACTAGTTTGTTAGGATTTCAAGCGTTGTTAAGTTGTTCTTTCAAGGTCTATAATGTTGCTAGTTTGGACTTTTAGTTTCAAGCTTTACTAGGTTGTTTCAAATGTTGCTAGGTTGTTGTTTCAAGACTTCAAGCCGTTGTTAAGCTGTTTTTTCAAGGTTTATAACGTTTATAGTTTGTTGTTTCAAGCGTAACTGTTTGCTTCACGATTTCAAGAGTTAAGCTGTTCTTTCGAGGTTTATAACGTTGCTAGTTTGTTTCAGTTTCAAGCGTCATTCGGTTGTTGTTTCAAGCGTTGTGAGGCTGGTGGTAGGTAGGTTGGTAGTTAAATTTACTTCACACTGGAGCAACACAATGGGCTATTAGTGACGGTCGGGATCAATTCCGAAAGGAAATCTCCGAGGACCAAGGCATCATATACTTTTATGCTTAGCAATATTTAATTTTAAAAACCAAACTTGGAGGTACTACCTTGATTAGTATGGCAGTATACTAAGCAAATGATGTGATATATAAGATTTATCCGATATATATTGTGAGATACGTATCTTTAGGTTAGTTTAACTGTATCGTAATTTCATTTAGAAGAATGATTGTATTCAAGAGTAAATTTACTTATTCCTACTCATTGTTTGTGTTATGTGAAACTCAGCAATGATCGGTACCTTTAAAATGTAAAACAAATAGAAGTAGTAAATATTCGTGCTCTAACAGGGTATTTTTATAAGCGATTTATTTACAACGCGATCAAGAAATTGTTTTTTAGTCAGTAGGCGCGTTCACAAAACTCAGTTATAAAGCCTCAAAATATAAACATGATTTTTAAAATAAGCGATCATTCTGATTCCTCTCATTTCCGAAAGAGGAGTACTTTACTTAATTGTACTTAAAGCAGTCGATCCTTCCTTGTTTGTTAGGAAGAAAGTGATACTATTTAATTTCAGTAAATTACTCTAATTTGTAAAAAGTATTTAAGGTTTCACAAATACAATTGACCTAAGGTCTTCCTGTGAATTACATAATATACAAATTTGTTTAGAAACTTATTCATTTTTAAACTATTTTTAATACATAATGTGTTTTGAAAATCCAGCGTCATGACAATTTCTAAGCTCTCATGTAATGTATATAATTTGCATTATTTTATTTTAAGCATGCTGTAAGATATATTACTTTATTTTAAGCATATATTTACCTTATAATATATCTTGCGCGACTTGATAAATGTCGAAATATTCGAAACACAGTATTTTTTAAACATTGCCTTTTCAAAATCCCCAATACGCTTCCTATTTTTCCATTGCAAAGCATTTCCTATTCTCTTGTTCAATAAAACAAATCGCAGATGTTCCTCATGCTCTACTCCATTTTCTGTTTATCACATTTTAATTGTCTGTCCTGTTTTTAATAATCAACGTCTCAAATTTTTTTTTAAAGTACAATTTTGAATCAGATTTGATTGGGGAAAATCCCCATTCAAACCTTTTCACGTTTTTACGTTCAGTTGGTTTTTTAAATCTCATCTAAAATAACTCCTTAAATCTATTTTATCCAAATTCTTTTATAATTCAATCTCTTAAATTTCACACTTTCATAATTTTATGCTTATGTAAATTAAATTCATTAGTTATGCTATAAACGAGGATGGTATTGTTTTATCATCTGACTATCGTTTGAATATTTTAATTCTCATCTCCGTATTTTCATGTTTTAAATCTACCTTTTATCTTTGTCTTGGACTTTTAATTTTTAAATATTATACTTTTATTGGGCTATACTCAGTCTTGTGTTTGGCGCAGCTTGTCCCCTTTTGGACCTTGCGTCATAAAACCCAAACATCCAATCGAATCCACGCCAGCGTGAGGACATTTGAGGCCACGACAGATTTGACGCGCACCAGCCTCCACGTACACGACGGTCTTTGGTTGGATCAAGTCTCGAACTCACAACCCTGCGGTTGCTAATCCGCTACTCTTCCAACCGGGTTACCGCGTTCCCAACAAGAAAAAGAAAAAAGATCCCGCATGCAAAGCGCTTGGAACACTGCCTACAAAAAGGTAATTAGAATCCGATACTCCCTGTCCACTCGAATGACAACTGCTAATTCGCAATTCCTTGTTGAAAGATGCGGAATTGGTAGCTTTGAATCCTCCACCCACAACAGGCAAGCGAAACGAGCGTATCAGTGAAAAGAAACGGGAATCACAGGACATCCATTCCTGAATCTTCCCTCGATAATTACTAAAAAGAAGAGTTTCGAGTGACGCCAGAACAGGAACACTCTACTTCCGGCCATTAAGGCCATAATTTAACAATTTTGTGCGTTTACTGATCGGAGGAAAGATAAGTGCCTTTTTTATTAGAGTAATTAATTTCCGTAAAGGTAATACTTTGTGATTGATTATCTCTCTGGAAATTAATTACTTAGTTAATTAGAGGGCGCTAATAATGCTCGTCCGGATAGATTTTTGAGATGGGAAGCACTCAATTTGTTGAACTCCATATTCAAAACGGATTCCCATCGAGCTGTGGAGGGCAGGCTATGGCGATCAGATCTGGGGAGCTTAATATCAACCACCCTAAAATACACTATTATGTGTGATGGATGGACAGTTTCGAGTATTGATCGTCTCCGTGGTACTAAAAGTTGTTAATTTAACACTTTGATATGTAAGATGGTTTCATACTTTTTATACTACTTTATGGTTAAGTGAAAATAGAAATAAGGTGAAACGGAATATCAACACCGGTGAAAGGCTGGTGTGTCAGAATGGGAAAGGTAGACTTAGTATCTTAAAAGACGAAGAAGGGCTAGACTTAGTATCTCAAAAAGAGGAAGTATCCTAAAAAGAGGAAGATGGGGTAGACTTAGTATCTTAAAAAGAGGGAGAAGGCAGGCTTAGTATCCTAAAAAGAGGAAGGCAGACGTAGTATCTTAAAAAGAGGGAGAAGGTAGAATTAGGATTCCAATCTAAAACGTCGCATATCGTTGAAAAATAAATTTAAGAAAAGCTTTTAACACGGAGATTCCTTACATAAGAGAGAATAAACAATCTAGATTTATTTTATTAACATTTTAATACATTTACATAGAAGCATATAATATTTAAATATTTGATATAGTATTTAATTTTCCGGCCATATATAAATTAGTAATTCTCAAACTGACTGCCCATCGTCTTATTACTTTCTGTAACCTGTATGACTTTTAAATAAAACACTACTTATTTCCATCTCATTTGAGTAAATAAAATATATACAAGAGTAAAATAAAATATATTTAACAAGATGCTCATTTATTAAAATTGTTTAAGACCAATTTGAATTATTTGAGTTAAAGCTCCATCTTTTCCCCTTTTTAACTGCTCCCATATAATTAAAATTTAAGGATAAGTTGTGTAGTTATCGGATTTTTCTATGCATCCAGTTGATATGAGTTCTCTTAAGAGAAAATAAAAATGTTTTATCTGGAACTTGAGACAGGCTCTCCTTAATGTTATGAGCATTAACAGACAATGATGTAATAAAAAACTGCTCAAATCTATTTTACCTCTGAAACAAAAGGGCCGCTGTAGCCCAGTTGGAAGAGCAACGAATTAGCAACCGGAGGGTTGCGAGTTCGAAAATCAGTTCGGCCACCAAAGACCGTCGTGTATACGGGGGCTGGTGCACGTTATATCTGTCGTGGTCTCAAATGTCCTCACATTGGCGTGGTGTGGAAGTTTGGAGAATGGGGTGCCAGCTCAGGTATTCTTGTCGTCTGACCGTGGTTCAAAATTACGAGGCGTTGTCCTTGGATATTTCCCTTCGGGATTGATCCCGGACCGTCACCAATAGCCCTTTGTATTGCTCTAGTGCGATGTTAATTAACTACCTACCCTAAAAAATATAGCACACCCATACTTCTCTAAATAATTCAATAAACTGAAATTTTATTTTTTGAACTACAAAAGCATCTATTAGCTAATAAAATTTTTGTAATTTTATTGCAGAAACGAATAATGTCTGCTTGATTTTAAAAATTGCAATGATTTTAAGCTATACCAAATTAGTTGTTAATTTAATACTTAAATATACAAGAGATGATTTCTTCATACTTTTCTATTCTTCATACGGTGTCAAAAGAGGAAGAAGATGGACTAAGTATCCTAAAAAAGGGAAGTTAGAATATCATGGTTGCGGTTGGATAGTGCATCCAATCGCAATACCTGAGACTTCTGGAAGACATTTTTTTCAAGACACGTTTTCTATTAATTCACTATTTTATCAACTATTTTCTAGTGGAATAGAAGGCGCAATAAATAACTGGGTGATCCTACTTGAATGGACCCTGGCTAGCCGATTCGGAAGTAGGGAGGCGAGAACAGGATGGACCTACCCACTTGGCTCTCTTGGAGAACCCTTGATTAGAGTTCTTTGGGTTTCTTATCGAATGTGGGGCTTCTAGGGAAGAAAAGCGGATATCAGTCGAGTGATAAGTGAGAGCTGCTTTTATTTGTTGGTTATTTGTCCCGAAACATCGCCTCGATAGACAACGAGTTGGGTGAGGGAAAAAAGTTTACCGTCAAGCCTAGTTTATCCCTTCCCGCGATGTTTCAATCGCTCTGTCAAGTTCCGGAAAACAACCCAGGAATTAGATTCGTTGGAGTAGTTTTGGGAGCTCTGCTGCGATGCAGTTTCGGTGGGCCTTACAGTTTTCTTTTGAACCTCGTCGGAGGAAGCATTTTTTCTGTTTGGAGGTGTCTTTCGTCATCTCTTGGATGGAATTCGCTGTAAATTTATTCTGTTGAAGTAATTCAGAGACACTGGAAAAGCTATGGAGAATTTCGATCGTAATGGAACAGTTTGTTTATGAATGAAAAGTAAGAGGAAAACTTTGCGGCCGATAGAGGTCACTAAACAAAATATTTAAAACTGCTGCTGATAGTGTTGAAAAACATCTGTAAAGTAAAAGCATAATTAATAGAAAAACCTGAAAATTTTCCCATTGAGCGATACCTAATGCAAACACTAACGTCGAAATAAACAAGCTATGAAGAATATTGTTCAGAATCGGGCAGTTTATAAATGCTAAGGAAAAGGAGAAAACCTTTTACGTTGATAGAAACCAGTAAACAAAAGAATTTAATTATACTGATATTATTTCGTTTGATATTATTAATCGTGTCAAACAAAATAATATCAGTAAAAATAAAACAAATGTAGAACTAGAAATAACCTGAAAAATTCCACTTTGAGCGATACCAAATGAAATGCTAAAGTCAAAATAAACAAGCTGTGAAGAATATTGTTCAGAATTTGGACAGTATATTTATAAATAAAAAAACAAGAGGAAAATTTTTTGTGTCGATAGAATCGCTAAACAAAGAATTTTTTAAAACTGCTATTAATAGTGTTAAAAAATAACATCTGTAAAACTAAAAGACGTAATTAATGAAAGTAACCTTAAAAATTTCACTTTGAGCAATATATAATGGAGCATCTGAACTAAATATTACGTTCTTTTTAAAATTTTCATGTAGAATTATTAGAAAGCAAAAGCAATACACTTTTGATGGTTGGTTTGGGTTTCATGGTGCACGAATTACATTTTCGAAAAGGTTTCATTGAGCTCAAAGAAATTGTACTAACTCACATGAGCTTTGACAGCTTTCAAAGACTAATTATAATTCTAGAAAAGACAAAGTTTCTATCTTAATAGTGCAATAAAACAATTATAATTAATAAACCGAACTATAATAACTAGAGTGAACCATCCGTGGGCATTGGTGAATCGATATCCCATTTAAATTTACACCTTTGACGGCGGCATTTAATGTGGCGGGTTATGTTAATTATTTACCAATTTCTCAATTAATTTTTATTTTATCACGTAAATATTTTATACTTATTAGGAGATAATTTAATATCGTTTCCCTATTGGTATCAGTTTTCTCATTAAATAACTTACAGATTCATAATAAGTTTGATTTACCGCTCTATGGTCATTTTTTACAACGCGAAGGCTCACTAAGGTGGAAAGAAAACCACAATATGACTGGAATAAAATTATGTGGTAAAGCCTCTTGTTGGTTGTCTCGACGAGGTATCTCGTCAATACGAAAACTGTCCAAACCTTGACGGACGGGATATCTCATCATTAGAAGAAAACTGACCAGATCTTGATCTCGTCATCAAACAAATATCTGCAATATCCTGATGACGAAGTATCTCGTCATTATCAAAACTGGTGGGATCTTGATGGACGAGATATCTCATCGAAACCACTTGGAGGATTAATTTAATTACGTGTGTTAAAATAAATAATAAAAGTGGATGTTGACGGCTGATGAAAAGTAAAATTCTCAATTCCCCTTCATAATAGACGACATAAATGTTTCAAATCGACAGTGTTGCACAAATTGAGTTCATGCATTATGTTTTTAACCCTCCTGGTGGTTGTGTCGACGAGGTATTTCGTCATTAACAAAACTAACCAGATATTCATGAACGAGATATCTCGTCATTAGAAAAAACTCATGATGTTGATCTCTTCATCAAAAAATGATAATATTTTCATCATTCGGAATTCAATCGGCATTCTTGATGACGAGATATCTCGTAATTAGCAAAATTGGTCAGATCTTGATGGACGAGATATCTTGTCAAAATCACTTGGAGGGTTCAAATCTCGGTGTTACAAAAATCAAACAAAAGTGCATTTGATATCTTCTTTTATGTTGCAATCATTGAATAAAATCTTCGCATATATGATAATTACTAACTTTTACACTCAGTTCAACTGGCCTTGGGTTCGAATCCCAATCCTTGCATAGATGTTTGAAATTCACTTTGTCATTGATCTCTGTCTAATTGTAGCAAAAACTAACAGCAGAGCGACATACCAAACCTTTACTTATATATTAGGACAGCTTTTTTTTGGAAATCATCTGATCACAAAAACTGGGTGCTACATCAACGAAACATTTTAAGCGCTCTTAGAAATAGACTCTTGGAAGTTTTAAGCTCAAAAAGCACTGCGTAAAGCCGGGCTTTATTGAAGAACAAAATTAACAGTCCGCATCTTTATTTTACACATCTCTATAGTCTTAATATTGATTCTATGTTACACCCGAATCGAGTAAAATTCGCAAACTTCCGAACAGTTTAAGAAGTATTTTATACGCTCGAAAAATCACCAAGTTTCTTTACTTTTTATCTCCAAACAACACAAATTCGAAAGCATCGAAGTATTTATAGATAATTCAGACTAAAATAGAAACGCCTCGCGTATTCTATGTAAAATAAAGGGACCTATCAGGATAATGATGGAGCTTCCAAACTCATTTTTGGGTGATAATTTTATTTACATAAAGAGTGAGTAAATGGCCATAGGATGGTCTAAGTGCTGAAAAATTCAAAACTCATTTATTTGCCTTGAAAGAGGTCTGAAGGTTCACTTATCGCCGAAGCTTCTCCTTCGGCAATATTCCAATGGGGGATATTAATGCAACTCCCGATATAATGTGGTACTTACCCCGATGCTGACGGCGCTTACGGCAGCTCTGGAGTATTGATAGATTGTTAATTCGACAATTTCTTTTAACCTGCGGTGGATATAACTGAAAAGACAATCGCTTGCGGAGGAAGCTGTTTTAAGAATTTGCAAAACAAAGCAGTTGAAATTTAACTGCAATTTATGTTTGAGTATGATGAAAATGAGGTTGGGAAATTAACGGCGATTAATTTTTGTTGAATTAACTCTATTAATTTTTGAATAACTGCTTATAAATGCTAAGATGTTTGTTCTTTTTTAATTGAAACACAAAATGCATTTTATGATTTTTATTAGTCGTTTCCTTATATTGATTTATCTAGTCATGAGAAATTAATTTCGAAATCTTACATTTTGTTACTTGAGTAACAATATCATTGATGTATTAAATATAGGTAACGTGTTTTAAGTTGAAGCAACTGCATTAGTTGCATACTTTTTAAGTTATGCATGTTCCATACCTAAATTTTAACGAACATGACATTTTTAATAACAAGTACAATAAAATATACAAATAATTTCGTATTTTATAACATGAATTTACATGTGCCGTGCCTTATCCCTGCTTTGATGGTTGTCTCGACGAGGTATCTCGTCATTAGCAAACCTGACCCGATATTGATGGACGAGATAACTCGTTCTTTAAGGAAAAAACTGACTGGATCTTGATCTCGTCATCAAAAAATTTTTTTCTGCAATATCCTGATGACTAGATATCTCGTCATTAGCAAAATTGGCTAGATCTTTATGGACGAAATATCTCGTCGAAACCACTTGGAGTGTTAATATTCGCATGATAGATCATACCCTAGTCCTTAAGTAGTATATATGCCTATGTAAGCCCTTGTGTAGAAAAAAAATTGCCGTAGTACGATCACACAACCTCAGATACATAAACAAGTGGATTCTGATTACTATAACCACAAAAAGTATATCTATAATTTTATGAATAAATTATTTTTTAGAAGTCTAAGAGAGAGACTCCTAAATAACGTTTATAGGAAACATTCATTATTTGTTCTTTCGTATCGCCAAACTTAAATCCTGCTTAAAGCTCACAATCCCATAAGTAGGTGTAGAAATGTTATGTAAACAAAAGCGTTAGGAAACAAAGTAATGAAAACGTAATAACACTTTTAAATCAAGAAAAAAATTTACCTTTTTATTTGAAGTTCGTTAAATTTCAATTATCTCATTTAAATCTTTTGTTTATTACAGCTTGCGCTGTGTCCACATTTTGTTATAAAAAGATATGTTCGAGAAATGCCGATATGGTTAATCAATTCTCATCTTTTCTAAATGCTTAAGTTTAGAATTTTAGTTTTTAGTGATTTTAGGAATTTAATGCAAGCCTGAACTGATTTCATCTGATTCATAAATGATGATTAGCATAAACTGTAATACATAGTTTGTTTTAATCTTTTACAATAGAACATGAATTTTCATACAAGATTTTATTGTAAAATGTTGACTGCTTCTAAGTGATTTCATTTTCTGGTTTGTCATTCATTTTGCTCGTTGAATACAAGACCAATAAGGATATTACAGATTTTGATGGTATCCTAACCTAGAAAAATTGGAAGTATAATTTTACCTCATAGTCTGTCTTAGCAAGCTTGTTTCATGCAAAATTTTAAATGGAAAATACAGATCCATTTTAGAGCAAAATTTAAAATTTTTATTATCTTTTCCTTAAAAATTTTCCTAAATTTGAAAGCAAATTACATTTATCTAGTACTTGATCGATTTTATGATTAAAATATTAATTAATGTATTCATTGGAAATGATATTAATAGAAATAAGGTTCACGGTAAGTATATATTCTACAATAAAGTGTGATTTTGGTTTTTATAAAAAATATTTTTATTATACTTTTATAATCATCATTAACACTGAAGATGAAGAATTAGGCCTATTGAAACATTTAGATTTTTTATGGCTTCGATGTTTCCAAGATAAAAACTACCAAGCAAAAAAATATTTCATTTTCAATTCAGAGACTAAAGACGAGATAAACAAGTCATGAAGAATTTCGGGAGCTCTTCTGCTGTGATGAAGTTTCGATGGGCTCTACAGTTTTCTTTTGAACCTCGTAGGAGGAAGCATTTTTCCGTTTGAAGGTGTCTTTCGTCATCTTGAATGGAATTCGCTGTAAATTTATTCTTTTGAAGTAATTCAGAGACACTAAACAAAAATTTTGGTAGTAATGGGACAGTTTATTTATGAATAAAAAGTAAGAGGAAAGCACACTTTTTTTTTTGCGTCGATAGAAGTCACTAAACAAAAAATTATTTAAAACTGCTATTGATAGTGTTAAAAATCATTTGTAAAATAAAAGCATAATTAATAGAAATAACTTAAAAAATTTCACTTTGAGCGATACCTAATGCAAACACTAACGTCGAAATAAACAAGCTATGAAGAATATTGTTCAGAATCGAACAGTTTATTTATAAACGCTAAGCAAAAGAGGAAATCTTTTTACGTCGATAGAAATAACGGAACAAAATATTGTTCAAAACTTAATCGTGTCATAAAATAATATCAGTAAAATTAAAACACATGCATAATGAATAGTTTTCCTAAATTTGAAAGCAAATTGCCTCTATCTAGTACTTGATCGATTTTATGATTAAAATGTTAATTAATGTATTTATTGGAAATGATATTAATATGACTAAGATTCATGATATGTACATCTACAATAAAGTGATTGAAAAATTTAGATTTTTCATGGCTTCGATAGTTGCAAAACAAGAAAACTAACGAGCAAAAAATATTTCATTTTTGAAAACATTCGCTTCCCGCTCTTCAGTTAAAAAACAAACACAAAAGAATCCATAATTCCATTCACCCCACTCATTAAGTAAGCTCCAACTAGGGCGAGAAGTACCCGGGTAAATGTGTGCTCTGCGCCCTGCTTTAAGATCGTGCTGACGTAATTGCAATCCAAATATTCCCTAGGGTCGTATTTTCGAGCACGTCGATACGCGAGATCATTCCGAATTCAAAAGTTATCAATCAGCTGTGTATCATAAAGTTCCTTAAACTTCTTCCCCGAAGTCAAAGGCTCCAAAAAATATCAATTTTATTCTTGTCTTCGTGCTAAGAAGAGTCAGGCCAGTTGCGCACTTATTTATTTCCATATTTTTTGTCGCCAGCAGCCGACCAGGGAGCTCTTGATGAGATGCTGAGGTTTTGGAAAAAGGGTTAGAGGAGCCTTTGGGATCTGTCGCCATGGGATTTGGATGACATTATAAATGGTTATGTGATGATCGGAGCGTATACTTCGCGAGTCAAACACCCGAAGCAAAGGCTTAGTCAATCCGGGCCGGAAAACTGCTTTGCATAGGCACGCATTAGGGGAACGGCATTCAGGGATCCTAGTTCAGTTACGCACTGCGCCGCTATGAAAGACTGCCACTTTCACTGCACGCGCGTTTCACTTTTCACTGTGACTTTTTGTATTTATGAAAGGAAATTATTTCCACCAAAGGTTATGGCTGGAGGTTAACTGCGTTTTGTATCCAATAAATAGAAACCCTTTTCCGTTGAATAGTAATACTAATAAATACCGAACTTTCATTTGAATTTCAAACTGCTTTGAAGCTAAAAGCGTAACATTGAACTTTGGTGTAAGACAACGATTTTTTCAACGTTTATCATTTTACGGCCACACCTTAACAAAATACTAAAATTTTGCGGCACACGAAAAATTTATATTATTTTACTTTACGCTGTGCACTTTTTGTATTTATGAAAGGAAATGAATTTTCACTAAAGGCTGGAGGTTAACTGCCTTTTGTATCCAATAATTAGAAAATCCCTTTTTCCGTTGTTAAATAGTAATACCAATACCAAACTTTTATTTCATTGCTAACTTTTATAACTCATTTGAAGCTGAAAGCGTAACATGGCGATTTTTCAACGTTTTTTTATCCTTATGGCACTCTTCAACAAAATACTCTAACTTTCATTTAACTACTAACTTTTATTACTTTGAAGCTGAAAGCGTAACATTGAAACTTTGATGTAAGGCAGCGATTGTTTCAACGTTTTTCATATGGCACACCTCAACAAAATACTAAAATTTTGCACCACGTCAAAAAATTATGTTTGCTGATCTGACCAGAAAATAGGAAAAACTTTGATTTGCCAAAAATAATAGTAAAAATAACCCTTTTTGCTCTATAGCGACCTTTGAAACACTTTTTGCTAAACTTAGTAATAAAAACTAATACTCAAAATTACGTATACGGGTATTGAAATTATTTGTGGATATACTTGTCAAAAACTTAACCGCTGAAATGAAATAAATCTTACACGATTCAAGTCGTTTCACCATCCGTAAGGTACACCAGTTCTATTCTTACTGCATACCGGTTGAAAATAGCTGGTGAAGGGTGTAAAAATGGCATATAAAACATTTTATTTTACGCTATACACTTTTAATACAAGAAAGGAAATGAATTTTTACGATAGGTTATTTCTGAAGGCTAACTGCGTTTTGTCTGCGAAAAGTAAAATACCTTTTATTTCGTTGTTGAATGGCAAAATCAATAAACACCAAACTTTCATTTGAACTTCAAAGTGTTGAAGCTAACAGCACAACGTTGGACATTAGTGTAGGGTACTAAAACATGGCACGTGCATTTTATTTTACGTTATGCACTTTTATATTATGCTAAAGGAAAAAGATCTCACACAGGGTGAAAGATTATTGAGAAATGTTTTTCAAATAAAAAAGGAACCATAAACACGAAGGGTTTTAATGGATCATATCTTTGTTAAGTTAGTTCAAATCACAATTCAGCTCACTCATGGGTTGATAAAAGAAACAAATTTCAACTGAAAACTTAATAAATTTCCCGGAAAACGACAATATTCAATGAATTTTGTCACCATAGAGTTATGGTTTTCCTCGAGGTGTTTACAATAAAGAGTGGAGTGAGATACAGATTAAGGATGATAATTTCAAACGCAACACGCAATTGGCCTTCCGATTTTTTTTAAATGGTGGCCACCCCTGGAGCATCCTAATATAAGCTTTATAACATCTACCAAAGTAACTTCCCAATTTAGTTCTAGACTCGAGATGCACGCTTGATATATACCCCTTGTCACTTATTAGAACACCCAACATATGAAAGGACTTATTACCGTAAGAATTACTCGAGAACGTTTCAGGGACCAGTAAGACGGATCGAACCCAAAACTTTACATAAACTCCCAAAGTTCGTGCGCATTCACTGGGTCACTCCAGGGTTGAAAATAGTTGAAATAGTGGTTGAAAATATATAAGCTAAGACAGACCCTATAGACCCAGAAGGAAGATTTGTGCCCAGAGCGGAAACAAAAGCTCAGAAAAATATAGTAAGGATCGAGAGATTTCAGTGCAGTGAAAAGCAACTGAAGTTTCAGTAAAAAATGGTCTCCATCCACTCTTCAATAAAACCTTTCAATAATGCCGTTCACCTACCATTCTTTGTGTTAAAAACACAAAGGATCATCCTGTATTTATAATTTTCAACTTCAATGTTTTAACTTAGAGCCTATTTTATAATATTTGAAAACGTAACTTTTAGACTACTATTTTATGACTGGCTGTCTGTTTTAGCTGTTTTTATTGGGTATATTTAATCTTGCGTTTCGCGCAGCTTTGACCACTAACGGACATTGTACCATAAAACCCAAACCAAACCTTTCAATAATACAGTACACATAGGGAAACTTAAGAACTGTCATTGGGGGGGGAGGGGGGGGAATTTCAATTAACGTCACACTGGAGCAACACAATGGGCTATTGGTGACGGTCCGGGATCCATCCCAAAGGGAAAGATCCGAGGACAACACCACGTAATTTTGAACCACGGTCAGATGACGAGGCAACACCTGAGCTGGCACCCCACTCTCCAAACTTCCACACCACGCCAACGTGAGGACATTTGAGGCCACGACAGATTTAACGTGCACCAGCCCCCTTTGTACACGGCGGTGTTTGGCTGGATTTGAACTCGCAACCCTTCGGTTGCTAGTCCGTTGCTCTTCCAACCGGGCCACCGCGGCCCTACTGTCATTGGGAAACCCAAGGAGAATTTACGCAGGAAAAATATACCATCTAGGTCACTTTAGGTCTCACATGGGTTGAGCATAGAAAGGCTCAGACACATGCAGGAAGTATCGAAATTTCAGTGCAGGAAAAAACAAAGGTTTTTTCAGTAAAAGACTCCACTAAAACCTTTCAACTATGCAGCCTAGGAAATATAGGGAAATTTAAGGATAACTTCTACATTAAAACTTAGGAAGAATTTACGCATGGAAAAGATGCTTTAGGCCACTCCAGTTTCCACACAGGTTGAAAAGTTCAGACAAATAAGCCATTGAAAGATTTCATTGAAGAGCAGAAGCAACAAAGTTTTCAGTGAAAAGGGGAAACCCAGCACATTCTCACAGAAACCACTCACATAAACACGGATTTATGCAGCCTACATAAGGAAAACTAGGGAAATCTTACATTAATAAAGCTGTAGGCGGAGCAGGTTCGATTCCTCCCTGGATGTATTTCTTTCTTTTGTGTCAATAGCCCATTGTGTTGCTCCAGTGTGACGTTAATTGAAAATACCCTTAAATAAAAATACCTTTTGTGTCAGTAAAACTTTCCTTGTGTGCGTATGTCTATTACTTGATGTCTTGTTTCGCGTAGCATGATCAAATATGGCCCTTGTGTCATAAAAACTCAACCCAACCAACTTACACAAATAAAAGGTATTATTTAGGCCACCCCAAAGCCTAAGTCCCACAGATTGATAGGAAGGTACTACAAATGCGGCAAGGATCGAAAGATTTTGAACTTTTCGCCTATGCAGTATACATATCGAAATCTAAGTAGTACTTTCACAGGGAAACTGGACAATTTACACGGGGAAACTGTTGGACAATTTGCGCATGGGAATACTGTTGGACAATATGCACAGGGGAAAACAGTTGGGCAATTTGCACAGGGGAAAACAGTTGGGCAATTTGCACATGGAAAAATTGTTGGACAATTTGCACAGGCAAGAAATACCCACCAGGCAACTCTAGTTTCCCTCAGAGGTTGCGAATAGAAATGCTTAGATACATTCAGGAAGGATTGAGAGATTTTGATGGGAAGGAAACTAACTAAGGTTTCAGTAAAAAAGGACTCCATCCTCTTTTTACTAAAATCTTTCACTGATGCAGCCTACATAGGGAAATCTAGGGAGAACTTATCGGGAAAAGATACGCACTAGGCCATCCAGGTTGTGAATCGCAAGGTTAAGACATAAGCAAATAAACGAGAAATTTATTTTCAGAGCAGAAACGAGAAAGTGCATTCAGAGGCCGAACCGAGTGTGGAGAACCGATCCGAACACCGCTGCCCGAAAAAGCGGGGAGGAAGTTGGCCGTGAAAAAAGTCCAACGCACTCGTCCCTCGCAAATGTTTTTACACGTCGGACCTGGACTATTGATCCAATGACGTGTTTTTCACCGTGCGCGGGGAGGCGTACGTCACCCCTTGTGGGCCGTTTCCGGCCGGGAACGGCGGCGATAGGGCCCCGGTAGCTGCGAAGATTGCGATCGGCCGATGGAAATGAGGCGCCGGTAGCGCTCGTAATAAACGGGAATTATCGAACCTGAGGGAATGGGGTCCCTGTCGAGCCTCGAAAAAGAATGAGGGCCCACTTCCGAGCGGAATTGTCGAGGAGCCGAGCTCCGCAACCAGCGTGCGGTGGTTATTTATTTCGAATTCGAGACCGATGCTGCAATAACGGCTCGTTTGCTCTTACACACTCAATAATGTCTGCGAAGGGAGCGTGGAAAGGGGTGGGGAGGCTGCTCTATAAATCTCGCCAGAACTGTTCGCGGACTCGCGAATGTTTAGTCGGGAATGGATTTCTGTAATGAGCGGAGAGCGATTCGATTGTTTGAGATAGCATCGGGTATCGGACAATTAAATCGATACGAAAGGCGGATTTATATTACTCAATATATTAAATTCTCAAGTCATCTGACCGTGGTTCAAAATTGCGTGGTGTCCTCAGATCTTTCCCTTTGGGTTAGATCCCGGACCGTCGCTAATAGCCCTTTGTGTTGCACCATTGAGACGATAATTAAATACCTACCATTAAATTCTTAATACTCAAATATACAAGGGCCGCGGTGGCCCGGTTGGAAGAGTAACGAACTAGCAACCGAAGGGTTGCGAGTTCGAATCCAGCCAAACACCGTCGTGTACAAAGGGGGCTGGTGCACGTTAAATCTGTCGTGGCCTCAAATGTCCTCACGTTGGCGTGGTGTGGAAGTTTGGAGAGTGGGGTGCCAGCTCAGGTGTTGCCTCGTCATCTGACCGTGGTTCAAAATTACGTGGTGTTGTCCTCGGATCTTTCCCTTTGGGATTGATCCCGGACCGTCACCAATAGCCCATTGTGTTACTCCAGTGCGACGTCAATGAAATACCTACCTACCTAGCGAGCTTTTAAATCTCAACATGTCGAGAAGGGTTTTTCCATATTGACAACTTCGCACTGGACATCTAAAGAATGTGACCTTCGTCAATGATACCAAGTCACCTCAGTGCACTAAATGTAAGAGTCAGCCTCTCCATATCACATCCTATACTGTATCAATGTCAATAGCTAAAAAAATCTTCTCCAACTCCACTACAATAGCTGAAAAATTAATTTTGCACAACCTCCATGTCTTGACGTAGAAAATATGTTAGAAAGAACTTACGTAGAATTTGTTATGCATGTAAAATTTCATCATAGAATAAGCACCAACCAAGCACATATTCAAGCCTTGCTTCTAGAAATTAATTTTTTGCTTTGTGTCATTGTTGAGATTCATAAGGTACATAGGAAAGTAATCTGAGATGATTGAGTCATTGCAAGAAAAATAATTCCATAATCATCGCATTCATACTTCGTGATGTATATTTAATCATTAAACTATTATATCGTCGGATTACAAGTGAAACTCACTGAGTAAAAAAGCATAGTTCCGAGAAAACGAAGTGGAAAAATTTTTACTCGATAAGGCCTTTCTCATGAAGAAATCTAGCCTCATGCAAAGAAAAAATGATTTAGTGGACTTCACCAGTCAGGATCGCCACATTCTTGTCTACAAAAGCAATAAACTCATATCTTGAAATTTTTGACGTAGTGTGTTTCACTAGTAAGCCGATGATATTTCGTAATAAGTGTTAATTCATAAAATAATAGTTATTTTAACCCTGCAAGTGGTTTTGACGAGATATCTCGTTCATCAGGATCTGACCAATTTTGCTAATGACGAGATATCTCGTCATCAAGAAATTGCCAGCATTTTTAGGATGACGAGATATCTCGTCCATTAAGATCTGTCCAGTTTTGTCACTGACGAGATACCTCGTCGAGACAACCACAAAGAGGGGTAAATTCTAAAGTATTTTTCGCTGCAAAATATAAAAAATTTCCGCTGTGCAGCTGGTTAAGAACAGCGGCACCGATACTTCGTCAATCGCTTTAATGAGGATTCAAAAGCTGTTGGCATGGAGCCGCTGTTGGCGGGGATAAATGTTCGCCAAACGTCACTTCCTCTTCAAAGTGACAAGGGCACTTAAGTCTCTTAATTATAGCGAGCAGCAGCGTCTAATGTTTTTCGCCCCCAGGGTGTCGGTCGGAGGGGAGCGCTGTTTGATAAGGCGGCATAATTTATGGATTCCGAAGGGGGACGGATCAGAAAAATGAACAGTCGGCAGCTTTTTTTATCTTTCAATATTGAACTGCTCTACGGTATTTATACCGCGCGTTTTTCTTTTGGAAGGGACTGTTTAATATGAGCTGCTGGTCCCAGATTTGGAGTTTGCTTTGCTTTGGATGTAAGTGTGAATTCTACGCATGTGGAAAGCAGTGAATGTTACGCTACACAATTACTAGTTTCCGAGTTTTAATTTGCAGTCTCATCTGTAAAACATGCTTTCTTGCAATGCGACACGTAAGGCGGAAAAACAACTATACAGTTGAAAATATTATTTACAACAGGCCTAGACCAACTCAAATCGTTCTACGGCTCTGACGAGGTATAATTTTCCGACGGGCTGCATATGAAATGAGTACAGCAGAACCTTGATTATCCAAGGTAATGTGGACCTCGGATAAACAGTGACTTGGCTTATAAGGACGTTGTAACACAAACAGCCAATACAGAATACAGAAAACATTTAATGCTACTACTGCCACTGAAAGATTTATAAAGCTAGTATTAAGAGCAATCTATACTAGGATTTGTGTCACAGTACACATTTATTGACAATTTTACAATAAATCGTAACGTGAGTAACACCTTTTAAACTTTATTGAAAAAATCCCTAATGGGTCTGCTCCCTGGGTGTATTTCTCTCCTGTCAGTAAAACTTTCATTGTGTGTGTCTATTACTTGATGTATATCTTATGTCTGGCGCAGAATGGCCAAATATGGCCTTTGCGCCATAAAACCCCACAACCAACCCTAAGGGTCTGCTATTTCGCAGAACTTTTTCGCCTACTTGGACAAAGTGAGCAGACTCGTGATGGAAGCTTTATTTAAAGCTTAAAAAACACAGTGTCAAATTCGGCTTGGATAACACTCGGTTAATAGGAGCTCGGGATGATCAAGTTTCTACTGTAGTTTTAAAAATAAAATGAAGTTTTTGTAAAATTCTTTGCATTCACTCGTGCTATAATTGTATTAGTGAAGTGTTTGCTTTTCTTTACGACTTCTAATTTCCAAGAGGTCCGCGGTAGCCCGGATGGAAGAGTAACGAACTACCAACCGGAGGGTTGCGAGTTTGAATCCAACCAAACACCGTCGTGTACAAAGGGGGCTGGTGCACGTTAAATCTGTCGTGGCCTCAAATGTCCTTACGTTGGCGTGGTGTGGAAGTTTGGAGAGTGGGGTGCCAGCTCAGGTGTTGCCTCGTCATCTGACCGTGGTTCAAAATTACGTGGTGTTGTCCTCGGATCTTTCCCTTTGGGATTGATCCCGGACCGTCACCAATAGCCCATTGTGTTGCTCCAGTGTGACGTTAATTGAAATACAAATACAAAAACTACTGTAGTTTTAAAAATAAAATGAAGTTTTTGTAAAATTCTTTGCATTCACTCGTGCTATAATTGTATTAGTGAAGTGTTTGCTTTTCTTTACGACTTCTAATTTCCAAGAGGTCCGCGGTAGCCCGGATGGAAGAGTAACGAACTACCAACCGGAGGGTTGCGAGTTTGAATCCAACCAAAGACCGTCGTGTGCAAAGGGAACTGGTGCACGTTAAATCTGTCGTGGCCTCAAGTGTCTTCACGTTGGCGTGGTGTGGAAGTTTGGAGAGTGGGGTGCCAGCTCAGGTGTTGCTTCGTCCTCTGACCGTGGTTCAAAATTACGTGGTGTTGTCCTAGGATCTTTCCTTTCGGATTTGATCCCGGACCCTTCGCCAATAGCCCTTGCGTTGTTCCAGTGCGACGTTAATTCAATACCTACGTACCATACCTTTCCTAGATATTACCAATGCCTTATTTTGTTAAAAATATTGCATCCAATAGCAGTTATGAAGCAAAATTTATATGTTAAATGTTGAATAATTTCAATGGAAAATTTTGCTTATTAGCATTATAATAATTATAATTTTGGAGTTGATAAATCTAGTACAAAAATTCGAGGAACAAAAAAATTAGAATACAAAGGAAAATTATACTGATTAAAATTTTTTATACTCGAGCTACTTCATCTTATTTTTCTATTTTTTACTAATAACCCTGGCTAGGGTTTTCATGATCTCTGAAACTAGCAGTACATTAAAAAAGCTGGGCTTCAAGCTGGCGCTTATACTAAGCAAAAATATATCACTATTCCGGAATCGTTAGATCATTACGAGAGGTATGAATTATAATTATTAACGGATAATGCGGTTTTAGAAAAGACAAATCTAAAAATTGCTTGAAAATGCTACGTAAAAATGTATTTGAGATCGAAACAACTGTAAGAAATGACATAAAAACTGAATAGAATTTTCAAGAAAAAAATGTGTGCTTCAAATAAACCACGAATGCTGTAGCAGTTTAATTTGTCATCCTCTCACAATGATAAAGTAATTCGAAAACATCGAATCCATGGTGCAAGTGTACCACAAATAATAAATATTGATTGGAAATCTGAGTGCAAGACTACGCTGAAAGTTCCTCATTTTTACTGAAAATGAACTTAATTGGCATTCGTAATCACTCCAAAGTTCAAAATCGACTTCTGAAGAAGTCATCTCAGAAAAAGCTTTTGTAATTTGTCTTACAGCAAGAGTGTGAATATGAAATGGATTATATGGGTGGATATATTATGTACACATATTTGCGTCCGAAGTAAATTGTAGAAGCTATGAAAAAGTTAAAACGATGTTAAAAAATATTTTCTGTACACTTAAATAATGCTTGCATTTTTCTATGAAATAGAATCAACATTTAACCAATTCAACCCGAGCATCGCCGGGTAATTCTAATAGACTAAAATGAAACAAGAAAAATACATATGCAACTTAATATTTTCTAACAGCTCCTGTGTCAAATTGAAAATTTTGATTTTACTAACAGCTGAATACATTAAACGTGCCTCGCAATCTGAAAGTTTCTGTATTAGTAGTGCAGAATTGAAAAGGAGAACTATTATGCTATCATATTCCATGTGTATGTTTTCAAAATAGAATGGTTCTATGGTCCGTGAACAAAGTTTTAAACTTCGAAAAAAACCCTTTTACTACAGAAATCACAGGAAGGCACTTTTAATAAACCAAGTCACTCTATTGAGTTTCCTGAAATTTCATTAAGGGATAAATTTTCCTCGACAACGGTGAAAAATGGGGTTTCGGGGAAATTCATCCAAAAATGCCCTTTATCTTGAAAACGCAAAAATATGCAAAATAATGACTTGAAAATAACAAAACATTGTCTTAACTCTCTGAGTGGTTCACACGCATATATCCATTCTGCAACCAGTAGTCTTCCTTGCATGTTTTCTAACCAGTTTTGACCTTGACCCAATCGAATCTTTTCTAGAATTATTTCAACTAATCGGTGTGTTTATTGAGTCCCTTGACCACACACACCAATCGAATCTCATAGAATTCTTTCAACTGATTGATGTGATTATAAAGTCCTTATGTGTACTGTGCGGTAAAAGTTATAATATACTACTCGATATTACTCGGAAATCTCGTGAGGCCCAAGGGTTAAAATGATCAGAAACCTGAAAAGTTGTCATTTTTTGTGTGAGTATCTAATGTTTCTGTCTTGCTAAAAAATGCCCAAATCATCAAAATTCTATCCTACTAGTAACAAATGATTAGTTCCAAGTATATATTTTTCTTTATAATAAAAACGTTATGAATTGTAATAACATATTTTTGCATTTATGTATTTTTGTAGAGAACGCGTATCAATAATATAAAAAATCAACGTAAAAAAGTGAAGTGAGTATGTAATGGAATTAATGTAAGAAATATTTATTAAACTATTGGGACAATAATGAAATTAAAAAATTTACTAGATTAATTCTAAAAATCACAAAATCAAAGCAATTTAGGAGCGATATTTTTTTGAAACATACTGATATGAAATTAAAGCCATGTGAGTTAGATTTATTAGACGGAATTATATATATATACAATAAAAATATAATTTTTTAAATACCAACTTTTGTTATTAATAAAGACTCAAAAGGATTTTACCTCATTGGAGTATATCTTAGACCATCGATTTTCAACCATTTTCATCTCATGACACAAACTAATTACTAAAATATTGTAACACACCAAAGATAAATTATATTTTTGCCAATATGACGAAAAAATAAGTTTAATTCTTATTGATTTATATACAAAAGAAATAAAAATACTTACCTGCCATTTTTACTCCAAAGTGGCTTCTTAAAAATATTTTGAAGTGATTTATTTATAATAATTCGTAATAAAAGATCATACTAAAAATGGCTTATTCGGGTATTACTTGAAATTATTTGTGAACACACTTGTCAAAAGTTCAAAACTGAACCGTTGAAATGAAATAAATCTTACAGTTTAAACCGTTTCACCATCCGCACGGTATTCCAGTATAATTTTTGCGGCACACCGGTTTAACCCTCCAAGTAGTTTCGACGAGATATCTCGTCCATCAAGATCTGACCAGTTTTGCTAATGACGAGATATCTCGTCATAAAGATATTGCCGATTTTTTATGATGACGAGATCAAGATCTGGTCAGTTTTTTCTAATGTCAAGATACCTCGTCCAGACAACCACCAGGACGGTTAAAATCGCTGCCTTATCGTGATAAGTTGAGAATAATCTTTCTCAAATAGCGATTCAATTTCCAAATGATAATTCTAGTCTAATAATCCTTTTTTAAAGATATTTTTACTACCTTAAAATCAAGATTATAAAGGTTTTAATTCTTAAAACATCGTCGCCTCACCTTGCGAACCTTCTGCCTCCCACAGTTTTAGAACAACTACCCTGTTATATATTTACTCTTTGGTAATTAAATGTATACAACAATAAAACAATCCCAACAGCTCAGTCAATTGTTAGAATTTCGATCGCACATTAATTCCGTCGTTTTCGGTAAATTCTCCCGGATCATCTTTTTACCCCAGTTTCATGAAAGCATTAGTTATCTGGCCTTGATAGTGACCAGCTCCTGGGATCATCGTGAGCCCGTGGTTCAGCCCTTAGAGGTTCCTTTGAAAAGGACACGATTTAAAGTGTTTCAACATCCGTAAGGTACACACCAGTACCATTCTCAGGCTTAAAATCGCTGCCTTACCGTGATAGTTAAGAATAATCTGTATCTCAAATGGTGATTCATTTTCCAAATGATAATTCTAGTCTAATAATCTTTTTCAAAAATAGTTTTACTACATTAAAATCAAAATTTCAAAGGTATTAATTCTTAAAACATAGCTGTCGAATATCTTTTAAGAATTAAGCACCTTATGAACCTTCTGCCTCCCAGTTTTAGAACAGCTGCCCTATTATCGTTACCACCACGCCAAAGACACCAATCTGCAAAATTAACGTTTCTACTAAAACGCGTTCAAAGTTTTGATGCTTCGAGAAAAATCGAGTTACTACTCAAACGTTGTTTTCTCATGAAAATCGACATTTCCACTAAGAATCAAGATGATTCGTGACTTTGTTATAGTATCAAACATGAAATGGTGACTCGAAAAATGCAGTTAGGTGAAAATCGCCAAAATAGATTGGTGCCTTTGGCGTGGTGGTAACGTTAATATATTTGGTATTTAAACGAATGTATACAGCAATAAAACAATCCCAACAGCTCAGTCAATTGTCAGAATTTCGATCGCACACTAATTAAGTCTTTTCCCGTAAATTCTCCCGAATCATATCCGTTAGTTATATGGTCATGACAGTGGCCAGCCCTTGGGCTCATTGTGAGTCCGTTGTCCAGTTCTTATAGCTTCCTTTGAAGAGGATCCAATTTAAAGCGTTTTACTATCCATAAGGAACACCAGTACCCTCTCCGGTTGAAAATCGCTGCCGTGCACCACTCCGCGGTACAAAGTATCAATAATATCGCAAGCAAAGTTCGATAAATCCTAAACACATTAATGGTTAGATGCTACCAATAATTATTCCACTATCATCCCCGATCTTAACAGAGTTTAAAGAGTTTCTAAAGATACGCCGTACTTACATAGTTTCGATTATAATGTGGGACATTTGTGTTCAGATACTCCTTAAGAGTCGCCGTTTCGACGTAACCGCAATGTGCAGTAACGACAATTATATCCACATTACGGACCATCAACGTAACCACCTTATCGCCCAAATATCAACTTCTGCTGAGATAACCGGAACCGGTGGGGAAACAGAAAAAACGGAGAAACCGTTTCCAACGAGTTATCAGATCCCATTTCATACCCAGTGGAAGAAACAAGACCGCTTGCCTTATCAATTCTGTCCCTAGCATCTTCCCAGTTACCCGAACCAGATAGCTTCATTCCACGCTTCTGTCAATTGCTATTTCAACGCGGCCTTTTAAAGAAACCGTTTAAGTGGAAACTTTTCTGCTAATGGAGCGGTTAGTTTTTCAGGCTGCGGCGACTATTTTTCTTTTGGGATCCATTGTCAGTCGGGGGTATGCCTGAAAAATTGATGCTAATTGAAAGATGAAATAATTTTTTATTATTTACAAAGAGTTGGGTTTTGATTACTTTTAAAAACATTCTTTAAGTGTCTTTTTACAGTGATAGTTAGGACGTCATGTCAGTTCTATTTTGATTAGATTTCTTTTTAAATAAATCGTAATGAATGCCTGCTCATTAGGCAGCAATGTAGTGCAAAGTGAAAATCATATCTGGTATCATTTAATTTGTACAACTGATTTTTACTACATGATAATTTAAACTTATACATTTAAGTTAGTAAAAAATTTGTATAATCTATTTTTATTTCAGTTTTTCACTGTTTTAGAACTTTGAATTGCCATCCCTAATCCTTAATATGAAGTTTTAACGTTTTATAATATACTAGCAGAATTACCCTGCATAGCTCGGGTTGAATTGGTTATAATTGATTGTAATATAACTCAATGGTATTCCTATGGGGATTTCAAATTGTTTTTAGCCCCTCTGCAGACCCACGACAAATCTCGCCGAACAGGGGTTAATATATATATATATATATATGTTTCCCGTAGGATTCTAAAAAATAAGTGTACCAAATTTGGTGTGGATTGGTCAAGCGTTGTAAAGTACACAAAGACGCCAACTCTGTTTTATACATATATAAATTTGAAATAGATCTCTAAATATTTCATTCCCAATATTAAGACGAAAAATGAGAATCTATGGTATCATGCAAGTATATATCATGTGCCTCATTCAATTTTATAATCTCAACGGGTTCGTAAAAAAATTTTAATTTTCAAAGGGGTCCTCTTGGACTGAAAAGTTTGGGAACCACTGCTTTGCAATGTTTCTCGACCTCACAACATATCCAAGACGCATGAATCCGCGATTAAAAGGAAATCGCATGCTACTCCGAGACTTGTCAAAAGTCAAGTTAGAGGCCGAGCTCCTTGAAAAGGGAAACGCAGTCTGTTAAGGTGTGATGAAATGTCTGCAATGCATCTGCCTCGGGTTCTCCCGCACAAAAGATTACATTGATGGCGACAAGGGAAGTCAGCCAACAAAACCTGCTGACAGATGTACTTTGAACTGTCATCGATAATCCTAATGTGAAGTTTTAACATTTTATATAGTTTACAGAGATCTAAGTATTTTACTCCCAATATTAGTACTCCAAGTGGTTTCGACGAGATATCTCGTCCACCAAGATCAGACCAATCTTGCTAATGACGAGATCATCTAGATATTGTCGAATTTTTATGATGACGAGATTAAAATCTACTCGGTTTTTTCTAATGACGAGATAACTCGCCCATTAAGATCTGCTAATGACGAGATATCTTGTACATTAAGATCTGCTAATGGCTTTACTAATGACGAGATATCTTGTACATTAAGATCTGCTAATGGCTTTACTAATGACGAGATATCTCGTGAAGACAACCACCAGGAGGATTAAGGTGAAAAATAAAAATCTGGTATAATGCAAGTCTCTCTTGTGTAGCATTCAACTTTATAATCTCAAGGGGTCCGCGAAAATGTTCAATTTTCAAGGGGCCCTTGGACAGAAAAGTTTGGGAACCACTGCTGTGCAGTGTTTCTGCGCTCCCGCATATGCGAGATCGACCTCGAAGCGACATCCAGGCGCATGAATCCGCGATTAAAAGGAAATCGCATGCTAGAGTAGTCTCCGGAGACTTGTCAAAAGTCAAGTTGGAGGCCGAGCTCCTTGAAAAGGGAAACGCAGAGTCTGTTAAGGTGCGATGAAATGTCTGCAATGCATCTGCCTCGGGTTCTCCCGCACAAAAGATTACATTGATGGCGACAAGGGAAGTCAGCCAACAAAAGCTGCTGACAGATGAAATATGCGATCGCGGGACCGCCGTATTGACGACTGGAAAAAAGCAGCCAGTGTGTCCGATACGAATCGATGAACTCACTGCGTATCTGGGGTCGTGTGAAATCAGTCTATTAGCAGACCAAAGGCCGATTCTGTTCAGAAAGGACAGTTGTCGTTTATCGGCTGGGTGCTCGCCCCCCTTTCTTTGGATTGCGAAGCTTTTTTGGCGAAGCTCACTTACTTACCTTTATGACGGTGTAAAAGCGTACGCCATTGTTTGGGAGGGGATAGGGGACTATTTCAAAGGGTGCCTATTCAACCTTGCCGCCTTCACAATTTTTCAAGTGTGCGCGTTTTATAAAGACGTTTTCCGTCATGCAGTTGCTGAGTTTGAAGTGAGTGGTGCAGGGGAGACTGGATGGATCGGGGTGGGCGCCGTTTGCGCACCGACGCGTGTTCGGACTCCATTGGCGCCAATTACACCTTGAATAATGCTCCCTCTCCCTAGGTTACGCAGTTTAGCTTACTTTGTAACGTACCCTCTGTAAAAACACTTAAAAAACTGCAGTTATAAATATACTTGGGAAAGTTTAAAAAGCGTACTTTCTTCCTTGTCTTTTTTTTTATCACAGCTCTTGAAATACTCTGGGTATGATATTTAACCCTCTGAGGGATTCACACGCATCTATCCACCCTGAAACCTAGTCTTCCCTGCATGACTTCTAAGCAGATTTGACCTTGACTAAAATCTCTGCCGTTGGCTTACAACCAATAAATGAGGTTATTTAGCCATTGTGTTGTGGAGGAAAAGCAATGCTACACTGCTCAGAAATCTCATGACGCTTAGAGGGTTAATTAATAAAAGGACAACTACTTATGTCCATGTTAACCATGGTATTTATCTTTGAAATATTGTTAGCACTTTGATGGGACAATATGCTCAGTTTTGCGAGAAAAAAAATTTATGGGTCATCACCTTAAATGAATGTATTTTGCACATAACAAATTGATTTTTTAATTTTTTAAATGTATTACGTCTCACCACACATCTAGAGCACTCCTAAGCGTCAGAATATCACATGAGAATATTTATATACCTTAGCAGCCTTAACCCTCCTGGTGGTTGTCTCGACGGGTATCTAGTCATTAGCAAAACTGACCAGATCTGGAGGATGAGATATCTCGTCATTAGAAGAAAACTAACCAGATCTTGATCCCTTCATCGAACAATCGGTAATATCTTGATGACGAGATATCTCGTTATCATCAAAATTGGTCAGAACTGGATGGATGAGATTTCTTGTCGAAACCCCTTGGAGGGTTAATATAGCTACCCTTGACCATTTCAGGGAGGTGTGGCGACAGACGTTCCACAGCCCCTGAAAGGGTTGATAAAAAGCAATAAATTAATGTTCAGAGGTGTAAAAACACATAAAGGCAGCTCTGAACATAACCGTATTAGATATGCAGTCACATAATTCTTGTTTATATTTACATTTACCAATCGCATATACGTATCCTTAATAAGTATTTCGACGAGATGAAGTCGTCAGTTCACCAACGATCAATATCAACCCCTAAGTGACACCACACTCATAAAGATAGATATAAAAGCAATATTTCTTTCAGGCATTTCTTGTATTTTTATAGTCACAAAATTATTAACAGATATAAGTATTTATGGTGTTTTATAGCTTTCATTGTTTCAACTTTCATAACCTGAAATGTATCGGATTAAGCAATTTGTTTCTATATACAGAAAATGTACGTGACTTGTGCAATTGCATTTATTTTGTGTAACATTGATTGAAAGTTCCAATAAATCGCTGAGCGTTTCCTCATCGAAACCGATCGGAAAATACTGATCTTATGCCCTACGACGTTAAAAGGACACATAAAAGAAAAGAAAATCGGGACCAGTTTTGATGTTCTTCCAATATTGCACAGCCGAATCGGATAAAATTGGCTATGAATTGTACTACACCTTCCCTTCAATGTCAAGTGCTTGTTAAGACATAATCCCTCCCCAAAGAAAGACGCTGGCATTGGGTCATCAATTCATTGGCAGACAGAATAAATGTCTTTCCTCTTGCTATAAAGAGAAGTTGATTAGTTGTTTTACGGTCCTCTTTATAGACGTCAGCCCTTCAACACGACAGTAAGGTGTCAACGGCATTTTACGATCGCCGAAATCATTTTCATCGTGGTATAACGAAACCATCAATCCTCGTAAAACTTTTGTGACTCCCTTCGAGTTGGTAAACTTTATTCGACTCGTAAAAGACCCCTGAATTTCAAGTATCCATGCATTAGACCCTTTTCTCAGAATGGAGTGCAATTGTAATGAAACTCCTCGAAAAGTTGGACCTACACATGTATATTACATACTATATATATAAATAAAACCTTCCCTTTAAATTCTTTCTCTTCGTAAAGCGACTTCTGCAAGATTTGCGAAAGTCGCTTTACGCCCAAGTTTTTAAAGTTACTGAAAATTCAATTTGTCCCTCTTTTCTGAGATTTATGCATTACATTGCTTTTTTATTTTGTGTAATGAAAATCATATAGTCGGCTTACAAGTGAAACATTACTTCATTATTTTCAAATATGAGTTAGTTTTTTAGACTAGAACCGGATTTTTTAAACTGGTGAAGTCCACTGAGATAATGCATCTTTGCATGAAGGTTAGATGTCTTGAGAAACGCAAGCAAATGAATAAATGTACATTATTCTAGTTTTATTAATAAGTTACTATAGCAATACATAATAATGATGAAGGTATTTTTCTATGAATAATTGATGAATTGAGTAAATACAAGGGTAATAAATAATTGTTAGAATGATAGCATTGCTTGAAAACAAAAAATATTTCCTCTCCATTTTTTCAGAATTGTGTTTTTTGACCTAACATGTTTCACTTATAAGCCGACGATATGAACAATTATCGCCGAATTAGAATACCTTTATTGATTCTGCCGAAAAGTTTTACTCTTTACTGTCATCGTACAGTCCATACAGATTATACTCTACTAGTTGAACTAAGAAAATTTAGAATCTCAAGACTCAATTGAAGAGACATCTAGTTTCTTGAATTGTGTATAATCCATACAAAATATAAATGGGGATTCACCAGCAGAAACTGGCATGTTAATTCGTAACTGAATAGGTCATTTCTTTACTCTTATTTCACAATTCCACGAAATCATTTGCAACACATGGAAAAAATTGAGCATCACCATATTAAAAACATAATACAATACTAAATTTATTAAACGAGGTGTCTTGACTGAAAGAAAAGTTTTAACAAGGAATATTCTAAGCTTTGTCATTAATAATGATATTCAAAAATATACTCATACAGATAGATTCTATGCATAAGTTGATTTCACCGCAATACTATTTGTTGGTCAAATATGTTGAGTGATATTAAAAATTTGTGAGACTTTATATATATTTTTTTTTCTGAAGTATATTTACTCAACAAAAATATATTTCGCAGAATTTTGTTTTCTGCACTTTTATTTTCTATCTTCATTTATTTGGTTCCCAATTACTTAAATTCTTGAATAAATACAGCTGCATAACGCGGATGGTACAGTAAACGAATTCGAAAATGCAAAACAGTACAAGAGGAGTACTCTAACTGCAGGTTTTGTCTGAGTTGTATCTAATGGAGATGTGTAGCACGTCTTCACATAAGACTCAAACTAGAGGTATAAATAATAAATTAGAAAAATTATACTTTATTAATTAATTGTTTTGCTTAGATTAAGCACACATTTTTAAAGAATAAATTTTTAGCGACCATGATAAAATCATTGGAGAAATTAAAAAGTATAAATCCAACCCTGACATTTCAATCTAAATTAGGAGGGTTTGTTATGGGATGTTTAACCATGGCATGCACAGCTTGAGGTCTTGTTAGATGACATCTTAACTGAAATGGCGATTCAATTTGAAAGCTCTTGCAAAGTTCCTCCCATATAAATTTCCGTCTATGGGTTCAAGGGTCTACAATTAGAGAATGACAGGTGTGTCTTAACGCTTAACAGTAAAATTACTTAGTTATTATTGTTTATATGTCAATCAAACTGCAACATTCCCCCATCTCAAACTCCACGTGAACTTTCGGAAGGGAGATAATTGACAGCCAACCTATTAAGTCATCTCACTAATACCGTGGAAAGATCTCTTATAATTGACATAGATGACCGGTTTATTTTTTATTTCAAGCTTTACAGATTATCGGCGATATTGAAGTTCGTTCTGCTTCTATACGCCATTATTTATAGGTTAGAAGTGAATAGTATACTGAATACTCACTGATTTTTGTGTCATTGAACTAGTTTAGTCTGATTTCATGTATACTAGCTCTTTCTCTTTTGCTAATAGTATCAAATAACCCATAAAATGCCTACAAAACAATAATAGTCACACTTATTTATATATAACATGCATTGCATATAATTGGGGTGTGACTACATATGTACAAATATAGAATAAAACTGCCTTATTTTTACAAACCGAGAAAGCTCGGAGTGAAACAATATAAACCGACCTTAATTATAAGCAATTCCGTCAAGTCCTAGGAGTCCGCTGTGAGTTGTAGACGGTTCGATTCTTCCCTCTTATTTTCTCATTTCTCTTTCTTATGTCAGTAAAACTTTCAATGTGTATTGTTACTTGATGCCTGTCTTGTGTCTGGCGCAGCTTGGCCAAGTATGGCCCTTGTGCCCTAAAACTCAATGTAACCAGCCAACCAACCTAGGAGTCCGACCCTCTTTCCCCTCCATATTTTATGGTCTGAGCCTGGACCTCTCAAACATGAGGGCAAACTATAGTAAATAATATAGGTAGCCAAGAGTATATATGAGGGCTTGACCTCACTCATTAGATCGCTTGGCCGCTATATGAGGAGACTAGTTCTAGGGATTCAACGCTCTTGCTCCCACACATATTTTATGGTTGGAGCATGGACCCTTCAAATATGAGGGCAAAATATATCAAATGATATAGGCAGCCAAGTTTATATAGGGGGCTCGACCTCACTCATTAGATCGCTAGCTGCTATATCAGGAGACAGGGGCATCAAGTCCTAGAGACCCAAACCTCTTGGGCCCTAATATTTTATAACACCAAAACACCAAATATATACATATCACTGTCCCCTGATATAGAAGTCACGCGAACTAATGAGTGAGGTCGAAGGCCCCCATATATATATTTGGCTACCTATATTATTTCTAAATTCATGAAAGTACACTTCTAAATAAATCCACAAGTAGAAGTAACTACCAAATTTTAAAAAATTTACCTTATGAAAATGCATTGGAATTAGGTTCTAGAAAAGATTGAGATGTTAAACCTAACTGCAACATCTATTTTCGGAAATATTTCTCTACGAAACTCTAAAGCAATAGCGTGTGTTCCTCTCTTCTATGTCAAAAAATTTATGGGTGGGTGTACGTCCATTCACTTGACGTTCTGTCTTGTGTTTGGCGTAGCTTAACCCAATATGGCCCTTGTGGCATAAAACCCAACCAACCAGCCAGCTTAAACAGTAGTTATTTCGTTGATATCTAACAAATAGTAATTCTTTTAATTCTCCTTGCGTCCACGTATTAAATTTGAAAACTTGTTTCCAACCTCTCGTTGCAAATGCGTGTCGCAAAATTAAAAGCTTTTCTCCAGGTGCAGACTTAAAGACGATATTTTTACTCAGACCACACCAGTACGATCTATGCAAACGCGTTCGTGAAAAAGATCCGAATTCTTTTGGAAGATAATAGGCTTTTGTCTTTTCTTTAAAATCTGTCTTTTTCTCCTTCTGTTATATCATTAAACTGCAATCAACCAACCAATTTACGTTCCTTGCCAAATAAGAGTACATACTATTAATTATAATGTCTCTTCCGCCGCTACTGACACCCTTTGATATTATCCAAATTATTTCTGCTACGGTGCTTGCTCCTTGATCCATCCCATCCAAATCATTTCAATGGTGACCGCCAGGCCGAGACTAATTCTCCAGTTACAATCTGGAGCAAGGAAATCTACCTGGCTTCAAGTGGGATGGAGGTAAATTGTAATGCCCTCTTGTCAGAAAAACGGCTTCCTTGGGTCGAAATGAAACCCTCAACTTGAAGGAGACGTATTATTACCTGTGACAGGTAACAGACAGGAGGAGGGGCTAGGTTCGGGGAGAAGTTAAGATTCACGCTTAAAACTAGCGTTCACTAACACTTATGAGGTTATTTCAATTACTTGGGGTGGATGCTGGACACTCCGAAAATTGTTGTTTTCGGAAAGACGCTCGTTCAAATTGCGTCTTCGTTGAGCTATATGGAATTGACCAATTGACCAAAAATAGGATCTCAAGCCTGGATCGCTTCAAACAGAACTTGCTGGACAGGCTGGATAATTCAAAGTGCTCTTTTTTTACATTGTCTATTGATTGGTTTTCAAAGCGCAAGGGCCATATTTGGCCAAGCTGTACCAAACGACGTCAAGTACATGGACATACTTAAGCAAAGTTTTGCTGATACACAAGAGAAACAGTGGCGCCTACAACTCGCAGGTTGCGCAGTGGGTAAACCCACTGAGCCAAGGCGATCCCTATTGCATTTTGAGAATTTTTTACTTCATACTGAGACTTACGTTTACCTATGCGTATCCACCTCGAGAAAAGCGTCGCATCTTAAAATGAAGATTTTATTTTTTCAATTTATAAACGATCCCATTGCACTCAAATAAACCGTGGAACTATCAAATCAGGAAAAAGGCTATAAATTTGCAATAAAGATATGAACTTTCTGCAAATTCCAAATTGAGTAGAAAATTGTTTTTAAAGGTATTCAATCTGTTGATTCTTTTGTGCTGTTTGTTTTTCATTTGTGCCACTTTTGTCGAGAAGGGCGATGTGTATATATATTTCTAATACCCGTCTTCGGCCTTCGGCACTTGAAGGGCCGAACTGATTGCTATTCGTGAAGGTGAACCCAGTGGGTAGGCCACCTTTATTTCTAACAGGGACAATCACCAACTTCCAAGATTTGTAGACATCCAATGAAGATTGTTCATCAAATGAAGACAATTTGTAGAATACAACATCAATGCATCTGCAAACCGGTATTCGTACTTGGCACCTACTGGGTGGCAATTGGTTGGATTGGATTTAATGGCGCAAATGTGCCATAATTGGCCATGCTGCGCCAAACACAAGACATACAACATCAAGTAGTGTACATACGCACACAAGGATAGTTTTACTAACGCAGAAGAGAGCAATACACCCAGAGGGGAATCGAACCCCCTACAACTTGCAGTACTGGGTGACAGACAAACGCTAACCCCTATACCAGTAAGACGGCTGGTACGATATATTATATGGGGAATCTTGGCTTCAGTTAAAGTCTAGGGAAAAAAAACATTTCGTTACCACTCATGCTTGTTATGCAAAAGAAAACTACCCATTGACATAAAAAATATCCTAAGGCTAAATGATAAGAATGCATTTGAAATACCTAATCACTTTCATTCAACCATTGTAGAGTACAACAGCAGCACATGCCTGGTCCCTATTGAAATTTATTTTAATGGGTGGACCAGAAGAGACATCTCGTAAACAAACACGGTAGGTTGCGAAAATGGGTTATCGAAAATTCTTATACCCCAAAATTTAATTTTTTCTTCCATAGTTTACTATTTATACGTGTACTCAACACATGGCATATGATAACCAGTTCAAAAATCGTATAAACGTAGGAAACTGTTATAATTAGTGTATGCATACTTTATGGGTCATATTAATTTATGCAATATGGAGCACTTTCGATTGTTTTTTAAAGAAAACAGCTTGAATCACCCGTTCTTTCGATTTTGAGTGCACGAATTCAACAAAATAAAGTATAGGCATAAAAAAATTTGTTGCGAGATAATTTAGACCAGAATAAAAAAATATGGTGCTCATGTTTGAGACAAAGCTAGCTGCTCTGGATAATCTGGTCTTCAGCGTGGATTCTGGGTCTGAGTTTGTCGTTTGGTGTCAAAAACGATAGCAGTGATATCGAGTTGGCAGGGGGAAACATCCACGACGGTCACCATTCCTGCTTTTTCGTATGGCAGCTTTCTCCTAATGCGCTTTCTGAACCCTATTTATTCTAATGATCTATTTTGTTCTAAGGGGTCTACAGCCTCTGTTAAATATGGGTGTCGTGAAGACATTTTATTGTGTTCTGTTACCTATTCGGATTCATGTTCTACTGCAGCCTGTATTATTTTAATCCATTACTGTATAAAAGACACTGTTACAAAGCTCATTCCAGATATTTTGATGCAACAACCTAGTTTTTGCTGCACCTTATTGTGCAACTTTGGCACAGCTTGTCCGCTTTTAGACCTTGCGCCATAAAACCCCAGCATCCAATCCAACCCATCCTTCTTCATTTTCTCCTCCCATTTCCTTTCCTTTCTCAATTACTTGGTGTTGTGTTTAGAGCAACTCAGTCAAATATGGCCCTAAAACCTCAACCAACAAAATGCGTTTTCACACTTTTTCAAAACTCGCCTGCCCTGAGGTCGCCCGCGTTGTCGCTGAGTTGTTGATAATCACGAGACCGAGGCGAGTTTCCCGAAAGAAATAATTTCTCGTCATTTGCGCATTAAAAGCGAGCGTTAAAAAAGCGCCCCACTAAACGCCTGATAGCGTCTAAGGAATCGGATCTTGAAGAATATATTGCGGCCAATCGATGTCATTCTCACCTGCAAATTTGGCTAGGCAGTCCTTTAATTGGATCGTTAAGGGAAAGTTGTATCTGGGAGGTTTAATTATGGACGGCTCCCGTTTAATAAGAAGACATTTGAAGGAGGGGAGAAACCTTTTCCTGGCCATTGAAGCCTATTCCGAGTGTTTAGCCCTCTCTTTTGTAAGATCGAAGAGCCGTACAATTATTTTTTACTGTCCAACTAACTTTTTCCGAAAGTTTTTATCTTTGCGGGGAAATGTTCGCAAAGTGCCGGCTTCCCTCGTGACGTCACGCCGCTGACGACCGGAATAATAATTATCGCGTCACATTCTGCGCGGTGGCTGATGGGAGAAGGGGTGCTATAAAACTGTAGAAAAAGCTCCCCGCTTATCGGTGCGCACTTATCGTTCCGCGCCATTAATGGCTTATTTTATAATGCTTCATCTCCCATTTCCAGTTAATTACTGCAGACAAATGGTTTCTAAAGTCCTTAATGACTTATTTAACTAAGTATTTAAGTCGATAATTTGTCGCTGTTTTTGCGGCGGGCTGGCTTTTTGGGAACAAAAAGATTCCGCCGCCTCCCCCCGCCTGCTCCAAGGCGGCCAATCAAAGCGCGATGATGCTCGCCTCAAAGGGAGGAAAAGCGATTTTGAATAATAATTATTAGCGTCGATTACTGGTCGCGGGGAAATTTATTGCGCTTCATTAGCGCCGCTCAAATGTATCTGCTAATGGCCCAAATTGATTGGCGCAAAAACCCCTTGTCCGCCGCCCAAAATCCTCGCTACCCCTTTTGTTTGACGCTCGCTCTGATAACAAGAGCCGTTATACACAAATTGAATCTTTTGCGGCGCTTGGAAAAAATTTGGCGAGTATTAAAAATCTACGCCTAATTATCTGGCGGCAGCCCGAGTGTCCTCCCAATGACTACATAAAAGAAAATGTTGCTTTTTCCAACGACTTTTCGCCGCCGTTTTTGCTCGGATTATCACGATTATGAAGCTATAAATTAAGAACAGCAGGAGAAGTTGGGCCACAAACCACTCGTGTGATTGAGTCTTTCATAATTAAAACGGATTTTTATTTCGCGTCCGCATTAATTTACTCGCCCATTGAACGGCGTTTGTAGATTAATGATTCGATCCCTTGCAAGATAGCCATTCTTATGGGCCCAAGACTTTTTGGGTTTGCTTCCCCACATTAATTCCACTCGCCCAATAACCATTTTTATTTGATTTGATTAGCACAAAGCTGCCTTTTTTCGTCTTTGTGCCGTCTTGGGGAAATTAATAACGTGCTGGACTGAAGATTGAACAACTTCAATTTCAGCAGGCTTCTAATCATGCAGTGCCGGGGACAAAGAGTAGTTAAGCACATTTGATTTTGCCGATTTATTTAAAACTAATTCATGCTCTGCTAATAAAAATAGGGACCACTACCTTGGCGGGACAGCATGAAATGGTTATGGCTGTCTATGGTATGTGGTATAAATATGATATATGGAAAGAGCAGAACTGTAGAGTTATATTTAATCATTTTAAGGGCATTATTGAAAAACAAGTTTTTGGGAAAAGTTTATGGGTAAAGACATTACCTTATATTAATGTATGTTTCACTCTTAAAAGAATTTAAATACAAATTTTTGTTAAGAGGAGGTGGAACCCCCTTCTGTCACACTGGTCTAGACCACTTCTAGACATCAGAATGTTAAATGAGAGAATATTTATATACCTTAGTAGCCTTAATACTATAAGTGGAATATTTATATATCTGGGTTTCATTATTTCTAGGAGGTAGTAAGCTCCCACTACTTTTTGAATGCTGTAAATTAACTACTGGGTACATCTCTTCGTACAGTGGATGCTTTATATTAATCCTCCAAGTGGTTTCGACGTGATAATCTGTCCACCAAAATCTGAACAATTTTGCTAATGACGAGATCTCTCGTCATTGATATTGAAGATTGACGATTTTTGATCAAGATCTGGTCAGTTTTTTTCTAATGACGAAATATCTCGTTCATCAAGATCCGGTCAGATTTGCTAATGACGAGATACCTCATCGAGACAACCGCCAGGAGGGTTAAGAGAAGATCTTATAGCTGTAACGGGGATTAAATTTTCAAATATCAACGCTCTCAAACATCTTCGAATATACCGTAGGTTAACATTTTAAATACTTATATTCGATGATCATTTAATATTTTATCGAAAAAGCATCTGGTTTGGTTATTTTTCAAAAACTTTCTATGAATATCGTATATGACATAAAAATCATTTTTCATGAAAATTTTTCTAAGAGAATTCCCTTCAATTTCGTTTTAGTATTTATGTGTAACAGAAATAAAACATAAAATATTTTACATACCAATGAAGAAAAGTTACATCTCTAAAAATCACTGAGAAAAGTTGCAATGAGCCTCAAGAAATGCAGTTTTGAAGAAAACATTACAGCTGCCAGGAACAAAATAAATTCTAAACCATTCATTTTGATTTGAGATTTTTACTTTTTTTAATTCTCCATTTGTTAATGATACATTGCTACTATCTTCGCACATTTTGCAAAGTTTAAAAGGTATCGAAATATTATTTCTAAACGATTAATCACATTTTTCTGAAAACTGGGTTCCTTGGGGTTGTGACGAATTAATCCGAACTTTTGTTGGACATTAAAAAATAACATTTATTTTAACACAGACAAAACAATGGGTTTACAATGGACGCGCGAAACAAAAATGCTTATTTTCGAATTAAAATTTACGAATTGCTACGAAGACGTCTCAACTAGACGGAGTCCGTGAGCTAACTGTTTCTCATTCTCCTCACATGCGCAAGCGCAGTATTGAAGGACTTTTTAACAGGAAACTTCCGGGTCTGCAGCCGGCCATTCTAGACTCTTAGGCGCTAAGATGTCACAGGGTATATATGTATACCTTTGGAGGGGCAATTTTTTTAAATTAACACGGAACTCGGATTTTATAGATTTTGCTATTGTATTCTACTAGACGCAGCGTTTTACGGCAGAAAATGTTGTGTTTTGAATTTATATTTTTATAAAAATGGTGTAAAAAGTGTAAAAAAGTAGCCAAAAATACAATCTACGCAAAACTTCATATTTTAAAAAATAGTTAACATTTTTCACAGTTTGTAACGTGAATTATCTCCTAAAACCATTGATTCAGGTATTGAACTACAATAATTACTATATTGTTATATTTAAATTAATTGTGGACATTAACGTCAATCATCCCTGAAAAAATTGAAAAAAGAGCAAAATGCAAAAAATATCCAAGTTTACATCTTGCTCAATTTTCTAAATGCATATTTCTTAATAATAGTTCAAATCCTGCTTTATAATCTTCAGAACATGAATAAAAATTTTCAAAAGTATTTAATTGATGCACTCTGAGATATGGTGTTTTGCGGAGAGTAACGCTTAGCGAAAATTGCATTTCGAGAAAAAGCCAAAAACAGTATAACCGCCATCTCAAATATAGATATCAATACTTTTTAAAAGTTTTTTATCTCCAGTTCTAAGGGTCGTAGAAGTAAAATCCGAAATGATTTGAAGAGCTAAGGAGTTGCAGTATAATATGTAAAATTTTAAAAATGTGAAATTTGGGTGAAAATAGAGTTTTAAAGGTATACAGATACCTTAGTAGTCATAGCACCATATATGAAATTTTTATAAGTGTAAAAACAATGTTTATAAGCCATTTAGCAGAAATAATTCAGTTTCGCTATTTTTGCATTTCCCTGAGTTCAGCTGACCGAATTTCAAGCTGGCCGAATTTCTGGTATAATGAGTAAAAAGGGAAACCAATACAGTCTAATCAGAAAGAGTCCATTAAGCCGAAAGTTAATGAATATTCCATACAATAAAGTACTGCATGCTTCAGTAACACACCGATGTCCCATATGCAATGTCATTGCTTGTAATGACGGATGCATAGAGAATTTGTGATTATAGATAAATTTATAGATTTCTCATTTCATTACTTTCGTTTTGTCTAAAATTATCATGTAATTTGAAAGTGCTCTTTCTCAGTCATCTTTCGGAATAGAGAAAATGTCGAACCGGATGAGAATGGTTACCGTTGTTTGACAAAGAAAATTCGAATTTGGCGCTAAAACTAATCTAAATCATTTTTCCTTCACTGTTTCGGTGATTTTATCTAGATGAAGAGATTTTATATCAACTTCGTACATTAACACGGAATCTGTAGTTTTAATAATTTTATTAAAAAAGGTTTGTGAAAAAAATTTAACAGATGACACAATATTTTGCAATTTTTGTTATATTGGTAATTCTTGTATTGAAGGTTACCCCAGAGAGTGATTACGCTGCTATTACACCAAGCTGCTCAAAAAACTTGTCCCTCAAGTAGAAGTAAGTGTTTTGTTTATGCACTGGCAAAAAAAATTGAAACACCCCGAAGCCAGAGTTCGATCGAAAAGAAACTTAGCATGTGATGGATATGAAGATAAAGAAATAGTAAAACAATATAATTTACGGATGATTACTATTGTAGAATTTCAACAGGAATGTCATAAATCAGTTGTAAACCCCCTTCTGACGGCGATACCTGACGATGTACGTCTCGGGATAGTATACGTATGCTATCTTATGGATCTATCGTGGCCTCAAATGTCCTCACGTTGGCGTGGCGTGGAAGATTGGAGAGTGGGGTGCCAGCTCAGGTGTTAACCTCGTCATTTGACCGTGATTCAAAATTGCGTGATGTTGTCCTCGAATCTTTCGCTTCGGGTTTGATCCCGGACCGTCGCCAATAGCCCTTAGTGTTGCTCCAATGCGGCGTTAATTAAAAATACCTACCATACCTACCTATGGCAAATAATGCCAAGCATTCTGTAGATGCGGCTTCAGAGCTCTAACTGTATCCAATAGAGCTTGAGTACTTTTATCTACATTAGTTCCAAGCACTAATCACGAGTTCGAAACTCGATCCAACCAAAGACCGTCGTGTACGTGGGGCGTTAAATCTGTTGTGGTCTCAAGTGTCCTCACGTTGGCGTGGTATGGAAGTTTAGAGTGGGATGCCAGCTCAGGTGTTGACCTCGTCATCTGATCTGGTTCAAAATTACGGTCTTGTCCTCTGATCTTTCCCTTGGGGATTGATCCCGGACCGTCGCCAATAGCCCGTAGCGTTGCTTCAGTGCGACGTTAATTCAACTACCTCCACCCGAGCACAAATTTTTCGACAACTTAGAGAAAGTTTCAAGTTTCATTTTAATTCTTCAAAAACTGCAGTCACTAGAATCTCGTAAATAAAATTTAAAAAAATGTATATTTTGACTATTTTATGTATGTATAAATATGTTAAGCATTTGGAAATATATTAAATGGGTATTTGATGTCATGTCAAAATATCATTGCGTCAAATATGTCAAAATATCTAACTACTGAATTCAGCTTTGCTCTGAACTACTGAATTCAGCTTTGCACTGAATTTTTTCTGATCAAAATCCCCTAAGCGTAGTTCTCAAGCATTTTTCATCCAATTCACCCTTTGAATCTACAAATATAGCCAGGCTTCCCTTGAAGTTTTTAATGGAGGATCACTTTCAAGGGATTCTAATTCAATCCAATTCCTAAAATCATGAAATAAGTATAAACCGTTTGTTACACATCAGTGATCAACGAAGCATGTTTTTAATGGTGAGAAAGCGTTTGTTTTCAGTCTTATGTCAGACTTCAAAAATAAACTGGTACCAAAGTAAGAAACATGTCAAAATCATCAGTTCGTAAACTTTGCCTTCAGATTTAATTTTGTTATAATTATAAAAGCTTTATTTCAGAGAAGTATTTTGTTGTATGGCTACCTTACAGCAGCGATTTCAATCTCTCTTATCTCTTCACGCATAAACTCTGAACCAAAATTCTGTGGCACACTAAAAATATACTATATTTTTTGCCGATATGACAAAAAAGCATGATTTTGAATGATTTACAAAAGTAATAATAATAGTAATTATTTACCCTTTTTGCTCCAAGGTGGCTTTTTAAACAATCTTTTTTAAACAATTTATTTTGGATCCTTTGTAATAAAAATAACATTCAGAATTATATATACGGGAATTAAATTATCCGGGTATGAAATTATTTGTCAATGCACTTGTCAAAAGTTCAAAACTAAACCATTGAAATGGAATAATTATAAGTTTTTAAGTTTTACAATCCATTAGGCACACCAATGGCATTCTCGTGGCACATCGGTTGAAAATCTGCTTAAGACATCTGCTGTGATAATCTGAGAATAATCTTCTCAAGTGATGTTTCAATAACCAAAATAATTCTATGAATATATTATAATTATTTAAGTTTATTAATCCTTTTTAAAAAAAGGCAGCTTTATTTCCTTAAAATTAAGATTTCAGAGGTATTTAATTCTGAAAACATAGTCGCCCTACCTTACGAACCTTTTGCCTCCCTCAGTTTAAGAACCGCTGCCGTAGATATATTTACCATTTGGTAATTGTTTAAACCAGCGATTTTCCACCTCGTGACACATAAACTAATTGCTAAAATTCTGCGGCACACCAATATATATATATATTGCCAATCTGATAAAAAAAGTTATAATTTTGATTGATTTACAAAAATAAAAAGAGTAATTTCCTACCCTTTTTAATCCAAAGTGGCTTTTTAAAAATATTTTTTGAAGCATTTTTATTTATTTTAATAAAAATGATACTCAAAATTATACGGGTAGTATAAAAGCTTGAAATTATTCGTGAATACACTAGTCAGAAGTTCAAAACTAATTCATTGAAATGAAATAAATCTTACACAATTTGAACCGTCTCACCATCCGTAGGACACAGCGGTTGAAAATCCGCTGGTTTAAACTAACGTACCAACAACAAAACAATCCCAGCAGCTCAGAATCAATTGTTAGTATTTCGATCGCACATTAATTCCGTCTTTTTCCGTAAATTCCCCCGGATCATCTTTTTATCCCCAGCTTCACGAAAACATTAGAGTTATCCGGCCGTGATAGTGGGCCGCCCCTGGGCTCATTGTGAGTCCGTGGTCCAGCCCTTACAGCTCCATTTGAAGAGGACCCGATAAGACACCCCTGGAACCCATTATACAATTCATCCTTCCAGAGATAAGGGTTTACACGGCAATTTCCCATCCCTAATGGAGTTTTATGACTCCGACTCCAGAAGAATCATTCTTTCACATTGGAAGTTCCAGCAGATAAACCAGCTCCCAATTTTTTTCCCGACTCGTTTTTACTTTCTGCCCTGGGATTTTCCCACCCAGACTAAACACCCCCGGAAGCATAAGGCGCGGATACAAAAATTCCCTCTCGCCGTCTGCCCTTTCTTGCTGGTCTGCCCGGGTTTTCTTTCTTTCCGTCTCTTGCCAGATTGGACGGCCGATTTTTGGAGTCCTCGCCTCTTTGTCCCTGCCCTGCTGGACTGCAGGAAACTTTGCTTGGTGAGAAATAAAAACGGGAAAGCGTACTGAGGCGGTCCCGAAATTGAAAGAATGCATGGATTGAGGTGTGGAAATTGTATGGCACTTGGAAAGGATTCGGGAGGTAAATAATCGGATATAGTTCAGCATGTACCTTTTAGGTTATTCTCAGTACCTTGCAGGTAGTTCGTTATGTACAGGGCTGAAAGGGCCGTGGTAGCCCGGTTGGAAGAGTAACAATAGGGTTGCGAGTTCGAATCCAACCAAACACCGTCGTGTAGAAAGGGGGATGGTGCACGATAAATACTTCGTGACCTCAAATGTCCTCACGTTGGCGTGATGTGGAAGTTTGGAGATTGGGGTGCCAGCTCAGGTGTTGCCTCGTCATATGAAAAATTACGTGGTGTTGTCCTTGGATCTTTGCGTTAGGGATTGATCCCGGACCGTAGCCGACCTTGAGCCATAAAACCCTAACATCCCATCATCCCGGACCGTCGCCGATAGCCCGTTGTGTTGCTCCAGTGTGACGTTAATTAAAATACCTACAGTACAGGGCTGAGAAGAGAAAAGCACACTTTTCTTATACGAGAGGTAATGGTAATTAACGTCGCACAGGAGCAACACAAAGGGCTATTGGTGACGATCCGTGATCAACCACAAGGGAAAGGAATCCGAGGACAACACCACGTAATTTTGAACCACTGTCAGATGATGAGGTCAACACCTGAGCTGGCACCTAACTCCAAACTTCCACACCACGCCAACGTAAGGACATTTGGGGCCACGACAGATTTAACGTGTATCAGCCCCCATGTACACGAAGGTCTTTGGTAGGACCGAGTTTCGAACTCGCAACCCTCCGATTGCTAATCCGTTACTCATCCAACCGGGCTACCGCGCCCCTTATACGAGAGGAGGGCCGCGGTGGCCCGGTTGGAAGAGTAACGGACTTGCAACCGAAGGGTTGCGAGTTCGAATCCAGCCAAACACCGTCGTGTACAAAGGGGGCTGGTGCACGTTAAATCTGTCGTGGCCTCAAATGTCCTTACGTTGGCGTGGTGTGGAAGTTTGGAGAGTGGGGTGCCAGCTCAGGTGTTGCCTCGTCATCTGACCGTGGTTCAAAATTACGTGGTGTTGTCCTCGGATCTTTCCCTTTGGGATTGATCCCGGACCGTCACCAATAGCCCATTGTGTTGCTCCAGTGTGACGTTAATTGAAATACCCCCCCCCCCTTATACGAGAGGAAATATTTGTTTCGTGTATCCTAAATTATTTTGTATGCACACTCCACGCATATAATTGATCACCATGGCCGTTTCTGAATTCTTAGCTGCCCGCCTTGCAAACCTCAGCAAGTCACCCCCAGTTCTCAAAAATATTCGATTTTCTAAAAAACAATACATCAAGCACGTATTCAGAAAATAATTTCGGATGGTCCAGTCTTTCTAGTTCTCCAGATGCCGTACGTAGTTCAAAATGACGAAGTGTCATCGCATTGTTCCCTTCGGGATTGACGTCGCCAATCGCCCGTTGTGTTTGCTCCAGTGCGACGTAAATTCAACTGCCTACCCTAAATGCCGTAATTTTAAATGAGCAGTGCGTTTAAAGACTTTTTCGACTGTTTTCTGACGGCATGTTTTGCCTGTGATTTACGAAACTGATTTTCTCTGATATAACTAACTTCAACATGTATGCAAGAAAAATGCACACTTTTCTAGATGAAAGTAAATATTGGCTAATCATAAATTAATATAACATTCTTTAAATTTCCAGGTTTTGACCTCGTCATCTGATCGTGGTTCAAAATGATGAGGTGTTGCCCTCCGATCTTTCCCTTCGGGCGTTGTGTTGCTCCAGTGCGACGTTAGTTAAAATACTATAAAATACCTACCTTTCCCATCGGGATTGGTCCCAGACCGTCGTCAATAGCCCGTTGTGTCGCTCCAGTGCGACGTTAATTCAACTACCTACCTAGTATTTCAGGCCAGGAGCTAGTACTTGCCAGAATGTTATGCTTATTTAAATTTTGATTAACGTTACTTTATATTTTTAACTACTAGTTCATCGCACCAGTCTTCATCTTTATATGGAATGACCTCCATTCACACTTGTTTTTCAACCCTTTGTTTTCAGCTCTTTTCTTAGACTGTCTCGATTCTTTGTCCTCACCTCATGTCCAAGATGGCCCTTGCTCCATAAAACCCCAAAACAACCAACCAGCCTCATGTCCAAGGGCCCCATCGGCCGAATCCTCTAGCCCCTTGTGAGGAAAAGTGATGTGAATCCTCACAAACAGGTTACAATATGACAATGTATTTCTCATCGGCATGAAAATAAGCATTTAGTGTGTCCAAAAAATGTCGATTAATGAGTTTCTGCTGTAAGCCGAAGTAAAATTATTTTTGATCACGACTACCACATGTGAAGAACTGAGACGAGTTGCTTGTTGTAGCGAGGAGTGGACGTATCATTCCTATGTTCGATCCACGACTATAAAACTAACTTTTTTAATCCTCCTGGTGGTTTATACGAGATATCTTGTCCATCAAGATATTGCCGATTTTTTTTATGACGATGGGAACGAGATCTGGTCAGTTTTTTTACCAATGACGAGATGTCTTGTCTCCAAGTTCTGATCAGTTTTCTTCTAATGACGAAATATATCATCGAGACAACCACCAGGAGTGTTAAAGAATATATTTTATTCATAATTTATTCATCCCTTATATCTGTAAGCATGATACTTCTATGTATCGCATCTTGATTAATATCAAATATAACAGTTACGTTTACGAGATAGAATTTTCAATTTCCTTATTAATCTTCCTGGTGTTGTCTCGCGAAGCATCTCGTCATTAGCAAATCTGACCAGATGCTATGGGCGAGATATCTTGTCAGAAGAAAACTGACCAGATCTTGATATCGTTGTGAGCAAAATTGTTCAGATTTTGATGGACGGGATATCATTGAAACCGCTTGGAGGGTTAAATACATTTTCAAATGTCTACACACAATGCCTTTTCCATTAAATCTTAACAGGTTTTAGAGTACAACTAAAATTCAAGAGTTTTCAGCTCAGAATTCAATTCAAAGTTTGCTTTTAAAGTACCTCTTGATTCGAATTTAAAATTTCATCGTTTTTATAATGTGGTTGCATTGTTTTTTAATCTACTTTATGTTTGTTTTGACTACTTTTGAATTTTTTGGGATATTAAAATGTGAATCGATACCCTTTTGAAGTCATTTTTATTCTTAATCAGTTATGGATTTTATTTTACCTTCCGTTTGATGCAGATTCTTTTTTTTGACCCCTTGTTCACAAAATCCAAGCAACATAGATTAAAATTACTCTCTTAATGACAGTCTCGGTTCTCAGCAATGTTGTAAACATTTGGTGTGTATCACCTCCTTTTTTAAATATCATTTACTGATTACTTGGTGAGCTACAGAAAGCAAGTATTTTCGACTACGAGAGCAACCGAATTGCTGATATTCAGTCAAAGCAAACCTTCGAAATATCTTATCCCCGAGACGGTCTCTGCTTCAATAACCCAATCCCGCAGTTTGATTGGTAATCGAGTTTGCCTTCTACTTAAACTTGTTAAAATTACTTTCCTATATTGACAGTCTCCATTTCTCATTCTTATTCATTTCCTTTTTAAAAATTGACTTTATTAGTTATCTGGTGAGCTACAGAATGCAAGTATTCTCGACTACGAGCAACCGAATTGGTGATGTTCACAGTCAAAGCAGGCCTCCGAACTGTCTTATCCGAGACGGTTTCGGCTTCTTCGATAACCCAATCCCGCAGACTGATTGGAAATCGAGAATGCCTTGTGACATCTTAGCGCCTAAGAGTCTAGGATGGCCGGCTGCAGACCCGGAAGTTTCCTGTTAAAAAGTCCTTCAATACTGCGCTTGCGCATGTGAGGAGAATGAGAAACAGTTAGCTCACGGACTCCGTCTAGTTGAGACGTCTTCGTAGCAATTCGTAAATTTTAATATGAAAATAAGCATTTTTGTTTCGCGCGTCCATTGTAAACCCATTGTTTTGTCTGTGTTAAAATAAATGTTATTTTTTAATGTCCAACAAAAGTTCGGATTAATTCGTCACAGACTAGAGTTTTGGTGTCAGAAGTGGGATGGAAGCAAGAAAGCAGGAAATGCAGGTAGGCCCACCCTTGTATTAAATTAAATTTACTAAGGTTCTGGCTTACCGGAATTAGTGAGGCAAAGAGCCTAAATAGTTTTGGTTAAAAAAACAAACAAAAAGAAATGACTACATATCCAATTTTATTTTGTGGTTATTTAAATTTTGTCTTTATGAAAGTTAATAGAAGTTGATGATAAAGTGAATTTGCATGTTCTACTAAGTAGATATTATCAAGTTGATAAAGTCACGGCCAAAAAGTGCCAAATCGAAAGTGAACGAAAATTTAAATTTCGTTTTGATTTTACTGAAATTTTGTGTTTTGTGCATTTAATGATTTGAAAAGAATCAGATAATTTGAATTACATATGGTAATTACACATTAGTAAAAGAAAACAAATATTTAATTGCAACTATATATATTGCATCTTGTGTATTGTATATGCTACGATATAGTTTAAGATTCTGTTATTATATTTGAGAATTGTGTTTGATATTAAATCTTATCTAGTATTTGAAGCATATTTGGCATTGAATATATTTTGTGAATCATATAGTTATTAGAAAATATTGGTAACTATATTTATGATAACAAAATTTGATTGTTTACTAATAAGTTATTCATCGATCATGGCTTTTCTTTCTCGTGGGAGAAAAGAAGACCTCCTCGAACTCGCAGATGAACTTTGTGAAAAAGTATCGGATAATTGTAAACTGGTTGAGATAAGGAAAATTATCCTAAACAGTGAAAACTATGAAGAAGAGGAAGTTAAAATTTCTTTAACTCGTATTATGGAAGATAGGATAAAGAGAGAGAAAGAAGCAAAAGAAAAAGAAGAAATTGCCAGACGAGAAGCAAAAGAAAAAGAAGAAATTGCCAGACGAGAAGCAAAAGAAAAAGAAGAAATTGCCAGACAAGAAGCAAAAGAAAAGGAAGAAATTGCCAGACAGGAAGCAAAAGAAGAATTTGCCAAAGAGAAAGAAAGGGAAGAACGTAATATTCGAATGGAAGAAATAGCTTTAGAGAAGAAAAAGCTAGAAATGCAAGCTGCAAGTGAGCTAGGACTATCTAATAGAGAACGGATGCCAAATCATAAAATTGAGCTCATCAAAATTACCCCGAAATTTGAGGAAAAGAAAGATGAAATGGGTCTATATTTAATAAATTTTGAAAGAAGAGCTGAGATGGCAGGTGTGCCTAAAGAAGATTGGGTGCCGTATTTACTAGGCGTATTGCCTTCGGAAATTTCGAGCATGATGGCTAGAGAATCGCCTGAAGATGCAAAGAATTACGATTATGTGAAAGATATTATTCTTCAGAGGTATAAAATGAGTTCTGAGAAATTGAAGCAGATGTTTTACTGTCATCAAAAAGTCCCGGATAAAACATGGAGAAGTTACGCTCATGAACTTACAAGCTACTATGATGAATGGGTTTCTGATTTGGAAATCAAAACTTTTGAAGAACTCAGAGACTTGCATATCACTGAGCAGATGAAGAGACGAGTGCCGTCGGAAGTAAAAGAACATTTTCTGGAGGAGTGGATGGGCTTAAATTCTCCGTTAGAATTAGCTAAAAAAATAGATCAATTTGAAAGCTTAAAGGAGAGTCTTACACCCAGAAATACTAAAGGTCCCCAGAATGAAACAAGTATCAAGAAAACATATGTTAGTTTTCATAAGTCTAAGGGAGAAAATAAACCCTTTGGAAAAACAGAAGTAAACAGAGAAGATTATAAAGAGAGAAATTTTGAAAAAAGAAAGCAACTTCAATGTTATGAATGCAATTCCTATGATCATCTTAGACCTCAATGTCCTAAGTTGAAGAAAACTGAAATCATAGCTGCTAACGAAATAATGGGAAAGGGAGTAATAGATTTGATGTCTCCTTACACTAGTGTTGGGACTGTAAATGGGTCTCAGATTTCCATCTTACGAGACACAGGAGCCAGCATAGATCTAATTCCTAGGAAGTTTGTTAAGCCACACATGTATACGGGTGAACATGTATGGGTAGCATCTCCTTTAGCGGGTAACCCTATTTGCTTGCCTATAGCGGAAGTAAATTTTGTGTTTGAGTTGAGTCATGTTATAACCAAAGCTGCTGTCAAGGATAACTTCTTAGATAAAGAACGCTACTTACTAAGCAACAAGACCGTTGTACTTATAGAAGATATGAAAAAAGACAAAGACTCTGATATTGAAGTAAAAGACTCTGCAACGCCCAAGTGCCAACGTTCTCCATATTTAAATGAAACATCGAAAAACGACTGCCCTTGTAACAGTAACCGTTTTAGTTCTAGCAGTGTTACTCCTAAAGAGACTGGAATCGTTGAAAATTTGTTACGTTCATATGGTTTTATACAATGTTGCGAAAGACAAGCAATATATTTTTTTCACTACAGTCAATTTTCTGGAAATATTGATACTTTAAAACGTGGTGATGCAGTTGAATTTAAAATCACTCATAATCGTCGTACTGGAAAACCAATTGCTAGTTCTGTTTGTAAAATAATGTGTAAAGAGGCAGTTTCTGGATTTGAAACCACTGAAAAAAAGGAAAATACTGAAGGTAAAGTTGCTTATGAAAATCGTGGTGAACGGCCCTATTCTGCTGAAAATGTTGATGGTAATGTAGATTTTCATCCTCCTAAAAAGATCACTTTTAGTATTCCTATTGACAAAAATACAAGAAACCTTAGACCTTGTAAAATGCGTTCGGAACAGCCCTTACCTGTGAGATACCGTGGTGTTATCTGTGCTCTTAAAGGAACATTTGGTTTTATTAAAAGGGGTGATGTAAAGGATATGTTTTTCCACTCTAGTGAATGCAAAGTGTTCAAAAATCTTAATCTTGGCGATGATGTTGAATTTGGAATACAGACTCGTAACAACAAGGAAGTTGCTGTAAGTGTAACTAAATTGCCCTTAGGGACAGTGATATTTGAGGACGTTGAAACTGAAAGTTCGGTTGGTGAAATAACTGAATGCTTAGACAAATCTAAAAGTCGTTTGAAGAAAGCATAAAAGTTAGAGATGAAGTTGAATTTACTGTGATCCAGGATTACGAGGTAGTCCATAGAAAAGGAAAACAGCATATAACACTGATAATTTAAGTCGTACACCTCACGTACAAAAATAAAGTGCTATTTTTTTGTGTTTGTATTTGTGATATCTTGCATACATAAAAATACTTTATTCCTAGTGTACATTGATACATTTGAATTGCAAAAAAGTGTTAAATTTGAATTGAAAATCTAAATATTTTGAAATTGAATTTCTTCTTTGATGATTATCACTGAGTAAAAATTTTGATTATACTTTGTTAAAAATTATATGTTTTTTTTTAATTTAGAGTAGGCGGTACGGCCAGGATCTTAAGGGTGTATGGTCTACTTGCATATTGCTTTGGGCATGAGTTGTTGCCTTCGCGAAAATTCTGTTGCTGCTGTTTTGTATCTTTTTTGCAGGTGTCTGTCTCTGCAGAAAAAGAATCTTGAGGAGGGAGGAAATAGACTGTGACATCTTAGCGCCTAAGAGTCTAGGATGGCCGGCTGCAGACCCGGAAGTTTCCTGTTAAAAAGTCCTTCAATACTGCGCTTGCGCATGTGAGGAGAATGAGAAACAGTTAGCTCACGGACTCCGTCTAGTTGAGACGTCTTCGTAGCAATTCGTAAATTTTAATATGAAAATAAGCATTTTTGTTTCGCGCGTCCATTGTAAACCCATTGTTTTGTCTGTGTTAAAATAAATGTTATTTTTTAATGTCCAACAAAAGTTCGGATTAATTCGTCACAGCCTTCTAGGAAGAAAGAGCACTATATATTTCTTACTCTGCTTAATCTCATTAAAATTGCTTTCCTATACTGACAGTCTCCGTTTCTCATATATTTTTTATTCATTTCCTCTTTTTAAATTTCTTATTCTCGTTATCTGGTGAGCTACAGAATGCGAGTATTCTCGACTACGAGAGCAACCGAATTGCTGATGTTTACCGTCAAAGCAGGCCTCCGAACTGTCTTATCCGAGACGGTTTCGGCTTCTTCGATAACCCAATCCCGCAGACTGATTGGAAATCGAGAATGCCTTCTAGGAAGAAAGAGCACTATATATTTCTTACTCTGCTTAATCTCATTAAAATTGCTTTCCTATACTGACAGTCTCCGTTTCTCATATATTTTTTATTCATTTCCTCTTTTTAAATTTCTTATTCTCGTTATCTGGTGAGCTACAGAATGCGAGTATTCTCGACTACGAGAGCAACCGAATTGCTGATGTTTACCGTCAAAGCAGGCCTCCGAACTGTCTTATCCGAGACGGTTTCGGCTTCTTCGATAACCCAATCCCGCAGTCTGTGATTGGAAATCGAGAATGCCTTCTCGGAAGAAAGAGCATTATTTCTTACTCTACACTTAAGCCCACTTGAAGGCGGCGAAACCTTTTCGGTGGGAAAGCGCGCGATACTTCAGCTTAAGAGGTCATTTATTTATTTTGACTAACGGGAAATGGCGGAATTCAAAGCTTCAACCAGCCGAGAGAAATTCGGCGCGAAAACAAAAGCAAAGAAAATGAGTCGGGAAGCACGGGCTTATTGCCCCAAAAAGGATTATTCTTCACTTTCGACGGAATCAAATCCCCCGGGGAGTTTCCTTCAATCCCCTCCCACGATTTCGCTCCCTCCTGCTTTATCTCCCCTCCCTTAACACCTCCAAAAGGTCTATTAAAAGTCGTTTCCCCGTAATCGAATTTCGAAGCTGGAAGTAAGAATGGTCGAGCAAAAAAATAAACGCCTCTCGCACCGTTTAAACGCCGCTATCGACCCAGCCCGCACATTTTGCTCAAGCGGCTCAAATGAGCCCGTTTAAGGAAAAATAGATTGCCCGGTATTTCGGGAGGAAGGGTTTTATGAAGCGCCGTGGAGTGGATTCGGGCTCAATTAGCCCGCCCAATCCATTAGGAGGCTTCAAAACTCCCTCGCAACTCTTGGCCACGCCCCCTTACTGATGGAGCCACTGCGACTTTGCGTAATTAGCGGGACTCCGGTTTCTTAAACAATCACGGGGTTAGCCAGGTTGGAAGAGCAGTCGGAGGGTTGCGAGTTCCAAACTCGGTCCAGCCAGACCGCCGTGTACGTAAAATCTGTCGTGCCTCGAATGTCTTCACGTTGTCCAGGTGTTGACCTAGCCATCTGACCGTGGTTCCAAATTACGGGGTGTTGTCGGATCTTTCCCTTCGGGTTTGATACCGGACCGTCGCCAATAGCCCGTTGTGGTGCTTCAGTGCAACGTTTATTACTATCTACGTACCTTAAATAATCGCGTGGGCATTTTTACTTTGTAAATATTCTAGCAATTTCATATTATAATATAGGCAACAAGTGCGCTGCAAGAATGTTCCTATCGAATGGTGAAACGGTTTAACCCTCCAAGTGGTTTCGGGGAACTCCACTGCGCTAACAACCTACGATTTGTAGGCGGCGCGAGTTCGATTCCCTTCAAATGCGATTTCTACCTGGGTGTATTTCTCTCTTTTGTCTAAAACTTGCATTGTGTGTGTACGTCCATTGCTTAATATTGTATGTCTTGTGTCTGGCGCAGCATGGCCAAATATGGCCCTAGCGCCATAAAAACCCAACCCACCACCAAGTTTTTTCGACCAGATATCTCGCCGATCAAGATCTGACCAATTTTGCTAATGATCAGATATCTCACCATCAAGATTTGGGCGATTTTTTGTGATGACGATCAAGATCTGGTCAGTTTTTTTCTAATGACGAGATATTTCGTCCATCAAGATCTGGTCAGTTTCGCTAATAACGAGATACTTCATCGAGACAACCACCAGGAGGATTAAATTGAGTAAGATTTTTGCTCTGAGGAAAGCTGTTCGCCATCGGGATGAGATTTAATCCTCCCATCACACAAAAATCCGTACGCGTAAGATAAATCGGTTGTAGGAAATAGATTGATCTTAGGCCCCAGATCTGATACGGTCCTCTAAGTACTTTTTATCAGGCCTGCAGATCAGATGTGGCCCTCCAAATAATTTTATTAGACCTGCAGACCAGATATGGCTCTCCTAATATTTTACCCGTTGGCGTGGTGTGGAAGTTTAGAGAGTGGGGTGCCAGCTCATGTGCTCTCGTCATCTGACAGTGGTTCAAAATTATGAGGTGTCCTTGGATCTTTCCCTTCGGGATTGATCCGGGACCGTCACCAATAGCCCGAAATGTTGCTCCAGTGCGACGCTAATTAACTACCTATCTTATATTTTTAGCCCAACTGTCCAGAGACAGCCGTCTAAATATTTTTATCAGGCCTACAGACCATATATGGCATTCCGAAGCCCGCAGACCAGATATGGCCCTCTAAATATTTTTCAGGCCTGCAGACCAAATACTGTCCTCCGAATAGGTTTGGTCTGCCGCAGTCCGAATACAGCCTTCGGGACATGTTTTCCCGGCCCGCCAGTAAGACACTGCCCTCCAGATGTTTTTATTAGGCTCGCAGATCGGATACGGCTCTCTGACTAGATACGGCCCTCGTAATGCTTTTATCCGGCCCGCAGGCGAGACTTAATGGTCCTTCGAATAGGTTTCCCTGACCTGCGGGACAGATAAAGCAACAAAATCGGATTTATGAAGATTGTACTCTTGCAATATCTTTAGATGATCTAAAGATATTGCAAGAGTTCAATGTATTCAGAAAATACAAGACCCCTTAAATTTTGCAGCATAGCATATTAAGTTTGGCTCATACAATCCGGAAAACAAACAAGTAAAAAATATCCAAAAGTTCTTTACGGGATGACGTGTTAAGAAATCAAATTTTTATGAAAATGACTGTTTCATTTTTGAGTATTTTTTCAAACACCCTAGATCTATCATAGAATCAATTAAATTTCGAACCATAATTTGATGCTCTTTCCTTCATGATAGGTTCTTCAAATTCACTAGCTGGAAAGAATTACCTACTTTTCGCACACTTTATGGTCCAAAACGCTACATATTCTCCACGAGATTACTTCGGCCAATACAAAACGTTTTCTCCTTAAGTGTCGCGTCGTCATCTGACCGTGGTTCAAAATTACGTGGTGTTGTCCTCGGATCTTTCCCCTTGGGATTGATCCCGGACCGTCACCAATAGCCCGTTGTGTTGCTCCAGTGTGACGTTAATTGAAATACCCCCCCCCCCTTAAGTGTCGCGAGATTTCCTAGTAGCGTAGCATGCCTTTATCCCACACTTAAAATCCTAAATAACCACATCTATTGGGTGACCTTTTAGAAAGATTCTACTGAGCCTTAGAATAGAATCCCTTGGAAAAATTCTGTTTGCAATCTTCATAATAGATCGGAGGGTTGCGAGTTCGAAACCAACCAAAGACAGTCGTGTACGAAGGGGCTGGTGCGGATTAAATCTGTCGTGGCCTCAAATGTTCTTACGTTGGCGTGGTAGTTTGGAGAGTGGGGGTCTATGGGGACTATATGTCTATTGGGGACCAGCTCAGGTGTTGACCTAGTCATCTGACCGTAGTTCAAAATTACGTGGTGTTGTCCTCGATCTTTCACTTCGGGGTTGATTCTGGACCGTCGCCAATGGCCCGTTGTGTTGTTCCAGTGCGACGTTGATTAAATACCTCTACCTACCTTCAATAATAGAATCCCTTGGAAAGATTATATTGCTCGTTATCTTAGAATAGAATCCTTTGGAATTATACTGCTCCTTTCCTTGGAAGTGAATCTATTGGAAAGATTCAGTTGGTCCTTTCCTTAGCATAGAATCCTTTAGTAAGATTGTGTTGGTCGTTTCCTTATAATATAAAACCTTCGGAGAGATTCTGTTAGTCACGAAGGTCCAAACTGGTTACAATTCGTGCAGGAAAAACTGCAGGTTGCAAGGTAAAATAATGCGTGCGAACCCCTCAGAAGGTTTAAATAAATTTTTACTCAAATTAGCTTTGCTGACAGGAAGACTATACATGTTGATGTCTATTGGGGACCAACTGAGAAAAGGCCGAATGGTATTAGATTTAAAATGCTACTAATTAAAACAAATTATTTGGGTAATCTGGATACCAATTATTTTTACGTTTTAACATATTGAAGAATTCAGTGTATAAATTTCTTTTACAGCTTACTTAACAATCATTTTTGTTAGTATAATGAAATGTGTCAATGTATATAATAGAGAAAAGTGTTAATTTTGCTAACTATATTAATTTAATAAATATATAGGAAATTAAGACAGTATAGATTATGACCTCTTTCGATCTCTTCGATGTTGATTAACATAAAGATTAGTCTGTAGGATCAACAAAGAACAATAATCCCCATTTTGACGATGTTCATTGCCATTCAATTTTTAAAACTTCCTCCACACTTTACTCGTTAAACCCCTTGTGGAACCCCATCCATATTTTACTGAACACTAATCAAATATTTTAAAAATGTTACATAGAATTTGTTTTTTCAAACTCCATCGAAAGTTTTTATGCCAGTGTTTAAATTGGGTTGTTTCTCATCTATTTTAAGGTTTCTATCACCTACCCATACTTTGTGTTGAAAACATTTCTTTCTTTTATTTACTGTCTTCATCTTTCTAAATGTTTTTACTTGATTTTATTTCCACTGTTTATACATATGGCGCAGCTTGTCAGCTATCGGACCTTGCTCCATAAAACCCAAACCACCATCGGCGACGCTCACAAAGGGATTAAATGAAACGTAACATAGCTGTGTTATTATTTACCTTTTTCATATTTTCCCATTACAGTTGTCAATTCCATCAGGATCGACTTGTTCCAACTTTTCACTCAAATATTCATGCACCATTTACTCTAACACACACAAGTAATCATTTTAATTTAAGTGCTGTTTTTCACATACGTGTTTGATGGGTGTTGAAAGTAGATTACAAACACCAATAAATCCATCTAGATTGACTTGTTCAACTTTTCACCCAAACACAGGATCTAAAATATTGATGCATCATTACGTTCACAAGTAAGCATTTTAATTTGCACTGTTTATTACATACGTCTATCTGATGGGGTAAAAATACATTTAAAACACCAATATATCAAGATGAATTATCTTTTACCTTTTCAATAGCATTACAAAATTAATTGCATAGATAATTTTATTTACATGGAATTCTCATTCATTATGAGCTGAAACATGGAAGACTAAACAATATTAAACAACGAAATGGAATGAACTAATACTGTATATGTACACTGAAACGGAACAAATATATGTACGATATATTTACAATGAAACATGGGCTATATACATTGAAATTAATTGCCATTTCACTTACACGCATTTATTAATTACAGTGAGTAACCCCCGGAGAGGATTCATAAGACGAAAGAAGGAAGTTCATAAGAGTAGGGAAGTGATAGTACCTTTGCGGTTTCCTGGTTTTAATGTAGATTGTACTTTGGCAAGATTCAAGTGATCATGCAGGACTAGAAATGTTCAGTTAGATACCGGAGCATGCAGATATTTCTAGCTGCGCTCAAAAGTCGAGTGTCCTTTTGCTGTCTGCTTCACCGGGAACGCCCCATCTGCTGCGAAGAGTTATTGGAGGTGGTGTACTCAATTGCGGATATACACGGGCATTCTGTATGGATGGTGCACCCTTGCGCTTCTACAGGATCAAACTGAGACTGCCTCCAATCCCAGTGAGAACCACTGCAAGGATCCATTCTGGTAAGCTGTTCAGATAATGGTTTGTCTTCGGGTAGACGTCTGCGAACACTCAAAGTTTCACCAGGATGGACACGCAAGATATTTAGCTTTTCTGAGTAGCTGGTGGTATATTTGCTTGACATGGGTTAAAATTAGTCTCTTGAGCTGTTTATGTGTGTGCATGCGAGTTTGTCCTGGAAACTTCGATAGTAAATCAGTCTTCATATAAGACGTATTAAGGGAATCGAGTCTTTCACTGACACTCCGCTATAGAAGCGATAATTCTTATAATACGTATAGCTATACTTGCTTTGGGCTAGAGAAGAGCAAAAGACCATAGGAAACCGAAGAATTCCCTAATTCTATTGAGTCAAGTGACTGGCCCCATTTTCAAGTTCTAATGTCTGATGAAGGTGGCTAAGAATAAGGAAGATGTTAGGAGCTATGGTTGTGTCATTATGATCATATTCACCAATATTTAGTTTTAATATCCGTAATAAACTCATAAAATAAGGATATCTCTTGTAAATTATCCTTTGATTGTCTAAGTGTTTTGTTAAACTTTCAGTCCAGTCTCCTGTAATTAGAAACCAGTAGAACAAAGTAGCGACACATTTTTGTTCGTGATAATGGAGTTATTCTCCCCATATTATAGGCTCTAGCCTCCATGAAGCCGAATACACCAAAAGAATGCTAAAATTAATGCATTTCTTACATGTGGCAACTAAATTTGTGTCGAAGAATTAGCTAGGTTTCCGTGAATAGTTTTAATTTAAGTTTTTACACTGTTTTATGAGGCCAAACTCATCGGCATATATATAGTTCCTAATAATTACTAATCATTTCACATTTTATAATTTTACCCACGTCTCATTAAAATTCAAACCTTCAATTCCACGGATAGCGTAAATTGATGTTACTTGAATGAGACAGTCATTGAAATTTCTTTCAGCAGTCAATTTCGGTCAGAGTTGTATTGTAATTCAAAATCGGGTTTGTATTTCGGCTTACACTCAATGTACTCGAAGCCTTTTATGTTTTATTTATCATTTCCAGAATCAGGCTCAAAGTCATATACATATCGATCAACAACCACTGTTGAAGTGTCCTCTGAATTAGTCAAAAAGATGTCACGGGTTTCACTGTCACAACTTTCTTGAGATTTAGATTCTACTTTGTCTGTTGGTACATTGCCTGGAGATCTTGTGCTGCCGCCAGGTGAAGTTGGATCTTGCAAATTAAAACTATCTTTGTCATGATCTTCATTTTTGCATTTGGTAAATTTAAATAAGTCATCAAGGTAACTTGCACTTAAATTTAAACTATCCAAATCCGCAGAGTCATCAGCTATTTTTTCTACAATGACTTTTGGACGGACGTGATACTGAATGTCTTCTAAACTTAAATTAGTGATTGAATGAGGTACAGAGTCATCGTCTATAGTTTCAGTAGTCACGTTTGGAGAATCGCCTGAAGGGCTGTTCGCCTGAACGGATGGAGTTGTATTTACCAATTCAAGATCATATTTGTTATTTTTCTTTAATATGCGATACAAAAATCGTTTCTTAGTAGTTCCAGCAGTTGAGGAATCATTGAAGGAGGAGGTTTCTACTTTTTTTAAATCTTTGACAAAATGAAGGTTTCTTTGACCGGGGATTAAGTTTAGAATAGTTGATGACTGCTCAAATATATTATCTATAACACCACATGACCCACAATTCTCCGAACATCTTCCAGTATAATTAAATTTTAAATCTCCTTCTAATGAATGGCAATTTCCCTCCGTTCCTTTTAAATGATTTTGTACTTGTCTTCCAATCAGACAATTATCTGCTGGAAAGGTTTTAATTTTATTATCGGAAGAAGGCACAGTGTCACTTCCTTGTTTCGATGTTAGATTTGTTTCGGTCTCCATTTTTGCTGTTACAATTTCGGTATTCGTCCTTCTGCTTCCGTGTCTAAATGGGTATTCTCAACACACCTATAAACAAACATTTTAATTAGAAGAAATTCATAACAGGAGTAAATAAAATATATTTGTATAACTTCTGGAACTATATAATACTATAGCGAAATCTTTGCAGTCTACTGAGCAGCTCAAAGGTCGAGAAATACTGCATGTGTCTTTCATAGCACTTTTATATACATGATTCCTTGGATTTTCTTTGGTTTGTCTTTCTACAGCAACACGGGGACTTTGCTTCACCGTCAGAATTTGCCTTCTATATATTATGCTACATTTATATGCAGTGGAAACCTGAAGAAATTATTGAGGGGATATAGGGTAAGTGCATGTAATATGGAACACTAAGATACCTCGAAAGGTAATTATCAAAATCTATCTGAATTTGTATAAAATGTTTTTGTATTAGAAGGCACGCACATTCTGTTTTGAGTGTCAATAAAATCTTTATTTTTAAGAGAAGCATTTTTTGTATTTCAAGGTGCTAGAAACATTTTTGAAGCTTATTTAAAAAAATGATTTAAGAGAAAATAAGTTCAGAAATATTTTCCATCGTGTGATTTATCATAAAATACGCCTGATTGTAAATGATTAATTGAATTGAATGAATGATTGTAATACAAATTTTCGGTAAAATTTATTTTTTCATAGAAACATGTGTAATTTTTCCCGTCAAAGCACGTGTGTACGCAATATGAATCACTGTTTGCAGGCAAGAGAAACAGGTTCCATATAGCGTGAAAAAATATTCTGAAATATGTTTTGAAAAAAGAATTTTCATGTTTTAAAAACCATTCTCTATGGAAAGGGGAGACTTTAAAGATTAAGTAATTAGTATCTTTCGCCCGAATTCGGAGTTTGGCTGAAGTACTATATGGAAGATTTTAAGACTGCCCAGTAGTTTCTTCAGTGCAATCCACAGGCAGAAGCATGAATTGCCTTTTAGTAATATAGATTATGCTGTACATTATTGAACTATAATATATTATGTAGTTTAGTGTTGGCTGTTAGTATTATCATTAGGAAAAAGCCCACGCTGCACTTGTAAAAAGAAAATCATGAAATGAAGTATGAACGACGCGGCGCAAGCTATGTTAGGACGAAAAATTGAACAACCAACGTCGGTAAATAGACCATTAGGTAGGAAACCTACATCGCCCGAGATTTCAGAAGCAAAGCTAATTGAATATATTACATCAAGTTGGTTGGTTTTATGGCGCACGGTCCATATTTGGCTATGATGCGCCAGACACAAGACATACAATATCAAGTAATAGACACACAATGAAAATTTTCAGACACAGAAGAGAGAAATACACCCAGGGAAGAATTCACCTGACAGGAATCGAACCTGCGCCGCCTACAACTCGAAGGTTGCTAGCACAGTTGGCATATCCACTGAGCCCAGACGGCCCTAGATCAAGTTGGATTGCATTGATTTGTATAAAAGGTGTTTGGTTTGAGGTGGAAGAATGATTATTTTTAAGTATTCAGAATGCAGTATCAAAAATATGTTCCAATGTTAGAAAGTTTGATGTAATTAAAAATGAGTGTACAAATATAAATGTGCTTATTTTTATTACTTTAGGACCAAAAAAGCGAAAATTTTTGTGTTTCTGCCAAATTCGTTAGGAGTTCCATCTTAGATACCATTTATAGAAATTGACTTATCTTTTTTAAACTTTTTGAGTACAACTTTCAAATTATTAAGGTTTGATAAATTATTTATTTACAAATCAATCTCAGTTAATTTTGTCGTAATTAGACGTTTGTTTCATTAAAAATATCCATTCCCCGACTTTTGGTAACCTTTTGAAATCAGTGTTCCTAATGACGTGCGATTACCCTATATGTGGAAATATCTTATTGTTTACTTAAAATGCTGGAACATCTGGGTACTAAACCTTTTCAAGAAGACTGATTAAATGCAATCATTTCTGTCGTTTTACGTAAAGAATTTCTAAAAATTAAAATCAATCACTATTTGTACTTGAATTCAATGAAGACTACATGAACGCATGGAAATGTTTTCCAGAGGGCTAGGCCCCAGGCACAGAAATAATAACATGCCTAATGCATATAACTAATGCATGGCTGATAATGCATTCTTAATTCAGTTGGATCAATAGTAACTTAATAGATGTGATACGTAAGACTCGAAAGCGCTATTTTTAATAAACATTTTTGGAATACGACTCGTGCGTCTCCATTGTTTCCTATTTGAAGAGTAAAAAGGTATTAAACAATGGTAACACCTCAAGCGAGAAAAATGTTGAACCAATGAAATTACTAAAAAACATAATTCAGAATTTCCTCTTCATGTTATAAATACTACGGGGTTTTATAGTGAAAACACAATAATTTCCAGAAATTGCTTATGAAAGAAAAGCTTGTCAAACCATCTACTTTCATATTGTAATTGGTAGCTATTCCTGTAGCCTTTATATACTACTAGCTGAATTACCTGGCGTTGTTCGGGTTAAATTGTTTGTAACTATCGTAATATTACTCTGTTATTGCTATGGGAACTTCGAATTGTTTTAGCCCCCACTGCACACCCAAGATATATAGTACGGGGGGTTAATATGTAGCCTACGTTACCCGCAGGATTCTAAATAAGTGTACCAAATTTGATGTGAATTGCTCAAACGGTGTAGATTTGTATAGAGAACAGACAGATGCCAACTCTGCTTTATATATATAGATTTGTGTGGCGTCATAATTTATTGAGCTGTTTGTGTATTTTTGCTCCTGATGTAAATAAGAATTATTCACTTGTAAATAATATCTACGTACTATGCTATGTCTTTTTATTTACTTCCAATATTTTTCTCTGAATTTCATAACAAATTTACCCTTAAAGACCCCTACCCTGAGCGTATGGCTGGAATATAAAGATGTACTACTCCCGTGGGGCAAAACAGGGTAATTCGTGGTGGTTGAACGAAAAGAAAATGAATGTCTACAGCAGTGTTCTCAACCGGACACTGGCAATATACCGAGCCGTGAGAGGTTCTGGAATTCGTCATCTCTTTTATTTCGAAGCATTTCTTATAAAATATTTTATAGCGGAAAAATTACGAGGAGAATATTCGTGAAAATGTCGAAGTGCTCAGAACGCCTAAATAATATCTTTGAAGCAAATGTCAGTGATCGATCAGCACGGAAGTATTAAAAATTTCCAGGGAAATTGAAGATCAAAGGCAGTCTATCCGACTCTCAAATCTAGTAATATTGAATACTGTTTCTTCGCAAGTTCACATTGCAATGTGCAAGTGCTTGTTTCGAAACCCAAGTTTTTAAAAGTAACAGGACTACAGATTAATTTTAATACAAAGAAGAGTGAATTTTGTTTAATTTTGGATTTAAGAAATCTCGTACTGAAGTTTATGACCCAATAAAGATAAATTTTTGGTGATCAGAATGCGATAGATGAATAAAAATTATCGCACATTATTTTAATGGTGTCAGCCTCAGGAAACTACAATACGCTACACGATTTCATTAGTCCAGTGATTGAAAACTAATTTAAATGTAATTTTATATTTATCAACATGCCGCACTGAATATATTAAGCGTACTGATACTCTTTAAGATTATGTCATAATTAATACATATGTTAGTTTAATGTATGAAATTTATAAATATTGGAAAGAAATTTACGAATAAATTTGTTAGAACCGGGCCCTCGTCTTATGAAAAAGATTTTACCGGGCTGTGGTCTCACGAAGGTTGAGAACCACGACTCCACATCATAATTTTTTGGGAAAAGGCTGGGTTAATTGCTTATCTTGCCTGGAATGAGCTGGAAGAGTACGAAAACAGACAGTTGAAACAGTTTTGTACATGAGTTAAAGTGAATGAACAAAATTGAGTTCTTTGTAAAAAATGACGTTCCATCAACTGGTGAAAGTAATTTTTTGCTGGTGAAGAACATTTTTTTTCATAACTTGTGACAAAAACACTATTGATCAAAAGTATTAGCTTGGGCGAATTATGTACCCAGAACTGTGTTTATGATGGTTGTTCAGCTAATGCTTATAACAAAAGTAGCCTTGAGCAAATACTCAAAAATCTTGGTCTGGAAACTCACTTTAGTTTAGTATTCCTTCACAATTTGGTTTGTCGCTTCGATTATTTTTGCTACAACCGGGACCTACGGCTAATCATCTCGTGTGCGATCATGGATATACACCATGGATTTTTTCATAAAGTGTTTCGAACTAACACGAATATTCATGCCCAGATCGATATTGTGGTATTCGTCTGTCTCTTATGTGTGAGCAGAACTTGTGGATATCCGCTGGATTGGCGAGAGTCGAGTCGAAAAGTAGTCTTATTGCCTTGCCCTAACGAAGACAAGAGAGACAGCGATCGGAGGAATCTCGGGCTGGATTGTTGTGAAATAAGCCGAGTGACCCGAACGTCAACTAGCCAGCGTCCATGCCGACCATCCGACCATGTCCAACCATCCTCTGGCAAGAGAACAGGTTCCCGGTGAGACATCAGAAATAAAATTCCAGTCACTCATCCGACGGAAAGCTCCGGCCTCTTGCCAAAGTTCAGAGGATCCCAAGGTAAAACTGATTTCCCTTTAAACTGGACACCATCGGCAACCAGAAATAAATAAATGCCAGAAATAATAATTTTATTATTAACTGTAGTTAATGAAAGTTGATTACACTATAGAGGGAAGATAAAAGTAGAGAACAATGGCAACCTTTTATTGTGCTCACGATCATACTAGTAATCACGACAAAACTAGTAGTAACGTGACCCTAAAACTGGGTGGAACCTAACATTCATCATCTGATTGGTCCACGGGACGGGAAAAGACGCCCATCCATTAATTCATCATCTGATTGGTTCATTTATTAATCATCTGATTGGTTCATTTATTAATCATCTGATAGTAGTAGATTGGCGATTTCGCCACTTTTGTCACCATTCTATAGCAATGCGGATTCACAAGCCTACCCTGTCATAAGAAGGTACATCGCCAAACAAGGCGATAAAATACCAAACCGGCCAACCAAGTCAATTTTTAACAGAGCAGTCAAGTGACTAATAGACGACATGTTGGTCACACTTGAAGCTCCTGTCAATAGCAATGCTCAGTCTACTTATCTAGATCACATCATCACAATACTGAGCACAATCAGAGGGGTTTACTTTATTTTGGTTACACCCTGGCCCACGATTTCTAAATTTAAACAAACAAAAGGTTTTGTGCAGCATAGCCTAAGTTGCTACAGGGTCATACAAATCAAACTACCCTATCATTTGTGTTACAGTGATGTTATATGCTATATATGGATGGATGTAGGATATATGGATGGCAATAGATGCAGATGTGAACATGTGAGAAGATGGTTGTCATCCGAAAGTTAAAATTCAATCAACATCAGAGGCATAGCGTCCATTAAGTTCAACAACCCTTAACAAAATTAAATCGACAAAATCTACAGCAAAGATATTTTTTTAACGTAAACGTGAGTGAACGTCAGTTTCTATTTTAACGTCCTTCAGTTTCACAGCAAAACCAAGCAGGGAATGCCCCATCCTTTCAGCCTCAAATGGCTTCTTCCTGTGATTGGTTAATGGTGTTTATCATGCGCAATGGATAGCTTCAACAGACCTTTCCCCAAACCCAATGCCTCCAATTGAGGCTAGCATCCAGTTCATATAATATGCGCAGTGGGTCCTTGCGCTCGGTCTATCATTCTCTCCCTGTTCTCTCGCATTTTACTATCTTTGTTAAAAACAGTCTCAAAATCTGACAGGCCAAGAGCTTCCAGACTTGGAGCAATTACGCCTTTTGGGCTCCTTTTTAATTTAGGGCTAAAAATTATTTTATTGTCTCTGATAATAAGAAACGCGCGACAAATCGAGTTGACTTATAAGATTGTCTAAAGCTAAGTACTAGATTTTTTGGTTTCGATCCAATCTCAGCGTTGGCTGCGGTAGCCCAGTTGGAAGAGCAACGGATTAGCAACCGGAGGGTATCGAGTTTGGCCCAAAACCGTCGTGTACACGAGATTAAATACTTTGGTGCACGTTAAATCTGTCATTTCCTCCAATGTTCTCATGTTGGCGTAGTGGGGAAGTTTGGAGATTGGGGTGCCAGCTTAGGTGTTCTCGTCATCTTGACAGTGGTTTAAATTTACGAGGCTTGTATTTGGATTATCCCTTAGAGATTGATGCCGGACCGTCGTTTTTCTCCAATGTAACGTTAATTATCTACCTACTAGTTATCAATGTTGAGCAGCGCTATTGAAAAACTTTCTTCCTTTTTCATAACGAATACTAGGTTTAATGAAACAGTATCTTTACATTTAAAGATCATTAACATTTATTTCATTTTTTTGCAAATTACTTTTTGATGAATATTTCTATTTCTTAACCGTAACAGCTACCTCTATTTTCCTCCTGGGATAAGATTACATCTTTTCTTGGAGATAGAAACGTCAACAAATTCTTTCGCTTAGTGCAAATAGCGAATATAACACTAAATAAACTCAATTTGTACTTGAATCGTGAAATTTTAATTTCCTTTTACGTTTTTATTAACCTGAAGCATTGATAATTTTATTTTGAAGTTGAACTACAATCATGTGTTCCGATTTAGGGCAAGGGAAAAAGATTTTGAAACTTTTCTCGAAAAATTATGGAAGCAGTGAACCAAAATAGTTTTGCTCTCCGTATTTCACCAGAACGTGTCCTGTCTGAGATTTTGTATACATTTTCGCGCAATTTAACCTGTATATGAAACAACAAATGGAAGCATCTTTTGGAATCGTGCGCTCGTGCTGCCATCTAGCGGATAATTAGGGAAATAGTTAACCAAGGTCTTAAAATTAAAAAAATAGCTTTGTTTCACAAAAATTCTGCTAACGATGCTTAGCCTGCAACAGGCGTGAACTCAAAAAATTTAGAACAGTCCGATTTTTTTCCTCGGATTCCTACACCTATCGATCGAATTTATGATACTAGTATAAACATTTCTACAATCCTTATAGACAGGACAGTTCCAGAGTGGTGCGCCGAGCATTTACTTGTACGTCCTCAAAAATAGGGACTTTCGGCCGAAAGACGTTCGATGTGTGTCTCCAACTTAAAAAATGTCGGTATACATTTTTCGATATATTGCATATTTTTATGCATACACATCTATGTTTTTAGCTTCTTTTTCTAGAACTGAATCTGCATATTTGGTTAGAATCCCCATATCATACCTGTACCATGATACTAGGGTCCGAGGGGGTCTCCAGGAAATACGAAAAGTCGTACTACTGTAATATGCAGTCTATTTTCTAGGTTAAAGGCATAATTTCATACATGGAATACACATTTTTAGTTCATGAGGGGCCAGTCATCTAGCTGGTACTGGGGCCTAAATCAAAGATGGTACTGGGGCCTTCATTTAATTGATACTGCGGCCAGTCATCTAAACTGATACTGGGATCAGTTATGTAAATTGGTACTGAAATAAATCATCGAAACTGGTACCGGGGACAATCAAATAAACTGGTACCTGGCCAGTCATCTGAACTGGTACTGGGGTCTTAATCTAACTGGTGCTGGTGCCAGTCATCTAACTGGTACTGGGACCAGTCATCTGAACTAATACTGCGGCCTTTTTCTAACTGGTATGGGATATATAAGTATTTATATTATAACTCTTGAGATTTATTTGAATCGGAAATGGCTAGGCGCCAGAGGTTGACTTTGCAGAGACTGCGTCAAGATCACTTTCCCGGAAAGACGTTTTTCAGGCGGTTGGAGCGGTACTGTTCCCTTTGTACCAACAATAGTGTAGAACAGATAATCGGAATGGATAGTACGATATTACTAGTCTGTCTGTAAATAGTACCCGTACTATATGTACATAATAAATCATTGTATGGCAAGATTGCGTTCCTCTATGTACTCCACAGTAAACATCTAGGATACTGGATTTGTTACATTGGTGTCAGAAGTGTGGTTTTCGAATTGGCAACTGGAGACGTAGAGTCATGTTGATTTTGGAAAAATTGAAGCAAAAGGACTACTACTGAAGTTCAGATCTGTTACAATGGTGTCAAAAGTGGGATTTTCGAATCGGCAAGAGGAGTCGCAGCAACCCAGCGCCATTGATTTTTCGAAAACAGTGTTTGTTCTTCAACTCTACCTTTAAGGAATCTGGACTGAACAAGGAAGGGGCCGTCATCGACAGAAAAACGGTGAGTAAAGATTATTTTGAGATTAGGAACCCAATTTAAAATTTGAATTTGATGCATTTTTGTTGTGTCTTATGAAACGAAAGTAATTGAGTTAAGTTCGTATTATACTGTGTTTGGTTTAAAATGGCTCTCCTTGGGACAGGAAGAAAAGAGGATTTAATAGGGAGAAATTCACAAAAACTAGGGGAGGAAGTTCCTCCAAATCCTAAAACGTTTGAACTAAAAAAATTAATTGTGGAAGGACAAAATTATGAGGAGGAATTTGTGGGAGAGTTATTGAATACTATTATAAATGAAAGAATAGAGAAGGTTTAGGCAGAGACATTAATCTCGCAGATTTGAGACATTAATTTGGTTATACCTCTAGGAAACAACACTAATATTATCCATAGATCGATTTTGCGTGCGATTACACCCCCACATTGCTGAGGAAGCTCGGCATCCTTTGACAAAAAATATTTTTTAATTCGGTGGCGAAAACAATCGAAAAAGCTTATTCAAAAGCTACGACTTTTTTAACGAAAATCTGAATAAAACGTCAGTTTCTATTTTAACTTCCTTGATTTTTTCCGCAAGAAGCTAGGGAATGAGGACATCCGATCATTTCATCTTATGGTTTCTTACTGCGACTAGTTAATGTCGTTCGTCATGTGGAAATGCCAGATAATATGCGCAGTTGGTCTACCATTCTCTACTCATTTTCTGTCTTGTTCAAGACTGCTTCAAGCTTTAAGACAGCTTTTGCATCATAGAGTTGCCAAGATTGCATGCAATTGCGCATTTTGAGGCTTTTTAGTGCCAAAAAATTATATGTAATGTCCTTTTTAATTTAGGGCTAAAATGATTTGTAATACGCTGTCTCTGAGGAAAAGAAACGGCGACTGGAGTTGAAATAAGGTAAGGCGTAAGATTTTTTCATTTTGTGCGCATCCTCAGTAATCAATGATATATAACTATTATAGATAGATTTGACTTTCAAAAAGCATAAAAAACTTCAGTACAAACAGTAAGAATAGAATTTGAATAGAAATTTTCGAAACAGTCTCTTGTACTAATGGAAAGAATTTAAAATTTCGATCACGTTGGCAAATTAAACAATGGCCGATCCAGATGGCCATTAAAAAATGGCCATTTTCTATCACTAGAGGGCAGCACGGTTTTTCGAAAGTTTCGTTTTGAAGTGTGTGTTTTTCATCGAGATTATAATTTATGTGATGTGGAGAAATTAATTTGCATTGTCAGTTATGAGTTAATTTTTGTGACTGATAACAAAATGATTGCAATTCATAATTTTCTTTACACTTAGCAGTTGAGATTCAATTTTGCGTTTAAACAAGTTTTTGATTTTATGTATTTTAAAATATAATTTGTAATCTTTTGGGCCATCGAAGTTTTATAATATTCACCAATTGAAATAAGACATATTTTTACATTTTTTCATACTGATACCACTTTCATATGAGTATAAATATTTTTTCATTTGATAATTTTAATGTAAGGAGATGGGGGCGATGGGACATACGTATTCCCATCTCCCCTTGAAAACTCAAAATGCTAAATCCAAAACACATTAGTATGAAGTAATAGGTCTTAACACATCACATCCCCATTTTAGTGCCATACAAAACTTCAAATTTTTCCTCCTAAAAGGTTCTTGTAAAGGCTTTTCGGATCTTACTTCCATGGGTGTATTTTCTTTGTGTGCATGTCCATTTATTTGCCGTTTGATGCAGCTTGGCCAAATATGCACCCCTTGCGCAATAAAAACCTACCCCAACCAAACGGATCTAACCAACCTGCCGAAAGGAATGGAATTCGGTTTATGCAAACGCGATTAATATCCTCCCAGAGTATTATCCCGAAATTATAAATATTAATCTATGGCAGTAGGAATAGCAATTTCACTTTTAAGAATTAAAGATCACAAGGTCTGTTCATATAAGTCTGCGGGAAAAGGGTTGGTTGGAGTTTTATGGCTCAAGGGCCATATTTGGCCAAGCTGCGCCAAACGCGTCAGACAACACAATGAGGAAGGAAGGGACAGGGAAAAGCAGAAGGGTAGGCAAGGATAAAAAGCGAGAAAAGGAAGAAGCCCATACTATTGTACAGTTTTCTGTAATGCCTAATTACATGATTGTTTTAAAAGCCGAATTTTAAGTCTTGTTTACGTAAAAAAGTATCCAGATGAATTTCAAAGACCAATATAAAACATCTTGTACACCCGTTTGAACAGAGCCCATTAAGGTCCCAAAATGAAACTTAGGAAGGTGTAAGAGGATATTAAAAAGTGCTTTTTTAATACATAAATGTTTTAATTTAATTTGGGGTATTTTAAGAACTTTGAAAACATTAAAGTGCAAAATGTTGCATAATAATTAAAGGCCATGAGAAGAGCTTTAAAATGAGAAAGTGACATTTAACTACTCCAGGATGCAAATTTTTATAGAAAATTCGAGTAACTAAAGTTTTTTTATAACTAACGGAAAGAACTAAATTTTTTCATGGTTTCCATTTGTAATTATGCAAGGACACTTGATTCACCAAGTTTCTTCAAATTGTGAAAGGTCATGAATTAATGAGTGATTTTATTTGATACGGAATGACTACGAACTTCTATACGCAGATCGAGATTCAACACAATACGTCAATCTGTAGCGTTTATCTTGTTTTGTCTGCCCAGATTCTTAAATTGAACTGACAAGTTTCACAAGTTTGGTGTAGCATAACCTACATTGCTCTTGTGCTATTAAAATCTAACAAATCTCCAATCTAGCGGCAATGCGACATGTGCGAGGTTCGATCAAAAAGTACCCAGACTAGATTTAAATTAGTCTATGGGTACCTTAAAGTATTAGTATATTCTAGAATATTAAGTAGGTATTTAAAAGGTATTTCTAAACCTTTTGTACGAATTTTAAAGGTAGGTAGAGTATATAAAATTAATTAATTAATTATTTGCACAATCGACCTTCGAATGAAATGGAGCATGTACGCACAGCTTGCTGTCATTTCTCCAGTTTCAAGATCTCCAGGAGAAAGTCATGTGGTATTGTGCAAAAGCACGAATCCGAATGTAGGACTAATTCCTGATCGCGATTCAAAACCTAGCATGCGCTTCAATAGCCAATCCGCTTAAGCCGATTCCCAAGCTCACGTCGCGGCTCAGTGGGTATGCCCACTGCGCTAGCAACCTTCGAGGCTAGCAACCTTCGAGTTGTGGGTGGCGCAGGTGCGATTGATGTCAGGTGCACTGTGTGTGTCGATTATTTATACTGTATGTCTTATGTCTGGCACAGATGGCCAAATATGGCCCTTGCGCCATAAAACCCCAAAACCAACCAACTCAAACTCACGTGCTCTTTCGATAGTATCTCCGCCCACATGATCCGCCTATTTCATTAAAAGTTCGATGATTCAATTAGGGATGTGCGTTCTCAAGCGCTACCTGTACTGTATGCTAGAGGGTACACTTAGGTACACATGAGATTGCACTTATGTTAACGTTTAATTCGACAACATGACAATAGTTTTATAATGTTTCGGTTTCACACTGAGGTACAAATGATTGCGAAATTTGGAAATTCTGCCACATCTGTCGAGCCAACTCACAGCGGATTGTCCGTTTCCCTTTACTGACCCATATGTTGGGTGCATATTAGCCATCTCAGCATTCATAAAATGATACGTTACCTGTACGAAGTAACGTCCCAATTTGTCAAGTGCTAAATAATGTCTTCTAGAAAATCCAGGTGGCGAACATCGACATTTTGCGTATATAACAATTGCGTAATCATAATAAGGCTGAAAGTATCTCCCTCTCTTGGTCTGCCTGTGATTTTCAGGATGTAGCTTGCAGAAAAGCTTCCGACTTCGCAAAATTTTCAGAATACATTTTTCAAGAAACAAATATGAAAATATGTCCTATTTTTAAAAAAAATGTTAGGAACTGACCAGAGCCTCAAATGCAACAAAATATTATGACTACTGAAAAACACCTAATTTTAATCAGAATTGTCAAAACATGCTCGTTTATAATGGAAATAAAGAAAAGAAAATATGAAAAGTCATTAACATCCAGGACTTACTATAATTTACAGTATGACGTAAATTCAACTATCAACCAACTATGATATAGTTTAAATATCTTTTTTAAAAAGTTAAAGAAACTTGCGAGTTGAAACTTCTAGTGATCAGGTTTGCAATAAATTTTTATGTTGACATAAGAATTTGGCAGCTTTTCTTTTTATTGTCTTTCCTTCAAGACTGATTGATTCGACAAATCATTTTCTTCTGGAGGGGTATCATCTGTGCTGATAGTTCATAATTTCTCAGAAATATTTTTAATTTGCTGTTTATTAGCTCCACTTATTTCCTTTTCTTTATTATTTTGATGATTAACCAAGACTCCAAACATTCAATTACACCTCCTTTATAAGGGATTTGGAGCAGTAACTGCAGAATGCTTGACATAATTTGCCAAAGGGTTTTCCTTAACTGCATGCACGTCGGCATGTATCGCCGCCAGATGAAGCTTTACAACTTTGTAATGTATGACATTTTAGATGCAATTTTACAATAATACAGAATGAATGCGTACGTTATAACCAGTTTCTTATAGCTTACTGTGCGACGTAAATTCAACTAACCATAATATATTTTTTCAAAAAAGATAATGAAACTTACCGTTGTAGATAATTTCTCAGAAATATTTTCAATTTGTTGTTTATTAGCTCCAATTAATTCATTTCCTCTTGATAAATCACGACTCTCCAAACATTTAACGTCCTAAGGATAATAAATGCACCTAGTTATAATCAGTAAAAAATATAACAAAACAAAATACATTTAGATTACAAAGAAACAGACTTTTCTACGAATATTTTGCACAGGCAGGGCTGCTATAAAAATTCTGTCAAATTGATTTTCGGATTAATTGCAATTGATCCAGGACTCCCATTACACATTAAATAGTTGTGTAAACATGTTTTTGATTGTTGATAGGGGATTTGGGTTTGGAATTACAATTTTTATAATATATTTTTTTATAAAAAGGTTAAGAAACTTACCTGTTGATAATTTCTCAGAAATATTTTCAATTTGGTGTTTATTAGCTCCAGTTAATTCATCTTTTGATGATTAACTAAGACTCTCCAAACATTTAACGTTCTAAGGATAATAAATGCACCAAATTATAATCAGTAAAAAAATGGAACAAAACAAAATACATTTAGATTACAAAGAAACAGACTTCTATGAATATTTTGCACAGGCAGGGCTTATAAAAATTCCATCAAAATGACTTTCAGATTAGTTGCAATTGATCCAGGACACTCATTAGACATTATATAGTTGTGTAAACATTAAAAAAAGTAATGGTCACACAACTCGCCTCTCCCGGGATTGTCTCCGTAATGTTCAAACACTTTTCTTGACAGATCTTTCTTTGACCCCAAATAGCTCCCGATTGAGCATGTCTCAGATATACTGGTCGTCAATGACACCTCCTATATAAGGGATTTGGAGCAGCAGCTGCAGAATGCTTGGCATAATTTGCCATAGGGTTTTCCTGGACTCCATGCATAGAGCGGCATGTATCGCCGCCAGAGGAAACTTTACAACTTTGTAATATATGACCTTTTAGATGCAATTTTACAATAATAGAGAATGAATGCGTAAGTTATAACCAGTTTCTTATCGCTTACTGTGAGACGTAAATTGAACTAACCGCAATATATTTTTTCAAAACAGATAAAGAAACTTGCCTGTTGATAATTTCTCAGAAATATTTTCAATTTGCTATTTGTTAGCTCCAGTTAATTCATTTTCTTTTAGTGATTAACCAAGATTCCAAACATTTAACGTTCTAAGGATAATAAATGCACCAAGTTGTAATCAATAAAAAATGGAACCATACGAAATACATTTAGATTACAAAGAAACAGACTATTCTATGAATTGAATATTTTGCACAAGCAGGGCTGCTATTAAAAATTCCGGTCATATTGATTTTCAGATTAATTACAATTGATCCAGTACTCCCATTACACATTATACAGTTGTGTAGCATATACACAACTCGCCTTTCCAGGGAGTGCCCCCGTAATGTTCAAACACTTTCCTTGCCAGAGATCTTTCTTTGACCCCAAATATATCCCCATTGAACATATTACAGATATACTGGTCGTCAATTACACCTATGTAAGGGATTTGGAGCAGCAGCTGCAGAATTCTTGGAATAATTTGCCATAGGTTTTTTTGACTCCATGCATATCGGTATGTATCGTAGCCAGAGGGAGCTTTGCAACTTTGTAATGTATGAGCCTTCTGATGTAATTTTACAATAAGAGTCCTCTAAATTTGATATGTGATAACTTTTTCATCTCTAAGTACATCACACGGGCTGAAAGATGTTTAATTTTGTGTTCTCAACATAATCTTAAACTTTTTATTGAAAGTTTTGAATTTCTGTAAAGAACAAGGTCTGTTTATAAAACATCTGCGATGAAGTAGAAGACGGATGGAAGCTCAGGGGACACAAGCCCTCCTGTCCATTAAATTCCACAAGGTTAACTCTGAAAGATACCTTTATTCCTATTTCTCATTTTCACCGTTAATATGTATACATATAGTGTATATATTGTAGCGTCTTCACACTATGTGGTGGGAAATCGTATAAATGAGTACTAATGGTTGTACTGCTTTCTGGATTATTTAATAACAAAGAAATATCTCCAGTTACATGAAATATGTACAGTACAGAAAACAAATTTGCCCGCAACGGGACTTAAAGGCGGTACCCTTTCTGGGACCTCTGAGAGACACTCCCAACACCGTTGAAGTTCTAGCGTCGTCTGCCTTCATCCTCCCCGGACTCGGGTCGGCAAAAGGCGGTGGGGGACGTCCTCTCGTCCCCCATTGGTCAAAGTTCTCCTCCTGGTGGATTTTTCTTTTTTTTCCTCATGAGTTCCAGAATGTTCGGGCGCCGCCGAGACGAACTGTCCCCGAATTCCTTCAAAACCCTGGGAGCGGCGGCAGAGATGAAGGGGCTTCGGTTCCCATTCACCTTTTGTGCCCCGGCACCGAACCATGGCTGCTGGGCTGATCGGCGCCTCCATAGTCTGAAAGGGGAGAGGAACACCTCCGGGAAAAGGAGTGTAAGATGTTTCGTCACAACTCCTCCCCCCATAAAGACGAAGTTTCCAAGGTAACCTGGAAACTTCGGCTAAACCTGAAAGTAAGCCCATCTTAAGATAGTCCCCTGAGAGGCATTCACCCGAATCCCCGGAATCCTCAACTCATACTAAACATTGAGTTTTAACCAAAATAACATGCTTCGGAAATACAAATTTAGGTTCCGAAACTAAATCTCAGTTGTGCGATCTAGTGACAAATCTTTACATACCAACTAACAAATATTTACATTACATAATATTAACGAAAATAACACCTAAAAATACAAGTAAAAATAAAATTGATGATGTCTTGGTTTTGGACACCTTCCTAAATTTTCTGATTTCCAGCTCTACTGAGACCATCCGCGTTGCCATTTTTGCTCCCCGGCTTATGTCTTACCTCAAATCGGTACTGTTGTAGAAACAGGGCCCATCGAGTTAAACGACCATTCGTCCCAATCATTCTATTCAGGTAGGTCAGGGGGTCTTGGTCCGTCTCTATAACAAAAAGTTGACCGTCCAGATAGTAGTGGAGTTTCCTTACGCCATATACGATGGCTGCGAGCTCGCGTTCGACCACTGCGTAGTTTCGCTCTGCTCTCGAAAACTTCTTACTGAGATAAATTATGGGGTGCTCATCCTCCCCGATCTTTTGGGACAAAATAACACCCACACCGGAATCGCTGGCATCCGTTTGCATCGTGAACTCTCTCGAATAATCCGGAGCATACAAGACGGGCTTGGTTACTAAAGCATTCTTCAGTGCCTCGAAAGCCGCCTGACACTCCTCATTCCAATCTACCTTCTCTTTCCGGTTTTTCCCTTTCAACGCATTTGTTAAGGGGACCGCGATGACGCTGTAATTTTGGACGTACTTGGCATAATAGCCACTCAACCCTAAAAACGACCTAATTTGCGTCTTCGTTGTTGGGCTGGGGAATTCATGAATGGCCCTAATTTTTGCTTCACTAGGGGAGCGTTTGCCACTTCCCACTTCGTGACCCAAAAACCTAACATGGTCTTGCGCAAATTTGCACTTAGAAGGCTTTACAGTAAGCCGTGCCTCTAACAACCTATCCAATACCGAACTCACATCCTTAACGTGATCTTCGAATGTTTTTGAATAAATTGCAATGTCATCAATATAAGGAGATGCAATTCTCTCCAAACCTCCCAAAACCTGAGCCATTAGCTTGCAAAAATAAAAGGGAGCGTTCACCAGCCCAAACATCATCTTTTTGGGAATAAACGCTCCAAATGGCGTCACAAAAGCGGCGTACCTCTGCGCACTTTTTTTCAAAGGAATTTGAAAGTAACCTTTCGTTAAATCCATCACCGTTATATAAGGTGCGGCACTAACCCGCTCTACTACCTCTTCTATATTGGGGAGAGGAAACGACTGGATTCTGGTAATGGCATTCAATCGCCGGTAGTCCACACAAGGACGTGGTGGTTTTCCCTGACTTTCTACCAGAATCATGGGCGATGCGTAATCGGACTGCCCCACTTCTATCACCCCTAAATCCAAGAGTCTTGTAATCTCCTCCCTCAAAATTTCTGTTTGTCTAGGAGACATGCGGTAGGGCCTAGCTCTAACGGGCTCACTACTGGTAAGCTCGATATCCATCTCTAACAGGGGCGTAGAACCCGGGTCCGAGGAGAACACCTTGCTATGATTTCGCAATATGCACCCAAAACTCCCTATCTGTTCCACCGTTAACCTTTCCACCAAAGCGCTCTCTCTTATCTCCTGGAGATCAAATTGAGTAGGATCGGGTAAGGGGTAAGGTATTTCTGCCTCCTGCTCCACCTCTTCACTCTCCTCGTCCATTATCAAATTAACACATTCGGGTCGCTTGAAATAGGGCTTAATGAGGTTCACATGGTATATTGTGGATTTATCCCTTTTCTCTGGGAGGTCCACCAGATAATTTGTATCGGAGATTTTACTGGTCACAGTCCCTGGCCCTATCCAGTTCACTGCCATCTTGTTTAACTTCGACGTGGACAATACCAGCACCTGATCTCCAACCCTAAAAACCCGCGATACGGCATTCCTGTCATACCACAATTTTCGTTTGCTCTGCTTGTCGGTCATTTGTTCGGCCGCAAGCTCCATCCATTTTTTTAGCCTATTGGTTATTCCCAAAATATACTCGACTACATTTGGATCTGAGTTATCCGGCTCTAACCAATTTTCAAAAATCAAAGTCTGGGGGGTACGAAGATTCCGTCCGTGCACTAATTCCGCCGGGCTAAACCCCGTACTTTCGTGAGTAACAGTTCGAAGAGCAAACAAAGCCGCTGGCAAATTATGCTCCCAGTCCTCTCCCGTCTCCAAACACAACACTTTGAGAACTCTCTTAACCGAGGAATAAAATCTCAACAGGGTTGCTTTGGGGGTGGCACACTGAACTGTGAGTCACATGAATCCCGAATCTTTTAAAAAACTCTGATGATAAAACACTGGTGAAGGACCTTCCCAAGTCGCTTTGGACTTCTTTAGGAAATCCCATGCGTGAAAAAACCATAATTAGAGCGTTAATTACATTCGCCGACGTAATATCCGGAACGGGAATAGCTTCGGGATATTTAGAGGCTAAACAAATCGCTGTGATTATGTATTTGTTTTGTTTTGTGCTCTCTGGAAAGGGACCCACCGCGTCAATATTTATTTTGGAGAAAATCTCCGAAATAACGGGAACCAGCTTCATAGAGGCCTTTCTCTTATCGTTGTTTTTGCCGACTTTCTGGCATTCATGACAATTTTTTACCCAGGACTCTAACTCGGGGTAACACCGGGACCAGTAAAATTGCCTTAAAACCCTATCCTTCGTTTTGGTCGCCCCCAAATGACCAGCTACATCCTCGTGGCACAATGCCATAATTTTCTCCCGATACTTTAAGGGAATGCATAACTGTACTCTTTTTTCTCCCCGCTTCGACTCCACCACACGCGTTAATTTTCCCTTCAATACCTGGAATTCCTCCCCTTTCTCGGAAAGTTCCCAACACGATTTCAAAGAATCGCAGTTCCTCTGTGCCGATTCGAACTCCCGGGACGATACTCCAGCCAAACTATTATTCTCCTGCATGGACAACTCCGGGGGAAAGGGTAGTTCTTCCTCCTCAGGGCTCTGTGACGAATTATGAATGGAAGCTCTCGTTTCATTTGCGCCTTCGACTACTTGAGCTCGCTGCTCTTCCCTCGCCCTACTTCGCGTAATGGCATTAATAGGGGTTGGGTTTTTCGTATTATCTTCTAAAAGTTGGGCAGTTTTGTTCCCTAATAAGTAGTAACCCTGATCCAAAGCATCCGATTTCACGGCGACCTTCGTTACAACTTTCCCGAAATCCCCTTCTAGCTCAACTCTCGCTAACGGCAGACACTTGCATTCGGGGTCTAAAGGTTGGCGTAACCAAATTACTTCACCCGTAAAATCCTCTGGATCAATCCAACTCCTCACGCATACATCAATGCCGCTTCCACTGTCACGCAAACAACTTCGTTCTATTCCATTTACAGATATAGTGCTGATGAAAGGTCTAAAACTCTCGCTTAACCCACTCAGATTATTCAACCCTTCTAATCTTCTTTTTGCTAACTGGGGACAGAGGGGCCTAATGTGACCTGGCTCATTGCACAAAAAACAGACTACTGGTTTTTTCCTATCAAAACCCTTATTTTCCGTGATTAAAGCATCTCCTTTTCCTCGCTCTTTCTCCCTGGGCTTTCTTTCCCCGTTTTTAAACTCGCGCCTGTCCTTCACGGAGGCATAGTCATTCCTTTCTTTACCAAAGGGACGTTTTTCCCATGTTCTGACTTCCTTCATTTTATAATTACGCCGGACGCTCTCGTAATGGTCAAGTTTAACCGCCAAATCCGACGCCTTTTTGAAATCTTCCCATTGATCTAGATAATGGTATCGGGCTGCGGGCGACGCTCTCCTTTTAAGTTGCTCTACCAGCATTAACTCCTTAAGTGAATCAAAATCAGTCACCTCAACCGACTCCAGCCAATTGTCTAAATACCCTTTTAATTCAAACACAAGATCTGACCATGACGCCCCAACCTTTCTTCCATGTTCTTCGAATTTAATTCTCAGGTCTCCGGAGCTGAGTCTAAATCTCTTTAATAACACCTTTTTAACATGATAATAATCATCATTCCATTCCCTTGGTATTTTAACTATAATTTCAGAAACATCCGCAGGCAATAAAGGAATTAATTGGGACACCCACTTGTTTTCTGGCACACTTTCTTTGTTCGCTTGCCGCTCAAAAATCATGAAAAATAGGGCGATGTCCAACACCTTGGGATCAAATTTAGGCACTAAGTCCTTTAAATTTACGCGCCTAACAATTTCCTCAGCTGGCGTAGTAGTTGACGCCAAACTTGGGTTCTCAAATGAAGCCTTAATTTTTAATTTCTCCAACTCATGCGCGCGCTCCCGCTCTGCTAAACTATCAAGACGTTCTTGTTCTGCTACTTTATCAAGACGTTCTTGTTCTAATTCATCCAAAATCCTATCCACAAAGGCTATTCCGGTCTCCTCATCATAATCCGGTGCACTCAATATGGACCGAATGATATTTTTAACAACATCTGAGCTAGATACGCTAACTTCAAATTCTGCCGCTAATAATAATAAGACCTGCTTTTTCTGCTTTTTTAAATAAGCCATATTTTACCCTAAATGAATTAATATTACCTAAAGGGTACTCTCAATGATACACACTAAACTTCTACAATTTTTCTTACTAGATCAAAAATAAATTCTCTACTACGAAGAAAAGTTGTCAACTAGATTTCAAAACTGAGTTCTTATCAACTACTAATCACACAGTGCACAATAATAAACCTTACTTTCTTAGATGTACAAATTCCCACACTAGGTATCACTGTGAAGTAAATTTAACTTTAACAAAATATACTGAAAACACAATTGCTAATGCCATTAAATTAAATTAAACACTAAAGTTTTACCCTACTTTCACTGAATATAAACTCTCTCGCTAACAATTTGGAAAACTACATAGAATTATGCCTCTCAAAAGAAAAATCTCCAAATAGGCCTACCTTTTCCCACATCAGAACATCAGGCTCCCTTGTCATCAATCTCGCAAGGTCGGGTCCAAGATTCCACTCCGTCGCTTTGCTCACGCTGGAGTTGACTGCGCTCCTTCAAACGTCTGGACGCGGCACACGCTGTAGTTGACTCGCTGATTTCAGAGGTCTGGAACAGCTCCTTTGAAGAGTTTAGCGCCCGGCTCACGCTGAAGTTGACTCGCTGATTTCAGAGGTCTGGAACAGCTCCTTTGAAGAGTTTAGCGCCCGGCTCACGCTGAAGTTGACTCGCTGATTTCAGAGGTCTGGAACAGCTCCTTTGAAGAGTTTAGTACAGTAACGACGAACGGGTCCGCAGATTTGATTTAACGAAAATCCGCATCCCACCGCTGCCACCAATAGAAATATAATTAATAGCTGTAGCGTCTTCACACTATGTGGTGGGAAATCGTATAAATGAGTACTAATGGTTGTACTGCTTTCTGGATTATTTAATAACAAAGAAATATCTCCAGTTACATGAAATATGTACAGTACAGAAAACAAATTTGCCCGCAACGGGACTTAAAGGCGGTACCCTTTCTGGGACCTCTGAGAGACACTCCCAACACCGTTGAAGTTCTAGCGTCGTCTGCCTTCATCCTCCCCGGACTCGGGTCGGCAAAAGGCGGTGGGGGACGTCCTCTCGTCCCCCATTGGTCAAAGTTCTCCTCCTGGTGGATTTTTCTTTTTTTTTCTCATGAGTTCCAGAATGTTCGGGCGCCGCCGAGACGAACTGTCCCCGAATTCCTTCAAAACCCTGGGAGCGGCGGCAGAGATGAAGGGGCTTCGGTTCCCATTCACCTTTTGTGCCCCGGCACCGAACCATGGCTGCTGGGCTGATCGGCGCCTCCATAGTCTGAAAGGGGAGAGGAACACCTCCGGGAAAAGGAGTGTAAGATGCTTCGTCACAATATATATATATATATATATATATATATATATATATATATGTATTATAATACATTTATTGCCTTTATATTATGAATTATTTATAGTTTTAGTTTTTAGTTCCCTTGGGGGTGGCGTAGTTGAGGCTTTCTGAATCAATCCGACTCGCTGCTCTCTGAAATGCCATCATGTACAGGCTAGGTTTGAACGTTAATTCCGTAGGCCGGTAAGACCTTCCAATTGGTTCTGTGGTCTTCAAGTGAGAAATACTAGTTCACGTCACTGCTCCTGTTCGATTCTACGAATAATAGTATAATAGTTGATTCTCGTATAATAGTTGAAGCACCTCGGTCCTCGCCTAAGCTAAAATCTCACCAGGGATTAAAAACTGAGTATGCTATTGTACGATTTAGTCTAGCAATTATTTTTAGTATTTAGTAATCAAACTATACTGCCCCCACATCCGCACTCTTGACCCTAGTATCGTGTACTAGGGGCCCAATACCCAGATTAGATGACGGATCTCATGAAATAAAAGCGAATATATTCCCGTACCATGGTAAGGGAAAACCCCTATGTTAGGATCCTGACTCTACGGTATCAGGCTTGATGACGGGTCCCGGTACTAGGCTAGATGACTGCTCATGTGGATTGTGTTGATGTGTTATCCTTTCGTTAGTACTTCGTAGCCCAGGGGGGAACCTTTTCATGTTGGAAGTCGACATTAATTTAGTTGCAATCAAATAAGGTCGCATTCAAGAAACTTCAATTTGATATACTTAAAAATGTACATACTTTTTTAACTACTATGTACTTAATTATTCAAAAAATGAAAACTATTTCTTAATTTTAAAGTTAATTAATCTTTTAATGGTTGTGTCTGCCTTTTTTGAAAGCGTTTGAATATTTGGTTGCAGCATAGAGGTCTATAGTTTTATTTGATCCTCTGGATATCATTTGGACCGTTAAAGGCGTCTTCACTTGGGTTAGGTAGGAGAATGTAGTCACGGGAAAAAAAACGAACTAGCACTCTTCATTCGAGCAATTTTTACAGTAGAGAAAATTCAAAGATGGCATTCGACAGCAACTAACGTCTTCTATAAATTCAAATTCATAAAATTTGCATAAGGGGCCGTCTTCATATTAAATTGAGCACCAACGTCATAATTTCCAATGGAAACCCCATATTTTGACACAATTTCAAATCTATATTAAAATTTAACTTCAGATACCAAATTTTATGTCATTAGGTCTTGCCGTTTCGAAGTTATGATATACAGAAAGATTGGAGCTCCTAATGTTAAATCAGTTTCTTAAACTTTTAGATATCTTCTTAAATAATATTTCTATAGCGCTGATATTTTGTACCATGTTATTGTTAAACAACCTAAAGAAAATCCACCTAATATTTTATTTTAAAAATAGTTTTTAGTATGTAATTATTATTAAATTAATATTTGAAAAAATTATGAACTATATTTTTATAGGAATCGATTCAGAAGGACTTCTAATATGATCATGCAAAATTTCAGCTCATTCCAATCGTTAGTTTTTGAGTTGCATTAAATTTTCCTCATTGCTTTTTTAAGGGCAACCAAAAGTTTAAGGGGGTATGGTACCCAAATTGCTGAAATCTGCAATTTTGAAGTTATAGTTGTAATTTTTGGTATTCAGGTAGATTTTAAGTATAGTATGCAAAATGTGAATTCAAAAATTTTAAAATTAAAAACAATTAATTAAAAAAAATTTCAAAAATTTGAACAGTTTTCTTTTTGATATAAGTAGAAAAATAATTTGGCTAAAATTTCAATTTGAACATTTTTTAACATAAAAATATATAAGAAATAAATCGTCTTCACAGTTTTTGTAAATATGAATCAGAAAAAATTTAATAAAAAATAATGCAAAAAAACGTGATTTTACACCACAAATATTGTTTTCAAAAATCATAATAAAAAAACAAACACATATTTCAACAATTGCTGAAGACAAATTAAAGAAAGGTATACATATAACAATTGTTCCAAATTTCATTCATATCCGTGCAGTAGAATTTGACTTATATCAATTTAAATTTATAAAAATATCAAAAATCACTTCTTTGCGAAAAAAGGCACTAAAGTTTTAAAATTATGCAAAATAGCTGTTTATGAAAATATTCATCTGAAATTTTTTTCAGTAATCTTTCACACAAAAGAAGTATATTCCATGTTTAAATTTTGACAAAATGTTAATATATATATTTACAAAAAATAAATTTTAAAAATCGAAAAAAGATAAAAAAATTTCATCAAAATTTTTACATACAGAGAAAAATATGAAAATTGCTGCTGTTGGAACATAATATATTATAAATAGCTGTTGCACACACAAATTCAAAGATAATACATTATATTAAAATGTATGTAAAAGCAATATTGCTGACTAACACAGTTCAATGTCCACCAGCCAAGTAACCAGAATTCCGGTTCAGTTTTATTTTTGCCATGTTCACTTTTCTGCGATAATCTTTGACCAACTTTGAGCTTTCCGCTTTCGTCCCATATTTAATATCACAGCTCAAACTTGCGTAAACAAATCACTTAAAATTATATAATTATAACATAAAATATAGATATATTAACAACAAAATATATTTAACAGCATATTCAACAACAACAGCCGTTTTCGAAATTAAAACTAACGTCAAATTTTTCACATCAAATATCCAATTTATATTCAAAATAAGAAATTCAAAAGATACTATTACTTGACATCAATTCAAAGAAGTGTTAGCTAATATATTTCGCTTCTTTCATCCTATAAAAAGAAACACTATTTTCAACTGAGAGAAATAGACATGTAGAGGTTTAACTTTCGTTTGTTTATGTTATAGTAGCAGATGAAAATGAGCGTGGCAGGTGACAACATCAGTAGTTCAATTTTAAAATTGCAATATAATCGGTACTATTTAACGTAGCAAGATGAATTTGGTGTCATTGGAATCAGAAAGTTCTGAATTTTTTTTAAAACAATAAAAAAATTTGCGATTTTTCGGGATTTTTTGAGTACCACACCCCCTTAAAAAACGTTTGACAAATCTCGGATAATTCTCGGATCGCTAGCACCTATAGTTCTCCAATCGTTTACACTTGCATAATAAATATAATAATTCTCGGATCGTTTGCACGCGCTGACAAATACGTTTCAAATAATATTCAAATTTGAAATTCCGGTAACTATAACTACAATTAATCTCGATCTACAAATAGCGAATTTCAATGTGGAGATGATCCATGAAATTGGCAGAAAGTTTAAGATTGAATATCTCTGGATATATAAGATAGTAGAGCTATGAAATTTCATATTTAGACTAATTTGATGATGCCGAATCTGATTAAGGCATCAAAACATGGCGTTTCCATTGTAAATTTTGATGCTTGTGCAAAATTTGATATGAAGATGGCCCCTAATGTAACTTTTTTTGGATTTGAATTTGTAGAGGACGTTATTCCCTATTGAATGATATCTTTCAATTTGCTCTACTATAAATAGTGCTCGAAATAAAGGTGTTCCGTAGTGTCGGTAAGTGGCGGTGGCGCTCTTGCGCCAACCAGTTGAACTGTAACAAAGGAAACGTAATGACGCTAAATATCTTGGCCGCGAAATGAAGCGGAATTGTATTGCAATTTTAAATGTCACCTTATTAAATTTTTTGTTAAGTTTTGCTCTCGGTGAATTTATTGAAACTGGATTATGACTCTTGACTGGACTTATGAAAATTTGCGACCTATGCGACTTGAAACAGATATCGACTCTTGAAATCATTTAGCTCTCCCACCCCTTCTACATTTTTTTGGTGCCGAAACCCGGGAATGGAATATTACCTTTTAAAAGGTAAGAGAATTTTGAAGCATCTGCATGAAAAGAAGTATTGATCTTTGAAAAATAATTGAAAAATGGCTCTTTCGGACTAAACAAAAACAACTTGAAAAATTGAAAACGAAACGCTCTTTTAGAGCTGGGGTTATGAAAATTGTAACTAAAGTTGATAATTTGCTTGTAATTTCTGATTTAAATCCACAAAATATTCAAGAACTGAATGAATTTGGAAATTTTAACTGACAAGCATAAATCTTTGAAAGCTTGATGAAGAGATCGAAATTCGCATCACTGACACAAACGAATATGAAAAGGAAATAAATGTCAGTGAAGAATATAATGAAAAATTAATTTGTTATAAATTGAAAATTACTAATTGTCTTAAGAAATATGATATAGGAATTAGAAGTTCTAATACACAAGTTGATACGAGTACTGAAAATAATTTCTCTCAGTGTGTAATTTCGAATTCGCCAAATGTTTCTATTAGACTTCCTAAATTAATTCTAGAAAAGTTTTCTGGTGATTCTAGCATGTGGCCTGAATTCTGTAATGCATATGAAAATTCAATTCATAACTATCCAACTCTATTTAAAGTGGAAAAGTTTACATATTTGAAATCTTTACTTGTTGGAGAAGCATTTAATTGTGTGTCTGGTTTCTGTCTTACTGAAGACAACTATGATAGTTGTTTAATATTGTTGAAAGATATGGGCGAAAGTATTTAATAGTAAACAGCCATATGAATAAGTTATTGAATTTAGAACCTGTTAAATATTCTAATAATGTGTATGGAATGCGTAAGCTTTATGATCAACTAGAAATCAGTATAAGAAATTTAAATTCACTTGATGTAACAAGTGGTAGTTAAGGACATTTATTAAATCCAATTATTCTTCATTACTTCCACAAGATTTAGCACTAGTTTCAAAGAAAACGCACTTCTAAAGAAAACTGAAATAACTGAACTAATTGAATTAATCAAAAATGAAATTGAGTGTCGCGAAGCCACTTTAATGATAAATAACTCACGAAGTGTAAAAATAACAGAAACATTTAATCGAAATCAGTCATCATTTAGAAACAAAAACACTCATTATAATAATTCTAAGCCGTCAGCCTCTGCTTTTAATACATCAATAAAAATGTTTTGCATATTCTGCAGATCTAATGAACATGTGTCCGCCGAATGTTTTAAATATTCCGATGATCAGAAAAGACACAAGTTAAAGAAAGAAGGCAGGTGTTACAGATGTTTCCTTAAATCTCATTGGTCAGTTGATTGTAGATCAAAAATACAACTGTGAAATTTGTAATGGTAAAAATCACAATAAACTATTTTGTTACACCAAATCTAATGAAAAAAGAGTTAGAGCCTGAAAATAAAACTGTTGTGTCAATATTGCATTGTAATATTCCGAAGCCTAAATATAACGTTCTTTTACAAACATGTTCAGTTATTGCTCAATCCAAAAATAAATCGGAAGTGGTAAGACTTTTAATTGACTCAGGAAGTGAAAGAAATTTCATAACTAAAGATTTAGCTCGAGAATTAAAACTGTAGATCATTCGAAGAGAGAGAATGCTTCGTTTGGAAGGCGTCATGGAAATCAACAAGAGTTCGAAGTATTCAGTCTGCGATTAAAAAATATAAAAGACGCTCGCTCCAGTATAATGGTAGAAGTTCTCGCCACAGATTTGATTTCCTTCCAGGTCCCTCCAACTATCTAAACATTGAAGAATTTATGAGTAAGCGAGGATGAACTGTCCGATTCGAATCCTAATAATGAAAAAATAAGTATTTTACTAGGAGCTGAATATTTTTGACGTGTACAAATGGTTGTGTTACTATTTTCGGTTTTACTTTAATGGGCAAAGTCGAAAAAAATAATACTAGAATTAATGCGTTATTTTTTATCTAGTGATGAAGCAAAAACATTTGACTTTCAATCCTTTTGGAAACTAGATTCAATAGGCATTGAAGATAAAAACGAAACATTTTCTGAGACTGATTTAAATACCATTTCATCTTTTAATGATAATTTTAAATTTAATAATGGTCGACACGAAACAAAACTTCTGTGAAAAGAAAATAAATCTGAACTTTCAGATAATTTTTTTTGTTGCTAAACAACGACTTCTTGGATTAGAAAATAAATTAAAAGGAAATTATATCTTGTGTAATGAATATGATAATATTAAAGAACAAGCTGATAGGGGAATTTTTGAAGAATGTAAGTTTGTTGAAAATGAAACTGTTATTATATGCCTCATAGACCCGTTATACGGGAACACAAATCAGCAACAAAAGTTAGTATAGTTTTTGATGCTTCATCGAAAGCGAAGGATGCTAAATCATTAAATGACTGATTGATATCTGGTTCAAATTTAAATCCCAACCTGTTGGATGTAATTTTAAAATTTCGTATATACAAAATTGCATTTTGTGCCGACCATTGCTTTGACGAAAAATAAAATCAAAGTGAAGCGTGCGCTGCAGAAATCGTTGAATGCGGGATTGCAATTTGTGCTTCGCGAAAATTTTTGATCCCGGATTGACAATCGTCACTCACTTTCCAGAAATATCAAATCTGGAAACGGACTACGGGACGAGAAGTGCAATGTTTTGTTCTCTGCATCCGTACAGTTGCGACTTGAGTATTTTCTTGCGTGCTGATTTAAATCGGCATACCCTGTTTGAGCCCCCTAATACTTTTATGGTCGAGGCCTGACCTCCCTCAAATTGGAAGATATAAATGTTATAAATATTACGATAATACGGGCAGGGAAATGAGAAAACAAAATAAAAATTGTTCGGTGAACATATACAATATATTAGCCTAACATCCCCTTCCCAAAATAATCTCCGCAAGTTGGCACCACTAGTAACAACAGAAGCAGAGTTTATTACCATGATTTATGATAAGTACCATTACAATGATTCTTGGTAAAGTTTACTGAACAAAATAATGTATGAAATTTGGAGACAATTCACTTTCAGAGATTTACTAACAATATACTTTTTCAACATGCAGTTCTCGTATGGAATTCTGACAAATTAGCGGCCCAATGAGTCCGCATATTCACATTTTATATCTTTGTTTATGTTTAATTTGTAATCTGCTTCGATACAATGTAATCTCAATTTTTGAAATAGTTTTGCCCAGAGCTACCCTGTTCTTAATATTCCGTTGCTCCAGTGCGACGTTAAGGGGGCACAGTACCTTTAAGCATACAAATCAGTAGGTAAAATAGACTAATTTCGATAAACTATTACGAAAGGTTTCATGTGTATCATAATGAAATTTTTTGCAGGGTTTATTTATACTACACAATGCAGAAAAATTGGTTTGATTTTTAAAAATTAAATAATATTTTACTAGAATTTACATAAGGTCATTTTTTAACATACTTTTTTACAAGCATGACTTGTGCGCAACATTCTGAGTCATCCTGTGCATTTTCTATGAAACTAATGGCTGATATGAGTAACACAATGCTTTTATTTTAAATTAAAACCAAAAAATAGTAGAGTTAAGTAACACATAAATATAACATAATCAATTAATATTTCACTTCATTAATTTTTCCAAATTTTCACTCATACTATATCAAATTTTTTTAATATATTTTTAGCTTTTGAGTAAAATTTTGGTTTCATTTTGAAGCCCTTTTGATAATCTATTCTCGTTCAAAATTTCAGGAGTCTACGTTCATTAGTTGCAGAGTTATAGTGCGCGTTAGCTTGAAAATTACCATTCTGAGATAAATGCAATTAAAATTGAAATAATTATTTTTAGCATTCACGTGCGTTCAAATAAACAAATAGATTTGTGAAATGAAAGAGTTGAGTAGTACATATTTTGCTTATACAGTCGAGTCCCGTTAATCCGAGTTGATCGGGACCGACACCAACTCGGATTACTGAAAACTCGGATTATGCGGACTACATAATAAAATCGAAGTTCGTCTTTTAATATCTAACGAAACAGACACGTGTTTCCTTTTTCCGCTCATTCTCCTCACAGACTTATCGTCTTCTATGAGTTCTCGAACTAGAATCATACACTAGTCGGACACTGTCACCTTTCTACTGTCCGACCACCACGAGGGGCCGTGGTGGCTCGGTTGGAAGAGTATCCAGCCAAACACCGTCGTGTACAAAGGGGGTATTAGGGTATATCTAGTGGGGGGTATCACTAGACTATTTAACGTCACACTAGAGCTACACAATGGGCTATTGGTGACGGTCCGGGATCAATCCCAAAGGGAAAGATCCGAGGACAACACCACGTAATTTTGAACCACGGTCAGATGACGACGTGTACAAAGGGAGCTGGTGCACGTTAAATCTGTCGTGGCCTCAAATGTCCTCACGTTGGCGTGGTGTGGAAGTTTGGAGAGTGGGGTGCCAACTCAGGTGTTGCCCCGTCATCTGACTGTGGTTCAAAATTACGTGGTGTTGTCCTCGGATCTTTCCCTTTGGGATTGATCCCGGACCGTCACCAATAGCCCGTTGTGTTGCTCCAGTGTGACGTTAATTGAAATACACCACGAGAAAAACCCTGAACAGGGTTGCCGTGAGTAGACGAGTCGAAGAGAGGAGGGAAGCTGGTATAAAATGGACTGCAATATTTGGCAAACTAAGCGCACTTCATTTGGCGAAGAATCCGTTTCGCCTGTGATGATACGATAGCTAAATGAGACTTGCCGCGCCGGTCGCCAAATGAACTTGCCTTCATCCCCAAAATGCAGTGGAATAACCCGTTTCCATAACGACCGCCACCACTCTGGTGACGGGTTTTTCTCGTGACGGTAGCACAGTACTCCGTTTTGGGGATGTGACACCTCTCAGAAGCAAAATGGACTAGCCCGAACTAGAATGGCAAGTGGAGAAGAAAAGCGAAAATTTCAAGAAAAACTGACCGCCGGCTCAACAGGCCGGTGACAAATTTTAAGCGCACTTGCGAGAGGGAAAAAAATACATTATTTAAGCTACCTCGGATTAAGCGGAGCTCGGATTAACAGGACTCGGATTAGCCGGACTCTACTGTATTTGTTACAGTAAAAATATTATTAAAACTTTCGAAAAAAATAAATAGCATAATTCCAAACCAAAACTAAGAAACGTAAACAAACGAACAGCTGAAAATAAAAATAGGTGTGTTCGAAAAATCCTCATTACGAACGAACGAACGAACGAATGCGAATTCTTCATGCGGTTTTTTTTTTTTACCAGAATCAGAACATTTCAAACTATCTAAATAGATCAAAATTGGAAAATCGATTTTTTTAAGGTTTTAAAGGTACTGTGCCCCCTTAATTACCAATACTATCTCTTTTCTTCCCCCACTTCCGAGTCCCTGTATTCAACAGCAAAAAGATAGTTTCGCATTCAGAAATAGCTTGGAAGTTGGAATAAGAATCTTCGCGCCAATTTGTGCAGTTGCGATCAACGTTACTAAACAATTAACTGCGTAGAATTTAATCAATTGGATCAATGAGTCAGAGTGACGTCACAATGCAAATCTGCTATTTTGACCAATAGGATTGAGGATTAAGAGCATAGTCTACAAGCTACTCTTTAACAGTTTCATTTTGGCAACAACTTCCCAAATAAGAAATAGAAGTTGTTTTCGAACTAAGGACGATGATAGTAATAAATCATCAAGAATTTACGAGCAAATATCAAAACTAAATTTCCATTAACTGGTATCATTTTCAACTGTTGACAATCTACGGTGGGCCCGAGTTCCGTGTTTTTGGTGTAAGGCTTCTGAAAAATTGAGTTTTATCTCGGAAAATGAATTTTTATTCGATTGTTTTTATCGTTGGGCCATACAAGCGACCCAAATGCTAAACATAAACGAAATTCCAATTTGAAGTTAAATGTTTTTCTTTTTAATATCTTGTTCTAAATGTGGTGCATTTTCTGAAATTTCGACATGTCAACATTTCATGTAGTAAAAAACTACTGACACCTATGAAATTAATTTCTTTCATTTGATTTCTGTTTTGTTTTATAAAATTATGATTACTGAAGATATGTTGGATGACGCAGGAAATAATACTAGTGCATTTACGCCAGAAGAACTAGCAAGTTTGGCTGAAATCGACAGGTAATATGCGAATCTGCATTAACCATATTGTGACATGAAAGAATTTTGTATAACTTTGAATACTAAAATACATTTTATTGATGTTACTATTTTGTCTGAAGAAAACTGACAATCGTTACATCAATAATAATGCATAATTGCTCATGTGAATGTGTCTTAAGTAAATAAATTCAAGGAGTTTTCAGAGTTCTAGAAAAAATATAATTAACAGGCGTTTTCAATGATTTCCAGGTGTACAAATCCTGAGAAAGTTATCTTTTTACTGTCGTTAATACGTAACGACTTCAAGTGTCCTACAAATTTTTAAAGCGGACTGTATTACGAAATAGTGCATGTAGGAGCTTTTCACTGGAATTCGAAACAATAAAACCAAACATGACATTTATTACAACTGCATATTTACATGATGCTGACCGTTTAACTGATGAACTGTTCTGAAAACACTCATTCTTTCGATTCAGAATTCCAATTTCTGTTCAAGATAAAATCAAAATTGCATTAGAAAGGTGCATGCACAATAAATATTAAAATGAAATTGGATTGAAATATTAATCGTGAGCTTGAACTCACATGATTCACCAATATAGGTTATGTTTTCTATTAAACAGTTTTTACAATTTTCTATTTTTCATTACCTTTTAAAGTATTTTAAAAAGATGTTCAGATAGAATGCAATAATAATGCCTTTAATAAAGCACCACAATTTTCATTGGTTTCCATTTTCTTAAAATATTGCCAAATCGGTTGCATAGCTTACAAACTTCAGTCAAGTATATGGCAACAGCGTAAAGTTAATTCACTTTTTCTGCAATGAATTGCTTTCATAATTGATGCAATTATCGTGAATTTGGCACTTTATTTTTTCCTTAAAGCACTAAAGATTTTTCTTTTTTGTCAGAAATTAGTCTCATGAAGCGGCAGTTATCTATTTGAGAAACTACTGGGTTTTTAAAAATTATTCTGTAGGAATTGGTAAAGCCAATGTGGAATTTTAATGTTGCAGTTTATTTTAATGCTAGAACGTGAATATCGTGAACTACCTAAAACGAAGGGTAACTCATTTTGACAGCTATAAGAAAAATATTACTTGGGTTTGATTCACAAAGAAAATATCAGTTGCAGCATTTATTCTTCATAACATACAGAATTTATTAATTGTCATAGCTTCATTATCATAGTTAAAGCAATGGCAGCCATTTAGGATTTGCCACTCTATAATGACCTTAACTAAACTTGAACTAATTGTTCAAGTTTAGTAATTTTGGTGCCAAATGAAAGCTATTTTGGGAGTTTATGTAAGCTACAAAAGCAATGGTGATTTTAGTGAATTTGTTTACATGTAAAGTGAAAAACGGGCTAAAGGGCTATAGAAAATATGAACCCTAATATTTTTCATTGAAACTATTGAAGAAGCATTAACTATTATGTAATTTAATCTAAAAAAATTCAGAGGTAAAATTTTGGATTTTTGAATAAGCTATTTTTATGGTAGCGCGTATTTCAAATCGGTGGTTATCTTGTGCAAAAATGACCATAGCTTAAAAAAACAATGGTTAAATTTGAATTTTTATGAAGTACTAATTCAAAGAAGGCTCACATTAAATGTAAAAATAGTAATACAATATGCAATTACAGCCCTGTAATTTTTTATTCATTTTATCACATGGTACCTGAAAAAGTATATTAAGTACCATTGAAGACAATTTTTTTTATTTATTTAAATTATTTTTAAAAATACTTTACAAAATGTAACATGTTTTCTAATGTTCAATTACAATATTTCTTTTAAAAAAATTTACTTTTATGCTTGGATCTACTTTTGTGAGTAAAGTGATATATATTTTCGATATTATATATTTTCATTGACAATTTGCATGGTAAGCTCACTGCTTTACGTGCTCATCACTTTTTTTCACAATATCTCAATGTCATTACTTTAAAAAGCAAAGGATGAATTGAGTCTGGATATTGCTATCATTGTGGCAGATTTTTCTGAAAATTATATTTGCATTATGCAAGATGCTATTCCAAACATTCATTGGGAAAACAAGCAGGCAACAGTTTATCCTTTTTTAGCTTCTTCAATTGAGGATCTTTAACATTTCCAATCTGTTTCTATATGCAGTATAAGTGACAATTTAGTTCATTTCAACATTTAGACTTCAAAAGATGAGTTAAGCATTTAATCATACAAGTTCTACAAATTAAATACATAAGTATTTCAGTGATAGGATTCAGCCCAATACAAAAATAAATTTTAAAAACTTCATTATTTTTGTCAAAAAAAGATGGTGTAAAAGCAAAGTGATACGTTTTTGCCTCTTGTCACGGAAAAGGAGCTTTTGTGACTATTGGTAGCACCATAAAGTGTATGACCACCAAAGCAAATCTTCAGCATCCATACAAAGATGCAGCATTTATTTTGCATCTTTAAAAGAGTACATTAAAGGAATAAATACTTTTCGTAGTGAAATCAAAAATTGAAATTTCTAACAATCGGTTAGCAGATAGATAAGCAATGTCAAACACAATAACAGGAACAAGGTTTAATCACTGCTTCATATCAATAAATAAGTCAGATACTGGTTTCCAGAGTTTTAGGTTCCTCAACAACATTCTTTGCTATCATGGAATTGGAGAAAACCCTCAAATTACCAACATTCCAAAATGAACAATAGGTTGTATGTAATATGGAATTAATTGGTGGATTGGAAAGATTTTGGATTGTTGTGAGGTATATAATGATTACAAAATTATGTTCATGCATCCTCATGACCAAGTACATCCTTTAGATGCATGTTGGATTCTTTATGTATACATACTAAAAATCGTATCTTCTCCCACAACTACAACAGGAAGAACATACCATGTTGCTCCAGATGAAAATCAATTAATTGAACTTTTTCTCCAAAACTACAAGACAAATTGAATCATGCAATAAAACTGCTTTTAACTTTATCATTAATATTAAGCTGTTGGCCTATTATGTTCAATATTTATCCTTTAAAAATTTCTTGATAATGTGATCAATATATTTTTGCATAGTTCTTTAATCTTTGAAGACGTGTTTAAAAAATTCAGTACCCAGAAACTTATTTTGTTTTATCAATTCAAAGTACATGATTTAATTTTCAACAGTTTCTAAAAAATATTGGATCAACTTAAAATATTTCAGTAACATCAACTAATATATTTTGTATTATATTAAGCCTTTTTTGTATAACATTAATATTAGTATTATACATTTGGGCTATTTTAGGTATTTGTTATTTCTAATTCAGATAAGAAACTGAAGAGCAAAAAACTTTACTGTAGTTTTTAAAAAATGTACCCTAAGCATAAATGTAAATTTCTTAATAGAAATACTGTAATTAAACATGAAAAAACATGTTACATTTTGTAAAGTATTTAAAAAAATAATTTAAATAAAACACAATTTTTTTCTTCAATGGTACTTAAATATGCTTTTTCAAAGAGACCATGTGATAAAATGAATAAAAAAAATTACATAGGACTGTAATGTGATTTTGTATTGATATTTTTACATTTAATGCAAGCCTGCTTTGAATTAATATTTCATAAAAATTCAAATTTAACCATTGTTATGGCTGCCATTTTGTAAAATTGGCCAATTTTTAAATTCTCCTGTATCTAACATTGGACAAAATATTTAATAAATTGAGATTTAAGGGTTTCATTGCCATGTTTATCTATGGTAAAAATTTGAAACTATCTGACTGGTGCAACACCCTCCAGGTGTCCTCATGTGGAATGATCAATGATGAACACACAAGTCTTGTGTTTTGCACTAACGATGTTTGTTATTTGCCGCTTCCATTTCACTAGGGAGGACTGCTGGAATCTTCTTGGTCACACAGTACGGGGATCTCAGTTCGTTCACGAGATTCAAAATATAGCACCGTCTAGAAATTTTTAAATAATTGCATGCCTGAAATGCAATCCAGGCATCTAGCTTCGAAATCCAGAATATTGTAGATGTAGACAGGCCATCTTGATGCCGATCACGTTATGTACAGGTGGCTCATTTGGACGAGAACACCCATGCTGCACTTTGTAGAATTGTAATATTTTAGTTTCTGTAAGATTTTTGTGTTGTCAACAATTCCAACTTATCTGTGCAGGATAGTTAAGATGCAGACATTTTTTCATCTTGCACCGGTAGACGGTGAGTTTTTTGTCTGTTCACAAGCACCTTCGATGAAAAGTGCTCTTGAGTTGTGTTGTAAATCATCAGTTCTCGGCAATTTGATCTCATTGTACCAACGATGGATGTGCCTTTGGCACAGTCCACAAGTTTATACAATGTAAAAAATTGTCCATTGTGACATTTATCCCTTCAAAAGGGATCCATGAGCTTCAAAACCACATACTTGCCAAGTTCTTTCTCTTTCTTTGCCTTTTCCCAGGTACATGAAACCATTCAGGAAGTATTTCGTTTCAAGATTCACAGGGCCAATCAGAATTTCAATCCAAGTTTATCAGGCTTATTCCCCACGTATTGGATGAACTTGAAATGTGTTTTACATGGCAGCAGTTCATCAATTGTGATTTTTTTACCTGGAGTAAAGTGGACCTGAGAGTTTTGAATGAAAGGCGACCACAAGAAGCAGGAGCAGTGTTCTCTGCAATTTAATTTTCATCAGAAACTACCAAAATCTGCATTATCACACTAATCACTGGAATTCTTGTCAAGTTGTAACAGTGCTAGACATTTATCATCAGTCAGCCTCCTCTCATGAGGCATCACTCCAAAATTCTATGAAACGAGTTTTAATCGGCACACAATCATTGTTTGAGCTTGAAACATGCCAAGTAATGTTGAAAGACTGATGCAATATGGGTTTCAGTAGCGCAACAATGCAGTTGGATTGTATTATGTGGAGCCGCAGTTCCGTGCATGTACGAGAACTTTAGTCTCCTTGTAAATAACTTTGAAACATTACTTGTATTTATAAAAACAACAAAAAGAATTCATTATCAAATGAAATTAAGCTTTTGATAGCATTGATTTTAGAAATAAATATCATAATACAATGTTTCTCTATGTCAGTCACTTTGACCACTGCCGTCATTCTAGGTAGAATGTCAATTTGTTCGCTTATTATAAAACCTAGAATAATTATCTGCTGTGGTTTTAATAACCTCAATAAGATAAGGAAAAAGTCGTACAATTTCAATGGGATGGGATTAGTCGTTTAGGTGGAATACAAAGTAACTGCTGTCAAAATGACTGCTCCCGTCATTCTAGTGTTAAGGAATTAGTTTTTAGATTTTTTAAAGTTTTCATTTAATACTATTAAATATGTCCTAGAAATTTTTTGTAAGCTAGATTTTTTCAGATGTTCAAAATAATACCTTTAGCAAAGTGCTAAAATTTTTTCAGTCTATTCATCAAATTTTTCTTAGCAAAGAAGTTCTACAGTTTTGTCGAAATCAAAAACATAATGGGAAAGACATTACCTTTAATCCATACCTTATCACATTAATTAAGAGATTATTCAGAATTTTTTTTCTTTTATGTATGAAACACGAACAAGTACCAATTTTAAAGCACTTCTAATTGGTTTTTATTTTTATAGCTCTATGTATGGTTTCTTAAGGTTGAACAAACCAGAAAATGCTAAGAAAAAGTCTCTTCTGATCAAAGTGAGTACCAAAACAACTTTTACAAATAAAATTATTAAAAAATTAATAATTAATCTTATATATAACTAGTTATTTTTATAAGGCAAATATTAAATACTTTAGATCAAGCCTGTAAGATTAAGAACATTATTTGCCTATGTAAGAAAAGTAACTGAAAAGAAGTGGGTGCTGAACAATAAAATTACAAATGCCAACTATTTTGGAGTAATATTTGATAATTCCCTTAAAGTTGCATATTCCACATGTTATAAATATAAACTTAAAAAGTAATTTATGTCATCCTTGCACATCACTATCCTTTATAAGAACAAAATTGCAAGGAAAAAGTAATTAGTATTTTGAGCTTAAATTATTTAATATTTTCCCTTAATTAACTGTGATTGAATTATCTTGGTACATATTTCTCTCTAATTATTTATTGTGACCATAAATGCTAAAAAGAACAATGCATAGATTTTAAGATTTCAATAATGAGAAAGAAAGCTTGATTTTTTAATAGTGGACGATAAAATTAAGTTTTATCAAATAGAGAATTATTTACTAAAAAGCATACCAGTGTTATTACTAGGCCTTGGATTCTTAGAGATTTTTACCTATTCAGTTCTATGCACTCTTTTAAACTTATTAACATCTTCATGAATTTGGGATATCCTGAATAAAATATGTCAAATTTATACCACCTAAAATCACCTAATTTGGGGTTTATGAATACCTAAAACTGCTTTTGAATTTAAAAGGACCTAAAAGGATTTTGTGGAAACCTACAAAACAACTTTTTGAGATATTTCGACTATTCAAATGCATTTTAAGTATGATTTTTATGAATGCACTTCACATAGAAACTACAAAACACACCTAACTTTATATTTAGAATTTAAGATATGCATGTAAAGAAAAAAATGAGCCTTTAAAAATCCATATTGGGTTAGCAAAAAAACTATTTTAATATTTCGTTTGTTTATCAATAACTGACGGAAACCGGAAGCCGGATACCAATATCAAGGGTTTTCACCATTGTGATGAATGATGATCAACAAAATGAAAAATTTATATTTGTTTTGTTTGTCAATCTTAAATTGTTACTCAGTATCCTTGTTAGTACACCATCGAAAAAAGGCATGTTACTGAAATTTGAAACTGAAATCCCTGTACTTTGCAATATTCTTGAAAATATGAATAACACTAGTGTTTAAAGGTATGTATGTTACATTTAAATATTTGTATAATTTTTTTGCAAAATGAATACATAGTTGAAGGCAAAAATTTATTTTTAAGTTGTAATGGGGGAAGGGTAAAGGTGTTATTTTGAAGTATCGTTGCATCACTTGGTAGAAGGCAGGACTGTCACATGACTTTCCTTGTTCTTTATCTTTGATGACTGATTGTAGATATGAGATGACAGATTTTTTTTGTGCCTGTGAGCATAGTTATGTCCAGTAAAAGGTCCTGATAAAATCCCAGTTCATTGCTTTAAGGCCATTTTATGCAAATTCGATTGAACAGAAATTCAAAACTTCAAAATAATGAAACGAGTGAATCATGTTTTTCGTGGAAAAATATCCTAGTTAGGTGAAGAGGTAATGAAATTTCTCAAATGAATCTTGCCCCTGGATATCATGTACTCTTGTACGTTTTCTTCCAGACAAGTTTCTTGTTTATGGAAACATGTTTTTAGAACATAAAAATATTAATTTTTATTACACTATGACAAAAATAATGCATCAATAATTTTTATGCAAATGAATTAAGTTATATCGAATAGCATCTATTGTGTATTTTAAGAAATGCAAAATTCATTGTAAAGTGTTTCTATCTAGCGGCCCAGTATTAAATCAAGAGATTTGCCAGTTTGCTGCTGGAAACTTGGTTGATTTGGACTCAGTTGAATTTGAGTTTATGGTGCCAGGTTCAGAAACAGACAAGCTGTACCAAACACTAGATAAAATTCAACACAGTAATGCTGCTGGGAAAGACTAGTTTTCCACATTGAGACATGCACTTACTCTAAAAATAATTTTTTAGTTATGCCAAAATTGCAGCCCATGAGGGATTTGCCAACAAAATAAGCTTTTTTTGAGCATGTTTATATGTATGACTAATATTTTTCAGCCCATTTTCACTATGAGCCCATGCATGTCCTAACTTGAAACTGTCCAATCACAAAGAGAAGTAGTATATCATAAACATAAATTTTTTATCAAAAAAAATAAAGTTTACTTTATTAAATTGAATGACCTTGGAATCAAAATGATCATTCACCAGGTCAAAATACCTAATCAGAAAGGTTACTCATTTATCTTTGCTCAATCAGATCAAAAGATACAAGCAATTCAGTGGGTTCAGAATCATAAAAATTTGCCCTATTTTTCAAATTAGAATTACTATGAATAAAAATCTTTTGCAATTGGAGGCTAAAATTTTCCACGTGACGAGAAAACAAGTTTAAAAAAAATCGGAGTGTAGTTAAAATTGTCATTTTTTTTATGTCGTCGATTAAACATGAAATGATCCACATATGAGACAGTTGGAACTAATATATCAAACTTCTGTATGTTGAAACATTTTTTTCAAAGGATTGATGAATACCGTAATGATTACATAGAAAACTTTCTACAAACAAAATTTTAGGTATAGAATTTTAAGACAAATCAGAATTTTCCCTCATGTAATGACAGATATTTTAAGAAAAGTTAAGTTTTTACTCTAAGTTAAGATTTTTTATGTTGATTAGTATTTTTCATTATATGAACGAAACTGGTACTCACAATGTGATTTATATTTACAAGTAAGAAAAGGCAATCAATTGAAACGTGCTCTGAATTGCAATATACTACACAATATGCATACATTTAATAAAAAAAGTACACCTGTTCCTCGATTTGCACGGTACTTGGTTTCGCTTTTACATGATTTCTAAATTTTATAAATAAAAAAAATATTTGTATTTGAGTGTTACATTGAACGCACTCATTAATTATCTGCACAGACATCAAAAGTGCATTGCGTTGCGTTTATCATTGATGTCATTAAAGTAGATTTTGTTTCATTTCCATACTGTCATTCCTAGTGTCTTGTTTTACACTGTTTCGATTTAAACTATTTGTCGTGGAACGCATCTGCCGTGTAAATCGAGGGATAGGTGTATTGTGGCACAACCAACTTTCAATACATACACCTAATTCTGTTTTCACACGATAGATACGTTCCTGAAGAATACGTGTAAAAAAAATTCTTGTAAAAAATGATATTGTATCTATGGAAGAAAAGAAGATTGGTTCTGGATCCAAAAAATAATTTTTAAAAAATGAAAATATTCGTTTTAAGCTTATTATTTTATTTCAACAAAATACACATGTAATAATAGGTAATGAAAATGAAAAAAATTCTTCATGAACAAAAAAAATCTGTTTTACATCCCCTGTCATCCAACCTGTACTTGCAGAAAATGCATACTTTCTGTTTAACTGAGATGAAGTGCTTGGCTCCTTTTCTTTAATCTTTCCATAAATTCTTAGAGCTGTTTGCTTGATGGCATTTCCATCTACTGGTACTCTTTTTTGTGACTTATCTTCTATCCATATTACCAGAGCCTTTTTCATCTTTTCCTTGACAATATCTCTTGTATATGATGATGAATTAACACTTACTTTTGTTCCAGAACATACCGACTTCCTAATTGCAGTTTCATTTTTCTTAATTGTTCTTATGGTAGCTTCATGTACACCAAAATGCTTTCCTACAGATGTAGCATCTTGTCCAGTTGTAAGACTATCTAAAATTTGAATTTTAAGTTCCAAAGAAATCATTTTCCTTTTCGTTTTGGTAATGGGTGAATTATGTGACATTATATAAGGGCTACCGAAAAATAGCTCAAATTAAAATTAATAAATAAAGGTATGAAAAATTTATAAACTTACAATTTATTGACTTTCAGCAAAATTTATATGTGCACAAATTTCACTATAAATTCTTTCACTTTGAAATAGAGCTACATACTAAATGTCTTCCAAAGATACAATGCATGAATACGGTAGATGTGCACCAAATTCAATAATAAAAACGTTATATATGTAATGTATCTAGAGGAAAGCACGCGTTTCAAAACACACACACTAGCTGTTATACATATAGAAAATAGAAATGATCTACTGTGTTAAATCAAATGACTCGCTTAAAAAGTGAATGAAATATTTATTTTGAATTCGTGTAAAAAAAGTTCGTGCAAAAACAGAATAAGGCGTATTTCACTTGATGTAAATTTTTTGTTACATAAAATATCTATTTACTAAACAAAATATACTAAGCGAAAAATTAATAAAAATAGTAAAGACATGGAGTTGTATATTTTGTGCTTGTAATGAAAATAAACGTAAAAAGGTGTTGGGACGCTGAATTAAATGAATTTTAAAATGTTTAATGTAAAATTAATATATTTCAAAGACAAAAGATGGATATAATAAATACATTATTAATATATGCTAATTCGGTTGTCAGTGAAGAACAAAATTCATAATTTTTATACTTAAATATTTCATGTGAATGATTAATTGAATGAACTTATTTAAATGCTGTTTAACTCATTATTTTATTCAAAGAATTTTATAAAAGTGTACTATACAATTGTACTATTTAATTTGTCAAGATATGTTTAAAAATAGAAAATCCCAAACTTCCAGGGGAGCTTGAACCCTAAGGTCCTCCCTCTGGTTATGCTATTTTATAACAGACAAGTAGATACAACAATGCCTTGGCATCTTCAGTCTTAGATAAGGAAATTATAATAATAACAATGATAACAGGTTGGGGGGGGGGGTAGGAGAACCACCCATGCTGATTGCCTTTTGCATCTGGAAGCCCTTCTAAAGATCTTTCACACCTGTCCAAAAATTAGCTAACCCAAGGTCGACTGCTCCTCGTTGGAGCCGAACTGTATAAGCGTGTATCTGGTGAGAAGGCACATAGCCTTGAGGAAGTCCATTTGAATAACTGGTTAAACTCTCAGGGTAAAACTTGCATATTCAAAATCAAGTAAGACAATCACCATAGGTGAATATTTGTTTTGCCAACTTGTAATTACTGCTTTGGCTTACGGCATCGAATGTTAAACTAGGAGCCAGAAATGCTAGACACCAATTGAGGGAACCAGGGTATGCCGATTTAAATCAGCTTGATTTAAATCAAGTGATTTTTATTAAAAAATCATTAATTTAAATCAAAATTTTTAATTTCTTTTTCTTATGTTTAATAATATTGAAAATGAAATAACTGAGCAAGATGCATGTTATTTTTTTCAAATAAGTTAAGAACTTCGCTTGTATTGAGTTCAACTCAAAATTATATTGAAAATCATCCTCCCTTTGAAGACACTCTATTTAAGTATTTGTTGATTGGGATCATAATTACCAGACAAGTATGTATTTTCATCTTGGGCCATTGATCAATAGGTAACACTCACAAGCTTGCTCTTCAGCATGGGCTTTGTTTTTAATGTTCCATGTGACTATAAATCACATATAGCCAATTTTAAACTATTCACCATGTGATGAGTGAAGAGATGCTTGAAATATATTCATTCATATTAAAATTGTGGCAACATGCTTTTTTTCAAAGATGTTCTAGTTATTTATTTAATATTGTAGTCTTCATGAAAAAAAATGAAGACACTTAGCCACAACAAAAAGTTTTTCTACAGTATCACAAAAGGATTCCAATTTTGCACATAAATCTTTATAATTAGCAATTTTAAGTTTCATTTCATTATGCATAAAATTAGTTATTTTTTATTTCAATTTTTTGGGAAATTTTTGTGTTGATCCCTTAGAATTCTTTATACTGCTAGAATAACTTTAATATTTATGGAATTGAAATTTGGAATGTAAAAGTTAATTCACTCATCTGATAATTGAGTGAGTATGTTGAGAAAAGACTGGATTGAAGCTGAAAGCTATTGGAATTGATAAATTTTTTATTGCAAGGTCAAAATTCCACTGAATTGACATGTTCTGTTGATGCTATTACACTTGTTCTATGCTGTTAATAGAGAAAAGTTTCATTTTTTGCTTTAGACATAAACTCTTTTTGTGTGCTTTGAATATATCTGAAATACTTGTCAATGCTCAATGATTTTGAAAAATAGGCATACTTGATTTCAAATTTATGTATTTTCATGTCTCATTTTTTACTGTTAACTTATAAAAAATAATTTTTTCACCAATAAGTTATTTTTGCAAGCTAAATATTAATGAGAAGTAGGAATTTTTTCATGATGCAAGTTCCTTTTATTTTTATTGGTGACATGCTTTTTTTCTCAAATTATTTCATTTTTATTCATATATGATAAATATATAATGCAAAAAATTCTGAAATTTGTATAGTTGAAAAAATGAGGTATGGTGTCGGTGATCCCGCAATTTTATTTATCCTGGTCCAAAAATTTCACGTCACTGGTTATGGATTAAGCTCAAAGTAATCTAAACTGCTTCAAACCCAGATGGAAAAACATTGCTTATGCTTGGCGTTTGTGGCACTGTTCTATTTACTCTCATGTGATTTACTTTGCTAATTCCTATGTCACGTTTTAATCTTTCACAAATTTATCCAGGTATATTTCCTAATACTTTGATGTTTTACATAAAAAATATTAATGTTTAAATAAATCAAAACTATCTAGAAACTACACTGTAATTTGCATGTCTCATGTCCAACAACTTTAAACCTGTATGGGCAAGGAATTAATTAAAATAATAAAATTACGATTTAAATAAAAAATCTGATTGAAATCAAATAAATCCGATGTTTTTGATTTAAAAAAAAATCGTGACTTTCATACCTTGGCGGGAACACATTTTTTTTATTTAACTTGTCCCTTAATTTAACACAGATTCGTTAAAACCATGTGACTTGAATGTCAATTCGCCAGAGCCAGACTATGAGAGTTTTCCTTAGAAAAACTGCCTTGAGAAAAAACTTCCAGTTAAGAACTAATTTGCTTTGGAGATGCTTGGAAATTTCCAGGAATTCAAAGTGGTTGGCATCTGCACCCACAGCCCTACACTGCAATGCGCATTTATTGCTTCCGTCAATAGTTCAAATGGTGTGACTAATTCAAAATTCTAAAGATATGCAAATCAAAATTCTAAAGATATGCAAATATCATTTTTTAACCATGGGTCTATCATTATTGAAAGAAATATTTCGACTGCAAATCTTATGAAACGCATTTGTTTTCCTTATTTCTTTCATCATCGCATTGATGCTGTTTAGCACAGTTTGACCAAATATGGCCCTTGCGCCATAAAACCCCAAACCAACCTTTTAACCCTTTTCAGAAACTTGAATATGTATGTATAATATTCAACACCAAAAATTATCCTTTTTATTGTTTATAAGATTTCAGTTGATGCAGTTTAGAATATTTGAATATAAACTAGAATTAAATGAGAAAAATTATTAATATCCAACAGAATAGAAGAGTTCCTATGCAAAATACATATACGTAAAAAGTTATTTTAGATTTCAAATAAACAATATGTAGATTATATTAACATTTATTCAAAATTAAAAAAATCTTGTAAATATTAAATTCCCCGACTATCAATCTAAAAATAAATTTGATTAGTATTTTCTTAAGCAGCCCTATCAGAAAAATATTGAATTTAAAAGTCTGTTTCTTTGTTATGATATATTTTGTTTTATTCCATTTTTTATTGATTATAATTTAGTGCATTTGTTATCCTTAGGCCGTTAAATGTTTGGAGAGAGTCTTGATTAATCATCAAAAGAATAAAGAAAATGAATTAACTGCAGCTAATAAACAGCAAATTGAAAATATTTCTGAGAAATTATCAGCTATCAGCACAGATGACACCCCTCCAGAAGATAGTGATTTGTCAAGTCAATCAGTTTTGAAGGTAGCAAAAGAAACAGAAAAGCAGTCGAATGATGTCAACATAAAAATTCATTGCAAACTAGGTCACTTTAATTTAATATTAGAAGATTATGCAAAAGGTTAGTTACTTTACCTTTATTAATATATATACAGGGTGCAACGCAAAGTCCGTGCTCGGCCTTTATTTTCGCAACCGTTGGTCGTAGACATATACTTCCAATTACAAAAATGTTTCAAATGAGGTAAACATTCATGTTATGACATTTTGAAATTAAAAAAAAATCAATTTTGTAAAAATTACAAAATCTAACTTTTTATACAGTCCCCCGTTCCTTATAGTGATATTTAGTAAAAGTTTACACTCATCCTAACAAACGTAACACAAAAAGTTTCACTTCTGTGTGACAAAAATTGACCGAGATATTTAATTTCAAAGTTTGGGATTTTTTCAGATTTGGTTTGCCTTCATTGAGGGGTCGGTTAAAATATAAATTAGAATAATTCGAGATTGAAATCAGGGTGCAACGCCCCTTTTACGGCGAAGGGGGGGGGGGGGGTTCCCCGACCATAAACGATGGTTGCATGTATAGTAAAGTGAACATGCCCGATTCACTGAAAGCGGTCGCAGCGCCCCCAGTGGCGAAACATGGAAGTTTGAAAATCTAACTCGCACAAGTTGCAGACAAGCATACAGCGGAAAACAATACATAAAAGTGGAGAAATTGAATGCGTGACAAAACTGAATCGTGGACGCGTTGGAGCATAGCTGGTATAACTGCGACAAGCAAGGCTGATATGCTGTTTCAGATCATCCAGAGAGGTTGACTCAGTCGCATAATAGATCTGTTCCTTGACGTAACCCCAGAGGTAGAAGTTCATGGGAGTCAAGTCCGGCGAACGCGGTGGCCACTCTACCCGACCACCATATCCGATGATCTGTTGGCCGAAATCGGTGGCTAGATACGCACGAACGTTTGCTGCTTTATGCGTTTATGCGAAGGGGCACCATCATGTTGGAACCACACACGACATGCATCTCGGAAAGGCAGCTGTTCATACCAGTCACGTACCGTGTCTTGTAACAGGTGAAGGTAACGATTGCCCGCTAAGGTCCCGTCGTAGAAGATGGGTCCAACAATCTGGGTTCCCCATATACCGCACCACACATTCGTTGACCAGCGTACCTGGTGTCGTGCTGTGCGTCCCATGTGAGGGTTGTCCAGAGCCCAGTAATGCACATTGTGGGTGTTGACGATGCCATCCCGTGTGAATTGCGACTCATCTGTCCACAGTATGTCGGAAAACAACGACGGAATGTCGTGCAACATATTGAGCAGGAAATTACAAAAGTCAAATCTTCGTGCGTCGTCACCCGGCATCAATGCTTGCACCAGTAGCGGACGGTATGGATGTGCACCATGCGCATGTAACTATCGCCAAATATGTTGACGCGTGTATCCACATGCCTCGCTTATTTCCGTCGTGCTTAGGTGTGGATTTGCAAGGTGTCACTCGAATGCCCGATCTTGTCAGTCTGTCTGATCTGGGCCGTGCTCTCTGAGACGGCAAAATACAGTAGTTATAGTTCGATGCGATGGACGTCGATCCATAAGAAAACGTTCGCCATAAACCCTCGCAGCAGCTCTGGCATTCCGTTGACATTCGCCATAAATCACTATCATTTCGACATATTACGCGGACTAGTTTGCCCACTTCTGGATGGCTCGTCTTTTATCCCGAGCATGTGGCTGCGCTACTATCCTATTTGCATAATCACGATTAGCATGGGGGGTATGCCCCGCTAGTAGTTTGCATTCCGCTGCCATTTATCCGGTTCTTTTTGCGCATTTTTCATTTTCAGGGTGTCGATTCTACATAATTCGACGATGATCTACAACTTCCTAATTGACATCTTTTGTCTATCTTGCTTAGTTTCGAAGTTAGATTTCCAAACTTCCGTGTTTCGCCACTAGGGGCGCTGCGACCACTTTCAATGAATCGGGCATGTCCACTTTACTATACATGCACCCATCATCTATGGTCGGGGAACCTCCCTTTCGCCGTAAAAGGGGCGTTGCACCCTGATTTCAATCTCGAATTATTCTAATTTATATTTTAACCGACCCCTCAATGAAGGCAAAACAAATCTGAAAAAATCCCAAACTTTGAAATTAAATATCTCGGTCAATTTTTGTCACACAGAAGTGAAACTTTTTGTGTTACGTTTGTTAGGATGAGTGTAAACTTTTACTAAATATCACTATAAGGAACGGGGGACTGTATAAAAAGTTAGATTTTGTAATTTTTACAACATTGATTTTTTAAATTTCAAAATGTCATAACATGAATGTTTACCTCATTTGAAACATTTTTGTAATTGGAAGTATATGTCTACGACCAACGGTTGCGAAAATAAAGGCCGGGCACGGACTTTGCGTTGCACCCTGTATAATTTTGTATCATTCTTGTCATTGGCACTCTTGCTAAAGAAATCAGGTTATACTGAAAGTCATTGTTAGTCCAAAAATTTTAAATACAGGGTGTTTCAAGACTTCCTGTTCAAACTTTAAGGGGGGTATTTCAATTAATGTCACACTAGACAACACAACGGGCTATTGGTGACGGTATGGGTTCAATCCCAAAGGGAAAGATCGAGGACAACACCACGTAATTTTGAACCATGGTCAGATGACGAGGCAACACCTGAGCTGGCACCCCACTCTCCAAACTTCCACACCACGCCAACGTGAGGACATTTGAGGCCATGACAGATTTAACGTGCACCAGCCCCCTTTGTACATGACGGTGTTTGGCTGGATTCGAACTCACAACCCTTCGGTTGCTAGTCCGTTACTCTTCCAACCGGGCCACCGTGGCCCTCAAACTTTAAGGGAGGTAGAGAATACATAATTAAACTATTTACAGAAAACACAAAATTTAAGCTATTAAAACTCTCAATGAGCTTCGCTTCTGATTTAATATCTTATAGAGATTTAAAACTAAACTCAAATTCATTGATAAAGCAGTTTGTCATCAAAAAATAAAATTAAAAAAAATTAAGTATTCAATAAATATCCAATTTATTATAAACCTAGAATATATTTTGTGTCCTCAATTTTATATCAACAGATTTCTATTTGTTTTACAGCTCTTTCTGCTTATCAGAAGTACTACAACTTGTATGAAGACCACTGGAAAGTATGTCATTCAATGATTTAAAAAAAAATTTCCATGCATAATTTCTATTAAAATTAAGGGTTATTCCCAAATAAGGCAAAATGGTATTGCAGTTTTTCTGCCATAAAAAATTTCAGTGACAGTTAAAATTCCTATTTAAAGTTACACATTTTATTTTCAGATACTTTAAATTTTATTTTATAAATTTTGATTCCGTGTGAGTCAAGACTTTTCCATTACTTAACATTAAATTCTCATGTAGCAAAAATGACCATAGAGCAATAAATCAAAAACTCTCAATACATCTCGCTTTTTAAATGTATTTAGTTCCTGATGTATTAATAGTTGTAGTTTAATGTTTAAAATGTTACTCTATTATTACTGTTAAGTTATTTTTACACAACTAAATAGTCATTAAAAAGTATAAAAGAACACATCCTACAATCCTGTTAGTCAAATCTAAGCTATAAAATGACATTAAAAATCAGTGTTATTTTCTGTTTATTCGATATTTAGCTTTCTAAAGAATGCCTCGTTTTTTTCCCTTGAAAGAAATTTGAAAATGTTAGGAAAGCTTTATGTTGATTTTCCAAGAAAATCAACATAACTTTTGCATGACATCAGTCTCGTAAAATCGTTCAGATTTTGCATTCCACCACTTCACAATAAAAAGTAATAATGATTTCCTAAGTAGGTTCTGGTTGAATTAGCCCTAGTGTAACAAAATCAACAAGTCTTAAAACAAACACTGATTGCTCGGAACAAAAGTTCAGTTTATGAATTTTGGTATTCAATGAAGATATGTTATCAAGATTTTCTAACACACTGGATATATTGTTAACATTTGAATAAAAATTAAGTTTGACCCATTTGCTCTAATAAAACACAATTATCATAACTAATAAACAATATAAAATCCAAACAAAATTGAATGCAATGTTTAAGTGCTTGAATTTTAGTTTACATAACTTAATTGTGTGCAATTTATGAATGTCGAATATTTCAATTCTAATTTTTTACTGAATCTCTAACATGAATCGTAATTGTTTTTCTTTTTGATTTTAGAATTCGGCATTTATGTATGGCCTAGGTCTTGTGTATTTCCATTACAACGAGCATTTTTGGTATGAAAACTTCCAGTTTTGAAGTAGTTTTTACCTTTAGTATTCAGTTATTGTTTTGCACTCATTAGTTTCACATATTGTTTAATATTGTGAAATTTTAATATTTCAAGCACAAAAAATCACTAAATATTAATTTACTCTAATTTTTTTTCTAACAAAAATTTAAAAGAAACTTACTATATAATTGGTCCAGTAAAGAATTCAAAAACTAGGTATTGCAGAGTGTCAAACTTGTGAAAGCAGAATTTAAGATTTCTGTAACTGCTATCAAGCCCAACTTCGTTTGCATCAGTGCTTCTGCATTAGATTATTCTAAACTTTCTGGGAAACTAGAAACAGCTTTGAAATATGCATGGAGCTTTTTCAATATTTTCATTTCTTTCCACGTTTGACACGGTTCTCTATATGGAATGAATTCAATAATAAAAGAAAATGTTTTCATTGGGCTTTATATATAAGTAGAAAATTATGTTTATTATTTCGCTATCTTTGACTTTTAGCTGTATTAAATAACATTTATGCAGCTACAACAATCTGAAAATCATTGTTGCTTGCAATCTTACTGCTTTACTAAGCTTTTCTATTTTTTCAATTAGTATATAACAGGTAACACATCCTTTAGGTATCAATTTTCTGTAGAAAGCTCAGATTTTTCTGAAACAAACATTCTTTTTAATTTCTCTTCAAGCTATTTCTCTTCCAATGTAGATTGTCTGTCTATCACTAAACTGCTCCCACCAAAGTCTGCTTGTTTGTTGCTGTAGATATAGACATCCCATTTTCCATAGGGGATATTTTAAGAATATATTCCAAGTTTGTCACATGGTGCACTTAATGATAAATTGGGAAAAAATTGTGGTTTTCATTTGTTGCCAAAAAATCTAATAAACTACCTTTCTGCCTCCAATATTCACAAAAACCAATTCAAAATTAAGACATAAACCAGTCATCCTACTCAAAATGAACGAGACCAGCTCCTACAGTTTCTGCAACCTCCCAGACTTTAGCAAGAATAATTGTTTCACCCAAGTGGCAAAATAAAGCGTAGAAAAAGGAAGGATGTCAGCAAATATTTGCTTATGCATGCGTCATGTTGGATGTACATTTCCAAACTTCAAAATATTATGGTATCTAGCTTGATAGATTTGAATTAAGGACTTGCTTATTAATTTGAGTTCTTGTGATTAACAATCAAACATCATGTCTAACAAAAGGTATCTGTTTATTGTTTTGAATAGTTTATCAAACAGATTTTGATAGTTAATGCTTGATTCTGAATCGAATTTTGTCTTGAAAATTATCTGAATTTTTGTGAGTTTTTCACACTGATATTTAAGAAAATTAGGAAAAGCATGCCAGTATCAAACCAAAAGTTTGAATTTTACTGACAAAATTTTAAATTCAATATTGTTCACCGTGGCAAACTCAAAGTTTATTAATCTAAATTGTTATGCATCCAAAATGTTGATCTTGAAAATGCCAAAAGCAAAAAATTACTCAAAAATTCTTGAAAATAATCGAAAACATCAACTTAGATTTGAAAGAACTCATTTGTATACACTTGAACAATGTTTTAGTATTGCTAAGAAAAATGCAAAATCTCAAAAATCCTAGCTCTAATCTAATGAAAAATCTAGATTAGTTGGAGATAAACAAGGATACAATTACGTGTGGTATCACTGAAATTTTGAATACAGTATGAGGTATTTGTAATACTGAAAAACTTGCCACTGGTCACTTTAGAATTTCAGTTTATAGAAAGTTTTAGAATTAATCATTAAAAATAATTTTTACTGAATAATTTCAATCATAAGTCAATCTATAAGGGCACACTAGGTTATCAATTTAGTGGTTTACGTATATATCAGAAGTTCTTAAGGCAGCCTTACCAAAATTTTTAGTCCACAGAACCCTTAATTCCTAGGCATAAATCTCAATTGCTCCTTTGCAAAAATTGGTCATTTCAATAAATTATATTATGAGAAATTAAATATTTCAATTGATTGAATTTAATTAAATGTTTGAATTCATTACATTTCAATTGTGTTAAAATATTTTTATTTTCTTAAGAATTGCATTTTAACTTTTAAAAATTACATTTAATGAACTTGCAATACATTTTTAGAGCATTACTTCCTAAATTTTATCAATCCAAGAACTTTTACATCTCAATAAACAATGAAAAACCTTTCACATACTGAGCACAAAGATATTAAGTGGATTTTTTATGAATTGAAATGACAATGAGTAAAAGATAAATCCACTTAAAAAACTAACATGCCCACAAAATTAAAACTTTTTAAAGGCTGAAGTCATAAACAATAGTAAAAACTAAGTTCATGCACATGAAGAAACAAAGAAAAAAAATACTGTAAGTGACAATATTTTTTCTCACAAGGTTGAAAGCTTTAACATGATACTTAATTGAGACCTGCTTGCAAAGATGTCTTTTTTACTCCTTGAATGGAAATTCTTGTTTTTCTTTACAACTTGTCAAGCTGTTATCAAAATAGTATATTATTCCCCTACTATCAACTCAAGTCTTCAGTTTTTTAAGGCTGATGCCTCAGCCATTACCCACCTCGGATTATCCTGACAGTAATCTTAACTGGTGACGTTAGTTAAACCAAATGAAGTTTTTTATAGAATATTCTTAACCAAGGGATTCATGTTGGTTTTTGATTTTGTGATACAGAAAATTCAACATCTCACGGAACACTGAATATTATAGCCATCGAGCCCCCTTAGCTCTCAGGAGCCTTGACTCAGTTTGTCTTTGAGTAAACATATTTGAATGATTAAAATGTTAAAGTAAGCAAACCACAAATATGAGGTGCTTTTCATGTTTATTAAATTTAAATATAATTTGTATAGAATAGTGTTAAGAGTAAAGTTAATGAAAATTTATTCAACTCTAACATGTCAAGCTATTCAAAATTTTAAGCATGTAATGTGAAATGAATTAATTTTAAAAACCCATTTTGATCATGATGTAATTTAAATAAAAATGGAGGGTTTGTACATTAAATATTTTCGACCCATATCAAATTAGTTATCCGTTTTGGGCCCTTCTAATCCAAAATCAGTGGTTTCCGCTTTTGGTGTCTGCCCATACTATGTCCAAACCTTTGGGTGTATTTTCATGAATTCTGTATTTGCATACTGTTAGCACTAACATTCATTTAGTGACTGAACTTGGTGTTATGTTGGTCTGTCTTCCCATTTTAATATTGGGTCATCCGGAAAGTTCTGCTTGTTTTTTATGATAAATACCAACAAAGCAGTACAAAAACTTAAGAAAATGTTATTGAATCACATAAGCGCCATTTTGTTCTATGACTTTTTGCCATTTTTCCGGCAGCTGGAAAATTCCTTTTTTTAAAGTCATTAGGCTTATTTGTAAAGAAGTTATCGAGGTTCTGTTTGACAGTCTCCAAAGAATTGAACTCCAGGCCGTTCAGAGAATTTTGAAGTGACCTGAAGAGGTGAAAATCTGAGGGGGCAAGGTCTGGTGAATATGGGGTGACACAAAACATCTCAGCCATATTCAATAAGTCTGCCTGACATTCATTGTCATGTTGGAAGACAAAACCTCGACGATTGGTCAATTCTGGCCACTTTGCTTCAATTTCTGCTTTTAATACAGCCATTTGAGAACAGTATTTTTCCGAATTTATTGTCTGATTCTGTGGCAACAATTCATAATGAACAATTCCTTTGTAGTCCCACCATAAACAAAGCATTACTTTTTTGGAATGCAGCCCCCATCTCGATGTTAGTTGGGGAAGTTCATTTGATGATCACTTTCCCATAATTCACTCCCCCATGATCTTTTTCTTGTAACATTATTGTATAGTATCCACTTCTCATCTCCAGTATTGAGCCGTTTCAAAAAAGGGAGCTTCATTTCGTTTCAGCAAAGAATCATTTGCCGAAATTCGAGCAAGCATATTCTGTTGTGTTAAAGTATGGGGTACCTATACATCGTAGCGGCTTAACTACCCAATCTTCTTCAGATGATCATAAACTGTACTTTTTGGAATATTTAGTCTGATAGTTCCTGAGCTTTGTAACATGGATTTTCAGCGATGGCATCTTTTAATAGACCCTCGTTTACAGAGGATGGTTGTCTATAGTGGGTATCATCTTCGAGGCTGAAATTTCTGTGCTGAAATTTATCAAACCACCTTTGAACTGTGTCATCAGAAACAGCACTTTGTCCATATACAGCACAAATTTTATGAGCAGTCTGACTAGCATTTTTCCTTTCTTAAAATAAAAGGGCATAATATGACACTGCAGTGAAACAAAAATTGTGCCACAACACAAGCTAGAATTATGCAGTGAAAGACCGAATTTACACATTTGCTTCAATCATGGTCACTTCTTATCAGCAGTAGCAAAATAGTAACAAGAAAGCACGCTTCGATTTGAAAAACCGCAGAACTTTCCGGATGACCCAAAACAAGTATATTTTAGTTTTTTAAATACATTACTTAAATTTCCTTTGCTTACATATTTAGGCAAGTTTCATGCTAAAACATCTGATACTTAAATCAACCATAATTTGGTAGTTTGGGAGAAGCTGGAACATATATTGAGCATTGCAATTACTTGGATTGTTTTACCGGTACTGTTGGAAAAGCTATTATTTTTCCAAAAGTATTTTTTATGGAATTTTAAAACTCTGAAACTTTATTTTGAGTCTTATTTTTTCTTTGCAAAATGTGAACATTTTCCAAATATTTAGGACATGATATTTTGCAAAGAACGGAAATGGGTGCAGAAACTCGTGTTTTTTGACCATGTTCAGTGATGTTTTCTGTTTTTTTTTCATTCAAAATTAATTTCGTATGCTTAAGTTTTGTCCAATTTTTAGTTGTAAGTTGTGGCAACTATGTGAGATCATGAGGAAAAAATCATGAATTAATCTCTTCAGAACTTTTCCTGCCAATTTTAGTTTTATTTTGTGGTTTTCTGTCGTAAATTTATTAAATATTTATTTTTTAATAAATTGTAATTTCATTTCATCACACGCAACAACACTACAAAGAATTCGATTTAAAGCGGCGAGTATGTTAGAATAAAGCAAATTTTGAGTGGAATTTTACCGTTATTGAAAGAACATTAATGTTAAAAAATCCTGACTACGACTTATGCAATATTAAAGATTCTTCCTCATTGTTACAGAAGGTCAATGTGACTTATTTTACGAGTTGAAGCTATATTTCAGCTACTTATTATATATGTTAAAAGTACTTGTTGAAAACAATGATTCTCTTTTTAAAAACGCTGTCAAATCAATTTACCATTTTTAAAAAAATGGTAATAGGTTACCTTTGCTTTGCCTACTGAAGGCATTCAATTTTAAAACAAGTTATTTTATTATTGCATATGCCACAAAATGGAATTTTCAAGAAAAAATGCATTCGCTTAAAAAAACTTAGTGATGAATGTTGCATAAATTACTTTGCCATCCTTCCCTTAAGGATGGAATTTTTGGTTACTTTTTCAATCTATAGTTAACGAATTCAACCTGAAGTAAGGTTGGATAATTCTACTCGTAAAAAGTTGAAGAGTCTTCATTTTCCTTAATAAATCTTTATCATAAATTCTGAAACACATTGAATAATTCAATGTTCCCTTGATATAAAAATGAATTAAGTACTGCTTATCTCAAAAAGCATGTTTGTCAATATGAAAATAGTAAATGTATATATTTAATACCACTGAGAAATGAAAAAATTAAGAAGTGAACTGTTTTATCTATGGAGATGTATAAAATTTAGTTCCCTTTCCTAATTTATTACTCAAATTTTTGCATTCTGTTACTTTTGTGTTTCACTATATACCTAACCAAAATTATCAGTGTTTCTGCTTATATATATCACCACTTAAGATTTGTGACTCTTGGACATAAAATTTGGAAAATAAATACTTCGACCCTAGAGATCAAATTAATGCTGTGTTCACCCCAATAAGCAATTCTTTATTGAGGTGTGGACTCTTCCTCATCCAATCAGAAAGGGCCACTGCAGTTAAATACGAAGATTTTATATTGCAGAGACAGCATTATGTAAGTAATGATCTATTTGGAAGGGTATTAACTTCCTCATAGTTTAAGTGCACCTTTGTAAATATACAAGATAGGGGTCGAGGGCATTGTGAAGTGGATGTCCGCTTTTTTGAGTTTGATTATTGTTTTTTTTTGCAACTTAAAATTTTGTGTTTGAATAATTTTGAGTGATTTTTATTTTCTCAAACTTGCCCTTAAGAGTAAGTGAAATAAAGTTGACATTGTGCTGTGTACAACTAATTCTATTTATTTCTCTATAGACACAGGGTGATATAATTTAATAACGGGGTACTGCTTTTGTAATTTTAAAGCTGTTCGCTTACCTGCCAATTTGTATGGTTTGACCGTACAATGTGGATTTTGGCTTGATTGTATGGTTGTACAGGCAAATGGTAAAAAAAATATTTGATCGTGTGCGAAATTTTCAAATCTCAATTTTGTTTTCTAAAGAAATCCGGCACATGTTTATACAGATGCCGACTACAGCTCCTAATAAAAACACAACCCATACTACCGAGAACGAAAGTTCTACCACAGAAAATTAAATTTTCCATTTCAAAATTCATTTTTTCCTAGGTGTTTTGCATCATCTCAGGATCGCCTTCCACCAAACAGGTGGTTTTAGACCATGTCTAACAAGAAGTGTCGTTGGAAAGGATCAGCAAACCCATTTCCATATGGTTATGTTCTGCAATTGAGTTATTAAAAAACAGTCTAGGTCTAATTAGCACTAGATTGTGAAGAACCAAGAGTAACAGACCAAGTATTAAACAAAATGAATCTCCTTGACAAAACAAAGATAATACAGGCATTGGATTATTGAAATCAATACATTGACCCCCCATGGGCAGTTTCATTTTTCCTCTTAAATTTTAAAACAGGATTCCAGATCATGTTTACTTTTATTTGAATCTACAAACACTTCTCTTCTAAAACATTAGCAACCATGATAAACATATTAAATATACTAAAAGCAAAATAATCAGTATTTTTGGGATTATGTATAAATGGGTGCTTTAAATTATACTATCCATTTTGGGAGAATTTGCATGTCATGATCCTGTAGAAATATTACGTTTTCCTGAATGGAAATGTTGGCAGGTATGTGTTTGGAACTAAGATTAAGCAACAAAATTCCGTAGTATCCTTTATGTTAAATCTCATTCCTCCCCAGGTCGTTCATACGCAAGTTACACAAGGTGGGGAATTATAGATAAATGGAAAATTTCTAAACTAAAATTTCTACTAATTTCTAAACAGCTTAGTGGTTAGTACTGGCCCTGGCTTCCAATCCCAGTATTGGCATGGATGTTCGATGTGGTTCGGATTCCACGTTAAGTTGTGTAAGTCCCGGTGTAATTAGCCCTTGTGTAAAAAAAATCTCCGTAGAGCGGCAAATTAAACCATTCAAAATCTAATGATAGGCACCACCTGCATATGACAAGTAGATATCAGTACTATTGCTGACTCCACTTTGCATCCCAACGATTAAAAGAGTTACAATTTTCTTAGGACTTAACTGCGAGTCTCGACGAGGTTTTTAGAAAACACTCGGCACGTCAAAAATCCGTAAGAAGTTTTTACAATGAGCTGAATAAGCGAATGATAGCCGAATAGTAAATTTTAACGTATTTGCGATAGGATATAATTGGCTAAATCGAAAAATTCCAAGGCACGATCCAAACTTTGTATTGAAGATGCTCAAATGTTATAAAACCCTTTTCCCTCGCTGGCTTGGCATCTTATTGATTAGTTCTGGCCTTCAGTACAGTAGTTCCTGGGTTTGAATCCAGCCGCCTAACTGGTCATAGCGCTTGTTTGCCACCCAGTAGGTCGCGGATTCGAATCTCGGTTTGTAAGCGCATAGGGGTCATTCCAAGCAAAGTGAGCAAATCGGCTATGGCTGAAGTATCACCGATTTTAATGAAAATCAGTTTTTAAATAGGTCACATAGTAATGAGACCAACTGCAAAATATTAGGTTTCAGAAATCTATATTTTGTTAATTATTGACATTTAAAGTTCAAGGTCACAAATTTAGATTTCTGACACTAAAAGTGGCCTGTTTGCGATCCTATATTTCAATACGTTATTGACATTTTAAATTTTTATATCGTTGCATTCTTTAGAAAAGGGCCTCTTAGGAAACGTCAGAATATAATTTAATGGCCGTCATTGCTGAATCTGAGGGGTCGCGAAAATAGAAATTTTGCCAATTTGCTACAAATTTCAAATTGCTCTGGTATAAATGGAAAGACAATATTAAATATTCTTAATAAAGAGCCTTTCCCAACAAATAGCGTGGTGTAAGTTGGTGATTGTATTTCTACTCCTTTATAAAGAAAAAACATTTAAAATTAAAAATTATGGAAAAATACGATTTTCCAATTTTTTAGAATGCATATTTCACTGAGGGAAAACTTCAAGAAAATCAAAACTTTTCAACATAAAAGAGCAATATGTCTATTATATGTCCTGAAATTTTCATAATTGTAATTTGATTATTTTTGTCTCGGGAAAATATTGAATTACGTAAATTTTACTTTTTTTCGCAGCTGATAATGATAACCTCCGATAATATAAAGAATGCGATATAAGAATGAAATATAAGTATTATGGCTCACGTGCAAAATTTCACATGAAATTTCTTTTTAGTCTTGCTTAATCCGAGGAGTTTTCATCAGTGAAATAATTAGGTGGAAAGTTAATTTTGTTAGGGAAGTCTTTTCGATTTGCTTTTTCCTTTGGAAACGTAAATATTAAATACTACTACTTATGAATATTAAATGCATTTTGTAAATATTAAGCATTAGTCAGGTAAACATTAATTTTGAGAGAAAAAAAATTAAATATCGTTGTTAAATTCGATTCTCCCAAATGTACATAACTCACGAATCCTTTTCCATATTTATCAATCACTAGTGAAATAAGTAAGGATTTCAAGAATTCGGCAGCACTAAGAAAATTTCAATTTAAGCTACTACAAAATTGAACAAGAGATCTTTATCAGATTGAAAGTGAATTTGAAGATAATCAAGTAAAGGTTATAAATGTTTAAGCTTTTAAAATTTCCTTCAAAAGGTAAACAATTTGGTACTTCATTGTTGTCATTTGAAACGAGTAATATGTATAGAATGGGAAGGAAATGCTATGATTGGCGATTATTGTTGCTTTGGGACTCAAAATACAATTCTGAATTTTTTTTTTACAAGTAATAGACATATTAAACTATATTCTTCCAAAATATAGTTTTCGTCAGAGCTGTCCTTCATTTCATTTTGTGTGCCTATTTTAAATGGAAAACCGTCATTTTATAAATTTCCTTTGTTGTTTGAAAGATGAAGGAAATAAAAGCTGACTTCCAAACTTCAGCAGCAGTTTTATCATACCTAGCACTGTATCTGGTATGAATTTCAACGATGCATTTGATTTCCTTTAGTCCATAGAAACCTTTTTAATTCTATCAAAATCGACTATTTTCCATTTTTCGCTATTATTTTTTAGCTTAAATATGATGTTTAAAATTATTGTTTCCAAATAGATAAAAAGAATTCTTCATAGATTACAAAAATATGAAACATTGTTGTCTACGTTAAGTAGTTTTTGAGAAAGATCTACAAACATGCAACATCAAGCGATTTCACAACTTCTCTTCAAGTTTGCAAGTCCTTAAAATGCCTGAAACTTCCAAAATATTTCATTTTGAACCAAAATATTTTGGATATCGTTATTTATGCATAAACTTAACCCCTGTAGCAAATTTCATGAAAATCCGTCATCCTACGGCCACAGGTTTTTCTGATTTTTGCTCATTTCACATGGAATGACCCATAGATGTTAGTGACTGTCCTTGTTAGGAGTAACGGCGGCTCGCCTATTGGGTGCTCCTTCACAAATGACCGTCATTTTGCCCCTTGTAGTACAGGAGGCCGAGAGGTCAGTGGTCGGGCTTGGAAAAAGGTTTGAATTCCATTCTGGGTGTGTGTGATTGTAGTGGTTCGGAATCCGCTTTAGATATTAAACAAGTTTCACCCTCGTGCAACGAAATATGAACGAAAACACTAACCATTAACATGACCCCCGGATATTACTGTTTAACACTAATGCCGTTTTCTCTTAACTGACGTAGTATTATTTCTAATAATTTTCATTTCTATATGAAATATATCTTCAAATCAAAATCATTTTATATTTTTGAAGTTTAAAGTGTAAAAACTGCAGTCTTGCATCACCTTGTCTCCATTTAAAATTCGAAAGGTTAATTTAGTGCTCGTGATAGTGATATGAAACTTAGGAGGATTGTGTGAGATATCTGGCCTCGATCGCACAAGATCGAGACGATCTTGATTTACGGGTGAATGAAACCTTGCTTTATTAAAAAAGAAGTCGCGAAATTGCCTTTTATCAATGCTAAGGACACGTCTATCACTTTCTATCCGCGATTATGTTTGTAAGCTGATGAACTCTTCACGCTTTAACAGGATTGAAGAGATAGATTCGTGTTTAAAAAGTCAAGAGGACGAGTTTCTGGTTTCGGTGTTTATATCATTTATACACATAAGTTTACTATCTTATTTTGCTTCATATGGGTTATTAGCTTCCCAGTTATCTGATATGGTATTGATAAACCTAAGTTTTTAACAGATTATATGGTAGTTCGCGTTGGACGGGATCTTAGTTAGAAATCATGATTCGTTTATTTTTATTCTATGTCGATTAGTTTGTCGCTTCCAAACCGTTTACGAACAGGTATGCCTAGACCAGAATTCGAACCGAGCCTATTGAATCAAGGGTCAGAGCTCGAAGCACTCGGCTGACAGGTCTTTATTCTATGTCGAATTTGTTACCAAATTTTAAATTTCCATTCGATCTACGGAGACTACCTTGAGTATTCGTTGAGTACGTAAGTACTATCTTCTATATCTTGAGTGCTCGTTTTAAAATTCCTGTTTTTGCCTCCTGTGGTTTCTTGATTATGAGTAATGTTAAATTAGTTTCCCAGACTTTTATTCATATCTTCCTTACCTCACTGATATTGCTTATAACGTTACTATTAAAAAAACCCAAGCAAATTACATGTAACGTCTTTTTTTAAATAACTAGTATACAGGGTGTCCCAAAAAGGTTGTTCCGCGATTTATCTTTTTATCATTTGGAGATAAGTAGGCAATGTAAATTGCAAAAGTGCACCAAATAAGGTAAGTAATTAAGATATGTGAATAAAATTATCACGTGACAACAATTTAAGCGGATACAGTTTTTAATTTTTATACCACCCCTCTAGATAAAAATCCGAGATAGCAGAAATGTTCCTTACCTGTATCCCTATCGTTAGCAGAAAACTGCATTTCTGTAGGTTGAACAGTAACGGAGGCATAAGGACGCAAAAAAGTTGACTTATACCGCTTGTGCACAGCTGTTCAAGCAGTCAGATTAGGGACCGCATACACAATGCTAAAAAGCATTTTTTTTTCGGTCAGAAAGTGCAACATTGTGCAAAGTAATGTAGTATTGCAACTGCAAATGAAAATCGCAATGCATAATAGTAGACAATGTAATCTTTAATAAAAATATTGTAGAAAAATGGTTTAAATAAAAATAAAAGGAAATTTTTCCATCTGCAGCAATGCAGAACTTAGCTCTTCATTCTTGAATGCTTCTTCCAAGATATATTCTGGTAGACGATTCATGCCTTTTCATGACTGCAGAATTTCAGTCTTTCCTCCTTGTAGCTACTCTTTATTTCTTTTTGCGACTAATAGATAGAAATAGGTACGGTGAAAGAATATGTGGCGAAAGAACTACCAGGAAGAAAGCTAAGAATTAGCAATCATTAGGAACCAAATGGACGTTCATAAATATGCTTAATTGAATGTTTGGTTTATTATGATTTATATACTTAATTTTTATGTGTGCGGGCTTATGATGCCGACCTGGAAGCCGAGTGGTTAGAGCTCTTGCCAACAGATTCTCGGTTCGAATTCCGATAAAGGCCTGGATGTTCGTGGTGGGTGGTTCGGAGTTCACTTTAAATCGTAGGTCCTTATCTATAATTTGCTCTTAGTGTAAAATGACCGTAGAAAGACAAACCAAACCTGTAAATCTTATAAGAAGATGAAATAATATTAGCATCTAAATTTCTATTTAAAACTAAGTACTCAATGTAGTTCATTACATACATGACGAACAGTTAAGTATTTAAATTTGCAAAGGAAAGGTCTTATGGACGTAGTCATTTTAAAAAACGCTTAGTTAGTGTGTAATAATAATTATTTTTAATTAAATGGTTTAAATATTTGTTGTGCCTCAACACTTTTTGATTCAATTTATGTTTCACATTAGTATAATTTTAAAATGGTATAAAATTTAGTTTTTACACATTGTAATGCGTGGAGCAGTTTTTGAAGTAGTTCCCCGCACATATCGTGAAGTTTAATTTATCAAAATCTAAACTCTTTTGAAAATCAACTCTTCATAAATAGCCCGTTGTGTTCCTCCAGTGCGACGTTAATTAATTACTTACCTAAACTCTTCATGGCATATTCGACTCATGTGCGTTAGATTGTCGCAAATAGTTAATTAAAAGCTTATTTAAGCTTCTGATAGTAGTGAGACGGAAGAGCGAATTCACCCGACTAAATTTCTGTAGAATTTCCACTCGGGTACGAACATGAAAATTCAAAATTGAAACGAAATAAGCTAAACGAACATAAGATGCTAAAAATTAAAAATCAACATTTAAAAATGTCCTGGTCATATGACCTCATGTTATGTATTTCTTTTCTGCGTCAGTAGAACTTTCTTGTGTGTATGTCCATTACTTGACGTTGTTCGTTTTGTGTTTGGCACAGCTTGGCCAAATATGACCCTTGCGCCATAAAACCCAACAACCTATTTGTATCTTGATGATGGTTGTTTTTTATGGCGGAAGGGCCAGATCTGACCAAGCTGCGGCAAGCGAGGTTTTTTAATTCAAGTAAATGGACATACACTCAAGGAAAGTTTTTACTGATACAGAGAAATACATCCAGGGTAGTTACAGGAATCGAACCTGCGCCGCCTACAACTCACCGGCTGTTAACGCAGTAGGCAAACCCACTGACCCCATTTCTATCTTGAACGCAAAAATTTTAGTTTCTTTTAAACACATTGGAGAACAACGTTATTATGTACAATTATAAAAGAGACAACTTAGAAAACAGACTGCGCATTATAATATACATTAATGAATGTATGTAGCGGCTCATAGTTTATTGATCAAATTTAATTCAACTAAAAACTTCACATATGTTTAATTTACACAATGTTCATTAAAGCAATGCGATCTTATAAATGCTAAGATTTTAATTCACTTCACAAACAATAAATGTAATTGTGCTTTTGCTAATTTTATGTAAAAAAATAACCATACTTTTTCAAGTAACGCAACTGAGAAGTGAATTTGAAATTAGCCAAAAGATTGAAAATCAAAGCATGTTTTACTTTTTAATTTGAAATATGCAGTACTTCGTCTTATTAAAAATTTGTAACATTTCTGATTTTGTTTCTATGATTTTTTCGAGTGTAATAGAATTATTTTTTCTTAAAAATATTAAATTTTCATTTTTGAGTTGTCAGTCTTCTCAAAAAGGTGAAGTTGATTTATCAAAGAAAGCTTTTTGCGCCAAAAGTTTCTGAGAGATGGCGCTAAAATACGTTCGAATGTACCTGAATATTCGTTCCCTTTTCCACTAATGTTTATCAGTTGCGATAGTTTGATTTAAAAGCTTGTGAAAGATTTTCGCTGAAAATCTGAGTTTGTCGAGACAAAATTGTAATTTTTTAAAATCGAACAAAGATTGCAAAGATCAAATTTAAAAAAAAATCAGAAAACTGCCGAATTGATAATACTTATGCTTGATAAATACTCTTGATAGAATGAAAAAGGTAATCTGCCAGGATTCATGAATAGCAAAGGTTCATAGCAAGTTTTGGGTTATTGCCTTAGCAATTCAGCAAAAATAGGGGTCGCTGTGTCTCACTGGGTTTACTCAAGCGACCTGCATGTTGTAGACGGCGCAGGTTCGATTCCTCCCTGGGTGTTTCTCTTCTGTATCAGTAAACTTTCCTTGTGTGCATATGTCCACTTAACATTATTTGGTGCTGCTTGGCCAAATATGTCCCTTGCGCCATAAGCCAGTTCAGTAAAAATAAATTGAGACTATGGCGCAGTTTAACATATTATGTAAATAATTATATTTTCTATTTAGTGAACCTATCTAAATACGTTTTCTTTGGTTTATATTCTTTTGGATTATTCTCGTAATCAATTTTTCGGATTCATTTGTATCATTCCTTCTGTGAAGAACAAATGTATATTCTACGGAGAAGCCTGTGATCTATCTCAATTTTTTCATAATAAAGTATTAGAAATTCAAATTAATACAAATAACGAAGACGACGAAAATTGGACATTCATTTAAAAAAATAAAACATTAATTTAAAATTATTTCAAATGATGTGTGTAACAAAAACGATGGAAATGCAATAGAATAAACAAGAACAATTTAAATAAAAGAGTAACCGAATATCGCGTCAGTTCCCAAGTTCGCGATGACTAGCTATAAAGCTCAGGGCAAATCGTTTTCAGAATACTTCCAATGTACAGAAAAATAATGGAAAAGATTTTGGTTGAAATTCTTCTCACCTAAACATGAAACGCGAACCACAATAAAGTTTTACTCCAAACAAATTATTTAAAATTTAGCAATTCATAGGGCCCCGTGTAAACTAAATCTTTTAACACAATATTACCCATGAGTAACAACAAATAGAGGCAATTGTACCGGAATAAGAAAGTCTACAATTGATAGTTTAAATTGAAAATTTAAATATAACCAATATGTATAGGTTTATCATTGCCCAAATAAAGTTATATCATTTAAATAAACTTTGGGTAACAGATAAAATCTGAAAAGGTATTTGGGGACTTATATATGCGACGGGGTAGTATGAAATTTTGATTAAGAAAAATTGGTTAAAATTTTCATACAATTCATTTTTATTCATACTATTTAATTATACAAATTCGACAAGTTTCTTAAAATTTAATCTGGCTCTGGGGATTTGCCCACTGCCCTAGCAACCTGCGAGTTGTAGGCGACGCGGATTAAATTCCAGTAACTTGCCCAGGGTATATTTATTTCTTTGTACTACTAAAACTTTCCTTGTGTATTGTGTATGTCCATAACTTGTCGTTGTCTGCCTCGAGTTTGACGCAGCTTAGCCAAATAGTCCTTGCGCCATAAAACCCTAAATCAACCAATCTTAAATTTAAAGTTTTTATTTTGTGTAATAGTAAAAAAAATTCATTTCAATTTCCAACAAAAGGATATAAGGTAAATTAATAGTTTACGAAGCTATACTTGCTAAAGTTCACGGATCTTTGGATTTTGTCTGATTTGTTTCATTTATGTGTATTAGTAATTGTTTTTATTTTGGGGGACCAGGCTCCAACCATAAAAAATATTAAGGAGCCCCAATGGGGTCGGGTTCCTAGGACTTGGTGCCCCTGGTATGGGTGTTTTGTTTAAACAACTTTGAAAAATCATTAGTAATATTTTAATATTCACCTCGCGTTTGAGGGGCAGCCTTTCATAAGATTGAGAGGCAAAGTTTTCGGGCCCCTAGAAATTATAGCCCCTGGTTAAGAGTTATTAGAGTTAATAAATGTTAGGGAATGTTGATAGATTGTTAATTAGTCGGAAAACCTTGCCTATTCGCCGCTTAGTATTTTATTGATAAGTGAGGGAAGGTTATATACGCGAAGCAGAAAATTGTTTTTATTGCACAGAAATCGAAACCCATGATACGCGGATTGCTTTCATTTGCGAATGGGGTTACTGAATGTTGATTAGTGGGAGGAGGAAAAGATGGTTTTTCGTCCAAAATCAAAGCCTATTGGTAAATACTAATTCGGCTGCTCTTGCTCGGAGTCATCGTTTTTATATCTGCCCTTTGAATATGTCATCATTTTTTATCCAATCACAGTAGAGTGGGTTTTCCAGTTTTTCAGCCCAAAAGACAATCCCTCCCAGGGAGGTCCAATAGATTTCCGATTTGGTGTGCAACAGAATTTTGGATCACTTTTGAACTTTCAATTGCTACTGCGCTAAATGAGTTTGTCATTTAATTCTTTTTCGTCAGAGCTCTGACCCTATGCTGATTAAGCTTTCCTTTAGTTTTCTTAACTATTTATTTGGACATTTCTAAACTTTTTAAAATGTATTTTAATTCTTCTCCAGTGACACTAACCCCACATTAGAAAATTCCGCCGTTTTTTATAAATTTCTTTTGGATTTCGAGACCAAACGGGAAAATTTTCGTTTTAAAAATATATCTGAAACATTAATATATATTCTATCAGAATAATAAAATTTGATTTTGAATGGAACTGATGCAAAAAGCGAATGTTAGTACAAACATGTTATGTAAATACATTTTAAGGCTTATTCAATCATTTCGTATAAGCCGTGATGTTTTCAAATTCTTTGTTTCCCATTCCCCCATTTTCTGTTAATTTAATTCCATTGATTTTTTGGGCATCAAATAAAGTTAAGAATACCCAGTATATTCGAATTATCAAATGTTTAAAAGTTATCCGCAGCAGCCCTTGGATATAATTTCAGTACCCCCTTTCAGACTATTGACTTGGCAAATGATTTTCTTATCTCATTCTGAAGAATAGAGTATCTGAAGATAAGAATTTCTTATCTTCCGGCGCTTTAGGTTATACGGATGCTTGGAGGGTTGCTAGACTAGTTAGAGCGAGAGGTGATTAATATTTGCAGTTTGCATTTAACGACGCCACAAAGAGACAGTTTAGACGTTCAAAACCGAAATAAATATATATACGCCATATTTCGAAATAATTGCATATGTCCAACCGACCGGTCGAATACATGTTGCCAAGTTTATTACATGGAAAAATAACACAAAACCAGAAAATAAAATCTTTCAGATTTTGAAAAGCAACTTAAAACTTAAAGTTGTTTATCTTTTTTTTAGTTTCGAATCTTATGACTGGCACATGAAAGTCTGATAATGTGATATGTTATGTAATGCATGGTTATTACAACAGTCGAACTTAATTGTTGGTATACTAACTTGGGTATAAATTGGTAATACTTGATAATAATTGGTATACTTGAGTGTTAGGTTGCGAGTTCGGTCCTCGCAGTTGCTTTAATCGGATTGGCTGCCATAGTTTTCCCGAGTTTCCCGCCAATGACACAATTGGACTTCCCTCTTAAAGTCCTCCAAGGCACGTAGTCTAATATATTACTTCCCAGGAATGTGTAACAGATACTCCTTCCTAGGGAGTACGGGAGCATTCGTAATGCAGGATCCTTTTATGAATCCACCGTTCGTAGTAAATCGGGGTACTAGGTTCCGAGTTCGATCCTCGCAGTCGGGTTTGCTCCCTGGAACGTGCAAATTTTGGCGAATCCCCTTCCTGAGTTCTCCAAGAAAGCACATACTTCCCTATTATATTAAACAATATAAACTGAATTTGTTTTTTTAATTAGTCAATGAAACTAATTCATTTTAAACCACCGACTTGAACTGGAGTCTTGTGAAGGTGGGGGTTGCTTTCTAAGGTTCCCATTTTCTTCGTAAGAAGGGCCGTAGCTTTGGCCAAATACGGCTCATAAAACTCAATACAACCAACTAATCTTTGTAAGAAGGGCATTTCCGGTCCTGATTCCTAAGATGACGTGCACCTCTGGCAGTCCTTTATAGTTAACCTTGATCTTCAAAGACGAGAAATTTTTAAATCGACCAAATGTCGCAAGCTACCCAAAGAAATTTAAACACTAAACCAACAACAAACGATTTAATTGGAATTTTCCTCTCAATTTTCTACAAAACTGGACACTCGAAGCGCAGGCTAAATTTGCAGCCAGGTGTTATTAATAGCCAATTCTGTTCAGTGGCAATACCTTCAGTGACAAACTCGAGTCCAAATTTAGCGGCGAGCCAGATGTTAATTCAATTGTTTCTTTCCTCGAGAGCAGGGTGCTTGCTCTCTGAGAGAAAGGTGCTCTGGTGTTTATCGAAATGCAAAAAGTTGTGATCGAAGAATTGTGTCATGAGGTTGTCGTCCCGGAAAGAGGAATTTTTCTTATCGATTCTCCTCGAGGAGAATCTATTCCGTCCTCCCCTACTCTCTCAATAGAACCGTTCCACGAACACAAAGTAGAATACGCATGTCTGCGTTCGAGAGGATGGGAAGGGGACTGCTCTACCCGGTTGATGGGTTTTGTGTAGCGACCACGGATGTGGGGGTTAGGGGTTGTAAAGAGAGCGACCGTCCAGGAAAGAGTGCCCTTGCCTCTGGGAGAGACTGTTGTAGATTCTGTCGGCTCGGACTGACTTTATTGGCTGCGGGAACGACGCCTGCCCCCGTGACGTCACACTGCGAGAATCCGACCAGGTTCGAGAGCGAGTTTTGTTTGTTCCTTCCCTTCCATGCATTCATGCTAGCGTAGCGTTCTCTTCGCGACTGCTGTCGTTTCACTGTCAATGCCTTCGCTCGCTCAGGTATTTTGATTAGTTGCGTCCACCTGCAAAGCCTTCCACAGTTCACTTTGGGATTGATTGCCTTTAGATACAGGTATGTGACATTTTTTGGTTCGCTCTGATAAGCGCTAGGTTTCTCTTTCATATTGTTCTCTGTGTACCGTGAATGCACCTTTATGATTTAGGGCCCACTTTACTTATGTTCCTTCGGAATCTTTTCCGATCCGCTCCCCGCCTGTTTCTCAGTGTGGGTAGCTCTGCTTTAAACCCGTCATTATCACGTAAGTCATTGAAAACTGTCCAAATTACACGTCATTCGTCGCTATGATTAAAAATAAACGTGAATTCACGTGATGGAAGAATTTTTTCGTACACTGCCATGTGGGGACGCTTAACACTAAATTTGTCGTTCCTTTAATCCTTGTAGTATGTTATTAAAAATAGCGTAGACTTCCGAGAATATTTTGAAATGAAATGGTGTCAAACTCTAAATTTTCGAGCTCATTGATTTGAGTTTGGGTCCAGTCTTGTCTGTTTACATAAAATTTTCCGATTGCACGCAGGTGGCGCTGGACCAGTGGTATTGATTAGATTTAAAACACCCGCGTGGTCGCTTAATTGCTGTAACAATTGAACTCACGAGCTTGCTCTTTTACTTCATCCTTTCATTAGACAGGAGTATTTATTTTCTCTCCTGTGCGTAGACTAATAATTTTTATACTGTATTTATTTTTTACATTTCTGCCGCAAGGTATATAATGCTGAGACAATTTGAAGAATTTTTTTCCTTGCTGCATTAACATAAATAATTGTCTATTTATAATCGGTAGATTTTCAAATTATTTTTGCAAATGTTTTCAGAACATGACTCATGGAAAGAATTGTTCATTCAGAAATAAAATAACAAATATTTCTGAAAATCTTTAAATCAATTGCAAATATTTTATTTATTACTTTAGTGTACATAATTTTTGAGTAATTTGAAACAAAAACATGTTTATATTTAAAAAAATTTGCAATTGAGTCATTAAAGAATTTTGACACTGCAGTTTTCATTTAAATGAACTGGATTTACTTTTCTTCCATGATAATATTGTAAGTAAAAGGGTAAATTTTTTTAAGTATGCGTGTTTTTAAATTTTCAATAGTGTTCATTGCAGCTATGATGGAATATCTAAGTGTGAGTATTTGTTTAATTGATCCAGATGCTTTACACAATACGTTTACTATTGTAAAATTTTAATGGATACCTTGGACATGTCTTAAACAGGTGTGTAAAATTATGTAAGATCACAAAATATTAATCTTCGTTTAAACTAGCTTTTTGAAAACAATTTTCAAATTTTGAATTTGGTATTTTTCTGGTCTGATGTATTCTATATTTTGTTGGACCAATACAATGTAAATTGTCTTGAAGTGAAACAAATTTATTTGTCAGTCTTTTGTATAATGGCCCTCATATTTTATCATAGAGGTAAGTGTGTAAATTCTTGGTGTCTGAGATATAGTACAGCGAATTTTGATTTTATTATATTTTTATTTTTAGTTATATTTTTGATTTTTGTTCTGTAAGTATCAGTATACCTTTAAGCAAGCATTTATTTTATTGAACCTTTGTTCAAAAAGCACAATTAACTTTTTAATCGTAGTAGATACTACACTACCATGGTTGTGCTGGTTGATTAAAAGTTTTCGGCTCTCTGTTTAATGTGCTGTTTTTAATCTTTCAAACAAACTGGGTTACACAAATTTTATTTCTGTCGAGTGCGAACTTGTATTTGGAATCACATTAAATTAATTGTGAAAAAACATTGTATGGCAGCAATTTTTTCCCTATTGGGTTTAGTGGTGTGGAAGTTTGGAGAGTGGGATGCCAGCTCAGGGGTGACCTCGTCATCTGACCATGGCTCAAAGTTACGTGGTGTTGTCCTCGGAACTTTCCCTTCAGGTTTGATCCTGGACCATCGCCAATAGCCGTTGTGTCGCTCCAATGGGACTTTAATTAAAATATCTACCTACCAGGTTTAATTTTTTCATTCGGTATTCCAATTGTTTTTCTAGTTTTAATAACTGAAGACTTAAAATTTTATTTGCATTAAAACAACTTGAATACACCAAAATATTTTTTGAGTGTGTAGGTGATTATGATATATTTGCTATCGACAACCATGCTGTCATTTATTTAAATACTAGGATGTGAACTCCTAGGGGTTTGAACATGTTGCTCCTCCCTAATATATTTTGACTAGGGCTAGTGTCCCTCAATATAAGATATAAATATTACAAATATACATGAGAAGCAAAATATAACTTAAAAAAACTCTTAGTAAAAATAAGCATTCATGTTTATGTGTGACAAATCTATGTCAGTATATATGCATGTATATGTATGGCACAATGCATAGTATGGTAAACCTATATATGGGTTGTACCCTAACACCCATACATAGATATGCCATACTATGCATTGTGCCATACATATACATCCATAAATTGCACACATGCATATATACCCTGACATACAAATTTGGACCCTCTGAGTGAATACAATAAAACACTAAAGATGTACGTGCCATTAGTTTTAATTCAACCTTATAAGTCGAGACTGCTATGCCTGAAATGGGGTCAATTGAAGTTATGGGTGACTTTATTTCATCTATCCTCTGGTGCAGAAGTGATATAAAACGTCAAGCACATTCGCCGCAATCACAAACCATTCGTTTTAGCCGTAATTTCCCATATAGAGTCCCCCGAATTCGGAGGAATCCGAATTTCCGTTTTTCAAGTAAGGCTTCTGAACCGTTATGGCGCTAGTACGACGGAGCAAGTAGCAGGTGGTCTCGAGAGAGCAGCTGCTCTTAACAACCATTGTTTCTGGCTCCTAACAATGCAGCCCTATCCTCCACGTTTTTGACACGGCTATTTTCGTTCTGTATAAATAGTCTTTCAATTTTAGGCATTCTTAGTTCGAGGTCCCGTGGTTTTATTCAAAACTTCGTTCACTACGCTCCACATATATTTATGAGAACGTAATGGCACTTTCATTGAACCTCCCAGCGATATTGACTGTCTTTTTCTTTCCCTCAAATGGGAGTAGTGCGTGACTCTAGTTCATTTAAACATGCTTTATCACATTTTGTTTCCATTTATATGGGTAGTTCATTTTACATCGTTCCGGAATTTTTGTATGGTTGAATTTCAATATTATTGCCTTTCAAATGTATGTTCGAACATCTCCGATACATAGAACTTCTGGATGCTTTCGCACATTTCTTTGTTCTGCGTGGAGTTTGGAGATTGTTTAGCTTTTTGACTAACTGAAAAATTAAATGATTGTAGAAGTTAAAAATAGCATTTATATTTAATTTATTGTTTTGGGTTTTTAAATAAGAGTGAAATAAGCCTAATTACTCAAACTCTTTAATTAGTAAAAATCGGGACGTTTTCTATTAAACTAATAAGGGAAAACTTGTATTGTGTCCTCTTTGCTTCAAGTTTAAGGACATCGCTGTGACTTTGCCCACTGCGCTAGAAACCTGCGAGTTGTAGGTGGTGCAGGTTCGATTCCTGCAACTTATTCTCACTGTTTGGCCAACTATGGCCATCGCGCCATAAAACCCAACCAGATCGCTTAGTCGTTCTGGTGCCAATGCGGATGTTACGAAATAAAATTGTGCTTCTAAAATCTAAATGTATCATAAGATTTTTTCTTCCGAGAATCAAAAGTTAATAGGATACAAGTCGCGATAACACCAAATTTCGCATTTTCTAAAACATAATAAACGACTAAAAAGCTGTTGACCCAACAAATGTGACGTGAAAAACAAGTACGTCTTTCAGATTGTGCTTCGTTTGTTTTTTATTTTTCAGAAGCCAATCATCTCCGAAAAATGTGGTCGCGCCGACAGCTGTTTCGCGATGATCAGATGCGAGTTTTATTTCTACCGCATTAAAAAGATGATTCCAAGGGAGAAGACCTGACGAGACAGTTGCAGCAGGGAGAGGGCAAACCTTAATCTCGTGACACAGAGACGAGACACTCTGGCTGTGCTTTCTTGTGATCAGACACGAAATCTTTTCGCCTAGGTAATTCTAGTTTTTAATCGAAACAGTCGCGTCTGTGTCGGCGCTCCCGGGGTCGTTGAATCGCGATCGATTAATTTCAACAATGACGTTTTAAAATTTAATGAACCTGTGATGCAACCTTCGTCACGCCTCCAGGGTCGTGGCGATCCGTGCATAGGACTTGGGTTTGATCCTGGTCTGGGTATGGATGTTCGGATTTTGTTTTTTCACAATGGGTCCCGGTTTACTTGTTGTGTCGCAAAACGTGACCGCCATACCATAACAATTTTTCAGTAATTAGATTGGAGAAAATGTTTAAGTATGCGTGGGGTAATGCATTGGTTAAGAAAATTCGTGCTCTATTGTAGATAATTTTCCGATATCTGTTGGTAACCGATTTTCGAAATTTGTTTGATTAATTTCGTTTCGCGCTAACCCAAAAGTACCGGAATTTTTACATGTCATTGAGTAATTATTGATTCAAAGGATCAAAATTCAAACTAGCAATACCTTCAATTTTATTTAAAAATATAAGTTTTTCTTATTAATGATTGTACAATAGCTTCACAGGTTTTGTTACTGCAGATACTGGAGGAATGAAACTTATCGTTGGCGATAATAAATTTGGTTTATAACTTCCGTTATTTTATTAAATTTCATCAGCGGTTTTTAATCTATGCCGTGGGATTATTTTCCGATGTGTCACCTAGTTAATTTATTAAAAAAACTAAAGATGCGAACAATTGTTTTTACCGCAACAAAATTTTATTGCGATAAAAGCTATAAACATTCTGCCAAACCAATATGCATGCAAACGTTTCTTTTCCGTGCTAAAATTCTAGAAATTTTTAAAGTATCGAGCCAAAGCAACAATGTCTCGAAACACAAAATTATAAATATATAAGGTGGTTCTTGAATCGGAATAGTTTTCACTAGAATTTGAGTTTACGTTGGTTTACATCAGGCGACAGTTTCAGTGCAAAAAATGTGCGCCGTAGTTAACCATTATAGAATCAAGCAACAGTACCCTTATTTGTACCGTAGTACAAGCATCCTGTGGTATAAGGATCTAGTATTCAGTATTTATTTGTACTTATGAAAAATTCCCCATTGTTGCTCCATCTACAAAAAGCACCTTAACAAATTCAAGTGCGTTTGTAAAAATAAATTCAAATATCGAGTATACAGAAAATTGGTTCTTACAGGTGAATTTCTGCCTCATGCAGCGATATCAAATTCAATTAAGATTAATCGTTTTTTTTATACTTTGTATTTATTAATTTATTATCCGTGGAGTGGAATGAAAAAATCCAATTCTTGAAGGAAATATTAACAAAAATTTAACTCCAAATTATGCATTTGCTGGAAATAGTTTACATCAACGATAGCTAAAGATAAACATTCTTTTAATAGTTGTAGACCTCAGCTCAGGTAGCAAAGCTGTTCACACAGTTCTTTCATTCCCCACGGAACCTGTTATTCCTCTCGGCGAATGGTGAATGTCACGTGACTAGCGGCAGCTGCTCACCACCCTTCGAGCAAAGGGGCAACTTTAAGGCGATCTACTTTCCAGCCTATGCGCAGGAATCTTCCCAGGAGTCTCCCCCGTTTTTGTCAAGAATGAATAATCGTTTCTGAGAGTCGTGTTAGTCCCGAAGCTATGGAACCGACATCGGAATATGCGCTCTGAAAATCAGTCGGTTCCACACCAGATTTCGTTTGAACTATGCAACGGCTTTAAACTTAAAACGCTTTTGTTTTGAAAAAATAATAAACTGACATTTTAAAAAGATTGAGCTTCAGTTTTATGGGAATCGGTGTCAAGGTGTGCTTGCCTGTAAGTGCAGTGCAAGTTCAGCAATAGGAAAATGACAAAAACTTGTTGCATTATTTATGCAAACATAAAAAATGACATAAGTGTGGATGAGTTTTAATATAAATTTTACTAACATTTATGCAAAAATATTATAATAAAAGAAACCGTAGCCAAACTAGTTGTCAATAGTCTAAAAGCTTCAAAAAACGACAAATAAAAAATCTATTTGTCATTTTTTGAAACTTAGACTAAATTGAGATTCAAAAATTGGCGGAAAGGTAATGAATACTTGGAAAAGAAATGATTAGCTTAGTTAGTTTTGTGCATCAGCACATGATACAATATTCCTCCTAGGGGCATCTTTTATTCACTATCACATGGAATGATCTTGTTAGGAGCACTACTGAATATCTTTGGAGCAGAGGGTTTGAAATTAGCAGTCATATTTTGCATCTATAGATTTGTTTTAGACCTAGTTGTCATTTTGGATGCAAGTTTTGATTAATCTACCTTTATTCTTTTCCTTATAACAATCTATTTATTCTCTGATCTATCTGTAAATTCAACAATTTTTAAAAAGAAAATAATGACCCCCAACAAAAGTCCTTAAATTGAAATAAGGACGCCAAATGCAAAAGTCCATCAAGTCGGCCCTAGTCATTAATATCACTGTCATCCATGTAAAAAAATTTACTTTAAAATTGCTCTTGGTACAGCATTTTGGCAACTGAGGAAAATTATTTTCGTGCATTGACTCCCGACTTTCTGTTCCTATTTTCTAACTCTGCTGTAGTCATCCGCTAACTAAGCTGCAGGGACATGCACTATTTTTAATGAATATAACCTCTGATCTCTTGATATCTGAAAAGTTTTACATTAGGATTTACACTTAATGCTGGGGCATTAAGGATATTTTTGTCGGAAGATGCGTGGAAGCCATTTCAAACATGATTTCAACCCATACCATGATGGAAACGTCTCAGTTTGATCCCTTTCCAAATGTTTTTGTGCTTGCAATTAATTCACCATTCTCTCTACAGAGGGGTTTAAAGAGAATAAGTCAAGTGACTGACATCAATAGTTTTGGTCCTCCATAAGGTCGTTGGTGTAAGCTGTATTTTTGCATGTAACACCATCTAATATTTGAAATTGCAGAATGATTTAGTGGTGTAATTAATGTAAATAAAATAATTGTGCTGTTCCATTAGTCTTAACTCATGTTTTATGATCAAGTTTAAGATATGCTTGTAAAACAAATCCTGAATAAACAAGATCAATCACAAGTTTTATCAGTACAGATTAGATCGCAGATCCATTTAATTATTTAATTCACTAAGCAAATTTTACTATTTTGTTTCGGATTAAGGAAGCATTGTGTAACCCATCGTTTTAAAATTATTTCAATCATTTGCCATTCCTAACAAATTTAAGTAATGAATAATTTTAAGTCGTGGATCTTTAACAAATGAGATCGCGGTGCATCTGAGGTGCTCAGTGGTTTTTTTTTCAAGTTACACACGCATCAATTATTTCTTTTTTTTAATATGTACTATACTTTAGGACATACTAAAAACAAATAACTAAAACAATTATGATTTAAATTTATTGAATGATATATTTTTTAATTTTGGTTTCATTGTGTAATGTTGAAAAATATTGAATGGGGGAAATTCACCTTGCATCTGTCGGGACCATTGTGACTAATAAAGGGTTAAGTTAAAAATATGATAAAACAGTCATTTTTACACTTACTGTTTTATAAAAGTTTGGAACAATTTTGACGTTTGAAGACTAGAGCAAACCATTTCCCCTGGACCTCCAGTTTGAAGGTTTTGATGATCACATGTGGGAGATCTGGGCTCGAATAGATATAATCCATCCTACTTAATTGTTTGCTTGAGAATAATCAGTGATGTCATATTTTCACTCACCCCTTTTTTAAATGATACTTCCTTCGTATACATACGAATTAGTGTTTCAAGATGTAGAGGCTGTTGTACTTTTTGGCTTAAAGTATAAATTTTCAAAAGCACAGAATTTCACAAATTTAGTACTTACTAAATCCTCTTTTCGAGTACAATGAAATTCCTAGAATAGCAAAGCCATTTATGGTATAATTTGAAAATCAGAATATAAATTTTCATTTCACAGGAAAAATTTTTTTATGTAGAAACATTAAGAATGATGAAAAGAACTTGAAAAATAACTGATACTATTTTACCCATATGTTTTGAATGAAGTGTGGTTTTTCATTGTAAGCAGTTCTACTGTGCAAAGAGAAATAGCTGTATATATTTTTATAACTGTTTCTCTATCCTTAGTAGTTGCATTACCATTTTTAAATCCACAGAAATACTTTTATATATAGGATTAGTATTTTAATACACAGCCGAATTTCGATAGAATCAACAAGACACTCCTGTAAAGTCATGTATGATTGTTTACCCAGCACTGCTGTTACAATTGGATGTATGACCTCCTTGATATGGCTAAAGCTAGGTATAAACAGTTTAGAATGATGACTGCTAAAGGGTGTATAAGCATTCTCTAATTCGGGTGTTTTTCTAGGAGTTATAGATGGATGGGGAGACATAAGACCCTCCACCCTTTTATAAAACTAATTACTTTTATATAAGGTGATATCTTGTTAAGTTTAGAAAAACTTTTTTATCATAGTGCTATTTTAAGGGATAAAGTGTATTAATATTTTTAGAGTTTGAATTTTTCAAGCTTATATTGGGGTGTTTGATATTTTGACTCTTATATTTGAATTCTTTATAATATTTTTACTGTTATTTGAATTTTTGCACATCTTATATTGCGATGTTTGATATTTTCCCTCTTTTTTTGCATCGTTTTTAATATTTTATCGTGCAATTTGACCGTCTTTTGGCCCCTGCGCCCTAGCCCGAACTTCCAACTGGCCACCTGTATCGAAATAACATTTTCGAAAATAAAGCAAATCAGATTTTCTCGTGCGCTAAAGCAGTTCGTCATTCTCTTTTCAATCCGAATCCTCTGGAAGCGAGGTGTGAATAGGGAAAAAAGGAGGCGGGTCCGGTGTTCGTCTTCTGTGTGTCACAAAGTGCGTGAAAGAAGTTCGGCGGAGAGGGGGGCTGATCTTGAGGGGGAGAGAATGGGTTACCTGAGGTGCCATTGACCCCATTCGTCCAGGACCACGTGTCCTAGTCGTTTCCTGTTGGGCGAAACCGCATCCTTTTCTCTTTTCATAGTGCGTGGGCAGCGGCGGACACGTTCCAAGAGGAATTTTCGAAGGGACGTTTACAAATCGTTGAGAAGTTGACCGTGTTTCTTTTTCGCACTTTTCCGACGCTGGGTTATTATGTCACGCGTTACATCGGATTGAAGCGAGTCCTTCGCACGTACGAGCGGGATGGATAGGCGTTTTGAATAGTTCGTCGAATGGGTCAATGCAAGCATTGTCAGTCTTAGTCGGAAAGGTGGAATAGATAAAAAGCAAATCGAGTGTTATATTTAAATATATGCATTTTCCCTCATTTTTGGATGTTGAGGACAGTGGGGGCCCAAGCCCCCTTGAAAGTCCATTTGTCACTGATATAACCATTTTACATATTTACATATATTAACATTTCAAGAGTGACCGAAATAATAAGTGAATACCTAGAAATAAGATTTGAATATTTATTGGGTCATCCCAAAAGCAATGTAGTTTTTTGGAGCAAGTTTTTAAAATAATGTAAAAAGTCCATTAAACCCTTTATCTAAGATATATTTACAACTTGTTTTCATCTTATTTTTAATTGATTTTAAATTTTCAATACCCTAGTGGTAGAAGTTCTAGTGTTTTAATCCAAAGAATGAATCAAGCTATCTTCAGACATGAATTAATAAATGCTCAGTCAAAGTTTTGAAAAGAAAGTAACCTGACTGCCAAATCAGTTTCATATGGTGGATGAATCATAATTTTCCATTCAAATTGTCTTTTAAATTTTCAATACCCTAGTGGTAGAAGTTCTAGTGTTTTAATCCAAAGAATGAATCAAGCTATCTTCAGACATGAATTAATAAATGCTCAGTCAAAGTTTTGAAAAGAAAGTAACCTGACTGCCAAATCAGTTTCATATGGTGGATGAATCATAATTTTCCATTCAAATTGTCTTAATTTTGCAGTTTTTCTCATGCCACATGAGGTCGGGCATTGTTATGAAAAAACAGGCCCTTTCTGTTAGCTATTGCAGGTCAATCAATACCTTGCTTTAGCCGTATCAGTTGTTCACAATACAGCTCTTTAGTGTTGGGTTTGATTTTTAGGAAACTGTTCATTAGACAACGTGATAGTCATGATGATAGCATTACTTTTGTCGCTCTTAAATTTACGGGTGAAAAATTAAACATAATTAATTACTTAAACACTTTGCAAATTCTAATAAATACACTTGTATGATTAAACAAAAACAAACATTTCATCTTTCATTTTAACCAAGGGGTCGCAGTGGGTTTGCCCATGGAACTAGCAACCTGCAAGTTGCAGGCAGTGCAGGTTCGATTCCTCCCTGGGTGGATTTCTCTTTTCTGTGTTAGTAAAGCTTTCCTTTTGTCGATACTTGAGGTTACCCGTCTTGTCTTGTGTTTGGTGCAGCTTCGCCTAATATAGCCCTTGCCCCATAAAAGCCAACCAACCATGTTGACCAATAAGAAAAAACTACATTACTTATCAGAGGATCCAATACTTTATTTAATATTTTGATTTTTGTACTCTGATCATCCAAGATGTGTCACTTTATTCTTATGTAATCTCTAATATTAATCTAATGACAAATTATGAGATGGATATTTAGTGAATATTGAAAAATTCCAGTAAGTCCAGGTCTTTGTTTGGCATTAAAATTGCATTTTTAACTTTGGACCAAAAATGGAATCCTGGCTATGCTACTGGTGGAGGATGATTATTTATTTTCGTTCTTTAAAATCAACTGTTCAGATTGATTGAAAAATTCTCCTTTGTAAATAGTCTAACCCTTGTATATATAACAAAAATGACTCGCTACAAACTAAACCCTTTAAAATCTTACAATTGTTATTTTATTTAATACAGTATGCTGTTAAAATTAGTAAATAAAGATGCTAATTGATCTTTTATCTCACGTTCAGTAGCAATTATAAAAGACCTATGCTCTATAAAACTGAAATCAGACCCCAAGTGGAAAGTACTGCTCATTAAAGAACTTCTCAGATAGATTTTACTTTTTTTAAACTTTTTGTAGGCTGTAAGCCATAGGATCCGATCAATCAGCTCTCCAGTAACAAAAATCACTAGAGCGATAAATCAAAATCTTTTGTCAGTCAGGAAAAGTATGAATCCCACCTACTTGTTCTTATAAATACGTCTTAGGGAAATGCACAATTTCCTTTCCAATGTGTTTTCTGTGCCGATAAAAATTAGAAAAATCATTTTCCATCAGCTCAGTGCTTCTGCTTATTTGTAAGGAAACAAAATTGAGTAAAGTTGTGCATTTGTTATAAAATTTGGAAAGAGCTATTCCTTTCTCTATATTAGTTGTATATATTCTTTATTCTCCGAATGCTTTCTTTTTGCATTTCAACACGCTTCACATTTTCCCTTTGCAAATAATCAGAACTTTTTACACACTACCATGTTATAATCTCTATTGGGCTGTGTTACTTTGTTTTACTATTCAATCAATTTTCAAAACATAAAAAGCGTTTTTGTGACTAGGATGCTTTACCAAAACATGTTATATTTAATATTGCATGAATTATAGATTCAGCTTTAACAAATTTAGTGAAGAGCATTGTGCACAAAACTAAGCTAAAATTTATGAGCTTAGTAACACGCAGAAGATACTGAAGATGGAAGATGAAGAGTTTAATTTGTAAATTGCATTTGTATATAAGCTTATACAGCATAAGATGTTTTTAATAAGATTTCATTTCAATTATAAATAAGACATTATCAAGCAATCGATCATGAAATGAGCACTCGTGTTAATCTCTGCATATTAAGTGCTCTCAGACAGCAATTTATCCCGAAAATAAAGCTACTAAAGAGTCTAAAACCACCTGAATTTGTTTGTTAATAAATTTGTAAACATCAGGTGTAAAAAGGGAGATTAATTAAGATTTTCAAAGTGACTATTAACTTTAGATTATAGATGAATTTTTTTAACAATAATGATCTTCCTAAGTAGGATTAATTTACATTTCCACTTGAGATTTTGTAAAGCAGCAGGATGACTCTTCAATTACTATTTTAAACTAAGGGATTAAAAATCATAATATTTAAAAAATGAAACAAATCAGATTTTGTTCATTTAAATTAATTTGTTGTTGCCTTATTAGTGTAGTTTCTAGATAGTATTGATTTATTCAAACATTTATATATGCAGGTTTAAGAAATATAGCATGGTAAATTTTTGAAAGATTAAAACAATTAAAAATTTTCTTGGGCCTTGTTGCTTTTATTCTTCCATTTGAATTCTATTTTACGGTACAAATTCATAAGTTAAAATTCTAAATTTTAATTTTCCTGCTTTTCGCTGCCTTGTTTTAAGTGCAAGAATTAAGTTGAACTGTTGAGTTGAAAGTATTTTTACAAATACAGAAGTAAGTAACTGGTGATTAGATGGCTTTCCAGTTCTTTACATGAACACTTAAATTTAAATACATTTTTCCCATTCTAAAGGAGACATTTATGCAATGTTTTTATAAGGGGAAAACTAAAAACATCTGCTATTACTTTGATTTTCAAAAATTCAACATACTAAGTAAATATTTTGCTTTTATGTATAAACGGTTCTTTCTATTTAAGCTCAATTGATTTTCTTCAAGAATGTTTATTAACTAAGTTTGGAAGTAAAGGGCACCCAGTACTTATTTGTAGCATAATGAAAACAAATGTTTAACAGTGCTGATTTCTTTATCAGGAATAATTCCGTTGTAAAAGGGCTTCAGTCAAGCATATCCAACATTTCCTTGGGGAAAAGTGTCAAAATTAACTGAAAATACTGCAATACTTTATAATGTTATATACTGTTTGCACTGAGCGAAAGATATATTTGTTGGTTGGTTATCATTTTCATTTCAACAGTCGCCAACTCCTGTGGGCCCTAACCCCTTGGGTTTCCCTAAACTACAAAGGTAAATATTCCCAAAGAGTAACCAAATGAGTTTAAAAACTACACTGGGCATGCCACATCCTACGGGTAGGGCCCAATACTCCGAAACAGTTAAATATACAAATAAGTAACCAAATATGCAGAGTGATTTGATCTCGCTTATAAAGTCGTTTTATCAGAAAGGGGTCATAAGTCTTAGGGACACCTTGGGTCCTAATATTTTTTTATGGTTTGGGGCCAAGCCTCCTCCAACATATTAATATTACAAATATATATATGAATATTAACCAATAATATTGGGGTAATGATCTACATAAACAAAATAAAGAGTTCCAAAACACACATGAAGCAAGTGTTACTTTACTTAAGCCCCTAATAATTTCTCTAGTTAGTCCCACTGCTTCCCAATCAACATTTATCTCTAGTGTCCTTGTTGGGTTTGATCCTAGGCTGTTGCCAATAGCCTGTTATGTTGCTCCAGTGCGATGTTAATTAAAATACCTACCTAGAGTGTCCTCGCCAGTTATTTTCAGCTAAACGAAAAGGTCATTGGTGGTGTTACTGATTTTTTAAAAATAAATATCAACTGATTTAAATCGACATACCTTGTTTCAGATACACCCACAGGTAGAGTTGGGCTTATGAATTGAACTATGAAATGTATAGTCAATATAATTGTAAAATTAAAGTGCGCAGTTGATGCTTCTTTAAATGAATTCTGATTTTACTAATCCATGTGGCTACGAACTTTCATATACCACCCAAATATCAGAACAAATTTTGATGCCCTTTTACCTGAACTTTTTTGAAGTGTCTTTGGTTTTGTAAAAAGTTGCATTAACTGAACTGTAATAAAACTACCAAGCTTGAAATGTAATTTCAATTCAGAAATTATGTTAGTTAAAACTGCTCTTACAAACATGTTAGTTACGTAAAACTACAATAAGTAGTCTGTTCAGAGAAAGAAGATACCCAATCACAATAAAAGAGTAGTTTAGTATATATTGGCAACGTTAATTTTAATTTTACTGGATGTTTTGAGCACTTGTCATAACAATTTTTGATCTTTGCAATCAAAAGAGAGGAATGTTGCTTCTGTTTCGCTTTGTGAATTTTTTTATTTGTATCATCATGTGATCAGGAATTCCTACATTTTGCTTACTTTTGTTTTCTCCTTTCGCAAATCTAAATGACCCTTGGCCATAAAACCTAACCAACCATACCTTTTGGCAAACAGCATAGCCAGTCAGTGATTTGATGCCAATAAAATAAAACAATTTTAGAGTATTTCTAATATTTCAATGTGTGGTAGTGTATGTCATAAGTCGATACACTTTTATGCTGGTTCACCATGTAAATTTAGCTTGTCAATTGATGACCCAATCTAACGACTAAAAATGCCAATTCTCAACTGCCGTTTCAAGTAATATTGTTAAGTCTTGCAGTATCTTGTAGCATAATGCTATTTCTCATTCAATGAAGGTACTGTTTATACTGTGCTTTGATCTTTCTGGCTGTTTATAAGTGATGTGTAATAAATAGCACTGTTCGGGTTTTTATTGTGCTTTCTCAGTAATAACAAATCCAAAGTGTGCCAAGCTATTGTCAAGTAATGGTAAAATTTGAATACTTTTTACTGAAACTGAAGTAATGTGGGAATGATAATAGTGACGAGTAATAGAACGCAAACCATAATAATTATGGTTGTATAACAATTTTATATTGTAAATTGAAGCACTTCAAAAAGGAACTTCTGCTTTAATTAAATATATAAAGAGATACAGGTGAAATAAAACAACGGAATTGACAGCCAAGTGGAAACTGAAATTCCAAATTAAAAATTAACAGAAAAAGTGTGTCATGCGACATCTTGCATCGACATTTCTACTAATGCTATCTCTTGGTAGTGAACTTTACAACTATCACCTTTCACTAAAAATAAATTTTTCTTTATAAATTTAAGCATTGGAATAGTCAATGATATCTTGTAATGGTGCACTAGCACAACTTGTTTTGCTTCTCACAAATGGGGTTTCATTCCTTCGAGGATCAGCATCCTCCTTAAACTCACTTGGACCCAAACCACCCAATGTTTTAGTAGCTCAAGTTGGTGTTCGAGGAATCTCCGTTCTATTTGGTTGGAGTGAAACTGGAAGTTATGATTTTGGAATGTCCAATTTTTAAAATTTTGGTTTGGAATTCTGTTTCTATTTGGCCATCAATTCTGATGTTTTTCATAATCTGTATCCCCTTATGTTGTTTTTTGAAGTAGTTATTTTTAGAATGTGCTTTAACTTGTAAAAATATGACAATGATTAGTAGCATGATGAGCATTAACTACATCAAGCCACAAAGGTACCGAAAAGCACAGCAGTCAAGACACAATAATGTAGTATGATCCTTAGGTTGAAATACAACATTCTAAGTCGCAGTAAATCGTTTAGTTGGCAGCAAGTCTCTAACATGGCTCTGGTGAAAAGACATGATGTTAGACAAGTCCACTTATAGAAAAGTAGTAGGCTCTCTCCAAGGAAAAGAACTACCATACACATAATCATGGCAATCGCCATACGCAATTATTTGTTTCACTACCTCGTATAATCGCTGCTTTAGCTTCTGTCAACGAATTACAAACTTGGATCCTGAATCTAGATAAGATGCCAATCACAGAAACGCATTGTAAGCATTTAACCTGTCAACCTAATTTAATTAATAGACTCACAAATCATGCGACTCGAATACCAACGACAGAGACAGACTATAGTGGCCTAATCCTACTTTACACTGCCAACAGTGTCCAGTACCTCAGCTTGTAACGTGCTAGCAAGTTGAGGTACTGAACTGTTTAAGAAGCAAAAGTGTGCGAGTAATGTTTGTACAGGTAACCAGGAAGTGCAAGTAGAATTGTGTATATTTTTAACTGGCATTGTTGCTATTTTTATTTTCTGAAATAACAGATTCTTACATACCATAGTAAAAGTAGATATTGCACTAATTTTCTTCATAAGTTTCACAGTAAATTTGGTTTTTATCAAAATTAGTAAGTTTTGTATTATCTTTCATTTCATTTTACATAAATATTTAATTTTGAGTAATTTATATTTTCTTGTTCAATTGATAAAATCAGTACCCATGACTGATAATCCTTTTAAAATCAAAAGTTAAAATCATTGCAGCTGCCTAGTTCACTTCAGGGATATTAAAAAAATTCTTAGTTTTTGATTAAATCACCTTTGCTTTTTTCTCTTAAACAAGTCTTTTGTTCTAATTATAAGTCATTTGTAAACAAAGGTCATGTGGATCATTCAGCAACTGGCAAAAATGTACAAAAACAAATGAGATATCCAAACATTGTCAAAATGTTCATAATTTTAGGAGAATATCATTTGGAAGCTAATTTTAACTGATGACAATTGAAATTTTTTTTAAGTTTCGATGTTTAACTCTATACATTTAGCTTCATTTGCACATTCTGTGTTTTCACTTTCGTTTCTGGATGCAAAATGTTCCATTCAATTTAAAAACTACAACTAACTTTTGTTCATTGATATGAGAAGATTTTTGAAAAATACGAACACATCCTATTTCAAAATTTAACGTGCATGGAGTATTTTGAATTTTTCTACACATTTGACCTTCAATAAAACAAAAGTAATTAATATCTTCGAAACAACTAGATAAATTGTTCTAAAGTTCGGTATAGAAACATCGGCGTAGTCAACAAATGCTCCAAATTTCATCCAGCTAATCAAAGAATTACTGAGATTTTTTAACATATACAGTCCCCAACATATATGGTCCCTCCCCGTAATGGCTACTCACCTGTAACTTCGAAAAATGTACAAAATTTCGAAACAACGCACTATATAATAAGCCATATTATTCACATATAATGAAAAACTCACTTCAGTGGCGTATTAACATGTGAAACAGTAAGATTTTCGTACATTTTATACCATTGCTTAAGCCTAAATTGCAGACACGTAACTTCATTGCAAAGGGATTCATGTCAACCATGAAACCACACGTTTTCTTAATTATTTAACACTTGAAAATGAATAAAACAGTTTCGAAGGTTGGTTTCGTGAGACTAAGAAAGAAGAAATTCAAACTTACCTGTCCAACAGTAACTGGAATTAAACTAGACCCCCTAATGAATAACCCTAAGAGACTTACAAATGTCCGTTAAAACGATCGTTGGGAATCTAATCATCGTTGCCATTTGTTTAATAAAAGTAGGAATGGTCTACGCCACATTAATTGGAATTTTAACTCAACGCAAATAAACTATCGTACTTAAAATAACAGATAAACGTTTTTCATCGGTTAATAAATACCACGAAATGTTACGCAATATGCGTTTGTGAAAATACCACGAAATGTTAGGCAATATGCGTTTGTGACGATTTGCATTTCATTATATAAACAAAACCGGAACAGATCGACTCTGAATGTAAACAGAACATTGGTAATTTTCATTTCCAGTCATCAGTCTTTTTAATCATCGACAAATGTTTTTGCGTGCCTTTTTTGCATAACAAATGCTTTTTTGCTTTAACAAATGCTTTTTTGCTTTAACAAATGCTTTTTTGGGTAAGAAATGTGGTTTTTTTTTTTTTTTTTTGCGTTTCGATGTTTTTTGCCAAATTTCTCTGGGTCTGCGCAAGTTCACTTCCTGTTCCCTTGGTGTACACCTTCCTGCGTATATTGCTCACTTCTGTGTCAGTTCTTTATTTATGTGTACCTCCACTTGACATCTGTTGTGTTTGTCGCTGCTTGGCCAATGTTGCCCTTGCGCCATAAAAGCGAAACTAACCAAAGAGCTGAACAGATACATATTTCAAAATACAAAACATTTATTTGTTTAATCTTAAAGTTGTAAAATTTGAGGACATTTCCGAAAATCAATTCTTTATTTTCAGTTTATTTTCATCGACAGTAAACACCCAACGCTTGGCTGTATTTTGCCCGTGAAGGTTGAACATTGTTTGGCCAAATATGACCCTAGTGCCAAAAAAACCCAACCAACCCATTCATAACTTAAACAAGAAACCTACAGATAATCTAACTCCATGTAAACATTCGTACTTCATTTATATTTCCAGCCTCTAGCGCATTTTTGAAACATCGCCAAATTTGAGAATTTTTATCCATGTAAAGGTAGGTAATTAACGTCGCACTGGAGCAACACATCGGGTTATTGAAGAGCTGGTTGAAATGCAAAGCCATGTATGCGAATTTGATATTCAATTTCTCGGTGGCTAAATATTACCAGCTGCAATTGGTTTTAATTATCTTTGTCGCATTGTATAGAGAGACATCAAGGTCATGGTCCTCCCTGGAGGCTAAGAGAAGTAATAAGGTTATGCGTAGTTCGGGCAGTGTGCTTTTGCTAATCAATGTCATTCATTCGCTTGTGTCGCGTGCGGACTGTTTATAGTAACCCTTTTTTCTTCTCCTTTCTCTCTTGTGTGGCTTTCGTTTTTCAAACTGCAGGTCACTCAACTAAGCGGTCGGGTTGCAAATATTGCCATTCGCTGAAATTTTTCTCTTCGTTTTTTCATTTCGCGTAGGTAGACGCACGTTTCTTGTAGCTCCTTTCGCTTTCTTTATATTTTTTTTCTCGCTCGAGTAGAATTGTAGGTTGTTTTTGTTAATTTATAGAAGCTGTGTTCTGTTCTTGGAAGCTATTTTCTACGTTCGGCGTTCTTCGTGTTTTTTTCTTGCTTGTAGATGCTGCCTTGAGCTTTGTAATTGTTTTTATTTTCTTCTGTTAGTCTGGATTTCTTGCAGACTAGACGAAGGTGTGTTGGTTCTGGACATTTAACTCGCTTGATTAGTAGAAATTTTGTTGAAATCGCATGTTCCTAGAATGTAAAATACCATTGATGAATGGTTAGGTTCATTTTGTCCCGTCGGTAGTATAATTTTAAAATCGAAATACTAAATAAGGCCACGTCCTCATTTTACATCGGCTCTAGGAAATGGTTCGAAAAAAGTTTAAATAATACCCATGAGATCGCAGAATCGTTCTGCAATTTAGCCGTTGTTCCAATCTCACCGTCTCGACAAATATGACACTTCTAGGAATGCCCAGAAAAAATTTAGGGCAGTCGTTTTGCTGAAAATATGCTTATGTGCAGTTGATACGTGCATTGTTTAGTATAAGACTTTTTTACTGAAGTATTTTATACAATCATTCCTGAAGCATGTTTAATTTTTCTAACCAAAATTCGCCAGTATTTTTTGGAAGGGAAAAAAAGAAAGAAAACTTTTTAAGAACTTGAGAAAATTTTACTGAAGCCACATTAAAAAAATCGCATTGTTTGATTGACTTACAAACTTTAAACCTTCATGGAGTTGGCGCAGCTTGGTCAAATATGGCCTTTGCGCCATGAAATCCAACCAACCATAATGGTGGTATTTTCCGGCTGTTTAACTCCCCAAAATAATTTTGAGTTCTCAATCTGTTGTAAAATTACCATTCCATAAGTGGGTGTAAATAGCCTCACAAATTAGTAAGTTCATTCATTTTTACTAACAAAATTTATTCGTAAATTAATTTTCAGATTGCTCTTGAGGTTTCTCAAAAATTAATTTCTCACCTGAGACAATTTAATTATTTTCGTTCTATATAAATGCTCAATTTTTTCTCTGGTGAAAGATTTCTGTGCGGTGGTGGCGGTATTTTTAAAGCCTTACCGGTTTTAATTTAAACGTGGGTAATTCTTAGATGGTGAATGGAAAAGGGTGTTTCCAGTTTGTCGGTTCGAAAGATTACTTTCCCTTGTCAATGTTCTATCTGTCGCAGATTAGTCATTTCCAAAACATTGAAATAATTAGTCATAAATTTCTGAGAAAATATGATTTTCCGTATAGATGTGTAATAAGTATTCCTGGTAAAATTTTGCTTTTTTAATCAGCTTTCATTGGTCGCATTGGCCTCAAAGTTGCAAAATATGTGGATTGGGATTAACTTAATTATTGAATGGAATACTTAACCCGTTTCTCGATGTGAGAACATTTTGAAATAGACGGCCAGGATGCCTGTTGGAAAATGATGTGTTTGTAAGCAACGAGTTTAGAATAGTTATGAAACTTTTAAGTTATTTTATTGAGAACGTACGTGCAAGACCTACAGCTCTGACTCTGACTGGCGTATTAAAGTTAATGATTCAAAGTGCGCCTGCTTGCTCTTCAGGTGATACGCCCAACTTAAATACGGATTCAATATGAATTTGAACAACCCAGAATATTTGGATATCCCCCATTTCTCTGTTTGGCGTACTGGGTTCGCAGGTATAAATATTTAGGACTTATCCTAGACCCAAAATTACTTTGGACTGATCACATTGGTCGCGCCTTTCGAAACGCTGTGATAGTCAAATGCCAAATTTATCAGTTCATTGCTTGCAAGAGTTAGGCTCTCTCAAACAAACTACTTCTCTACAAAGCCATTATTAGGCCCACCCTCACTTATGGATCTCAAATTTGGGGATCCACAAGTGCTCGAAATCTCAAGACTGCGGATCTTCCAAAATCGTACATTACGTACGATTGCGAATACTCCATTTTTTTGTCCGGAACGAAGTCATACATCCGGACCTTAACATTACGCCCAAGCTTTCTTCAAAATTCATCCTTAAAATACCCCAGTGCCAAACGAAGCACTACTGTTATTACCACCATGACTCAACTGTTGTCAGCTCGCAGAAAAGACCACGAGATATTCTGCACACAAACGGTTCAACACCTTCCTACAAAGTCCCAAACTCCGATGTGGGATGTCTCGTTTGGACTCCAACATCGGCGACTTCAACTCCGATAATTCTCTCCCCACTAATTTCCTATCCTATTTGATAAGAACACCAACAATAAGGGCTTTTAAGGCTCGATTGGACCACTAATTGTATTACTTTTAAAGTTAAATTTTAATATTTATTTCGTAATTTCTCTCCCAAGTTAAATTGCCTTTCCTTTCTTTAATGCCAAGGTTCCTCTGTACGAGTGTGTAGCAGTCTAGGGGATTCGTCCCCGAACAAACATTTGATACAAAACCTTAGCACCGTCGGTCGCGGTCAGTAGATGGGAGGGTGACCTATCTCTTGCGACTGGGAGGGGCCTATAGTTTCTCATTAACGCTTGAGTTTCTTCTGCCCCTAGATCGACATTTTATTAAATTCATCCACCCTTATGTTATTAGCAATTATTTAAAAATATTTTTCTTTTTATGATGCGGAGATGAGCTGCCCAGTAAGTCATTTCATTAATAACCTTGTTTTTTTTTAAAAACTTGTATTCATTTCTCTTGGTAAAATGTATAAATAAAAGAAATTGTTTGCACAGAGAATATTTCCGTCTCATTAAATTTAATTTCCTATGATGTATCACAAAGGTATTTGGTCACCTCACGTTTTTAACAATTTTCATGTATTTTATAAGGATGTAGTTAAAATTATGATTTAAAATTTTACCACAAAAACAGTCTTTCTATTTCAGCCTTCCATGAAATTAATAGAATAATTGTTTTAAGTTTTTGCAAAAAATGTTTGAAATTTAACATAACCCTTGCACACAAGTATTTGGCCACCTTCTGTAAAAAGTACAAACACTTGAAAATCAATGTCCAATCATGTTTTAGCATTTTGTCCTGTTTTTTTATTGCTTTAAGTCTAAATATCATTGCACCTGGTATTGGTCAAACTGGAACCAATTACATTCTATTTGGCTTGAAGACAGATTTTCATAGAATTTAACTATTTTACGATAAATGAAATGTGCGTGATGTAAATTAATAACAACAAAAATAACAAAAAAGTTTATTGACAGTGATTTTCAGTTTTGCTTAACATTTCTACTTTTTATGGAAGGTATTCGAACGTTTTGGGATATGTTAAATTTTAAATATTTTTCGCAAAACTTTTAATTCCATTTTATCATGGGAGGCTAAGTAGAAAGAGTTTTCTGTGTTAAAAATTGTTATCATAATTTCAACTACATCCACATAAAATACATGAAAATTGTTAGAAACATGAGGTAGCCGAATACGTTTATGACCCAATGTAGATAGTTAAATAGAATAGGACAAATATTCTCTACAAACACATTTATTTATACATGTTACCAAAAGAGAAGAATAAATACAATGAAGTTTCAAAAATGTTCAAAATTAAGCTGATCTAAATCAAATTTTCCTTTTCCTTTCAGTGTTCACAGGGTATGAAAAATCATGATTTTTTAATTTAAATCAGATTTTAATGATTTTAATTAATCCCTTGCCCGTACAAGTTTAAACTTGGTCATGAGATGCAAATCACAATGTAGTTTCTAGATAGTTTTGATTTATATTAAACATTAATATTTATGATAAATAACATTAATGTATTAGTAAATATAGCAGGGTAAATTTTGGAAAGATTAAAACATGATAGAGTAATTCGCAAAGTTAATCACATGATAATAAAGTAAATAGAGAATCACAACAAATGCCATGCATAAGCAACATTCCCCCTATCTTCTCCTCGAGTGCCTTAGATAGGTTTGATTTTAACTCATAACCAGTGGCATGAAATTTTTTGGACCTAGAGGTAGTAAGGTTATGGGATCCTACTAACACTACATAAATTTTCTATAAAATAATAAAAAATCAGACACATTTCAGAATTTTTTGCATTAGTATTTATCATGTATGAATAAAATGTATAGAATTTCTTTAGTTATTTTGATATAAAATAATGTATTGGTTAAAGACTTGTTTTTGAGAAAAACTCATGCCACCAATAGAAAATATAATAAAAGAAACTGGCAACAAAATTCATGAAAAATCACTACTTCTCATCAATATTTAGCTTGCATAAAGTACACATTTGAAAAAAATGTTATATGTAAGTAAACAGTAAAAAACAAGACGACAAAAATATTAAATATGCCTATTATAATTTTCTCTGAGCATTGATAAGTATTTCAAGCTTGTATTCCAAGCATACGAAAAAGGGTTTATACATTAAAAACATGCATAAGGATACAGGAAAATGAAGCTTTTCTCCATGAACAGCATAGAATAAGTGTAATAACATTCCCCAGAATTTGCCAATTGAGTGGAAATTGTGAGCTTGCAATAAAAAAAGTCATCACATAATCATTAAAATAGTTTTCCACTTGAATCCATAATCTATTTTAACATACTCGATTATCAGATGGGCAAATTAACTTTTACATTCCAAATTTCAATTTCATAAATACGGAATAGTTATGCCAGCAGTGTAAAGAATTCCTAGGGATCAATGCATAAAATTTCCCAATTAAATTTGAACAAAAATTACCAACATATTACACAAAACAAAATGAAAATATTAAAATTCCCAATTATAAAGATATATGTTCAAAATTGGAATGCTTTGGACATTGCAGAAAACTTTTCATTGTGACGTAATGTCTATTTTTTCATAAACGGACTACTTAACTGATTCGATATAGTTCTTAACTTATTTGAATTAAAAAATAAGCATCATGTTCATAGTTATTTCATTTTTAATATTAATAAACGTATACAGAAAGGAAAATGAAATTAAAAATTTTGATTTAAATAAATATAACTTCACTTCAGTATACCGTGCTGTATTAAGTTTATTAATATTAAAAATGAAATAACTATGAACCAGGATGCATGTTATTTTATTAAAATAAGTTAGGAACTTTGCTTGCACCAGGTTCACCCCAAAATTCTGAAAATCATCTTCCCTTTGAAGACACTAAATAACAGTATTTGTTGATTGGAAACTTAATTACCAGACAAGTATATATTTCCCTCTTGAGCCATTCACCAACAGGTGTTCATCAACACCAGCCTGTTCATCAGTGTGAGTTGTTTTAAACATTCCATGAGACAAACAATTGCACATGGCCAATTTTGAACTGTTCTCCATGTGATGGATGAAGAAGCTCGAAGTATACTCACTCAAATTATTAAAATTGTGGCTACTTGCATTCTTTTTTAAGATGTTCTAGTTTATTTAGAATTGTAGTCTGATAAAATACACTCACAATGAAAAAGTTTTCTGCAGCATTACAAAATCATTCCAATTTTGCACATAAATCTTTATAATTGAGAATGTTAATATTTTCATTTTGTTTTGTGTAATTTGTAATGAAAATTTGGATGAGACTGCTTTCTGTGTCACAAAAGTCGGTTCGTCTTTGTACAATCATTTACTTCGAAAAATATCTATGAGCAATATTATATCATTACTTTTTATTGAATTTCAACCCCAAAGCGTAATGAAATGTAGTTGAATAAACACTGATTGTAGCTTTTAATATTTCTTCCACGTTCATCTGTTGTAAAAGGACTTTCCACTCACTAGGTGCTTCGTTTGCACTTCTCAGAACCTTGCTCATTCCCCTTCTGCCAGTTGCCCTGAAAAAAAAGCACCTCACACAGCCTCTATTATGATGTCCCAACGTAGTTGAGTGATTTCGAGATGGTGTTCTTTCTGTGCACTCTCCTACCGGATATATGGGGATGATTTCCGCTTTTGACAATGTTTGGAGCCGTCTAGGTGTGTGTCCCCCTCCGTTTAGCAGCTATCTTGAATTCGCTCTTGCGTTCTGTCAATGGACGTCTCGGATAGCTTCTGTTGGAAAAAAAATGAGTTAGTTCAAATAATATTTTCGTCCCATTGTCAATTTAATTATATTTTGCGGCATTTTATAGCAAAGACAATGATTTGATCGTGTTTGCAAGCACCACGTCAAGAAGTAAGTGCGATTTTTTAAAAAATTCGTGAAAACACTTAACATAAGGCTGTTCTTGTGGTTCTGTGTTTCCTCGAATTTTGAAAAAAAATTGCATTCTTAGTTTTTTAGCGAATATGCTCTTCAGCGTCAGTCTGTCTCCATGTTCTTTATATGCCTGCATGTTTAAGCATCCCGCCAAACTACGGATCGTATATATATCGCCGGCTTACAACACATAGTTCTGATAAAAACCAAAGGAAAATTATACTCACTATATGTTATACTCCGAGCTGTTTCTCAAGATTAAATCTAACCATCATTCTTTCTCAAAGAAAAAATGACTTAGTGTACACTTTACCAGCCTAAAGAATCACCGCATTCTGGTCTACAGAAAGCTGAAGAACCCATATATCGAAAATTTTGATTTGTTGTTTCGTCTGTAAGCCGAAGATATTTTCGTCGTGTTTCGAGTTATGAGCTTTGTGGTAATTCATCAAACGCAATCTCCACCAGGATATTTTAAATCCTCGAGTAAAAAGTGTAGTTCATCATACAGCTCTACCTTCTTTTTCTGTGCCGTATAAAGTATGTAATTCATTTGAGTAAAAAATGTTTTTCAAATATAACTCACTACAAAAAGGAATAAATTTCAAAAATGAAAGCTAGCTATCCGTGTTAACGAAGTTTTGCAAGAAAAGGCTACGGACTATGACAAAGGAAGCAAGACAGCGATCCTTGGTGTGTTTGGTGGGTCACGTGGTGCTTGTTTTGAGTCGCGTGAATGGAGTTCATCGCACTCACTGAAAGGTTTGCGTTTTGTGCTATTCTTGAAGGGCTTCTCAAAATAACTCCCGTTTGCTGAATTAGTCTTTCCCGCCTTTCCGGAAAATTTTTTGGCTCTTACCATACCTGTGCCTTGTCCGGAATATTTAAGGAAGTAGATTCCGATGCTCATCCAAAGATTTGAATTGAACCAAATTGCTTCTAATAAACAATACGAATCAAATACCTATGTATAAGATTCATACTTAAAGATCTGTAATGGCAACGAATGTTTAGTTAGTGTTTCTTAAATCAGTTTACAATTAATGTAAAATCTTTGAATGTTTTGAATTATAATTAATTTTATGTACTGTAGGTATTAGAGAAACGAGAAAATGAAATTTTTTTATATCTTCATATACTTTTCGTATTAGTGTATTGCTACAAAATAACAAGCTTACAAGTTTCTAATGATTTACAGGTTTTTCAAGTTGGATTTTGGACGACTCCTTGATCCTGTGCATTTACTGTTAGATTTCTTCAATTCTTAATTGGAAGGGAAATCTAAAGCAACATTGAAAACATTCGCTTTCATATTGAAATTGAATTTTTAGAATTTGGACTATAGATTAATTTTTTTTCGGATTCTGTAGTATCTTTATTCATCGTACACAATTTATTACGAAGGCCAAAAAAAGTTGGAAGTAGCACTTGCTGTTTCACAACGAAACAGGTAAGAACGTAATACAGTTAAAAAACGTAACGACCTTGCTACATATTTAGGTGGCAGGTAGAGGCAGGTGATCTACACTCATGTCCAAAAGTTAAGCATAAATGGAAGGAAACGCGGTATGCGAGTGTAATAGGGTTATAGAAGAAAGCAATGTAAAACAAGGATACTAATGACTTTTATTATCTAAAGAAAAGGGTTGAAAGAAAAAGGTTCACAATACGAGTGTCAACTGTAGTGAAACAGAATGATTAAAACTGATGTGCTGAAGTTTAATACGGTGTGTGGGAACCTCTGGCAGCCACGCATGCTGCACAACGATTTCCCATACTTTCGATGAGGGTATGGATGAGTTGTGTGCTCAGAGTTCCAAGGCTCACAGAGCAGTTTTCAATTCCGGAACGGAGCTTGGTGGGTGGCGGAGGGCTGCAATGTCTCTTGAGCATATCCCACACATGCTCTATAGGATTCAGATCAGGAAAGTTGGCAGGCCACTGCATGCGGTGGATATCTTACTTGAAGAAAGGCGTCGACTAGGGCTGCACGGCCAGGAGGCGTGTTATCCATGAATATGAAACCAGGACCGACAGCACCTCGAAACAGGCGAACGGTAGGGACGGCCCAAGGACTTCGTCTCTATCTTTGACCGGTAACAGACCCCGTGTCTGCGGCCGTCCAGCATGATGCCTACCCAGACCATGACTTCCCCTGAAGGTAAACGATGTCTTTCCGTGATGTTTCCCCCCGGGTGAAAACGCGTTCCACGTTCTATCCAGATAGTGGTACGACGAGAATCAGTTTGCAGACTAAATCTGGACTCGTCACTGAACATGACATTGCCCCACTGTTGTCGACTCCAGTGCCGATGTTCCAAACTCCTGTAAACGCGCGCGTTTCTATGCAGTCGTCAGGGGGATGCAAACTGCTGGTCGTCTGGCATAGAGACCAACGTGTCTGAGTCTCCTGTAAACAGTTTGTCTCGAAACTGACTCCTGTAGCGGCTGTCAGGGCTGAACCCAGTTGTCTGGCAGAACGGTTCCTCTGACGTCGCGCAGTTATCGCCAAATATCGGTCTTGCCGAGCTGTTGTTACCCTTGGCCGACCTGGTACTGGCCGTTGGGTAACATCTCCAGTGGTTTGAAACCTCTGCCACAATCTGGAGATCACTCAGAATTCGAGACGCTTCGGTTTGGGTTCGGGCAGATTCCAATAATTCGTCCCTTCACAAACATGTTCAATTGGCATCGTTGGAGGCATCTTTCGTCGTCCTTATTGATTGTTAGCAACGCTCCGTACCACAGCAATTGCGAAATTTCTCTCTAAACTGGGCATCCCGCTCGAGGCTGTTTTATACTCGTTCCGACGTGCGCCGGTGCTTTGCGCATGTCGATTGAACTGTTTTGCATATGCACAATGTTTTACCTTCGTCCTACGATTCTCCACAAGTGATTTTGAACCATTGTATCCATATTTACTCCGATGTTTCGCATTTTACGAATTATGCTTAACTTTTGGTCGTGAGTAAAAAGAAAAGGAATGAAAAAAATTCGAGGTGAAATGAACGAATTTTGACTCGAATGAAAAATAGGAGTTCGTCACGAAAAGCAACCTCAATTGTTTTTCATTTGTTCTATAAAATTTCTTAGAAAACTAATTATTTCTTTTGTGTTTTTTAAATCACGTAGATCTGCGTTTGAAAAGCTGCAAAGAAATTTCAAAGGGGACTAGAGAATCCAAAGGTGGCAGCTCTAATTAGTGATTGCATTTTGAATTCATTTAAGCATTTGTGGTACAATCTTTCTTTTTCCCAAGAAAAGTGGCAGCTCGAAATGGTAGTGAATTTTACTGGAAAGCCTGATTGGAAACCTAAAAGCTTTCCTCAATTTGAAATTTGTAGAAATCCCGTCGTCTTTATTTAAATTCGTAGTATGCTTGCAGATATAAATTTATTTCGAATCGCGACATTTTTCTCCAGAATGGGCGCAACTACATGGTAGCCGAAGAGTTTGGTGGCAAGTTCGGGGTTTAGTTCCCAATGTGGGTATTGTTGGAGCGTGCTAATTCGATTTCGCGATTGAATGTGTCAATTAATTTTAATATATATTGTTCTTGCAACTTCCCACGCAATTTTGATTATATCTTCGAAATTGGAATTCTGATTTGAAAAACGATTAAGTTTTCAGAAGAGTTCGTCAGTTTAACGGTTGGTGTCATGCAAATAAGCAGTTGCAATAAATGTCTTGTTTTTAAATGTAGTTTGAATTCTAATGTAGCTTCTGCATGCACTATTTCACAACAGTCCACTTTAGAAATTTGTAGGACACTTGGGTCCTTACGTAGAAACAACGGCGGGCAGGCATGGATTTGATTTCTTTGTAGTTAAAAAAATCCACTTTAGGCTGCATGCCCGGTGAAAATGTCTCGTGTTGAAAGTAATGATTTTGTAGGGACAAACCAAACTTTACCAGCCACCGAAAGGCCTCATTTGTATTTGTCCTTTGGCAATGACAAGATCAAGAGTCGCGATTCCTCTGGCGAATCATAGGGTAAACATCAATTTTTACCGGTTTTCAGACGAAACAAGACGCCCACCAAATAGTTTCCCAAACTAAAAGTAAACACTGCAAGTGGAAGAGGCAGTCATTTAAATTTTTCGCTTGACTAACTCTTCTCTCCGTGACAGCAATACTTTCTCCCGGAAGTTTCCAGTGACTTGACGCTAGGAACAAATCGTGAGTATGAGGGAGGGAGACTTGTTTAGGGGCACCAACTGGGTGCCGGCGTCTGGTTTTCAAATGGGATGTTGTGTCGTCTAAGTTTGGGAAGAAATTCCGTTTGACTTGCTATTGTTCTCTACTCGTTACCGATTTCAAGTGCCTTATTTACCCATGATCTGTCTTTCATTGTTATGGCGCAAAGCGAATCGGGCATTCTTGTTTGTCTAAAGTCAATCTAATCTTAATAATATGTTATGTGTTATTCAAAGGACTGGCAGAAAAGTATTGGTTACAACTCTCAGCCTTGTCGAATTGCTTATCTTATTTGTTTATCATGAATTGACCAAACAGTCAATTGATTTGTTTAAAGTAACACAAGATAATATTGACAAAGGTTTAGAAATATTCGTGTTTCACCAAAATTAACAATTGATTTAAAAGTAGATGAACAATTTCGTGACCTTTTAGATTGTATTTTTTGTTCCCTAAGCTTTGAAAGGGAATTCCAAAGCTTTAGCCAAATGTCTCCACGTTCTTATGCCTATGCGCGAGTATCATATCACACCGGCTAAATATATTTACATGAAATCTTGTATATATTGCATACGTTTCACGCTCACCAGGAATTAGTGACCATTCTCTCTGCATTTCTAGTCCTTAAAATCATTTAATAACGATTGTGTTGATTCTGTTTAATCTTTCCAAGTATACGAGTGTCCACATTTGGTAACTCCTGGTCCTGTACTACTACCAGCAGAGAAATATGTTTATGAAAACATGTTAACCTTTTGACAGTTCAATTTCACTCTGACCTTTATTAACTGTTTATGGTGACGTAAAGTTCATTTTTGACTGCTATTTCTGGTGATCAACATTTTAAAATAGTTCAGTATACCACTTTTAGCGATTCTACTTAATTTTAGATTTTATCCCATCGCGATAAATTGCAATGAAGAAATTGTTTTATTTGGTTTTTACATATTTATTCAGCCGTCCTTCGCCTTTTCCGCATAACAATTCCAAAATGTCAAATCTTCGAAAACTAAATAACCAATCTTTGACCCACTAAAGGAATTTTCAAGGAATACACCCATGAATCGTAATTGCATTTGAAAAGCTATTCTAAAAATTCAGTGACCGCCTTGGCTCAGTTGTATTTGTGACAGCATGGCCAAATATAACCCTTGTGCCATAAAACCTCACCATCCAACCGCCGTGGCTCAATGGGTTTGTCCACTGCTCTAGCATCCTACGAGCTGGTGTAGTCGGCGCAGGTTCGACTCCTGCAACTTAGCATGGGTATATTTCTCGCATTTGTCACTTAAATTTTCCTTGTGTGGACCTTTATTTGACTTGTGTTTAGCGCAGCTTGGCCCTTGCGCATTGAAAAAATCAAACCAACCATCTAACAATTCAGAATTGTTTTACTTCACCATTTCTATGTTTGAGTTGCGTTAGTCTGTAAAGGTAAAGAAATTGTAAATAAAGATTGATTTTATTTTGCAGTTCGATGGTTTATTTTTGTGAAGCTAAATTAAGTACAGAGGGCTCTACAGTGTTTTGGTAACATCTTTCGTAACTTCGCAAGTTTCTCAAAAGTAATTTTTCAGCATGTCGTAAAAAGTTACTTCAAACATCCGACAAAGGAAAATAGTTTTTACTTGAAGTATTTTTCTCCCGGTAGTTAATAAGTGAACACTGGGAGAAACCTCACGTAAGTACTTTTTGTATGTAATACACAATGTGATGTAAAGAAGTTTTTAAAATGAAAGCAAAGAAATAACAAAAGCGTTAGAATTGTAATATCTGGCCCCGTGTTTATAAAATGCAGACTGCTTTTTAAAAATGTGTTTTGGCCGGATGTTTTTGAAGAGGTAAGAGACCAAGGATAGTCAACATGGTCCTGTTATTGCCTAGGAGTGAACACACCATTTTCTCGCATAGAATCGTACGAGAATCCGTCTGTCTTGTATCGGTGCCAGCTGCTGCTCTGACTGGAATCTCTGTCATCCTTTCCTTTTTTACACTCCATCCTCACCCATTGATTACAGCGCGTAGTTCCTGCCGCCGCGATGTATTTGTAGCTGCACGCATACACATCTACTACCGAACGAAGAGATCGATATTTTGTGTCAAGGTCATGTGCTTGCTATTCTCTGCCTCCAGATGATAGTTTCAAAACATGGTCGCGTGCCTGCCTCGCCACTCTGTTTGGCTTTGATTAGAGTCCGTGGTTGCAGTCCATGTACCGTCTCCTCTGATCCGTTCAAATTTTGTGGATCGCTTTCGGATTCATCGAGTTGAGCTTTCTGAGTTGGACTCGTTTGCGAGTTTTATTATGAACGACGTGTCTTTAACCGGAAGTTGTTCATTTGTTAAGCTCTTGGTTGTTGCACGTGATTTTGAGTTTTTCTTTTCTTTTTCAGTTTGGTGAGCTAGAGGAATATTAATTGCTGTCCCTTTCAACATGCAAAAGTGAAGATTTTTCCTTTTAATTGGATGCGGTCTGATTATTTCTTGGAAAACCTTCAATAACCAAATTTTTGATCAGACGAGCCGTTTGTGTTGTACTGAAAACAAGCTCACACAGCTGTTCTTCAATCGCAAAATTTTCGCTGTGAGATTAGCTGAAATTTTATGCCAAGCTAAAACCGCATTTCTATGAAGCAGTCTTATTTTTACAATTTTACATTCAACTTGATTATAATTTTTCTGAATTATTCCCAACATTCGGAATATTTAGTCTTACTCGGGTGATTCAAAATCCCATACTCTTTTTTATCGTGCCGCAGATAATGATTCTTAACCTTTTTTTATTCAAGATCAACGAAAATAAACTAATTTTATATTTAGTTAAATAAAGTCGAGGAATGCGTGTCAATACTTAAAATCAATATTCTGAGATCCGTATATTGTTTGAATGTGTTTTTTCCGACCGTTGAACAAATGTTTTTAAACTCCACCCCCTTCAATCCGCAATCAGCAAATAAATTCGAAGAAATATGGAAATGGTAATTTTTCAAGTAATAAGGCCGCTGAGAAAAGGGTAATTCCACTGTACTGATTGCACTCGTTAATTGCCACTGGTAAGTGAAACCACCCACCTAGTTTTAATTCCGAGAGACTAAAGGCAAAAAACAATGGAATTTGGAAGTTTAGCAGATCCCACTGTCTGGATGCTGGCGAGACAAATTACGAGCAATTTTATTCAGTCAAAATTCCTTAAGACAATAGAGCAATGATGTTCAAACTTTCAACGTCTTCAGGACTTTAAATTTTATTCATTTGGAACTAATACTAAAATAATTGGAGGCACTAATTAATTTTCGGTCAAACATTTTGACCTATAAATATCGCCAAGTGTCTTAAAGAAATACCGATTTTCTTTGAAACAAGCAGTTGTGCAAATTATTCTACCTTAAATTATAAAGCTGATTGAAATCTTAAAATTAAATTGCTTAGAGGTGTTAATATCTTTTCATTGTATGAGTTTCGTTTAAATTTATGAACACATTTAATTTTTAACGCATCCCAAAATTTTTAATTCTATTACTAATGTAATGCCAATATGACCGTGGAGCGACAAACTAAACCAATCCGTCGATACATGGAACTCTTGGTGTTTCCATCGGATAGCTTGAAATTTCCTCATGTAGCAAAAAAAGACAGTAGAGTAGTTTGAAAAAGACGAAATGTTATTTCTGGTGTTTATAGAAAAATACTTCACTAGCAGAATTACTTTCTTTGCATGCTTATTTTACAGCTTTAACGAAATGTTTATACAGCTTTTAAACAAAAAACAGACTGCTCATAACAAAAATTTACATTTCCCAAGCTCTCAATTTTGGGTCCCTATATCATAGTACCAACGACACTCCTAGTGGGGAAAGGATAAAGATTTACCTTTTGGAATAGTATTTACAAGAAGTTTCAAATTGCTATAATTGGAGAAGCTGAAATCGAAACATTTAGGCAGGAATTTTTCGACTTTGGGTTTGGCGGCGCATTACTATCAAGTCCAGAACTGCTTACAGCATGTACTTAGTATACATATTTTATTTTGTAAGTTTAGTATAAAATAAATTTTCAAACTTATTATTTAAACAATAGAGCAAAATTGTACAAAAACTAGTGCAAGCTACGGGTATAGATTTCTTGAAAATTATTCACGTTGCTACGGAAAGTGATAAACCGTGGCGTTGGTTTTCTTGCTAATCCTCTGAAAGCGGATCGCAACTGTTTGAAATTTTGTCCGTTGGCGCAGAGTGAGACCTGTCCCGAGCATCCCACCGTCTGCTGGCACCTTAAGTTACCTTTGGGAAGAATCGGGGAGAAGGGAGATAAATACTTTTTTGATTTCTTGGGACCACCTGTTCTGAGGAAGTACAATGAATGGAAGCTCTAGACGCTGTGCATGAAAGAGCATTATTTGCTTTGTTCACTTTATGTTTGGAAATAGAGGTATTTAAGTATTTTTTTAATATTTTGTTTATCCGGTTTTAGTTTGATATCTTCCGAATTTTTTCGTGTCACGTTTTTATCTTAATCCTCAATTTACCTTTGGTAATTTCTGTGAATAATGTATTAAAAATATGTAGCATTTGCTCAAACTCTGCACTGCATTGAAAATCAGATGGATTGTAATATTATCACTGGGTGCTACATTTATTTTTATGAAATAAGCGTAACTGGTTTTTGAGAAGAAACTGGTTCCTTTAATTCCGGGTGAGTTAGGAGATGTGTGAAGAGACACAAAATTTCACGTTTTCTCACACCAAAACGTGTTTAAATGTTTTGGTGTGAGATACTTGCACATACATGTAGACAGACGCGATACGTGGAAAGTAATTGCAGCTGAGAAAGCAATTACTATATTGCTGAAGTAATGAAATCCACAATTTTCTGAAAATATATTTATCCGCTTTAGTATGATACTCGCAATAACACGTAGACAGGCGCGAATACGCGGAAACCCGATTGCCGCTGAAGAACCTATTTCACTAGGTTAATGAAAATATGACAGGTTTCGAATTGGCGTATTTATTGGATTTCAAAACATTTTGGTGTTATTTTAGCGTTTTAGTTTTGTTTTATGGATATGATTTTTTTCTCTTGTTGAATATAGTTCTCGTATTCTGTTGTAATATCATTTTACTTTTTTATTAATTCTTTTATTTTGGCTTTGAATTTGAAAATACCTGTATGTGTGAAAGTTTATCTTGTGTTTACTTTATTTCTAAGGTTTGTGTAGCTCTTCGTATTACTTCAAATTGCATCTTAAAATATGCCACTCTATTTTCAACTTTTATCCAAGAATAAATGCCGGCTTAGAGTAGAAACTCATTAACTGACAAAAAATTCATTTTTACAGCACAGCCGCTTAGACTAACTATTAGTTTTTAAGTCAAAAATAAAAATTATCAGTGGTATATTTCTTTCAGACCGAATACAACTTGGCAATTTATTTCTGATCATGAAAATAATTTAGTGTCAAAAAATGCCCTTCCTAAAAATATCAGTTGATGAATTTCTGCTCTAAATCGACGTTCTTAGTTTAACGTTAATATTTTTGTCCAGAGAAGTTTTAATTTGGGAAAATTTGTGATAAGGAATAGAATGATCTTTTCCACTCTATAAAATGTATTGCGCAAAGTGATTTTGATGTTTAATTTTAAAGAAATAATCTCTTTTAGTTGATTATGTTTCAGTGTAATTAACGTACTCATTAAAAAATATTAAACATCTAGCCATTTTTCCTTTTCACATCGCAGTCACCTGTCGACCATAAAGCTTATTTGTTACATCCTCAGGGGAGTTGTGAACCAATGTTATTTTCACTATGGGTTCAGAGGCAGGTTTTTCTTTTTTATAACCAGAAGTTTAATAGGTAAAACTCCGCACACCTGGCTTCTAGTATCTTTTCCAAGTCCCGAAATTCACACACGTGGCTTTTTTTAATTCAGCCGAAGTACGGCTGCGTCATTCCTTCGCTCGGCCATCTGCTCACCGTTCCAGCCAATCAGCTGACTCAGAAGACGCACTATTTTTTATTGAAAAAAAAGTCGGTCTTTGTCTCCCTCCTATCCACCCTACCTACAATGGCCTACGTGCGGAGCTGCTAGCCTAGCATGGCGGACGTTGAATTTTCAGTCTTTTGTGTTTTGATTTTGTCGCGATCCCATCTCTTGGCAGCCGATCGCTCGTTGGCGATTTATTGGGAGTGAATGATCGATCGGACAGAGATTGCCCCTTTGCTTGCGTTTGGTCCGAGGGGTGTCCTGTCGCGATGGTGACTCATTTTTATCTCTTTGTCATACACATTTTTTTAATCAACGTAACACGAGCTTGTTATGTAAATTCAATCATTGATTTCAGTATAGTGTTTCGAAATCGGGAGTCAACAACTAAAAAGTGTTGTGACTTGCCTTTCGAAATTCAATTTTTTATAAGTTTACATTTTATTGTGTTATCTTTATAGCAATGTTTGGGTTTTGAGTTGCCGCTCTTAGGTGATTTTCTGTTACACGAGAACTAATTAGATAGGGATCTATAAGTTTGTGTTTGTAATAAAGGTATGTTAGGATTGTCAGGAGGGAATAATTATATATATATATTCCGTTACCTTATTCTTCGTTTCTTGTACTATTTCAATGCCCCTTTTAATTTGATTGTTTTTTATTTATTCTCTGAACACTTCCGAACTATTTTATTCATAAATAAAAATATGGAAATTTAAAAATATGAAAATATTCTCAAAATATATTCAGAACTTTTTTATTCAGTGTTCATTGTTCTCAAAAATATTTTTGGAACTTTATTCTCTATATTTTAGAATTTCAAAAGTTAGTTTGAAACCTTTTGCAATCAAGTCAGTTTCTTTAGCAAGTACAAGGGATTTCGTGAGAGAAATGCGTCGAATTTCATTATTATATTCATTTACATTTCCTCCCGTTTTTAGAACCACTAACCAATTCCATCTTTTATAGTTGAAAATAGAACAGCCTTAAGATTTTTTAAAGATGTTTGAAGCCCCTTTTCTCAAATCTTGTTCTTGTCTTCTGTTTCTTTTTGAATAACTTGATTTATATTAAACAATATTATCGACTGATTATATATGTCGTCGTCTATAGAATTCTAATAGCAATTAGAATTCTATACATTCGACTTGTACATTTAAGTTTAACATAAGCTGTCCTTAATGTTAAGTAGTTCTTTATTAGCTATGTTGAAGCATACGCATATCCGAATTTCAGTTTGGTGAGATGAAATCATTGCATTGTGTGAATTAGATACAGAAATGATCAAATCAAGAAATTTATTGCTCTCCTCGAGGAATTGTGAAGAGGAAGTAATCGTATAACACACATTGCATTTCTCTCGTGGCCATTAAAAAAGTCGACTTCCATTTCTTGTGAAGAATAAAAAGAAAGGAACTTGAGAGTCCACCCAAACTTCCTTTCCGACAACAGGTGTTGGGTGTGGGATTGCACTTTTTCTTTCTTGGGTTTATTTAATCTCCGCCAAATATTTTTTGCGAATTAAAAAGAAAACGTTTCTGTGTACATATGCACTTAAAATCAGCACACGCTGTTAAACCTTACTAGGAACTATTTATTCCCATACCTGTAGTAGGAAACGGGTCGTCTTGAATCCCTAATTACTAAGACCACATTCGACATGTGCATTTACACTCTGAAAGTAGTTTAACTTCTCTGATGAAATCCCTTACTTTCTAAAGAAGCTAACTTAATTGAAAAAGGGATTGAAATAAATTCAAATTCTAAAATATTTAGAGGTATATTAAATTTAAAAAAATGAAAGAAGTTATAAAGCTCCAAAAATATTTTTGAGAACAGCAAATAAAAAGTTCTAAAATAGTTGGAGGACAATAAAAATATTCTGAGATTTTAGAGAGCTATATTTATGATAATATTCTAATCTTTGATAAAAATTTGAATGGCAAAGAATAATTTCATCGAAAATGTTCCGACCAGTGAATCTAACCCTATTGCATTTTTTAAAAAGAAAATATTTTTGAAGCTTTTCCTCCATTAACGAGCATATATTTTGCCACTTCTAAAACTTTTTTGAAACCTTTGCTTGCTGTAAACATACCGAGCTCTCCCGTTAATTTAGTTCCTTATCTAATAACAATATATTCCAATCTCGAAATTCAACTTATTTTTTATCAGTTCTTCAACAATCAAAAACCTATCTTAAATATAACTAAGGTTTAAGATTTTTCAGCATCTCATCAAAAAACCTATTTCTCATTGCATTTTTTGCATTCCTGTACGTGTCCAAAAATTGCTTGATATCAGAACTTGGAATGAAAGATTAATATGGGTAAAGCTAAAGATTGATGTTTTTCTACGTAAAAGTAGTCGAATCACATCATGATTTTGCCGTGTCTTGTACCAGAAATGATTTAAACTGCTAATGTGCATGTGCGTGGTTTCAATATCTGGAAAAATCAAATATTGTAAACCTATAGCCTGTGTCATTTGAAGGAGTTTAGAATCTTGCTTCTTTTTAAGAGGTCATGCTCCGATGAAAAATTCTGAGCATCAGTACAATTTATGTATTTATGCACAACAGGGAGCGATTATTCTTTTTGGTAGACAGCTTTCAAACTCCTTTGTCAAGCTCTCTCAACTTATAATTATGTTCCTTTTATATTTATTAGTTTAATGTTTTATTTTCTACTCTACTTGGGGTCTGCTGCGCTGTTACGAGTTTCAGCTTGTATGATTTTTTTCTTCCCGTCCTGCTATTACGTAAAGAGCAGGTGATTGAACAGAAATCAATATTATGTGGTACCAAGCGCTCGGTGAGTAAATGACCGAATAATGTATCCTAATTGCATGATAAGTAGAACCAAAAATTTCCTGCAGAATTTTTAGGGGCGATATATATATGCGTATGTCGCGATTCTAGCCCTACGTATAGAAGGCATGTGTTAACATTGGCTTTTTAGACAGCTTAGGCTTTTTTCCCACATTGAAAACTTAGAATGTTTCTTTTATTATTTTTCCGTTTAAATGTATTCTAGTCCTTAAAATTTCTTTGGAATTTTTTCACGAAGTCCAAAGAAGGATTTAACATTTTTTCTAATTTAATTTCGTCTCAAATATTTAAGTCGGTAAATGAAGTTACCATTAAAAAAACTTATAAAAATCGTGCAATTTAGTGTTCTCATACTCTAGAAGGGGAAACCTTGTGATATGCACGATAATTTTTAACGTTTTTAGTTTATATTGGTCAAGGTTAAGTTATTTTCAAAATACTACAGGGAAACCCCTTGGCTCTTTACTTTTCGATGCGTTGAGGAAGTTTTTCTACAGGATGATGAATTAGAATATTGCAGCTCTAAGGGAAAAAATGCGTGCTTATGGGTATGCAGTATACCTTTGAATATGTGAATATTGATTTGTCCTATTATAATAGCTTTACAAATAATTTTATGCATACGTGTCCAGTATAGCTGTGGACTCATGATCGCTCGGAAGTTAGCAAGATTCGAACAGATGATGTGTTTACATAAGTCTGTTTCCGATTGTGAATAGTATGAGACACATGGCACTCCATGCGATGTTTTGCTTCCTCTTTCGACCCTCAAATGTTTATTCAGACTGTTGGGAGGTCACAAATCAAGTTAGAACCGTGGAAAGGATCAAAGTCATTAGATGCAAAAGTATGCTAGAGAGAATATCAAGCGCTGTAAAACATTCGCTTCCGCATGATTTTCTGCGGTTACGGTTGAGACATCTCCAGCTTTTCCTCCCTGTTTCCTACCGAACTGCCATTCTGGTACTCCTTGTTAAGATTTTTTCTTTTAAGCCAAGCATTCTTTTGTTTGCAGTATGCATTTTGCTTTGTTTGCTGTCGCTCGATAGTGATAGCCCGAGTTATAATCCTCGTATGTGGAGTGTTGTCGCAGTTGCTCGTTATTTATTCCCCCATTGTCTTCAGAGGTATCTTCTCTCCAAATTATCTTTTATAGTCAACCACAATTACACGCTGCATTGATGTTCTGGAGTTTCCATTATACATGAGTAAAAATGGTTTCGCGTTCCGGAGGGGTTTCATTGCGATTTGTGATCTGACGTTCCTGTTATAAACTCGGATACCTGCTTAAAGGGCAGTTATGTGGATTGAGTGATAAAATTGTTCAGTCTACATAGACAAATGTAGGTTGTGAACAATTTGGTACCGGGGCTTAGGGTTGACGAAAAAGTGAAAGTTTTTGTACTCTTATACGTGCAGTCTGTTTCTGAGTTTAAAAGTCGTACACGTTCAAAGAAAACATAAATATTTTATGCAGTCATGAGGGGCCTGTCATAACTGGGGCCGCAGATGAGCAACCGAAGGGTTGCGAGATCGACCATCGTATACGTGGGGGCTGGTGCACGTTAAATTTGCCGTGGCTTGGAGAGTGGAGTGTCAACTCAGGTATTGACTTCGTCATCTGACCGTGGTTCAAAATCAAGTGTTGTCGCTGGATCTTTCCCTTCGAGATTGATCCCGGACCGTCGACAATAGCCCGTTGTATTGTGCCAATGCGACGTTAGTTAACTACCTATCTGTTTAAAATAAATTGCCTGCGAATGTTCAAAGCATTACTGTCGAAACAACTCTTCTATTAGTGTGGAGAGGGAAGCTGCTGTTAATTGTGAAAGAAAATGCGGATTTTCAACTTGATTTTCTTTGTAAATTCCCATTTATGCAAGATACTACAGGAAACTTGGATTAAACATTACGATCATGATTGTTTTGTTTAGTCATGTTTACAAGTTGCGTGGCCTAAAACCAGAAAATATTTTTACTAAAACAGTGTGGAAATGCACGTACGCGTTTTCCTTGAACTAGTTTGTGGTTGACAGTCGAATTGACTGCATTGTGCAAATAATAGTTTTTGTTTTAACCACCTGTACTTTACTAATTTTTCCGCAGCGTAATCGCATGGCAATATTCTGCAGTGTCGTCACCTGACACAAATTCTGAACGGAAATGGATTCTTTAATGAAGGAAATAGGAAGTTAGTCTTGTCAGTTTCGACAACGAAGAAGTGAGCCCCGTTTTTCATAATTTCGAAACGAATGTATTTTTGGATCCGAACAGCTTAGAGAAAGACCAAAATGTTTGGAAAGTATTTTAAAGCATTGTGAATATGTTTAAAGTTTGTTGTCACGATTGGCTACCCGTCAATAAGTTATTTGCCTGCAACGTAATCCTATGTTTAAACATTTAACCTCAGTACTTCTGTTCTAGCTGTTTTCTGACTATTAATATGAAGCTCTATTTGAAAATTGCATAAAAGTAGGAAAATTTTACGAAGGGTATGGTGATTCTTTTTTGTTTTGAATCTTCAAATTCATATTTCATTCGAACCTTAATGACTTTTGTACGCATAGAGAAACCAATATTTAATCATTTTTGTTGAATAGTTAGTTCCGCGAGTCTGGTAGTGAAAAGTTTTTTTACTTTTTGTCATTTCATCGTGTTTAGTTTACGGTTGTATTTTAATTGGGCGATTTTCTGACTCAGTCTTGTAAAACGAGATGGCAACTCAGGCACCAGTTTGATAGCTCTCAGGATGCAGATACAGTCTGATAGCCCAGGATCTTTTTTGTCTAACTAAATGGAACTGTGATGTTAGGGACATGAAATGCTGATAAACAAGTTGCTGTGGTTAAACGTATTTCTTTTTTGGAGACAGTAGAAAATTGAACGGGATAGATTTGAGAGTAGCTTAGTGAACAGTAAAACAATTTTATCTGTCCTATGGAAAGAAAGACAAAAAAGTGTCTAGAACTTGTTTTCGAAATAACGCTGTTTTGGAAAGAGGATTTCCCAGACCATTGAACTACGGTTCTTACAGATAGACTTATCTAAACTGCATTTTCAACCTCTAACTGCTCTTAACATCCGAGTGATTTTTCTGCTTTATTTAATCTCTAAAGTAGAAAATGAAAACCTATTGAAAAAATTATTTTACCACACGTACTAATGCTTTTCCTCCATAAATTCTTATTTTATCCGGGGCTGTCGTGGCTCAGTGGGTATGCCCACTGCGCTAGCAACCTTCGAGTTGTAGGCAGCGCAAGTTCGATTCCTGTCAGGTGCATTCCTCCCTGGGTGTATTTCGCTCTTGTGTCAGTAAAACTTTCATTATGCGTGTGTGTCTAACTTGATATTGTATGTCTTGCGCAGCATGGCCAAACGTGGCTCTTGCGCCATAAAACCCCAAAATCAACCAACCTTATTTTATCCAGGATGTTTGAATGACTAGTGCGCTTTTCTAATTTTATTAATGTTCTTGGGAATTTCCTTGGGAAATAAATTAAAGGTTGAAAAATGCGAAGATAGTTTTTGATATCGTTGCAAGCAATGTTAAAAGCTCTTTCCTTGCACTCGAGTTCGTCATTTGTATTCGACGTAAACCATTACTAAAAAATCCTGTATTGTTTACGGCCATCAGTTGATTGTTTCAGTCCCGGTGTGCAATTGTCGGCGTTTTAGCGAAGTAGGTCAAGTTCGTGTACATTTTTATCAATGGAAGTATTGCTCATCCAGAGATATATGCCGCTAACAATGGAGTGGAGCATATAGATTAGTTTTCATATCTTATTCAGTTTTGATGTGAGGAATGTTGTAGTTTCTCCAATTTTGCCTTGTCCTAAAATTTCTGAATTGAATACCGGAAGCAAAATATTTACCGCATTATCCCTAACTTTTTCCGGTTTACTGTCAATTTACAAAAAGAAAGACCCTTTTGGGGTGAGTTGTAAAGTAGAGTGTTACTGAAACATTCCGACTTGGTGTCAGTACAGGTGTGACTGGAATATATTAAAGGTAACCTAGGAACTAGAAAGCGAAACTGTGTGTGCTGGACCGTAGTAAAATTAAAACTACCTTTGCTAAAATGTCGTTCCTCAAATTTCGTTTACTTTTTTACAGTAGTTTAACTTCATTTGTAGCTATTTTACATGAGGTAATGCAAAAAGATGTTATAAGGAGGAATTCATATATATCACCTGAGTACAAGAAATGGGTAACTCAAATTTTTTATTTTTGAGGTAAATGGAAAACAATATCCACACCAATGTCTTTCATATATATCTACATTTTTCATGCCTATAGATAGAGCTTAAGTGATCTAAAGTTACCTAGTTCTTGCATTAAATTCTGTATGATCTTTGCTTCTGCTTTTATAACTCAAAATTCCCAATTTTCAGAGTTACCTAGTTCTTGCATTCAGGCGACGATATCATGCTAAAACCTTTCTTTTTTATTCAGCTTAAATCATTCACTTACAGATTAATTTCGCCTTTCATTTCCTCTTTCACATTCCGTTTGAATCCCCTCATTTGAATATTGCTGTTTCAGCTTTTATTGTAAATACTTTTCCCGGCTCTTCATTACGCTCTCAGCCCGGAGAGATGAAAATACGTTCTTTCTGACCTTTATCCAAATGTGAAGAGCTCAGAGTCCAGCTTCCAGAGTGTGGACCCAGTGTTAGATTCACACGACTGCAAATTGATTTCTATAATACAATTATTTTGTTAAAATTTATTCGTGTCTTTAAGCATGATGTATTTACCTTGTTTGAAAAAGAGGCCAATGTCCAAATCCGAGGATTTTGAGTTACGTCCACAAATTACTTCAAGATTATGAAGGTTACTAAGTGCCATTGTCCTCTGATCTACATTATGAAAGAATCGAAACATTTGAAAGTATTTTCGTACGCTGTATTAAAAATTAAAAAAAATACTAAATTAGGTGTTATCAAAAACTTGCAAAATGGACATTGGCTCTTTTTTTACCAAGGTAGATAGATATACAGGGTGAGTCTAAATTGTTTCTACAAAATAAGAGGAGTGATAGTACCCATTCCGATGAGCAATAATTACCATTAAACATAAGGTCGCATTCCACTCTGAGAGGCAGAAAAGAGTAAAGTCGAAACGCGTCGAGCATGACCAAGTCATCGCCTCTGACGTCGTTTTGTACCACTTCTTGAATGCCACATATCCCGCATGATGGATCGGACGTGGCGGACCTCAACCCACTGGACTTTTTCTTCTGGAGGCACATGAAATCTTTAGTGTACCAGACGCCTGTGGACTCGGCTGAAGATCTCGTAGCGAGAATCGGTGTTGCCGCAGACAATTAACACACCAGGAATCTTCGAGAGGGTGCTCCAGTCATTCCTTCGCCGGTGTGAACTGTGCAACGACACGCGTGGCCGCCACTTTGAGCACTTGCTGTGAGTTTTTCTCTGATCAATAAATGAGATTGTGCAACTTTTGGTATCGTTCATTCTCTTTCCCAACTCTGTTGTAAGTTCATGTTGAAATTCTAATTTTACTCTTTCTGCCTCTCAGAGTGGAATGCGACCCTATATTCCATGGTAATTATTGCTCGTCTGGATGGGTACTATCACCCTCTTATTTTGTAAAAACAATTTAGACTCACCCTGTATTATAGAGAAATTATGCATCAATAAGAATAAAATAGGAGATAAAAAATATCTTAAAAACTTAACTGACTAGTTCTTTTTCGTTACAAAAATACATATAAGTCCAAACAATTGTTATTACTTTCGATCATTTAATTGCGTAAGTTATGGCATTTTTTTCAAAGTTGCGATTATAACTGAATAATCATTTTGGAAACACTAGGCAAACTCCAAATTGCTCAATTGACTATTTCATTCTTTGATAATCCGTTACAAATCTGAATTTATTTTCCACCTCACGTATACAATGCTGATAGTTTACGACTTGATCCCACTGACAGCTGAGACTCCATACTTGAATATACACGAGTCACCACGACTTGTTTGCAAACACCGTCCCTCGAATGTTTTGCTGTTCTCCATTCTAATAATAAACTGGCCTTGCACGTTATCTTTAGGGGCAATCGCCTTCAATCAAGATTCACTGTTAGTTTTAGGGCGGTAGATAAAATCTTGTGTTTACTCGGCTGTTTTATTAGGCGCGTTTTGTTCGGTTGCTGTATTGGAAAGTTACGTCAAAACATTCCGTGCCGTATCTGCCGCGGCTCGTATTAGTGATGTCACTGTTGGATGAGTGCAATTTTGTGACTTAATGATTAGAACCAATTAATCGCGTTTTTTCTTTATTTCAACTTGTGATGTGGGAGTTGTCTTCTGGAGACAAGTGACATGTGGAGTAAAGCAGAGTTTGATTGAGAACACTATATTCCGACTAGTGTACTCTATCTCAAGGATTCTAGCTCAAGATATCTCGTCATCAGCAAAATTAGTCAGATCTTGATGGACGAGATATCTCGTCGAAACAACTTGGAGGGTTAACGCGATATTGCACGCACTTTGCCAATCGACTCTTTTGTAGTTTAAAATTATGACTAAAATTATTGTATGCTATAAAATTCATGGAATCTTTCATTTCAAGAACAGGTCACATTTGTCAACACCTAGCTTTTGCTGGTTTTGAAATGACTGATTCAATAAATTGCTTTCAACTTACGATTCCCACGGGCCTTAAAAAGTCTTAAGAACTGATATTTCATTTTAGTTTTTAAGGGTCCTTGAAAGGCCATGTTTGCTGAAAGTCCTTCAAAAATTTGAAAAAGCCTTAGTTTTTATGAGAACACTGCAATTTTATTTCGTCAGCATTCAAAAACCAAGGCGAATAATACTCGTTCCAGGTCAAGTATAAAAAAATCGATGGTATAATGTTTATAAGTTAAATAAAAAATGATTTTAAAACTGGGTCCAGTACTTGTAGCACTCGTGAAAATTTCTTCATTTGTCACGGGTCAATCTGTTGTGATTTGTGTGAAATGTGTGTAGTCTAAAAATAATAAATGGCCTTGAAAAGGCTAATTTTTTGATGAGTGAGAACCCTGAACTAATTTATTTTATCCTAAGATTTTTATAAAATGATGATTTCAGAACATGTAAATAAAGTTTCTTCCATCTCGGGGATCGATTTATATGCAATTTTTAGTTATCCCTAACTTCCTTTTGTTTTAAATAGGTTTTTTAATTAACTTACCTTTTACATTTGTTTTACAGTTATACTGTGTCTTATGTTTCTTGACTGACCAGGCTTTTACATTGTTGCTCAGACTTCGGTTTTACAGTGTATTAACATGTTTCTTAAATTTAACTTCATTTACTTTACTTTTGAAAACTTCATTATCAAACTAAAGAAGGCCGTATTATAATTTTTAAAAGTCGTAACGATTTTGAAATTGGGCATCTATTTTTCTCCACGTTAGCTGAACTCTCGCGCCCCTTATTGGGCCTCTTGTTCCCCTTCAGAGGTCGTGGGCATATTTTACGCTCGTTGACTTAGGTTGGGAGACCTGCTATAATTATTTACCAATGTCTAAAGCAATTGAATAAGACCTGCGGGACCTTTTGTGAATTCTGTATTTTCTTTTCCAAGTAATACTTTTGGGTGAGCTTAATAGCAATCACGATTTATGTAATTCGCGTTTCTAGTTAATGAGTTTGGGGCAACTATTTTTGCGCACACGCTGGTCAACGATTGCGCTTCGCTTCTGTCTTTCAAATTCAACTTTTATTAAATTGTGATGGTACCGTTTTTAGTTGAGGAATAGTAACTTTGCTAAGCTATGCGGACACATCGTGTTATGTAATTAGACATCAAACATTTTATTATATATATATCAATCATTAATCTGTTTATTACACAGGGTGATTATTTCATAGTTTTGAGTTTTGTCTTACATTAGTTTAGTATTTGTGAGGAAGGCGAAGTATTACAAAAATTGACACTTAATATTTAAACGCGTTGTTTTTGTCCTTGTACAAACAGATTTTCTCTTGTTTACTATTAATTAAAAAATATTGGGAAGAAAATTAAATGTTGAGTTGATTTACTGATTCTTGGGACATCTCACTATAAGAGGCATTGTTTGAAGCATGCACTTGGCATCTGTTTAAACGTTCATCAGCAATTGAATGAATAAGAAATTGTTTCAAATTAGCGTTTATGTAGTATGAAAGTCTAGTCTTTTCTAATCGTATTTTGTTGGGAGGGGATTGGGGAACGAACGAAACTGGAGGGAAGCTTGGCGATGGTTTCCGCTCAGCAACCCTGAACCTCAGGTTTCCCACATTGTGTAGAATAGTTCTCTGTAAGCACACGCAAGCTCTTTCCCCCTTGGTTTTCATTAGATTTCGTGGGATCGATATAACACTTTAAAGGTACTGAAATCATCTACTGAAGGGTGTTAGGTAAGCATAATTTGCAGAGGAAGGGGAAACCTCCTTTTGCTGAATGAAAGAATAAAGCATTTGGGGAGGGGTAATCTGATGAAATTCATTGGAGGAATTACGTTTCGGTGAGGAGTGAGGGGGTATCTTTTATCATCAATTCTGTATTTTTACGACACTAGTGTTATATTAGTAGCTTGAGATGTCGAGCGGTCATGTGTATAACAGTAAAACATTGATTATTACCATTCATTTTCGTATGTATTCGTTGAACAAACTGGAAGTAGCTCGATTGACTGGATAAAAGCTTTTTGATCCATCAATTGCGTCTTGATCATCATTTGGGATTTACCTCTTGATAGGTAACTGGAAATGATCGACAGTTCGCCGACCTTGAGATTGAAGTCAATTGAGCCGTGTGTGTAAAGTCCCGCCTTATTGGAAATACCAAGATGGCTGTGTATACGAATTGCTGCCGCTGGGACTGCGTAAAAGGATTGGCATTTGTCCGATTCGCCCGTGGGCCCTCACGATTTCTGCTGAGTTCTTTTCATTCTATCAGATGAGCTGCCTATAAGGTGTGTAATTGAGACAAGAGGTCGTTTCCATTCAGTTCGGGAGTGTTCTGATTCACTTAGCTCCTCCCTCGTCCTGTTTTGCCGATGCTTTCAAAAGTATTACAATGATTACAGAACTTAATTCCTGCTATCATAATGAGTTTCATTTATTAAATAAAATTGGATGTTCCCAATCGTGAAAGATTCTAAACAATAAGTTCTCTGTTCCTTTCGTTCAGCTGGTGGCAGATATGCTGAGGCATTCTCCCTTGTAGTTTTCAAGAATTATAAAGTTTTATTTTTTTAGTGAGTTCTTTATTTTTGCTGCCACCTTGCGGTTTACCAACCGGATCTGAATGCCTCTATTTTCGTTATCATGGTGCTATGGATGTTATTTTAAACTGCAGATCGTTTCTTGAGAACCCCCCGAGAACTTGTGGTTGTTTTTTCGTTATGTTGTGATGGATTTCTGGTCTGTTTCTGTACGTGAGCAATGTTTAAAGAATGCTTTGTTCTCTGTTGTCTTGAAGTGAACTGTTTTCCTGTAAATCACGCTGTTTTGTTTGTGTGCGACAAACTAAACACGGAATGTAAATCTAGTATGATTACTTGTTTGCGTATTATTCAGTTCCTTAGTCACACATCACTTGAAAGTTATCAGAGATTTGCATGAGGTCAGATAACCCTTTGAAGGGCACTATGCTTAAAAAATAGTTTGTTTGAAAACACCCTTTTGAGTGAAGACTTAAGTTATATCAATGTATATTTTATACAAAAAAATGTAGATTTTAAGGGGTGGTGGGATCTTTTATGCCTCGCAACCCATCTAAATTATTCACGTAGGCATCAATATTAATTGAGACAATACTTATATCTAGCCGTTTCACAGCGGTGGGACGCTAATGTCCCACTGTCCTTGAAAATGAGCTTCTGGACTTTTGAGCCCAAGGCAGAACTTGTGTAACGAAATACTTGTTCTTTTACTGTTTTATAAGAACAATTATAAGGGGTTGTCTCTTCGAATTATAACTTAAATATAAGCATATCATCTCTTGAAAGGTATTAATGTTCAGACCATCAAAACCTGTTATATCGAAATGCGTTGGAACGCATTTCGACATTATCTTCATCTTCTGATTCTCATTTGAAGAACTCCAATCCATATTTGACGATTGTTTCCATAAAGGTTAAGTGTGATTCTGCCTTGCATTGAATTGAAAAACCGTTAGAAAATAGTTATCCCAAGCGGTTTTACTTTAGGGCAGTGTTTAGATTTTTTTTGTGTTACGTGACTTGTTATGCTGTAAAATATAAATCAATAAATATCAAATCAAATCTTCATGTTATCCTTTTTCTTTTTAATGCAATTTTTCTCTTCAACCTGTAAGTATTTTGTTACAAAACTTCAAACTGGCGCATACTATTTTTACTGGATGTTAAATGGAGGCACGATTTCAATCGTAACTTTTAGTCATGGTTACTTGATTAAAACTAAATCAGTCGTTAGCTGACGTGGAAGGACTAAAACTAATCAATCGTTACTCATTAGTCACGATTAATTTTTTAGTCATTAGTTTTCAATCATTAGTCAGATTAAACTTAGCCTGCAAACACTGCTTCAGGGTGAATATAAGAGGTAGTGGCAGAAGAGAGATGGATAGCATGTCCGTCCCTTTCATATTTTGTTTGGGATTTTGAGGGATTGAGATTTAATGTTGGACATTCCGCGGCAGACAAATTAGAAGGAAGGCCACGTTTCTTCTGCGCTCAAAAACTCGGGGGGCCACGTTAAGGGATCTACTGGGGTGAAAAGTTGCTTTACAAGTTTTCGGGGCACTAAAAAAAATAGTGTGAGAAATGGCTCTCCCATTTTTCAACGGTTTATCTGAAGCCCTTGGTCGCCGTTACCGTTTTTACCCAACTGTTGAGTTATTTGTTGGTTCGTGTGAGTATCTTGCGATAATAGAGTGATATCTTATGTTTTAAGGAATCTTGTCTTGAGTAGAAAACTGATAAGACAGACCAGAATTTTGTTGACGTTCACTAGTCAGTTCGAATTGATAAGAGATTTGTTGAGAATGACAACACTGTTCTTTTGTCTCGTTTTGTTGCTTAACATAGCTTTAACATTCTTTGGAAACAACACAGAACAAAGATAGTAAGATTCGTTGTTATCTGAGTTTAATTAGCCCTCGTGGGACAATAAGTAATCGTAGTGACAAACAAAACTGTTATCTGATTTTTATCAATTAAAAGCGTTGAACGATTTTGAAAGTAGATGTGTAAAACAACGTGAAGCTTTCATTTTACTGACAGGTAGGCCACTTATTTTTATGAGCTGTTATTTGCGAAATGTCGATGGTGGTAGCGCAGGTAAGCGCGGTCGATAGTAAGTGGCGTGCATGTTTGAGATTTAAAGAAATAGTTTTGCGATTTAAGTAAAATTGCTTAGTATAAAGGGTGCTGAACAAACTTAAATAGATAAATGTACGGAAAGCTGTATTCACACGTTTAAAACTGTTCAACGTGGAACTTACTAAGTTGTTTAACGTGACCAACTGATTTAATCGGTCGTCTAGCCTACAGCTGCTTGATTACACTTTTAGAATATCCTCGAGAAAAGTGACTACTCAATCTAGAGATTTCATTTTCTCACTTCACAAATGAATCTATTAAATACAACATTATAATTCTGTACCTTGGTAGAAAAATAGCCAATGTCCATTTTGTAAATTTTTGATGATACCTGATTTAGTAATTTATATTTAAACTTTTAATACAGCGTGCAAAAATACTTTCCAACGTTTGATTATTTCATAATGTAATGACAGGAGGACATTGGCACTTTTTTCTATAACTTTCATCACCTTGAAGTAATTTGTAGACAACTCAATCGGCGAATTTGGACTTTGACCTTTTTCTACCAAGTTACAGAATTAGCTTGCGTGTAGCAAAAAAGACCGTAGAGCGATAAACAATCTAATTTAATTCAAATCATGAGAATTTTAGGAAAATATTTACTATGTGAAAAAATTCTACAAATTTCGAAATCAGAAGCGATGCTTAAATATTTTTTAATCCATTGGCCTTGCAAAATTTGCTATTTAAATTCTATCACTTTTCTTGCAAAAGTGCTATTTACAAAAGATAAAAAAGTGCTATATTCAATAAATTTCGAAAGAATTATGTTTAAGTTTATCAATTGTGGATAAGGCTACTGCTAAAATTACCCTCTTGCTTCTTTTTAATCCAGTTGACCTTGGTAAAAAGTTCACATCCTTTCGGCTCGACTAAATGTGGTTTTAGGTAGAGGAATGGTTGCATGCCTGAATGGGTTCATGCCTCCACCTTTTTGTTACGTCATTTGACCTATTGGATGGAAATATAACCAAGAACTTTAAACAGTTCTTATGGATAATGAAAACCTGCCAACAGTGTTCACTCTGCTCGGCTTTATCATTTTAAGCTCATTGATTAGATTTTACTGTGATCTACACCTCAATTGCAAATGAGAGTTTAAATAGCGATATATTGTCAGTACTTTGTAAAGTTTAATCTTTCTAAAAATCCTACATTCAGTAGAAAATCGATTTTAATGTGTAACATTTTGATTCTAAGAAAATATAAACTACTGATCCATGCAAATCATCCATGTACGTACGATTCGCTTCATTTTATACTTCAAAAAGGAAATAGCATAAATTTAGTATAAAACAATTTGCGGAAAACCAAATAAGGGCATATTTGAACCTCTTAAAACACTCATCTGTTTTTGATTTAATAGCTACGAGTTTAACCTAGTAATATAGTACATGTCTACCCAGATCAAACTCGTAAGTGTGTTATTGGCATTTAATTTAACGAGTTCCGAAACACTCTTTATTAAGTGAAATTTTAAAATGTATTTTGCAAGTTATTGTGAAATATTAGTTTAAAGGGCCGCTAATAACTTGTGTCATGTTTGTCCCTTTCATCTAACTCGCGGTCTAATACCCTCTTGTAGCAAAAATGACAACCAAACCAAACATCTAAGCCGATTAAACGATTAGCCATGATGTCGTATTGCCTTGGTGGGCGATGCACAATCGCAGTTAATAGTTGGACATCCCTATTTAGAAATAACAATCTTTTGTGCATTGCTGGTAGTTGTGACTTACGACTCAATTATGCTTTTTATTATTATGGAAATGGGTTGAGCGGGAAGAGTCAATCCTCGTGGTATTGAAGGGAAAGAGGGTGCTTCTATTGTGTGAAAGCTACCAGCACCCCTAACGTTTGGGCCTGCGAGACCCCTCCCTGGGGTGAAATGATGTGTGTCGTCGGGGGTGGTGTGTCATAGGGTAAATAAATTTTGATTCAGTTTCCCACGCTGTGCAAAAGTGGTCTGTTCTGGAAATTACATTTTGTGAAAGCTAGAAAAATATCATTGGCCTTTGCTCTTTAGAGGTTTATATTTGAAAACTTTCAGCAGCATTCACATTATCAAGATGTATTCGATACTTTTTTATGAGTAATGTTGGTTAGTGACATGAAGGGCCATCTTGGCTCAGTGGGTTTGCCCACTGCGTTAGAAACAAGCGAGATGTAGGCGGTGCAGATTCGACTCCACCCTGGGTGGATTTCTCTCTTCTGTGTCAGTAAAATTTTTCTTGTGTGTGCGTGTCCATTACATGGCGCTGTCTTGTGTTTGGCCAAATATTGCCCTTGCACCATAAAAGCCCACCTAACCAATGACATTAGAAAGTTCAATGTGTCAACTCCTGGAGGGTCAAGGGGGTTCGATTCCCTCAACATTTTTAGTTCCCCAAACATGATTAAATGAAACAAATATACAGATAATATGGTAGCTGAATATGCACTTGACTGGAACTCGTTGAACCGCTGTATCAGGTAATACGAAGGCGCCAATTCCTAGAGGCCCGAACCCCTAGCACCCACATATTTTTATGTCTGAGGCTCGGCCCCAAACATGCGTAATGTTGCTAAAATCATCACCTAATTTATAAGGCGTCCAACTTATAAAAAATTGCGTATTTTACTTATAACAATTTAAAATCTTCCTCTGAGGCCGGTACATATCTACCTTTCAATTCAGCATTACTTTCTTGGTGACCAATCTGCAAAATGAATAGCAGGTATAATTCTTGAATAGTTCTTATATTTTCCAGATCCATTTTAGGGGCCGTCGTGGCTCAGTGGGTATGTCCACTGCGCTAGCAACTTGCGAGTCGTACGCGGCGCAGGTTCGATTCCTCCCTGGGCGTATTTCTCTCTTCTGTGTGTAAAACTTTCTTCTCTTAGTAAAACTTTCTTTGTATGTGTATATGTCCATCACTTGATGATGTCTGTCTTATGTTTGGCTTTGCATGGTCAAATGACCCTTGCACCATAAAAAACCGAATCCAATCCTCAGACCCATCCTCCGAGTCAGCCCGTCACCTGGTTATAAAGCAACTACCGTTTAGTTTGCGAAGCGAGTACGCGGCATTCCTGTCTTATAAATACGGCATTCCTGTCTTATAAATACGGCATTCGTCGAACTCTTCAAACCTGTGCGAGTTCGGATTACAAAATACGTTATTCTACACGTCCAGTGGTTTTAAATGCAATTATTGTCGAGATTTTCCGAATGCTGCGCGGTGAAGGTTTCTGTTAGTCCATGTGTTGTACCTGCTGTAGCGTCTCGCTTCCGCGCAGGTCGAAATGTCAAACGTTCTCTGGGAGAATTTTTTTCCTCCCTGCACAGGGAGGATGCCCTTGGCCCTTTTCTTCCATCAAAAAATGTTCTCCGAAATAGATGACTAATTTTACCTTCCCGGTCGTTTCCTAGATTTAGGATGTCGCTTTGGGAAAACGAGGAAGAAACTAAGTTGCGGCGATTTTGTCTCGCTCCCTGGTGCCGTATGGAACCTTAACATTCCTAAGAGAAAGGGATTTCGCTTATGTTATTCGTTCAATGTTATGCACGCAAACGTAGCATTTCTTTTGTAATATTTTCCGTGTCGAGGCAAAAAGGGTTAAGTCTGAATTTTGATAGGTTGAAAGCAGTCGAGTGCATCATTAATTTAAGAAATAATATATGCTCAAAATCAAAACTAAATTAATCTACTTATATAAAATACAATTATTTGTATTATGGCATGCTTTTCCTTTCTGAATATTTGTGAGAAAGTGAAATATTGAAGTTAAGACTCCGGGAAGTAGCCATTTTGACTTAACCCTTTTAGCCCGGACACCTAAGATACACTAGCTTGGCGCAACTTGTCCTTCTGCCACAAAACCCCAACATCCAATCCAGTCGTTAACTATCGACGATTATTCAATATCCAACAGATAATTAAATGCTCTTGGAGAATTGTACTCCACTTTTGCTAGGAATTTTAACTTTTCTTTCTCATTGTTACTTTATTATTTTCACACGGTTAACAGATGTCTTTTTATAGAAAAGTCTTCTAATTCGAAGTAATAAAGAACTTTGCGGATTTAATTACTAATATGTACTATTGTTGGACAAGAAATAAAAATCTACCTTTTATATTAGAGCCCTAAGTTTTTTTATGCTAGATTTTGAATGAACTTAATTTCTTTACATCATGCATTTTTTCCGAAACTCGAATGATTCTATCCTGAGATATAGATTATTGATTGGTCGTGTATTGTAATAATCTAGCACAAAAGAAATTTTGTCTTTGGTCATTGTCTTTTTGTACTTCCCGAATGGAGTTGCACTTAATACGAATGAAAGCATTCAGGGTCAAATTGGTTTTGGAAAAAAAGCATTACCGAAATTCGCAAAATTAGATTTGTCACTCATTAAATTATGTTGGTTGACGCGTGACAGAAAAATAAAAATATTCAATTATTTTGGAAAAAATTGTAAAAACTTAAAAATATAAGTGAATTTGGAAATTTCGCTTGATTTTGAACTAGTCGGATTGGTGGTAAGGTGAATACCTTCCACCAATCCGACCTTCCAATACCTTCCACAAAATCCGCGCCTTTAGCTTGGATTTTGGTTCCAAGTTTATCGTTCGGTGCGGAAAGGGATCATATATAAACTGACCCAAGATCGACTGCCTTTTTCCGGGAGCTGCACTAGATTCGTAGAAAGACCACTTTATTTTTTGTTTTGTATCCTTATTTTCTAAGTGCATAGTGAGAGAGAGAGAGAGAGAGAGAGAGAGAATTCCAATGCTGACTGCTTGTTTTGAATACTGAATATTGTACTTTTTCTCTTTCTAACTTACACGGCTTAAAACTTAAAAAGGAAGATAACATTACATTTTATGAATTACTGAATGTTTCGATAAAGTTTCATTTATTATTCCTGTTTGCTCCTGTTCTTTTTGAACACGATCTCGGAATTCCCTTCTCCATCGACCCTCTTTTAGCGCCAGCTGGTTCCAGGTAGCAATTTGAATTTGTGTCTGTTCAATAAAACATCCTGCAGGTGATGGATACAAAGCGATTCTTTGCGTAGTGGCAGCAAGCACAATGTTTCTTTTCAAACGGAGGAGGGCCTCTGTTCGAGCGCCATTAAGTCGGTATAATGGAGACGTGGTTTGTTCACTAGCTAACATTCCATGGGGTCGTCATTTTTAGCTAAGTCTGTATCATTAGCAGCGAAATGGAAGCAGTTTCTTTATATGCATGTTTGCAACAGGCAAAAGAGATGATCTTTCCGTCGCTAAAAGGTAGCAGCTATCCAATACACTTCGTAGTAACAGAAATATACCAACAATTATGTCCTTATCACTTCTTTTATGCCACATGCTGCAAACACCTCGCTTCATCGCATAACACCACCACTAAACACATCTGTTATGTTTCTATATTAAAGCCAAATTATTAATGTAGCATCGTTTACCACAACTTTGTTCACTAATTGAGCTATTCCTCTCATTCGCTATACAAAGAACGTAAATGTGATAGGGTAGGTAGATATATCATTGACATCTGAGCGTCTTATTCGCGTACCTATTTGATACATCTTAATGACATTGTCGATACATCTTAAATACTTGGCTGCTACTTGGGGGCATCCCTGCCATTCATGTTTTGTTGATGTCACCATGGTATTTGCCACTTTCGGATCAAATGTCGGACTTGGATCCATGGATCATATGCAAATTCTGTCATGCCCAAAACTTTTATTTCTAACGCACCACTCACTTTTTTATTTTGCAACACCCTTGACAGATTAGAATCTTGGGGCGCATCCTTGTTCGCTTTTTGGCCTGGATTTGTTTATCAAATTCTTTCATTTTAAATCAAAGTGGTCTATGTAAGAGTCATGTCCAATTTATATTCAAGAAATCATCTGCTTAGTTGATTTTGAAAGGTTAAAACACCAGAACGCATTTCGCCCTTGCAGTTTTCGAAGTCTTGGAAATTAATCTACTGTAAACTGAACATGAAATCCCACAAATACATTTTGTATGTGATGTGAGACTTACGATTGATGTTTAGACCCCAGAAGTTTGATATAAGGTCTAATGGTTCACCGCGCATCATTGATATCACCAGGATTTAGCAGTTCTTTTTCTTGTTTTGGAATTTACTGTCGTTGAGGGTTTGTCGTCAGGGTTGGTACCACAAACAGGAAGTTGAAAAAAGTGAATGTAGGTCTGTTTTCGCACTTCCGCCCCAGTGTAAATCAAGAACAGCCCCGCAAATTTAACTTTTGGTCTGGAATTAGCGCAGAGGTTATTTAAATGTTTCCTACTTTTTTGTTTCTAATGCCGGACCACTAACCACTTCGGTTACCACTACACGGGGAACTGACGCCTACTTGTGAAGGAGCATCCTAATGGGGACAATCACCAACACCCATTCGCTTACAAACCGGGATTTGAACCCGAGACCTACTGGGTGGCACATAAAAGCATAACCACAAAACCGGATTTTGGATTTTATGGAGTAAAGTCCAAACAGGACAAGCTGGACCACTGCTCTACTTAGCCGGCCAAGTTTATTATGCTAATATTTTTCATTTTTTCTCAAAATCTCACCGTACCCCTGGTCGATCTCCGGGACCCTAAATTGCCGTGGTACACCGTTTGGGAATCAAACTTAACGTCTCGTCTAATTTCACCTGTGGTACCGAAATTTCTCTCCTATAATTTACAAATTATCCCTCTTCTCCCGACTGAAATAGTGTTCATGGTTATCTGTCATTAAGTTGTATCATTTTTCGTCATTATCCCATTTGACAGCACCATACTCTAAACGTAGCTCGAGGCTGCGGCTGCTCCCCTCCTTTTTTTACCAATGCACTGTTTGGATTTTGCATCCTGTCGCTTCTCTTGTACTGATTTATTTGTTATTTTTTTATAAACCTTGGGAACATACTCGCCGCGGATTCGAAGTTGTAAGTGTTGCGAATTTTATTCTTTGGTTGAAATACGTATATATCATAAATACTATGTTGTAGTATTTATGATTTCTTTAAAATAAATATCTCAACAGTGTTAGCAAGCAACTTGATTTTTCGCTGACACTTGTTTCACCGCTAGAACTGTTTATTTCATGGCATAATTTATTTATCATTTGAATAGAAATTTGCATTTTGATACATATTCGGAATTCATAAACTTGGGGGTATAGAGATCCTAGATGTTTGTTAATGAGTTTGAAATGTGGGCTACCTGTTTATAACAAATGTTTCTGCTGTTTAAAAAGAAATTAAAAGAAAAATGTGTTTCCTTATATCTAGTTGTGTCATTTATCTTATAAAAGAATTCGGAAATAAAAATCATGTTTTCAGTGGTTTTGTCCATACAATGGTTGGATTTGATTTTCGGTTCTGATCCAATTCTTATTGGAACAATAAAGTCAGGAATCTAAATACTAATAATTTCGGGAGAGAATCTTTGGCAGATATTGTCTCCCACCATGATTACTATAACGTTATATTATCGGCCCAAATAGTTTGTGTTAGACGTGGAACTATGTTATCCGTACCCTTGTGTGTGGCAACTTTATCTCTTCTAAGGGGTTTGCCATACCACCCATTAGTCCAGAAAGGGAATTGGAGATAAACAGCTTTGCTTCCCAGGAAAGGCGACGCTATTCGTCAGTCAATCGTATTTCTTAAGGAAAAGTTTCTCACTTTCCTATTGGAGGGTTTTCACGCCTCTGTTCATTCATTGATTGAAAGAAAGCGATGTTCTCCTAGATTTCAACATGATCTTGCTTATGTATGTCATTGTCTTTTCAAAGCGTGTAACCACTGCCACCAACTTTGTATCCACAAGCCGTGAGTATGCTTTTATTGCTTTGTTTCGCTAATTTGCAATATTCAGTTGATAGTTAATTGATTCGCAAGTTTTATCCGTTTTAATTTTGGATTTTTATTTATTTTGAGTAAATTATAACCGTACTTGTGATGCGAATTTCGATGATCCTTCTCTTGTAAATTAAATGTTGAACTCGAAATATGCGTTAGATGTGTGTGGCTTTGTTAGTTATTGCATGTTAAGTTTAATTTATAGTTATTTACGCATGTACATTGTTGCGTTGATGTACCTAATTATTTTAAGATGTCATTGATTGCGAAAAGTTTAGCTCCTATTGTTTCCTTTTTCAAAACGGGGTCGTCGTGGCTCATTGGGCTTGCTCACTGCTCTAGAAACCAGCGAGTTGTAAGCGGCGCAGGTATGATTCCTGGGTGTATTTTTCTCTTCTGTGTCAGTGAAGCTTTCCATGACTCGAACGAGACTGCACGACTGTTGCAGAGTTCACAAGTGTCTTAAGGTGTATGTATACACTGGAACTCACGAAAATCGACCCGAATATCGATATTTTTTATTGCTTCAAAATATTTTCCATCTCCTTAACTTTCAAACGATACCAAGAGTTTGTAAATATCGAAATATTTTTCTAGTTACAAGGGTTTTCGTTTGGTACTGTCACCATAAACAAACATGTTTCCAAAACTAAACTAAATTCATGAAGAACTGTGTTTTTGCAATATGATGCTTTGTTCAAACAGTTGTAACTCCACAATGAATTGGTCTATCATAATTATTTTTGTGTCATTATAATCCACACAATACAGTGGGTATTTTGACCCTCATTCAGAGTTAATAGTTAAGAAATGAATTTTTAGTTGATTTTTCAATATTAAAATTCCTGAAAAAATCTTGATTTTTATTGACTTCCGTGGTGGAAAAAATTGTAATAAAAACCTATTCCCTATACGAACTTGATTGAAGGCCAAAACATGAAGAATAATATTAGGAATAAATTCCAACAGGAATTGTCTTTCTGAACAAATTAGAATTTGAGATATCACTCTTCAAAAACAAGCTAATTAGCCTAAAATATCTAAATTAGATAATTAATGATTAGCTTAATCTGATTTTTTCACACACAAATGATTTGAAGCACAAACCAATAACCTATTGTAAAAAACTGGATTTTAAAGTCAAAATTAAGAAAGTCCTCTAGTGTATACGTATACCTTAAGAATGCCTGATTTTTCATTTTAGTTTCTAAAGGCTCTTAAAAAGCCTAACTTTGCTGAAAGTCCTTTAAAAGTTTCAAAAATCCCACTGCATATTTTATTTCATCTGCCTTCGAAAACTGTTCAATGGTAATCGTCCAAGGTCAAGTGTCATCAAAAATCATAATATTTATAGATTAAGCTAAATTCTAATTAGCTGTATTCACTAAGCTGATATTTTATTCAAATCGTGATGTGTATTTACTAAATAAGCTCGAGGGTTGTTGAACGTTGTCTTTAGGCTTTAAATTGCGTTCCAGAAGTGGTCCTTACGAGATGTTCTGATTCACTCTCCCTGGGTACTTTTTACTGTCATAAATATGTTTATTGAATATAGCGCTATAAGCTTTATATATAACTTTCAAGATGCGTTCTTCTCGTGCCTATCTATTAATTCAAGACATTAAAATTTTTTGAACTTTTTATTCCAATTTGAGACTACGAAATTTCGTAAAAGTGATCTTGAGTAGTTCGAAAATATATATTTTTTTCGTATTGTCCTAAGGTATCCACTATTTACTGTCTATTCTATTCCCACAAAAAATTTTGTTCTTCCCCAAATCATCAGTTCTTTATCAGTTATTACTGAATATTGTTTTTAAGATCTTGGAGATAATTCGGTTTTAAGCAGGGTATGCCGACTTAAATCAGCTTGATTTAGATCATGATTTAAATCAAGTTATTTTTTATTAAAAAATCATTGATTTTAAATCAAACTTTAAATTTTTTCCTCTTGATTGAAGTTTAATAATAATATTCAAATGAAAATAGCCTGGGATCAATGTATGTTATTTTATTCAAATAAGTTTAAAAATGTGTTCCTACTCAGTAACATCTGAGGAATGACCTTTTTAAACTGAAAATAATTGGATTTCCTATTTGGAGATGGTAGTATTAATTGGGATGTAGAGGTGCCAACTTTGAGAAATTATCGTGAGAAGTAAAACATCGCTTCATATACAAGGGTGTTTCAGAACTCTTTATTTTGTTAATTAGGCCTTTAGGGCATTAATATAAATAATTAACATATTGTATTTGTAATGTTTAAACCTCATGTTAGAGAGGGACCAGGTTCCAAACAAAATATTTGAGAACACAAGGAGTCGGGTCTCTAGAACTTTGTCCCTCTTCTGGTAAAGTGATCTGTTAAGAGAACTAATTACTCTGCATATTTGGTTACTTGTATATTTATAAATAATGCTGCATATTTTTAATATTTACCCCTTATATTTGGGGTCTTGAGTCTACCATGAAATTTTTCAAGGGGGTTAGGCTCTTAGGACATTCCTGGTTATGTTTTTAACAACTTATTCAGTTTCTCATTGGAAATATTTGCCTCTCCTGTTTGTAGGGATACAAGAAGTTTAGGCCTCTAGGAGTTGGCACCTGTATTGGAATGACAACTGACCATGGGCGTCACCAGCACCAAATTATTGGGGGATGACTCAATAGATAGGGTATAGATTACCAGGGGTCTAAGGGAAAATGTTGAAAAAATTAAGGATTACACTTATAAGTGGATTTACATTTACCGGTGCATTAGTAAAACCTTCACAACAGCTTTTAATATTTGTAATAATTAAGTTTGGTTAAATTCGTTCAACGGTGTCATTTTTTGTCAACTAGGACTCCAGAAATCCAAATTGTTTTTCAAAAAATATTGAGGGGGATGCCCGTGCAACTGACTATCAAATTTCTTTCTGCTCGTTAAACAGGCTGAGTTTAGTTCATACATTACACGAAGTATTTTCGGCTAATTTTGAGTCTTCCCAGTGGAAAGATTGCACAGGCTTGTACTGATGCCCTTTCAAGAGGGAACAGCACTGTTTAACGTTTGTTTTCAGTATGTTAAAAACTAGTATGGGTGCCCCTCACTTCCTAGCCTACTTAGTAAATCCTTTGGAAGAAAATCGACTAAATTTAGGTAGAAAGAACATCTTAATATTCGCAAAAGCAAAATATTCTCATCTAATATGCCTATAATTAAGAAAATTCAAGGAAAAGCATACGAGTTTCTTGATTTCCTCTGAAAACATTTAGTAATCCAGATATTTTCTTTTGAAAGCAGAACAATTTGGTTCCAGTGAATTTAAATGAGTTTAAATTTAGATTTTCGTGTGGTAGCAGACATGAAAGGTATTCATGAGAAACAAAAATGCCAAAAAATTAAAATGTTTAACTAATTTTTATAAAAAAAGATATTAAATTTAAAATTTCCTTCCCTTTTAAAATGATTTTAATTAAAATTTTGAGTATTATGGATTTGTATTATGAAATACAATTCAACTGAAATAATAAAAGTAGCAAGAGACCTTCCCTGCTATATTTTCTAAATTCTCATATATATTAATGTTTAACATAAATCAATACAATATAGAAACTACTGTGGTTTGCATGTCTCATATCTAACAAGTTTAAACACGTGGAGGCAAATTAATAAAAATAATTAAAATCCGATTTAAATCTTTTTTAGATTTAATTTATTTAAATCAAGGAAATCCAACTTTTTTAAAAATCATGTCTTATATCCTGGTTTTAAGCCTAATATGATACGTGTTCAATTTCATCAATGCACGCAATAATGTAGGGCCGCGGTAGCCCGGTTGGAAGAGTAACGGATTAGCAACCGGAGGGTTGCGAGTTCGAATCCAACCAAAGACTGTCGTGTACAAAGGGGACTGATGCACGTTAAATCTCTAGTGGCCTTAAATGTCCTCACATTGGCGTGGTGTGGAAGTTTGAAAAGTGGAGTAAAAGCTCAGGTGTGACATCATCTGACCGTGATTCAAAATTACGTGGTATTGTCTCGGATCTTTCTCTTTGAGTTTGATCCCGGGCCGTTACCAATGGCCCGTTGTGTTGCTCCAGTGCGACGTCAAATACCTACCTGCCACGCAATAATGTAAAAAACCGGTCTGACCTACTTATTGCTTTATTATGCCTTATCTTTCGGCAACAGTAGCGAATGTGAAATCTATTTCCCATCGTTTCTCTGTGGGTAACAAGGAAAGATACATTATTTATAAATGTCCCGGGTCTTCTCTAGAAATTTCAGGCTCATGAAAATTAATCAAATTAACGCTTTTTCCGTCAGGCAGCTTGTTAATGATTTTTAAAGATTCATAGAAAGCAGTATCCCGCCGCTATTTTCTGATACTTAAGGAGACTTGCCGACTAAGGGCATTGCCTTCCATTCAAGTCTAGATCTTGAATCTGATTGAACTGTGCATCAGCTTCCGAAGAAAGCTACTACACATTCATGTGATGGTGTCGAAAGCAACTGAAATATTACTTCTTTGAAATAGACTTATATCTTCCGAAAAAAGACTGCCCTCAGGGGCATACTTTCATTAGGTTTGTACGGGCTTCACAACCCCCGGGGTACCTGAGTGATCTTCCCTCCCTTTCATTCTTCCCCTCTCCCCTTCTGTTTTTTCTTCCTCCCTCGTTATGGTTGCCTCTTCGGAGGTGAGGGCTCCCATTGAGAAGCTTTTCGCCACTGTTGCGGTTCAACTCTTGGAGATTATAATATCCACGTGTTTGCTTGCTTATGACCAAAATAATTTAGCTTCTGATTTTGATAATTTTACTAGTTTATCTATACAACGATTTTATTTTGTCTGAGTCTTTCATCTATAGTCTGAGGTGTCTATCTTGCGTTTGGCGCAGCTTGTCCGTTTTTGGACCTTGTGCCAACTAACCGAAAAAAAGGCTGTTAATAGCGCACTTAGAAAGAGGCGTATAGTCTGAGGTGTCTTCTGAGGATTTAATTATTTAACGTGGTTTAAGGTTTGGGTCTCGGAAGGTAATACATAAACAATCTCCGTGTTTGGACTTGTTCATGTTTAGTAGAGGAAATGGTGACAGACAGGAGATTTCAGCCTGATTTCTTGCGCCTGATCTTGTAGATTAAACATTTCTTGTAGATTAAACAAACTTTCGATTTGTGGGGTATTAGAACACAAAATCTGTTTGGTAGGTTGGTATGTATTTTTAATTAACGTCGCACTAGAGCAACACAACGGGCTATTGGCGACGGTCCGGAATCAAACCCGAAGGGAAAGATCAGAGGACAACACCACGTAATTTTGAATCACGGTCAGATCAAAATCTGGATATCAAATGAATTGTTTATTAGACCTGTGTGCCAGGTCACCAACGAAGATTTTTGGAGTCGAAAAGTAATGATGTTTCTTTGTTATACACCGTGCTTGACTTATTCTGTTATTCCAATCAGTTTTGCAGCTGAAAGATTTTTCTGAATCCTTATTTTCTCATCTGGAAGCTGATTTTGATACTTAGCTTTTTCTCTTGTAAATGACTCGTTCGTAGATTTCACTTCATTGAAAGCAGGCGCAGACTATGGTTTTTCTAGATGACACAGGCTTCGGGTCATTGTTGGGTTATGCAATAGGTCTCCGAGTTCCTCAATCTTTCCAGTGACGTTGTTTGCATTCCAACCTACAACTGTAATAAATGAAAATAGTCAGCCAGCACCGAATGTTTATCTATTCAAGGTCAAATTGAAGCGACTCACCCATTAATCGCAGAATAGATTTTGTAAGCCGCGTGCTCTGGAAGGAACCCTGTGGTTTTCTTTTTGCTTAGTCGCATTTCAGTCAATGCCAGGCAAGAGTCCGACTTCCGGCTGGCGGAGTGCCCGCCACATGATAGTGTTGCTACTACTTAGCTCTACGTCCGTAGTCTAATTAGTCACTATTTTATTGCATCTCGTGTCACCGCAGAAAAGGAAATCTTGCTCTTTTCCATTAACCCCTCCCCTTGTCTGTTCCGGGTTTTCCAATGGACGCTTATCTAATCGGAATGATTCATAATTTGGAATACCTTTACTTCTCTTTTTCCAATCTTGTTCCCTCTCGCATTGGATAATGTCGGTTTGCTTCCTTTTCCCTCAGTACTGCGAGTTCCTTTGTCGAAGTGGGCGCTGATTACTGGAATTGATTCTCGTGGAAAAACGTAAGTTTTCAATGTTTTGAAAAGTTTTTGGGGGAATTGGTGTCTTTTGTTTTGTCTGAGATCATCAAAATCCTATCGTGGGGATTTGTTGGCGTTTGTATGTTTCTTTCCTAGGTGCGTTAAACTTTCTCTTTGCATTCAGGATTAAGTCCAAATCAAATGCCTATGAAGACTTGGAATAAATCGTTTTGTGCTTTCACTGTAAGCATCTATTTTTCACTTTTGGTTTGTTAAGAGCACTGTGTTCTCATTGAACAAATCTCCGGCTCACGAAATTTTCTGTAGCAAACTCATTTTGCTAAAACAAAGATTGTGTTTGCTTAACAAGAATTCATTGTGTGTTTTAAAATGAAATTTATTCTTCCTTTAAAATATTGAATTTGGCAAAAAGTAGTTGTGTTCTTTTGTAAAAAATACTTTGTGCAATAGCATTTTAATCATCTTTCGTTGTCTTGTGTGTTTCGAATTCTTTTGATGGGTTTATTTTGCCGTGTCCTTTGTTAGATATATAAGTTAAACAATTGTTCTTATTGTGAAGTATAAAGCTATTTTTTGTAACTACGGTGTAGAATTTTTTCAAAAGAATCATTGACGGGTGAGAAGAATCCCAAAGGTTGAAGTGTTTGTCCTGTTTCATTGGTATCGTAAAGATGCTATTCGAATCTACACACTTCCAATAATGTATGTCAGCCGTATGAAAGTTCTCTGTCCAACATGTTTCAATGAATTCAGAAAGTTTAGTATTTATTATGAACTAAATGCGAAGAACCACTTGTTTTGGAGCTTTTTTAGCAGATTTTATTTCGCAGTTCTTAAACCGAGACTCATTCATTGCTGTTTGTGTGCTCTGGCCAAGTGAGACTCTTTGAAAAAATTCCCATCGTTATCGTTATATTGTACTGAAAAACCTATATTAGCCTATCTTTAATCTGATGACGCGAAAACGATTACTTCTCTTTTAGGACAGGAGTATAAAACTAGCATGTTTCCTGCGATATCCCGATCGGAATAGGTGCCACTTCAGCTCTAGAAGTCCTATTTACCTTTACTTAGAGAATGCCGATTAAAATTTTCTCTTAAGTTTAATAATATTGAAAATGAAATAATCTGGGACGAAATGCATGATACAAATCAGTTTAAAAATTTGCTTATGCTTAGTAACACCCCACTAATGACCCCTTTTAAAGCAGACAATAGCGGGCTTCCCTACTATGAGGACACTCAAGATAGTCATATTGATTGAGTTACAGTGGCGCCAAATTGGAAGAAATTATTTTCTTCAAATATAAAAATAGCCCGTTCTGACTCCACTGTGACGTTAATTAAAATTACCTACCATACCTCTTCAAATATAAACGTTTTGAAACTCTTAATTTTGTTTAGATAAATCATTACCAACATTATCAGTATGCGATATTATCTCATGTTGGAGGGAATGGGCCCCAACCATAAAAATATTAGGACTCATGGAGTTCCGGGCCACTAAAACTTAGCGACCCTTTGATAAACAACCTAAGACTGATCGAACCGCTCTTCATAATTGTGTATTCCTATTATTTGTATACTTATCCCTTATGTTTGGGGGTCCTGGAGCCCCAACGTTTAATCATATAGGAGCAATGAAATAATTAAAATCATTAAAAATCCGATTTAAATAAAAATTCCGATTTTAATGATTTTTTTAAGAAAAATCGTGATTTTTTTTTTTAAGAAAAATCGTGATTTTTTTTTTCGTACCCTGCCTGTACAGTGTAAAATGATTCGAAAATATACAATCGCATGCGTTGCTGAAGTAGTTACCATTTGTTTTTTAATTTTTAATTTTATGTGTACGTTGTACACTGCCATGCTGTATCTCCAAGTTTTGTCTTTGAGTAGACTATTGGTGCATTCTTTGTACACGAGTATTTGGTTATGGTTTGTCGTTCTACGATCAATTTTTGCTATGCGAGAGCTAATTAAACCTCACACACAGGTATATCTGAACTAGACAACAGTATGACCACTCACCTTCTGTTGATTTTGCTGTTTTCTAGCAGGAGGGCATCAGATAATTTTACAGGCAGCATTTTCAGAAGCGTTACCTCAAAAGACCTAAGTTGAAGATAGAGGCCTTTTAAACTAGGTCGAATCTTTCTCTTCGACATTGATCCCCGACCGTCGCGTTCGGGCTTCACGAACCCGAGGTACTCTAGTGATCTTTTCTTTTTCCCTTGGGGTTTACTATCTTTAGTAAATACGGGTGTCGCGCTCCTGGGATACCCAAGCGATATTTTTCTACTTTCATCCCATTATTCTATTCCCAATCCCTCTTCTTTTCCCCTTGCCATTTTTTTTACTTGAAGTTGTCTTATTTGACGTAGGCCAAATATGGCTCTTGCGCCATAAAACCCCAGAACAACCAACCCGAACCGTCGCCAATAGCCCATTGTGTTGCTCCAGTACGTTGTTAATTAACTACCTACCTTTGAATTAGCACGGCAGTATAATGCACTTCAGTTCATCTTCAAGACTACTCAATTGAAAGTTACTCAATACGTACAATGCGTTGGCACTATTATTCTGTTCCACTGATTTATCAGTTTGTTTTTCAATTCAAGGAAAATGTTTCTCGCTTGAGTAACGCTGAATCCATATTTGTTACGTGCATGCTACACCTTTTTCTTAATGTTTCCTGTCCGATAAGTGCTTCCCTGGGAATGGCTGTATCCGAATGGAATCATTAATGCTGGGAAGTGTCGATGTCAAAGCACGTGGGGGAATGGGCACACCGGGATGTGGGCGAAAAGAAAGTAAAAGCCCGTAGACGACTCATCCTTCCTACTTTACCTGTTTCACGAATCCTTGCGGCTCTGTTTTTAATGAGGCTCGAATGGAGCGTCATTCTTTATAATGTCAGTGGTTCATTCACTTTTTCTCCCTGCGGTTGCTTAGCCTTTAGGTTGTACGAAGACGGAGTATGTAACCTTGAACTGTAACCTAGCAGGAAACCCGTCCACCACTGTAATGGGATGGATGCCTTCCAGTGCACTTTTCTATTGTAATTGCCCCTCTCGCGGCTAGCAAGATTCTCTTTCAGTCACAAAAGATATGTTTGTGCCATCTACTTAGTAACTCCTATCGATATTCTTCATTGGGCATCATACTTTGAATTGGGCTTTCTTTAACTGTTGTCCATATGTTATCCACCCTCGTATCCCTACAGCGAGTCTAAGTTTCAATTTACCTTGTTTGCAACATCAGCAGCTTGCAAAGAATACACAAAACTCGCGAACAATTAATCGCGTGTTTTAAAGTCTAGAATGTTTACTCCAATCTAGAATTTTGCGTTTTCAAATCGAACTTACATGTATCAAACAAGTAAAGTTAACATTATGCTAGTCCGGGTTTTAATCGTGCCTTGAACACACTCAGACTAACCTATATCGTAGGAAAAATTGGACTCCGTTTGAAAGTTTGTGAGAAATTTCTTAATGGACAGTCCTACTTCAGGAACACAATTTATTTACGCCAATGAAAATAAATATTTTATGGTTGTCCTCTACGGAATATATTTGTTTTAGTAATTCCTGTATGTTTTCGTTTTCATGCAAGTTTGAAGTGTATTACGTTCGTGTCGATCTTATGGCTATATAAATTTTCTCATTGTTGGAATGTATTTTCATTTAAATAGGCTGTTGATAGTTTAATCCAAACATTATAACCGAATCTAAGACCCTCACGGGTTAAGATAAGTCCAGACCACTTCCAATTTTGCATAGATGGATTGACTGTATACCAAAACTTTGACATAAGGAAAACTAAGAGCTGGAGAACTGTTGCCAATATCAGGTCAAGATGAAACGGAATCATTCAGACGGCCAGGAAACTAGGCTGTCGAGCCAATGAAGACTTCCATTATTGATGGTTCCCCTAAACGCAAAAATGAAACAGCGAAATTAAGAATTAGCGCCAAAATTATTAATTTCCGGGACCCTTAGAATTTGAGCTCCGAGCCTATTGGTCCCTCTTCCAGTTGTCCTGAATCTAAGCATTGGTGGGTTAGGTGTTAGAATGGGCAAGTCTTGAAACCTTGCAGCTGTTCAGCTGTGTTAATGGATTGATGAATTCCAAGAGGGTGGAATCGAAATGCTTGGGAGCGATAAGTTGGTGCCCGACATTCAATTTCTTATCTTTATGACGCGACGAAATGTAACATTGATAGGTTTACTACGCTCCCAGAACACGTGTATTTCTTGTTTCAACGCGGGTAGTATTCGGCAGTTGTCCTTGAGATTTCTTCGTGTGGGGTTCCTGGCGCATTTTCGGGGAATTGGTAAAGTAATCTGTCTGCATTCTTGTGGCCCCTCGTTCCCCAGCCTACAGGACTTTTTGAGGCACGAGAGCAATTTCCAAGAAACCTGATTGTGAAACCTGGAACACCAGTTTTCTGTTGTGGGAATCCCCTCTTTTGTATACATACGAATGAGAGAATGTAGTATTTAAGTAAAAATGTTGGACATGTATTGGGATTACGTTGCTCCTGTAGCGACTAGCGCTGTTTCTAAGGTATCGACAGTCCACGAAGGTTTTGTTTTTGCAGTTCTAAATTTTTAGTCAAATTTTCAAACAAATTTTTTCTATATTTTTAGTTAAATTTTCAAACAATTTTTTCTATATTGAGTTGAATTTTGAATATTATATCTATTTAAGTAAATCAGTAACTTCGTTTATAATAACTTGTACAATAAATTTCTATATTTTAAGTCACCTGAGAAAACGTTTTGACGCATCATGCCCAATCTGGTATATTTCCCCCATGCACATATACTTTCAGCTTGTCGAGTTAAATTGCTGATTAGTTTGCATACACTCCTGTACTTGTTTATTTTTGTTTTTCTAACCCAAGACTTTTAGGTCCCGGTCAAAGAAGCCCCATGTAGCAAAAAATGACCGTAATGACAAACCAAACCCAAGACACTTGAAAAATAATGTTCCTTAAAAAAACAAACAAAATACTTTTAATTCTCAACTTTTAGTAGAAAATTCAATGCTTTCGGTCTGACAAATGCTTTTTGCTGGGCGCAGCTTGTCCAGATCTTGCGCCTTTTTAAAACAACTGACAAATGTTTGTCACTCTTAACCAGTCTTTTTGTCACGAGTAAGTTTCTGTCCCATCCTTCATTATTACATTTCGCAAACTTAAGAACCAGTACCTAAAAATAAAAATCAATGAATAGTATTTTAAAACAAAGCTCATCTCTGTTGCTGCAACCTTTCTGAAGCCATTTGAAAATTCACTTCAATTCAAAAAAATCATCAGCCATCTTTTAAAAATATGTATATTTCTTTATCAGTTATGCATAGAAGTCAAACGTAAGGAAGTCTTACCTATGCGTTCTTAGATCTTCCTTTGTTTTCTGTCAGTGTCGTCACCTATCGGCGTAATAACTTACTAAATATGTCCATGATTTTCAATTAGCGACTTGGAATATTAATAGAGCAAATCTTTATCCGTTTATTAGGTGTTATTCAGTTGACACATCACACAATATGTTCAGATCCTATGTAAGGATTATCCTTATTTTGATTTGAAATGAGTAGTTCTACTTTTTTTTATTAATGAAAGCTAGTAGTCTTCAATTTTCAACTTTATGTGTTATCGTATGTTTCGTAACTATCTCGTTAGAATTTATTTGATGCGTTTTTTGACCTGTCGTGCTGGAGAACGCGGAAAGTGCTTCCACAGAGCTTCCACCAGACTATAAACATTGAGTTTTACTTTTTAAAATTCTGCTCAGGGCCTTGTTATCTTTTCACCCTACGGCTGATTACGTGCTCAGAACTCCTTCCCATTCAATCTCCCCATTTCCCTTCCTTTTCATTCTCCTATTGATTACGAACAATTTTTTCTGCACATCGTGAATCTCCTTTTTAAAAGGTCATTTATGGGGACGATTCATGTTGAGTGCATAACCCCAGTTGTGAGATGTGTCGCATAATGACGGGTTTCTTTAAATCTTGTCGGTTGGCGGACTTCTGCAATTGATGTTTTGTCCTTTATTCGGTGTGTTAAATGTTTTGAAAAAGCTGATGTGTGCAGGGGCGCACCCAGGGTATTTATCTGGAAGTCTATATTTATTATCATCTATATTTATTGGAATCATAAGCCCTATTCGGAGGCGTTTAGTAGTTTCAGATTATAAAGAAGTCGAACCAATGAGCAAAGAATGTCGTGATTTTTAAATTTTAAGTTTATTTTTTTAATGTTTAGAGCAGTTTTTGAGTGACTATTCCAAGACGAATAGAAGCCGTATTGAAAGGAAAAGCCGACTCCTCAATAAAGAATATACAATATTTCCAGTGTTTATATTTTGTCCAATATCTGTAGGTAAGAGACATAACATTGTGGTAAATGAGATACAAATTAATGGATAGTTTGGTTTGTCACTCAATGGTAATCTTGTTACACGAGAGCTAATTAGACAGCAACAATAATGGATAAATATTAGTCGTTTGAAGCAAAGAAAAAAATGTCGAAAATATTTTCAAACACGATTTTATGGAGATAAATTAAATTAGAACATTTTTAATTTTTTAAGGTCTGGTGGGGGCTTAGGCCCCTAGTCTAGTTTTCCTCTGAAAGTGCCTGTATGCATCAGGTTACCGAATGACATAAAATTTGGTACCTGAAGTTAAATTTTGATATAGATTCGAAATTTTCTGACATAATTGGGGGTTTCTATTGAAAATTATGAAGTTGTTGCTCAATTTAGTAGGGAGACGGCCGTACGGAAATTTATGGTTATGAATTTATAGAAGACGCTATTCCCTGTCGAATACTATCTTTGAAGTAGCTCTACTGTTAAAATTGCTGGAATATAGAGGTGGGGTTTGTTTTCCTCTCCGACTGTACATTAACTAAACAAATCAGTGTCTTGAAATAAATTGTTTCTGTTGTGAGTAATAGAGAGAATGCTTTAAAGACCCTATTTGAATATTAAAAAAATTGCTTTACCTCACTACGTCAAATGAACGCTACTTTTATTTTTTAAACATAAAATGCGAACAGTGCAAATGTGAGGGCTACTGATGTGAAGTCGAGCCACCCTTCATCTTTGGCTATCCATATTGTTTGTATCCCTCATAATTTAGGAGTGAGGGCCCTAGTCATAAAATATTGGGAGGTGCCCCCTAGGACTTGGCGCCCTATATGCCTCATCAATTATGAACGGAATTTTTTTGCATTCTAAGTTCGTTCTTAAAATCGAGACTCTTGCAAAATAAGATTGAGATCAGAGACTTGTTCGCGTGCGTAGAACTCAGGCTCCCCAATTGTTGAATATTTTTTTCCAATGCCAACTTAATAGATCGTAACCCTTAGAGAACATGGGGCAAATTGCTTTACCCTGGGAAGTGTTGCCACATTGCACCCACCGTGAACTTGGGACATGCCTTCCTAGAGGACTTTGGGGAACTGGTCTGCAATACGTGTTGTATTGAAGATACCAGGAAAATGACAATGGCTTTGTTTGCAGCTATAGGTTTGATAAAATCGTCCGCATTCCAATCCTTCATGGGGTCACTAGATCTTCTAAAATGTGGATATTTCGTATCGAATATATGGAAATAAGTATATGTGTATATAGAATGTGTATATAGAATAAAAAAATGTTTATCTCCTTACAAGGGTATTTTTATCACTAATACTTCACGCACCGAAGACCAAGGTTTATTTTTTAGTCGAAATGCTTTACAGAAAAGTTCTGAAAGAAAAACATTTCTATGGCAAACATTGAGTTGTTCTATGGCAAAGATTGAGTTGGAAAAACGCAAGAAATATTTTCAAGAAATGAGGTGTGGGATCGGAATGTGTTCATGTCCGAAATGTTTAACCTAGCGCTTTTCAGTTGTATCTAATTTTTTAAGTTATATTATATGCGATCGATATAATCTATCAGTTTTTTCAAGCGGACCAACTCCTTTTACCGACTCGACGTTTTCGTGCACCTCGATTTAATATCTTATCCAAGTAATCCCGAGTTTTAATGAATTGTGCGTTTCTATATATACTTAAACGTCGGTATTCGTTTTTTTTTTCTTATCGACTACAAATAAGGAAGCGGGCCTGTTTCATTATTTGTTTACATTCGTCACCTGACTTCTGGCTTGACGTAATTCTTTTTAAGTTTCTCGGCATCGTATCTAGAGTTTTGGAGATGACGAAGGGCAATTGGCAAGGCGCCAAATCGATGAGTGGTAATGTCGGAGGAAGGCCTTGACACCGATCACTGACTGGACTGTACTTATGTATGAGTATAGTAAACGTGCGGCCTTCTGAAGGTCGTAGTTATATATACCCCCTCACGCTTGCATTTTTCGCTGACAGAAAAATTTCGCTTTTGGTGTCCGAACTCCTGGGAATTAAAATTATTTGAATTTACTTGAGATTCCTGGTGAACTGAACAATACAAATGGATTTTTTCTTTCAGTTCTGATTATGTATTTATTTTTCAAAAATTTTATTTAAATTTACAAATTGGTTTTAGGACCCATTCGCAGGGGCATAAAATATCTGTGGACTCGAACCCTTTGCCCCCAATTATTTTCTTCAATTATGCTTGTCATAATTGCATCTCCAACTTATTTTTGTAGTTATCACCAAAACATTCCGGACCGCGGTGGCCCGGTTGGAAGAGTAACGGACTAGCAACCAAAGGGTTGCGAGTTCGAATCCAGCCAAACACCGTCGTGTACAAAGGAGGCTGGTGCACGTTAAATCTGTCGTGGCCTCAAATGTCCTCACGTTGGTGTGGTGTGGAAGTTTGGAGAGTGGGGTGCCAGCTCAGGTGTTGAATCGTCATCTGACCGTGGTTCAAAGTTACGTGGTGTTGTCCTCGGATCTTTCCTTTGGGATTGATCCTGGACCGTCACCAATAACCCGCTCCAGTGTGACGTTAATTGAAATACCCCCCAAAACATTCCAATCCCATAAGCATTCAGTTGACTTTAAGATCTATGAAGTAAAGAGTTCACGTCACTTGCATGGGTGAAAATTGGATTTCTCCCAATCGACTTTCCTGATGAAAAACAATTTGACACTGAGTGCTTCTCTGCTTATACGATACCAGTGATTAGCGAGTGAATGTGTGTTCTGTTGTTTTTGCTGACTCATGAAATAATCTCCTGATGTAAATGTGGTTTTCCACATGTATGCAGTGACTCGATTTCATTAGGAGCCACTTTATCTGGAGAAGGTGTGCAAAGCCCAAAGAACCCAAACATCTTGGGTCCTAATATTTTTATGCTTACACGAGGGATAAATATTACAAATACATCAATAGTATTGGCAATCTGTACAAACACAAAATAAGAAGTTCCAAAAATACATTTACCTGCCCAATAACTTATACTAGTTGGTGCCATACTAGTTGGTGCCGCTGACAGTTGCCCATTTTTCTGAGCTGTTTTGTCATGCTTTCAGCTGATGTGGTTAAATGAATGCAGTTGATGCAATTAAATTGTAATACCTCGTGGGAAACTACAAAAAATACTGGAAATCTCCTTGATAACTTCTGTGTCAGTAAAACTTTCCTTGCGTGTGTGTTAGTCCATTTACAAGATATTAGCTATCTTATGTTTAATGCAGTTTGGACAAATGGCCTTAAATCCATAAAACCAAATGCAATCAACCTTGATAACTTGAATTTGAATTGGCTTTTCTAAAATGTGGGCCAAACTCCATTTCACTTTCCCCCGAATAACTGCATTGCATCCTCATTTATCTGTTCCTTTTTATTTTAATGTCACCAGCTGAGCTGCATAATTTTTGATATCATTTTAATGTTTACCAACTGTTGGCATAATTAAAACAGTTGTGTCAAGGTTTCTTGTTAATAAACAGCTATGGCTCGTAGAAAATTGTAACTGTTACTTAACTCTCAAATACACTAGAGCTTTACACATTTTTGACAATTTAAAACCTTGCAAAGATATGCTGTTTCTACATTTAATATTTATAAAATGAGTTGTGGTATGGATGCCTAAACCCTGAACTCCAGTTCTTGCTTTAAGTATAAAAATATCAGTTAAGTAGGTGTATGCATATCTTTATGACTCAAATTCTTCGTTCAGAATCTTGATATTTTTTGACATAACCTTATAATGAACGTATTTGAACACTTATTATGATCCGAAGATATACAAGCTTGATGAAATTTTCTTTATGTGAAAAGAAATTCACTGAAATGGGAATGTCTGTGTGTGTGTGTGTGTGTGTGTGTGTATATATATATATATATATATATATATATATATATATATATATATATATTTCCTTGATAGTAGATCATTAAAAAAACTATTTAATATTTTTAATGGACTAATGTATATACTTGATATATGAATAACAAAAAAAACCAAAGCCCAAATTGTAATTTTTGAGTTAACCACCAGTGCAATTTTAGCAGTTTGTAAATCTTGTGAAAAAGTTTAATGTGTGAATGCAACATCTAGGTGACAATGTCTTTATTACATTCAACTGATTTTGAAGTAATTTTAGAAAGAGTATTACCTTAAATTTTGCAGGCGAAAGATCCCTCACTTTTAAAATTACACTGATCACAAAAATACAGCGAAATTCATGGAATAAAAAACATCTTAATTTTTGTAATTATTGGCAAATTGTTACATTTTTTATAAAATTGAATACCAGAAAAATGCTTTTTAATATATTTGAATGGACTAAAGTATAAAATGTGGTTGTCCTGGGTTGATTTTAAAGGGGTGGGTATCATGACTTGTGAAGTTATTTTACTGTTATTTTTTATATTACACGAGAAATATGAAGTTTGACGTATTTCCAATATATATATCTCCTAACTGGGTCATTTCTTGCAAAATGTGCAAATCAGCTGTGGCTAATATCGCCGATTTTAAGGAAAATCACTTTTTGGATAGGTCACATAGTAATGAGCAACTGCAAAACATTAGGTTTCAGCAATGTTTTTTGTTCAAGGTTCACACCAATGTAGATTTTTAACACTAAAGGTAGCCTGTTTGCGACCCTGTATTCGAATAAATTATTGACACCAATTAAAAATTTTTATATTACATTCTTCAGAAAAAGGTACCATAGGAAAAGTCATTTAGTCGATGGAAAAAACCCTTTTTTAGTTAAGTCTTTTTGATACATTTCCGATGGATGGACTGTCTTACGACTTAGTAAGTAAAATATAAATTCTATACGCTTTCGTCTACATAGTTGTAATAAACCTCCCAAAGAAAAACAATTTTAATTCTATTCGGAACGTTATGTAAAATTTTAATGTAAGTTAAAGAAAATCGTAGTTAGAATATTTCAATTATCTCGCAATAATAGGCATTGAAATAGTAATTTCTAAGATTTTAAGCAAACTATTACATTTATGTAGATTTCTGTTAAAATACTGAACACACAAAAGCTTTCTTAACTTATCTTCCTTTAAAGCATTTCATCTTAATTAAATTGCATCAGATGATCAGATTCTACCAGTTATTGTAGTTCAGAACAATTTCAGTGTTCCTTGCATGTTGATTTTAATAACTAATCGTCAACATAACGGCTCAAGCATAAACTCTATTACTCTACAAATTGCATATTCAAGTGAGTGATTCTGTATTCGCACATTTTTCAATACAATATTTCATATGAAAACAAAAATATTCGTTTTAAATTCCCTCACTGCTTAAATTAAAACAATCATAATAAATTACATTATGAGTATAGTTTCGAAATTATATTCAAAATAATATTTTATGTCGTATACTTATTCAAAATACCACCTTATTAACAAAGGCAGATGTTTCCCCTTGTGAGGGGATAAGTATGGATAAGAGAAAGTCAACCAATATTTACTAGAAATGTTACAGCAAATGAGCATTTCTAATCGATATTCAATTTTTTAATAATCTAAATTTAAGTTAAGACAAACTGAAGTTCAAACCCAGATATAATCAATGAAAACTGAAATCTTATTTTCAGGTTCATTAGAGGCTGTTGAATTATACCAAAAGAACACTAAAATACAGGCAACCCCCGTATAACATGGGAGTTATGTTCCAAAAAATTGCCGTGTTATGCGAATCCGTGTTATACGAAACAAAGAACTAGTACGAAAAGGGGGGTTAGGTTCCAAAAATTAAAAAACATGCTATTATATTTTCATAATTAAGATAAATATCTTTATTAACATTTTCTTAAGAAGTAATACATATTAATATGAATTAAACAATGTTTTCTTCGTCATCACTAAGCACTATTAACCGAGGGTGTTTTCTTTTTGGTATAAGATATCTTCATCCTCTGAGTGACAGCCACGAGATCAATGATGCCATTTATTTTTTAAGTCCTTTATTTCTCAATTCAGTTTTCTCCCTCGCTCCAGTGACACTCATTAACTATGCTATGAATCTTCCAGAAAGTTACGTCATGTGTGTCCGTCTAACAAATTACAGATGAGCTAGTTTAAAAACAGCGAATCAGGAAGTCCAGCTCCGTTGATTGACAAGACCATCTCCCCTGATTTGCGACCCCCTGAAAAACTGATAAAAAGCGTGGAGAGGAAGAATACGCTCTTTTTTTTCGCCTCAGTCCAACGACTTTACAGTTTTGTGAGAAAGAAACGCGTTAAGCGTTCTTACCATTTTTTCTTTTTGATGACGAGCGGGGATCCCCGAGAGACGCCATGTCTCTTCTAAGCCTAAGAAACTTTTTATTTAATTTATCTCGAGATAATATCCGCGCGTGTAGTTCTTAGGATATTCCCATGCTACACCGTTTAAATTAAACTTTCATAATGCCGTCCTTTTCGCATCGTTGTTCCAATCATTCCATAAAAGCACCGTGTTATACGGGAATGTTCCCAATTCTCGAACCGTGTTAGAGTGAATCCGTGCTATAAAAGCACCGTGTTATACGGGGATGTTCCCAATTCTCGAACATTGTTAGAGTGAATCCGTGCTATAGAAGTGCCGTGTTATACGGGGGTTACCTGTATATTAGACATGTAAATACAATATCTAATTTTTAGAATAAAAATAATTTAAAATTCCTAATCTGTCAAACCGAACTGGGAGAAATTTTGCTTTTTGAGAAGCAATGATCCATTATGTAGAAACAACCTGTTAAAAGAACTTTGTGAGCTTACATAAGTCAGAGAACTTGTATTCGAGATTGGGTAGGAAGTTTGAAAAAATTTGTCTTCACTTATGAAATGGAAACACCCTTAAACATGGCGTCTTAAAATTATAAATGGATGAGAACTATGAATAGGATGCACGTTATTTTATTCAATTAAGTTAAGAACTATATCAAATCAGTTAAGTAGTCTGTTTATGAAAAAAATAAAGATACTGCAGAAAACTTTTCATTGTGATTGAGTATCTCAAAAGCATTTCAATTTTGCAGACATCTTTAATTGAGAATTTTGATACTTTAATTTTATTTTGTGTAGTGTTTATTTAAATTGAATTGGGTAACTTTATGCATTGATCCCTAGGAATTTACAACTGATTGAATAACTATTCTGTATTTATGGAATAGAAATTTGGAACATAAAAGTTAATTCGCCCATCTGATAATTGAGTATGTTAATAAAATTGAAGTGGAAAGCTATTTTAATGATTATGATGACTTTTTTTTGCAAATTTCACTCAATTTGCATGTTCTGGGGAATGCTGTTACATTTATTCTATGCTGTTCATAGACAAAGCTTCATTTTCTTGTGTATGTTATGTATAAACCCATTTTGTGGGTATGCTTGGAATATAACTGAAATACTTATCAATGCTCAGAAAAAATGATAAAAACTAGGTACGTTTGATTTCAATTTATGTATATTTTCATGTCTTGTCTCATTTTTACTAGTTACTTACAAATAACATTTTTTTTCACAAAAAAGTACTTTTGCAAGCTAAATATTAATGGGAAGTAGGAAATTTTTCTTGAATTTTGTAGCAAGTTGCTTTTATTTTATTGTCTATTTTGGTAACATGATTTTTTCTCAAACAAGTCTTTAACCAATGATTTTATTTAAAAATAAAGAAATTCTATTCATTTTATTCATATGTGATAAATCGAAATAAAGAAATTTGCCTGATTTTTGATTAATTTTCTACTAAAATTAAAATATGGTGTTAGTGGGATCCTAAAACCATATTAGGTCCAAAAAATTTCATGCCACTGGTTATGGATTAAAATCGAACTAATCTAAATCACTCGAAAACCAATTGGGGAAACATTGCTTATACATGACATTTGTTGTGCTGTTCTATTTAACTCGATTATTTAATTAACTTTGTTAATTCCTGTATCGCTTTTTAATCTTTCAAAAATTTACCCTGATACACTCATGTCCAAAATTATCTTTACATGCATAAAATCACGGATTTCTCAGAAACTGAACTATAATTTTATGAATTTGTGTGAAATGGTACATAACATCATATCACATAAATACAAAGAAAACAATTTAAGAGCACTGCATATATGTAAAACTAGCATGAAACAATAAAAATGGCAATAATATGTGACAGAGTTCAGAAAAAAAGAATAACTCCGAAAAAAATTAAGGCTTATGAATTTAACATGGAATGTGATCTCCCCTGACGTGTACACACATCACAACGTGTTTTAATGCTGGCAATAATGTTAACCACATTTTGGGGAATTAAGTTCCACTCCTCCATTAATGCGGTCTTCAGGGCATTTGTATCTCTAGGAGGAGGATGTCTCCGTGCAACTGCTTTTCCAAGGTAGTCCCATAAGTTCTCTATCGGGTTCAGATCCGGAGATTTTGCTGGCCACGGTATTCGCTCAATGGCTTCACTTTCAAGGAATTCGTCAACGAGGTTTGCTCGCTGTGGACGAGCATTATCGTCCATAAATAAAAAGTCATACATGTGCACCTCTGAAAAGTCTTACATAAGGTTCTAAGACCTCATCCCGATATCTCTGGCCGGTCACAGATCCGCTGTTGAAAACGTGTTGGGGCGTACGTCCATCGATCATTATTTCTCCCCATACCATCACACCTGCACTACCGATAAGGTCACGTTCCATAATGTTCGGAGGAAGTTTTCGCGTTCTTGACTCCCTCCACATGTAAACACGTTTAGAATCAGTTAAACTAAACCTCGACTCATCAGTAAAGAGAACATGGGTCCATTGGTGTTCACTCCAGATCTGATGTTCTTTGCACTAATTAAAGCGATCCCTCTTGTTGTGAAGACAGTGAAACACATACCCTTGTCTTTCTGGCATAAAGGCCTTTTTCATTAAGCCTTCTGTATACAGTTTGCCGTGATACAACAGTTCCAGTGGCGGCTGCAAACTCTGAACTTAACTGCCAAGCAGTAGACTTCCTGTTACGACGGGCAGTTATTGCCAGATATCGATCTTGAGAAGCAGTTATTCGTTTACGACCCTGTCCAGTCCTCCTTACATGCATCTGGTTCAGTTATTTCATTTTTGAGATTAAACATAACAGAAAGAAAAATGAAATTTAAAATTTTGATTGAAATCAATGATTTTTTTAATAAAAATCACTTGATTTAAATCATAATTTAAATCAAACTGATTTAAATCGGCATACCCTGCTAATACATTAACATTATTCATCATAAATATTAATGTTTAATGTAAACCAAAACTACCTAGGTACTATGATTTGCATGTTTCATGTCCAAGAAGTTAAAACTTGTACTTCCAAGGGATTAATTAGAAACATAAAATTCCGATTTAAATAAAAAAAATCTGATTTAAATGAAATAAATTCGATTTGTATAATTTAAAAAATGACGATTTTTTCATACCCTGATTACAATAAAATGATATATTTGATTAGATAGTCAACATTATAGTTTTTATGCAGTACAATTTTAGACATTTTTTGGAATGGTGTGCTCAAGTAATTTAAAATCCTTTATTTGGAAGTTCAAGATTTTGCTATAATTAATTTTAATTTTTGTTTTTTAATCATAAAGAGTGATATTGGACTATTTAGACAATTTTAATTAATTATAAAATATTTCTTTTTAGGGCAGTAAAAACATTTCGTCATGTCTTGTACCTTGATCCCGGATTTCGGAGATCCAACGAAATACATTTGAGGTTGGGTCTTATGTTCAAAATTATACAGGACTATGAATCATCATACAAGGTAATTTTCTTTGAAAATCATACATTTTTGTGTAAAAAACAATTGCTTTATAATTTAAAATCAATTTTCCTCTTTTCAGCATTTTCAGTTAGTTCTTTCTGATTCTAATCCTTGCTCACTATCCAAAGCAGAAGGTATGGGCATTTAGTTCATATAGTATAGTTTATGTATTTTATAGTGTACTTTGTATTGTTGTGTCAGGATTGCAACTTAAAAATTTACAAAGTTGTGAATTTCAGCCAAATAGACGAATTTGGTGAAACTGAGAATATTATAATTTATTCAGAAAGTAGTTTAATAACCCATCAATTAGTGGGCAACCTATTTTCAGAGAATTTCTCCATTTTTTTCTGATATCAGTCAGATCAAATACAGATACCACCTGTGCTATTTAAAATTACTGTTGTAACTCAGTTAAATGTTTCATGTTATACTAAAGTGTATCTACAACATCTGTTATAAGAGTAAAAGTTGACCATCACTCTGTATTGCATGAATTAAAACTGGATATATTATACATCAGACTTAATGGTAAAATGTAGGAATTTAACCAAAAGTTCCTTTTTTGAAAGACTGTTATGTGTTAATATGTTTGGTTTGATAAATATAGATATTTGCATATTCAATAATTATGTACATATAAATATCTCTAATTTGTTTTATATTTATAGTTTGCTTCCATATTGCACATCTGTTTGAAGTTCAAGTAAGTGATTTCCTTTTGGGATTTTTCAGTTTATCAATTAACATAATTATTAATAAACTTATTAGCATATTATTTCTTTAGAAAGAATTACAGAAATCACATGAAATAAAAACTTGCTTTTATTTTACTAGAAATAGGTTTGATGATTTAGAGTTACTTTCCTTCCAATTTCCTTTATCACCTCTGCACCATAAAACCCAAAACCAACCAATTTCCTGTTAATCTGAGTTCAATAAGTTAAGAGAATGGTGTTTTTTTTCAGTGGCTGGAGTTTTTGAAAATTATTTTAAGGATTTACACAAATTTGAGAATACATATGGATTAACTCTTCACAACAGTTTCCGATTGGTGTAAAAATGTTTTGATAAGTGATTATAATGCTTATCAAAACATTTTTACACCAATTAAAGTACAATAACCCCTTGTTATATCATGTATTTGGCTACAACACCATTTTTACTCTCTTGGTGACCAAAGAATCGTGATCAAAGCCATGCACTTACTCTTGAAAAATCATAAAATGTTTAAATCTTCAAAATATAATGCGCATTAAACTTGGGAACTATAATTTTCCATGGCAATTATGCAATCAAAGAAAATAAGAAAACAGACTACAAACTTTCTTGATAAGCATGTATAAATTGTTATGTTCCTAAGCTTAGAATATTTTTTACATTTTGATATCATGTTTTTCATAAGTTTTGAACAATTCTTAATTAAATGACTTGTTTGTCTCGTCACTTAAGTTTCTTTAGCTCTTGCTATACCTTTCCACTCAGTATATATTGTTTAGTTTTTCTTGGGAAAAAGCACAATATATCAAGGGGTTACTTCAATTCCATCTCCATACATTAGACAGTGAGACGAATGATATTCATGAGTTATATCTAAAAGGAGAAAATGGTTTTAGACTTCCTTATCGTTTTACTACCAAATCCTTATAAATCCAACTATTTTGGTTTTTGAGGTTTTACGTAATGATACTAAACTTGTTTCAAAAGCTCCTAAGTCTAAATCACTTATCTCTTGGTGAATTTTGAAACCATGTATCTCATAACTGGTGTACAGTTTTGAATCTTGGATTTTCAATGCTCCTGAAGTTTTTTTTATTCGTAGACTTACCGTCGTTTTACTTTCAAACCTTCATGTATGTATGTACATCTATTTGAAAACAAATCTAACCACCCTTTAGTCAGGTGTCAGTCATAGAACAAATTCAAAGTTCCTTTCAATAGAGAATAACTACTTCTATCATTTATATGGATAAATTTGCCAAAGGGATCAACTTAATATCAAATTGTGTTATTTACTGATATCCAATTTTGAATAAAAATTTAACCTCGTATACCAAGTTTCAAGTCATTTAGTCCCTGTTTTTGAATTCTTCTAATGTTAAATTATCTTCCTATACTTTTATTTATCATCCAGTATAATTTTCCTACCACTGCAATTTATTATGCTACTTTAAAGAGAACTCAAACAAAATCTATGCAGTATTTCTTTTAAAGTTTGTTTTATGCAATATTATGAAAATATTTGAAAAATTAAGCGTAGCAGCCTTGATTTATTGATAGAAAACGATTCAGAAAGTCCTTTTAAATGACCTTGTAAAATTTCAGCTCTTTCCTCCAAGTAGAAGTATAATTTTTATAAAAAAACAGTGAAAATTAAATTTATAGGAAAAATTATTGATAAATTTTTGAAGACTCGCCTAAAAGGTCTTGAATCGATTATGGTCAAAACATGAAGGTTGCTATTCATGATAATTTTGAATATCATTTTCGTAATTAATGCTGAATATTAAATATTAACTTAAAAATAAACACTAGATTTTTTGGGGTTTAACTCTTCAAGCGGCACACCTGAACGCAGCCCGAAAAATTTAATATAAACATGGCCCAGAAAATTTGCCAAGTGGCTGATGCTAAATATTCAGACATCACCCTGACCTCAGAATATCTTGCTCCTCAAACTATTTTGGATCGGCCACCCACCACACAAACCTTTCTGAACGGCATTTGGGCTCACCGCTTGGAGGGTTAAAAGTAACGTAATAAGAATTTTCAGCATGATAGTAAGATCATTTCAGAAGACAGTAAAAATGTGGGAAGCAAATTTAACGTTAGGTGCTCGAAGTTTTCCACTCATTATGCAGAAATGGCTGGGCCAAATAACTTGTAATTTGTTTTCCAAGATTAAATTGTGATATAGGTGTGAAATTGGGTGTTAAAATAAGGTGTCATTGAAAATTATGAACCTTGTATGCAATTTTATATGAAGATGGTCCCTTGTGAATATTTCATGCATATAAATTTATGGAAGACGTATTCCCCTTTAATTTGCTCTGAATGACACATGAATCAAATGGGTGATTTAGATTTTTCTATGCAGCTGCAGATACGCATACATAACAAAACCTTGACTCTTATTAATTCAGTTTATCAACAATCCCCTTTAATTTCTTGTTCAAGTTCCCTGACATGACTTATTCGATGTCATGGCATTCCTGTCACAGAAATCTTACCTAAACTTTAAATTGATCATGTGCCATTCACTCTACTTATTGCTTTACATGTACTCTTCTCTTTTCTGACTAGCTTTTCTAGTGCTCAAATGTCCCACCCTTGAGTCTGCAATTCGCCATCATTATATTTGGTTATTTTAGATCTAATAAATCAGCTTTTAATAATCTTTAAACACTATGACTGCCTGTTTTAAATTTTTGACACAAAGATATCTCACCTATAGCTTTTAATAATCTTATATTATACTCCTTCCCCATTTATCATTCATCTATCCACACAACCCTTAGAAAGAAAATTTAACCTCTCATGGGAATTAGCTCGGTTTCATTAATGCTTCTTAAAAACCCTTGAGTTAGCAATTTTCATTACTGTGTATTCTGCCAGGCTTAGGATGAAGCAGTGTGCATTCTCAGAGCTTCGCTTTTACTTCCTGTCTTGTTCATATCTTTTCCAGCTTGCTGTTGCTTGAGTTTGCCTCTTTTCATCACCTTCATGATATAATAAATAACTTATATTTTACGCTGCATCTTAATTATTTGGTTCTTTATATTTTTAACTTGATATTTTACTTATATTTATGTATTATACTCAAAAATGGAAGAAAAGGTTTTATTCTCTGGCCTTACATTTTGCTGCTCTTTAATTTTAGAATTTAAAAATTTAGTATAAATTATTGGTTTCTTTTAGTCCATACAACTAATAACCTCGCCATTTTCATTTGAATTAGGGTAAACACAAAGCAGCGAAAGAAGCTTATGAACAGCTTTTAGACCAAAAGGATTTGTCTCAAGTTTTAAGAGCTGAGGCTTCAAAACAGTTAGGTAAATTAAATCTCTTGTATAATTTGAAACTTAAATCTTATTTTCTCTAAAATAAGATAATTTTTTGTTTTACATATTGCCTGTTCACTGCTTTATTTTAAATGGGTACTTATATATTTTAATATCAAATTATCTAAAAATTAATTAAAGCATTGATTCTTTTCTGAAAACCATATTTGTTACTACTATAAATTGCCAACTTATACTTAAAAACAAAAATTGTTTAATGGGCTTTTCTGTAAACCAAGAAGTATGTTAAATGTGTACATAAATGAAAAAACAGTTTCTGTGAATTTTGCCAGAATGAATATAATATAAAACTACAAATAATATATTTAAGTTTCAATGAGTGACTAAATTATTAAGCTAATGACTAAATTAATAAATTGTGAACGAAATGGGCACAACCCAATCTCTTAAGAGGCTTTGGATTATGTTGTTTCTAGGACATAATATAATAATGTACTATCCAATTAACAAGTACTATAGTCTCAAAGACACCAGTAAAATTTTGATGTGTCAGGATAAATTTGTAAGTCTTATTTCGTAAGATATAAAATCTAGTTCCAGCTTAATCTATGAGGGTCATGCATTATTTCATCCTGTTACCTGCAGCTTCCCCTGGCTAGCTTCTAATCTGCTTTTGAAAATTTTGTAGGATTCTTTTAGCAAACAGATATGACTATTTAGCTTCTTATAGGATAACAGCAGTACAGACTGAAAATTGTAATATTCAGAGGGTTAAATAAAACCTGCTTCTGGTCTTAAAGAAGCAGAATTTGGATAGTAGTCATTCTTAACATGAATTTTGAATTTATGTACATCTTGAAGAAATCTTGTGTTTTTTAAATTTTGTAAGAAATAATTTATTTCATAAGTTATAGGAATGTTATAAGAGGATATGTGTTTGTTTCCCATGCAATATCTTCAACTTTATCAAAGCTTTTAAAACAATGACTACTGAGGTTTTATATAAAAGCATGTACAATTTTATATAAAAAATTGTTTTAAGAATCAAACACTGCATCAAATGAATACAAAAATATTACTTAGAATTGTTTTTCGAATTTGGTTCGTGTAGATTATCGAAAAATTTATAAAGTGCAATCTGAGTATTTTGACTTTGAAAATCACAAATTTGAGGAAAAGATTATTTTTAATTTCAGGTTGGATGCATCACACAGTTGAGGCTCTTGGTGAGAAGCCTCAAAGACAAGCATTATCTCTTCACTACTTACAAAAATCGATTGAAGCTGATCCGACAAATGGACAGAGTTTGTATTTTTTAGGACGATGTTATGCAAGTCTGGGAAAAGTACATGATGCATTTGTGTCCTATCGCAGTTCTGTGGATAAAACGGAGGCCAACGCAGACACGTGGTGCTCAATAGGGTAATTATCTGCATCATAAAACAGTTTTATATTCAGGGTGATTCAAAACTCAACGTACAAACTTTTAGGGGAGGTTGAAAACACAAAAACAAAACAGAATAACATGGGAATGTATGACCGGAAACCACAACCTGATCAGCGCTGGAGGATAAACGAAGATTCAGAAATGACAAGCCAATAATGGGTGGAAAAACTCTTTATTTAGCGATACTTTACACTAGGACAGTACAAGTTTCACAACAAGTGCTCAAAGTTCTTACCATCCACAGTTATGCACGCTTCACAACGGCGATGCATTGATTGTCGGAACCTTTCAAAAATACCCGGCATTTCGCATACGTTTGCAGCTGCGACGGAGATTCTTGCGACGAGGTTGGTGTCAGAGTCAATGGTGGTCTCGTAATCCATGGCTTTCAGGGTCCCCCACAAGAAATCCAGGCTAGATAAATCGAGAGATCGTGGTGGCCATGGGACGGGTCCACCACGCCTAATCCATCGAGGCGCAAATGTTCTGTTCAAGTAATCACGTACGGCACGGAAAAAATTAGCTGGAACCACATTGCACACCGAACAGACACAGGAACAATGTCAAGTAATTACGCAGTACCTCCTCCGGAAAAATGCGATATTTCCGGCCATCCAGTCGGGGTGGTAAGAGGTATGGCCTGATTAAGTAATCACCAATAATACCTGCCCATACATTCATGGAGAACCGTTATTGGACGCATGCGGGCACATACTTGGGTTGTCGTGACTCCACTCATGAACATTGTGTTGATTAAAGATCCCTTCACGAGAGAAATTGGCTTCATCCGTGAACAGAATGAAGATTGGAAACACCGGGTTCACGTTGCATTTGTCCAAGTACCAGCGCGCGAATTCCACACGTCGAGGATAATCCTCAGGCTGCAATGACTAGACCTGTTGCGAATGATATGGATGTAAATGCTCCCTGTGTAATGTGCACCACACGCTGGATTGATATGCTGCAATATCACGGGCGATGGTTTGTGTGCTTGTACCAGGAGCTTCTTCCACTCGGCGCAATGTCTCCTCTTCGAAGGCAGGTGTACGTGTCGTTCGTGGCCACCCTGTATCATGCCTGCTGCTGCAGAATGTCTCCTATTCACACAGGTTACGGTGCAAATTCCGAAACATTTGGTGATGCGGTACACGTCTGTTTGTGTACCGTTCGGCATACAACCGTGACGCAGCCCTTCTGTTGCCATCAACTGCACCGTACAGAAGGTGCTTGTCCGCCATTTCAGCGTTCGTAAATTGTTGCATGCTCTTCGTACGCAATCGGAACTTTAAATGACTAGCTCTGCATTCCAACTACAGCGCTGGCGAACAGCGGATAACAGCGCCTTCAAGCGTGCATAACTGGATGGTAAGAACTTTGAGCACTTGTGAAACTTATCATGTACACATACTGTCCTAGTGTAAAGTATCGCCAAATAAAGAGTTTTTCCATCCATTATTGGCTTGTCATTTCTGCATCGTCGTTTATCTTACAGCTGACCAGGTTGGGGTTTCCGGTCACACATTACTATGTGATTCTATTTTGTTTTTGTGTTTTCTACCTCCCTAAAAGTTTGTACGTTGAGTTTTGAATCACCCTGTATAATTTTTTAATAATGTGTATTCGTCGATCGATGTCAATGAATGTAGTCAAATATCTTCAATGAATATTCAAATATCATGGCTTAGAGCAGAAACTCACCTACTGACATTTTTTAGACACTTAATGCTCATGGCGATAAGAAATACATTGTCATAATGCAATGTGTTTGACTAAATATAACACCAATCTGATTATAATAATTATTTTTTTTACCTTAACACTAATAGTCTAAATTGCTCTACTGTAAAAAATTTTTCTTTGTCAGTTAATGAGTTTTTGCTCTAAACCAACAATATGTTCACATTTAGACTTTAAATTAGAACCAGTTATTTTTATTAAATATTCTTGTTATTTCCTTTCGGTTAGCACTTATTATTGTTTTCTATTGACATTTAAATTGCAAATTTCAAATGACCCAATATATAAATGTTTTTAGGCTAATCTTGAGAGCTACTTCAAAATGAGGTTAACTTTCCCTTTTACTTTATTTTATTTAGTAGTGTTGCATTGATTTTTAATAAATATCACTAATCTGACTTTATTCCTTTAGGCATTTCTTATGTCATGATGTTATCTTAAGAATTAATTTTTAAAATTATTTAATGAAAAAATGTTAAGGTATGGATAGATTTTCTTTTTTTTTTAGATTTATGGCATAAGTTTTGTTAAGGAAGTTTCATTGTTTTAGTCATACACAGAAATATTTCTTTGAAAAAATAATTGATATTGTAAGATGCATTTATGAAAACTTTCAGCATTAATTATCAGATTTTTATCAAAGTTATAATGTGAACTACATGCCAAACTTTATTTTTCATAGGGTATTGTATCAGCAGCAAAACCAGCCGATGGATGCTTTGCAAGCCTATATATGTGCAGTTCAATTAGATAAAAGTCATACCCCAGCATGGACTAATTTAGGTATTCTCTATGAAAACTGCAATCAGCCACAAGATGCTTTAAAGTGTTATTTAAATGCAAGTAATGGAAAAGGTACAGTGTTCTAATGGTTTACATGCTTACTTTTGATATTTAAAATAGTTTCATAAGTATTTTATGTTTCTGATAAATGAGGTGCATTCAATACATTTCTTGGCTTTTTTCCATAAATGGAAAGTGGTATGCCCTTAAAGTGGTATTTATATTTGACAATGACTGAGTTTTACAAGCAATATCTCTGGTTAATGATTTTATTAAATTCTGAAACCATTTCTGAGAACAGCCATATAATGAAAATGGCTTTCGGTTGCTTGGTTATAGGTGTATGCAAGTTTTGATCTGTTTTTATCATTTCAATGAGTAGTATACACTCTAAAACAGGAAAATTTCGAGTTCAAGTCATTTCTCAAATCAGCAAGGTCATTTACGAAGTCTGCAAAATCATAGGAATTAGTGATGGGACCTAGTGTAGAATGTTTAGAAATGAGCCAAAAGTGGAAAATAGATTTTTATGATTTATCTTTTGAAAGTTTAAAGTTTCATTTTGCTTCCACTATGAACCAAATTTTGTAAATGAAATCTAAGTATTCTAGAAGACAACCTTAAGAAATAGAGCTAAGCATTTACAGATACTCTTGCAGAGTACATAGCTAATTTTTTTATGAGGGACATCGTTGATTTTGCTTTTGACAGGATTTTGAACAAACTATACAATTTTTTCATGTTGTATTATTTGAGCTTTGTAAAGGTATGACTTATTGATGACTTGCATTTATATTAGTTTTGTTGAACTGGAAAAGAATTCTCCTTTATTTTATCACAAATGAATTTTTAAGCCTTTTGTGGAGTAGTTAATTATTCATTATTTTCATCATTGTAGCTGAAAATAATGAATAATTCATTATTTTCAGGTAAATGCTGGTTAACCTCTGATCATTAACAATAAATAAAACTAATCTTTGCTTTAGAATTTTCAACTTCTGGATTCTATTTTTCAGAAGCAAGATAATAATATGAAATAATTTAGTCAAATTCATTAAGCAAGAATGTATTAGCATTTCTCAGTATTTTCTGGGTATCAATATTGAAAATTAAGTGCATTGAAACTTGAAAGAGTTTTTAAAGAAAAAGTTATTTTAAATGTCAATGTTTCTTGGAAAAAACAGAATGGACTTGATTAGGTTTTGAAGTTAATAAGAATTAATGATATTAAGAAAAATTATAAATTTTATCTTTTGTAACAGTTAAATTTCTGGAGATAATTTGTTTTCTTTTGTAGGCCCAGCAAGTCCAAATCTTTCAACAAGAGTAAAACTTTTGCAAAACCAGAGCACTGCAGCTCCTAGCAATAATCAAAGGTAAAAATGGACATTTTATATTTTATTGAAATTAGTTGGGGAATTTTCACTGCAAATTAAAATCTTGTCTCTTCGTTCTGACTTTTGATGTTCATGCATTTTTAAGTCTAGTGTTTTTATTATAATGCATAGTAAAGCAGTTTGATCATACGACATACTATTTTGACTGGTACCCAATAAATTGAGATAGCTTATTAACAGATAAAATAATACTAAAAGCCAAATCAATTTGGAAATATTTTTTGACTTTCATTTTTGTGGGACATTTTCATTTACTTTGCAGAAAATTGGATACATTTTAAAAAGTACTTGGAATGTGCAAAATGTATTTTTTTTCTAAATTACTTTGTGAAAGGTTATTACTGGTTTTGGTTTTTACTGTCATTAATGCGTAGTATTGATAGCTTCAATAGAACATTATCTACTAACATTAACAGCTTGTTTTAACAAACACCTAACATTGCTGGTTGATTTCAACAATTAGTTGCTAACTTTAACAGTTTTTTTTTTAAATTGAATGTTAACTATTGCTGGTTTTGTTAAAGGTAGTTAATTCTTTCGATCCCAATAACTTATGATGCAAGTGGTTAATGTCTTGTCAGGTGGCCTGTAATCACGTTTCACACTCTTAATCAGCTATCTGGAAATGGAAGTTTTTAGATAATTGGCAGTTTAGAAACTCATTTGTTTTTCTTGAATTTTATTAAATTTGTTATATTGGTTGCGTTATATTAAAAGTATTTTTATAACATTTCAATCATGTGGTTTTTATGCAGAATCCTTATTGCATTGACCTTCAAACTATACAATTGCAAAGTTGTTTCATAAAAGTAATTCATGATATTGAAATATATTTTTTTATATCTAAATTTATAAACAATTACTTAAATAAATTTTTTATGTTAACTAGGCAACAACATAAATTGCCATGTATTGAAGATGCTTGGAATTTTCCTATTTCACAAGAAATGGCATCAAGGCAGAATGCAGCGGCACAAGGGCAGGTAGTATGTATGCTTTAAATTACTTTTTTTATTAAATATTCCAACAGATTTGAATAGACTAGAAAAGATCTATTTTTAGCATTGAAAAAAAACCACTGGTAGATGCAAGTAACAATCTAAAGCCTGGTAGCTTTTTGTAAAGCAATAACTTTGTACCCATCTAAACCTGCTTGATAATAATAATTTTTTCTTACTTTTAAGTTTTTTGATTGTCTTTGACAACTTCTAAAGAATTATGAAAAAGCCTGTTTTTTTTCAGAACCGAGTTAATGCTACTGCACATAATCAAAGGCAGTCATACAGTGGACCACAACAATCAGTTGGGCAAGCAACTGCAAGTCAAGTTGTGCAGGTATATTGAAATTGTGTTATTTAAAATAAACTTTCTTTCATAAGTTTAAATTGAAAATTCCATTAAAGGTTTTAAGGTATTTTTAAAACAAGGAACTTTTTAAGAGAATTTTTTTGTCTTTTACGATAATACTTTCGTTTCCAGTATGCTTTTAGGTACTCTAATTGTATTTTTTAGTATTCCTAGAATAAAACAGAATACTGGAATAATCAATGAAGTAAATAGCTGTATTTGTTAAATATTGTTTTCCTAAATATAAGTAAAAAAGACAAAATGTCAGAGCAAGTTGTAACAGATTTTATAAGATGTGATGAAATGTAATTTGAGAAATCAGGATAGGATGTATTCTGGTTGAGCTTCGATTTTTTTTTGTAGTCTAACACAGGTAGCACTTTTGACCTTTAACATAACGAGATGACCTTTAACACACAAGTGACCTTTAGCATAACGAGATGCTTCTATTTTCTTTTTAAAAATCGCTTTTCTAAAGAACCAAACACAGTACAGCCTACTATGAAAGAAATTGAGGCTAAAATTTCAGTCACTGCCTGCAGATGTGTACTGGTCGAAAAGACTGACTCAGTGATTTTTGAACCTTTAAATTCCTAGATATATGTTGGAATGCACTGAAACTTGTTCTAGATGCTTCAAGGTCTGCTACACAATGCCATAGTCTTTTTAAAGGAAGAGAAGTTACAATAGATCAAGGGTCAAAGAGCAGGGAAAAGAATGCAGGACTACTGGGAAGTTAATGGGTTACATGTAGGTCCTGCACCTTTTGTTTAGCATAATATTTGCACTGATGCCTACATGTGCAAGAGGATAATCTCTATTTGAACAGCTGCCTTTTATGGGGACTGTTGGTCATTGCTTGTAAGATTTTACTGTCGCTTCAAAAATATATATATAATCTGGGTTACCTTCAGTTTAGAAACATTTTTTAACATTTTCATGTCATCCTCATTTTTGAGATTTCAAGATTCCTTTTTGACAAATTGTGAGACATAGCAATAATTAAAGCATATTCTCTGTTGTACATGTGTTTTGTTTATCCTTTTATGTATTGATTTTATAAAATATGGATTCTATTTAATCTTTAGGGACAGCAAATGCAAGTAAGGACTGCAACTCTTATCAATTCAGTACAAGAGCAGCCACCTATCAAGAGACTGAAATTGACTACTGGTGTACAACAACAAAGTGTAAGTTTTAAAATCGCTAATGTTTTATTGCCTTCTTTTGATTTAGAAATGTTGAAGTTTGTTTGAAATTTAATTAACTGATATGCAAGTTTTATAAATATGTATTCAAGTAACTGGTCAATGTATTCTACCCATCCTAAAGGTATTTATTGATTTGGTGTGTTTATCTTGTGGTCATGACCTGTTTCAATAAATACCAACTTAAATGAGACCATTACTCGAGTTCTTTTTTGATTATCAATTTGCCCATATATATATTTCATGAAGGTGTAATCAGTTTTTGAGCAGACTTATTCATTGTTCATGAGTATACCACTTAGACAGCATTTACTTAATTCTGTGTTTGAGGATTTCCTGATTTGCTTTTTCTGTGCGCTTCAAGATATATGGCCATTGGAATTTGGTAACTGCTAAATTAATTTTTACTAGCAAATTCGTGCTATGACATTGACTAAGCTTTTGAAATTTAATCCTTCATGGGATGGGAACCTATTTTTGGTTTCATTTTATACTGTGATTGTTTTTTAGCTTCAACTATTCAAGATATATACCATCAAACTAAAAGGGGTTAAGAACTCACGATATAGGTACCCTAGTGAAATTATCTCTAATTTTTATCCTTAAAATCTGTTTTAGACTGTATAAATATAATTATTTAAATACGGTAGTATGGGTTTTGGTTTGTGCACATTACTATGTTAAAGTATCAATTTTTCAAAATTTCTTACTGAGGAGTATGGCATATTCTCTAGCATTTACTGTAATATATGACTGAAAGATTGTTCAATATAAATGCCTTGGTTAAAATTGTGATAAATTTGTTGACTCGCAAGGGCTTTTAAAATTCAGATGTCTCATGTGATGTTTGGGTGCCTTTTAGAAGTTGTCATCAATTTTTTTATTAATACATATGTTACACTACTTTGCAAATCTTGAAATTTATCTGAAATCTAATATTTATGTTAGTGAAACACAGTTTGTCCTTTAAAGCTGTGTGTTTAAGAATTTTCTAGTGAAATGACATTCTAAATTTATCCAATGAAGAAATGTTTAACATTTTTAATGATTTCTCTCTATTGACAATTGATTATTCTTAAACTAGGTACTTGGTCCTGATGCTAACATACGACCATCATTTTATTTGAACCAGCAACAATTGCAACTTCTTAGTTACTTTCAACAAAATCAAGTAAGCTTTTCACACCTGCATTTTTTAAAGTATTTGTTTATTAACAAGTCATTTTTTGTACTCAAATTCCTAAGTGTACTTTTGTCTTCAGAATGCTATTGTAATTGAGTCTTAATGAATTTTTATTTGAAATCCTGCATTTTTATATTTTTATCTGAATTAGTGGTTTAATAATGTATTTAATGCAATCATTTATCCTCTTTTACTGACACAATTTACTCAGTATCCTCAGAGTAATATACTTCGCAACTTTGAGTGCTACAAGATTTCTGAATAGTGTATATCTACAGGGTTCCCTCGCTCCTTAGAGAAACTCCTTATTTTTGCTATCATTTCTAAGAGCCCTTAAAAACTCCTTAGTTTTAAAATCAGGAGTCCTTAGAAACTCCTTATTTTCCCCAAAATTAGAACACTAAATTTTTCTGACGACACTGTTGTTTTCCGATTTCTCCCTTTTTCGATCTTCGTTGTCTGATCTTGGATTGGAAGTGGCAGGTTTCACTGGGAGACAACGTTTTTCCTCCCCTCTTCAGAAACGAATACAAAGAGGACCACTGATTGACCCTCCGAAGGGGTGTGTGACTGCAAACACCCTGCAAGGTTGATTGACTGGTAATGACCATTTAGTTCATTGGGTCTGGGGAGATAGATGACTTCCATTGATAGATTTGCTCATGCTTCGTGTTCTTGCGTTTATCGGCTTTTCCAAAATGATTTCACATAGTTTTTACAATGACAAAGTTTCTAAACATCTGAAGAAAAAGCACATAAATAACAATCTTTATTTCCACATTGTCCCCACAAGCAAAATACATGGCAGATGGGTTTGCATTAGGTGCTTCATGGGGAATGAAGAACTTTGAGGAGAAACAACTTGTTCTGCTGTTAAGAAGTGGCAATTTGGGCAGACTTTGATGCGGAGACGAAGCTCTTGGAGGGTTAAAAAAGTATGCCTGGGAAATACGTTTTTAACAGCTTATGGACTACAAATGAAAAGTATCGAGAATGTATTGCAGCTGCAACTGCTCACCATAAAGCAAAATGCATTGTTTCCAAAAAGAATTTGATATTTTAAGAATGGGGGAAAGTGCTGTTAAAGCTCATGACTGGTAAGCAAATTGGGTAACTGTTTTATTTGATGTTATCTGTTTGCTCACATTTTTTACACATAAAATTGAGTAAAACAATCAAGTTTTTTAAACGCGTTAATTTATTTATAAGTGCTGATATTCGAAAAATGTGCTCCGATATAATTAGTAAATTAACGAACAAAAACGTTCCTCTTAAAATGGAAAATGCAAATGGATTGTAAGACCATACTTAGGTTCGAATATAATTTTTAAATGATGCATGTGCTGTGCATTAGTCATTTTGCAATCGTTACTGATCATTTTGACTTGTAAAATAAAATTACAAATGTATTCACTAAATGAATTATTTTTTGAGCCTATTCCAAAAATGCACCCTGATTTAATTTAATTAGAAAATTAACAAACAAAAGGTCTTTATGATAACGAAAATAAAAAACTCAGATGAATGCAAATGGATATATAAATCCGGAGTTAGGTTCTAATATATTTTTAAAATCATGCACGGTGCTGGGCATAATCCATTTTACAATCGTAAGAAATTTTTTTGATAAAATAAAATTAAAAACATGCCTAAAATGATTTTTAAGAGCCTATATTCAGAAAATTCGCTCCGATATTAGAAAATTAACAAACAAAAAATTTCTTTTTGAAAATTAAAATAAATAGAAAAACTCAGATGCAAGTGGATTGCAAAACTATTTAGGTACTAAAATGAAAAATAATGCAGCGGCGTGCGATTATCATTTTCCAAAGAAATGTAATAATTTTCACAAAATGAAATACAATTTTTGAAAAACAAGAACATGTTCTGTGTGCATATATTACTTATTCTGTGTGTATTATTAAGATTCTCCTGCAAGAAGGTAAGATTTCAATAATTTGTCGGTTGTCAAGGAGCTTCCCTTAACATTTTGTGGTCATAGATGGCTAGAGAATGTCCCAGTTGTAGAATGTGCAATTTTAATTTGGACTGATGGTTATCAAATATGTTAGAAGTGTAGAAAAGGGTACTAGTACGAAATGCTACAAAGGATGAGTTAATTTGCAAAGTTTAATTTTTTCTTAGCTGTGGCAAAATTATTGCAACCATTCCTTGCATTTTATCAAAATCATAAACCATCATTGCTTTTTTTGAAGATATGTTAAAGCTTGTAAAGCAATGTGTGGAATACTTTAATCTTCTAAAACCAGAAGAAAATTAATATAAGTACCACTCAGAAGTTTTCCAAATTTGATTTTTCTGACTAATTATTATTCTCCTGTGGACAAAATCAATATAGGGTTCATTGGGGAAAGAATAGTAAAGGAAAAGTTGTTCTGCCTTTGATTTGTGGCGTAATTGTGGAAGTTTTGTTATATAAATGCTACGTCTCATGGCTAAATCTCTTGCAGAATATTTGCTTGTTCGAAAAGCTTCATGTCTTGATCCTAAACGTATGGTTAAAGATCAGAAATTCTATTATGATTGTTTGTTTATTGGAGAAGTTATAATGTATGTTATAAGCTATGAACTCAAGCATGATATAGTTTGTCTGAGCAGGCAGATCACCTTGGTGAGTCCATTTCTAGAAAGGTAGTGAGCTTGCTATTGGAAAGGGCTCCCATATACAAAATCATGTTTGTGATAACAGATTATTTGTTACAACTGCTCATAATCACTGCTATTGCTTCTTGTGATGAGCAAACTTGGAGCTTTGTATTTGTTAAATATATAGACACATTCTAAACTGCAACTTACATAAAAGCCAACTTGTCAAAGCCAAGTGATAAATTAAATGTTGACAAGTACATATTTTGCAGACTTGTTTTCCACTTGCAAAAATGATAACCAACTGAAGTTATCAAAGTGTTCCATCTTCCAGTTATAGATGAAACAAATTACGTTAAATAAAATTTTGTTTGTAATTTTAGGATGTATGGAACCTTAACTAGGGGGGGGGGTACTTTTGTACTTTTCTTTAAAAATTAAAATTTCTTTATGTGCAAAAATGGAAAGAGTATCTTATGATTTGAAATGAGATATTTTCTGAAAATTACATATGTATTTTTTGATTTCGACACTGTCTTTCTGACACAGAATATCAGTAAATCCAGAGGTCCCAGCAATTTTTGCTTGTTATCAAAATATCTGAATTTTCTCAAGTTTTCAATGTATTCTTTCCTCTAGGCAAATCTTTCACCTGAACAGAGAAATCTTTATCAGCAATTACAACAACAATATCAACATATGCAACAACATCAACAGCAGCAAAAACTCATGATACAAAATCAAGTTAGTATTTTCTTTTTTAAATGTAAGCAAGCAATGCAGGATTGTTGTGAAAAACTTATGTTTATTTGGGCACTTGTGTTTTTATAACATAAAACGAGGGGACCATGTATCATGTTTCCATCATGCAGTAATGTAACTTTCTGAATTCAACCTCTGTGCATTACCTTTTGGTACACATATCTTGCTGAATGTTTCTCAAATGCTTTATCTGAGTATTTTATAGAAATGGCTACATTATCCTTTAACTGTCTGAGAATATACTAAAATGTATGCCCGAATGGTAATGCCTGTCATCTAATCCATCTTCTGTTATCCTTTAAATAGTGTTAGAGAAATATATTTTCTAAATTTCGGATCTGTTTCACTCAAGCTTGAATTTTATTTCCATGTAAGACAACTTCATCTTAGGTTACCTTTTTAAATGAGCACATGTTACTTAATTTATTAATATCCAACTCCTACATATTGTATTCAACCCAATTATTTTTGAAACAAAAAATATCTAAAAAAATTTAAGTTGTGTTTAGAAACATTCCTTAAACATTTAAGGAAAAGTGAATGTATAACAAGTTTATTGAAAGTTCTAGATATACTAGTTTCTGAAATTCTAGAAAAATTCATTTGTATAATTTTCATAGTTCAAAATTGTTTTTTAACATTAAATACATTTGGAAATGTAGCACAATCTTTTTTTTAATATTGTCCTCATTCACTTAATTTATTTGTAGTTACCTGCTGGTCAGCCATCTGTTCCGTTATCTACAACCAGTGCTCATGTTTTAAACACTACCACAATTACTACTTCATCCATTACACGAAGTGGCCCTGCTAGTGGCTATATGTCACCTGATTCTACCGCTCCACCTGTTCGTCCTCCTTCGCTTATGTCATTGGAAGGAAAAGTTATTAATGGCGGTAATCCTCATATTAGTCAATCAAATCCGGCCAATTTACAGGCACGAACTTCATCAAACTTGCCAGCTTCTCAATCCTGCCAGGTTACCACCACAACAGGTAGCCCAATGCTATTAAAGCCTTCTCAATGTTCCAGTTCACAAGTCAATCATCCTCCCGGCTCACGACAGTTGGGAACATCACAGGTAAGTTGTTTTTAGATCGCAGCTAGAGTTAAGAATTTGTGTGAAAATTAACTTTTTGTTAATTTTATATTTTCATTTTTCACAAATGCCACTTAATTAGACAACGTGTTAATACTCATGCACCCTCTTGTTCATCAAAAGCACATGAGCTTTTTAGTTTTACTTTTGCATTAAAGTTGAGTATGACCCTTATGCTATCACCATGGTGTGACATAAATGTTTTAGTTGTTTTTGAAGCAACTTTAAATTTTTTAAGTGTCATAAATTTCATGTTCCAACTGTTTCATGACAAGTGTTTGTACATTATTTTCTTGTAAAATTTCTTGTGATATCACTAATAAGTGGATTCTCAACACTAAGAAATGTTTAAACTTTCAAAACCAAATCTTCAGATGTTGATCTGAATCAAACTGAAGATGGTTCTTTCAAAACATTTGAAGATGTCAATTTAGGTTTTTGTACTTTTCTCAATTAACTTATTACTTGTAGTCCATTGCAATACGTTTTTATCTTGACCTTTTTATAACTTGCTCGAAGTACTTCAAAGATACAAGCTTTCTCATAACAATGGAAATGCAAACATTGACCCTATATTGTAAAAAATTCTTTAAATCTTAGTTTGTAATTTTTTTTCTTGACATTTTCTCAGTTCTTGTTAAATAAGTGCCTTAAAATTGATTACCATAGTTGTTTCATCTCAGAAATGTTCTTTTATTGATTTTGAGGAAATTTCCTCAAGGTTGTATTGTTTCATTGATGTAATGTTTTATAAGGAGACACCTACAGATTTAAAAAAAGTACCTGGGGCAAACAAATTATGACAATAAGCGACATGTTAAAGAATAATGAAATATGAAAAAGAAAGATCACACACAAATGTATTTACTGACACAGTATTACTAGCAACTTTATTAAGGTTTGAGCTTCAGGTTATGATGACTCAATAAATTTAAAAAAAATTATTTCACATTACTGTTAGATTATTATTGTAATTATATTTTATTCAGGTTACATAAACAATAAATACCCAAGATTCAAACACTTAGGAGTAAATCTAATAATTTTCACATCATCATTATACAATTAAATTAATATTTATCTGGATCCTTATGAAAATGTTTAATAAATGTTCGATGTGTGTGTGATTGCTTTTATCAGATCAGTTTTTAGTGATACATTTGATTTAAATTAGTTTCTTGCATACCCTTTTAATTTGGTTTTTGGCATATCAAGAAATATTTATTGTCAAAACCGTTTGGTGTAAACTTGCTGCATTGAAACCAATTTGCTTTCAGGTTTCAAGCACTTCTCAGCCTACTGTAGTTTTGCATGATCTATGTACAGCAATTAGTGATAAGGATCTTCAAATATTACTTTCTCAAAAAGACATTGCTTCATCACTAGCCGAAGACATCTTGATGCAACTTTCTGATTCCAAAGTGTCAAACCAGAAAAAAGCAGGTTCTACACCTCAAGACACAGGTGCAGACGATTCAAAAAACACTTCTGCTTCTGATAGTGATGCCTTAAAAAATCCATCTATATTTCCTTCATCTTTGCAGAGAAGGTCTACCTTAGCACAGGACTGTAAATCGGATTCCACCAAAGAAAAAACTGAAAGTGAGGAATCAAAAAGTGAAATTGATTCACTTAAACCTAAAAGTGAACCTTCATCTAATGTATTATGTCCTGCTTCATTATCAATCAATATGAGCTCATCTCAATTACTAGCAGCATGTAAAGGGTTAGGTAAGAATGGTGTTTCTAATACGAGTATTATGGCAGAGCTTTGTCCACCTCCATCTCCACCTGATCCGCCTTATCCACCTGCATCTAAGGAGCAGTTATTGCCTCCTACACCTAGTGTATTTGTAAGTATACAATATTACTTTCTGGGATTTTTTAAAGATATTGCACACTAAAGTGTATTTCAGCTATACTGTAACCAAAAATTTAATTGTTTCTCAATACTTTTTCTGTTCACCTATTTTTTCTTACTTCAAGCCTAAAATACTTGCAAAAGGCATCCATATTTTGTATGCTAGTACTTAATGATCCTGTTAGGTTTTAAATAAGATACCACTTGTTTGTTAAATTAAGTAGAAAAGTAGCTGTTATAGCTTGCAGTTTAACTGAAATTGTGATATGGCAAAATAAGTAATTTAAAATTTTTAGTTGGTACAAATGACAACTGCAATTTATGTATGAAAAGATTCTGAAATTTCATCCAAAAAAATTTGTTCCTATTTAACTTTGAAAATAAGTTAGAATCTTATACTGAAATGTGATGTAGCCTCAGTAGCAGAATTTTTAAAGTGTTCATCAGTCATATTACTCTGATCTAGCAAATTTGGAATAATGAGCACAATTATGTAAATAGTGCCTTCCTATCTGAACCTTTCTATGTTAATAGCTACTGCCTAGTTTTAAAATTTATTTATATGTGATGAATTTTGGAGCACTTTCAGCAGAAATTATTTCAATTTATTGCAGGTAAATTGCAATGTTACTATCAGTCTTTTCTAAAATAATTTTGCTTAATTGTGACTGTATTGTAAATTTGGCAATTTTTCTTGTAATTGTGTAAATATTTTTAGCAGTACTAGATCTAAAGACAAACATAATTGAAGAGCTTAAGTGATTGTGTTTAATAGATTCATTGTAAAATTAGGAATATACATATAACAATATTTATAAGACACAAATTATTAGTTATGATTGTTGAAAACAATTATACAAATGTAATTGATGCAATGTTTATTACATATTATTAAATATATCCTGTTTAACATGTATAATTTTTTATATTCTGGAAACTTGTATATAGATAAAGACAGAATATAATTATATATCTATAAAAATAACAGAAAACCGACTCATTTGTGATTAGAAGCCATATGATATTTTGCAAATGTTTGAATTCGTTTTACAATTGAAAGTGAAATAAATCTTATGTATTGAATAATAATGATCGTTATAACTGAGACAATGATTACTGCTTAGGAAAAACAGATTTCTAATGCATATATTTTCCCATTTCGAGGAAACAAGCAGATTATTAAATTAAATGTGATGTAAGAGCGTATTCATTTTTCAAACATTGAAAACCGTTATTTTTTCTCAAACTGCTTTTAAAATATGTTTAAACCATGGCATGTAATACAACGTCTTAAGTAATATGTCAAGAGTTTCATTATTTTAAGGATGGAAAGAAGACTGAATTGACTACCATAGTTTGATTTGTTATTAGAGTTGTATTTATGAAGGACTTGAAAATTAGTGTTTTGAGAAATAAAATAAATCTAGATTACATATCATGCAGCACAATTTTTACAAGAGTGAAACTGCCACTTTTCATTCAGGCTTGTATTTTGTATAATGCCTTGTCATTTTAAAAGTGTACAGATTTAAGTTCTATAAATTTCTTTTAGAGTCAAATTTATCTAATGTGAGTGTGGTATAAGTTTAAGTATTTTATAAACAAACTTAAATTTGTTTGTAGCTGGAGAACAAGAAAGATGCTTTTTCACCTCAATTGCAAGAATTTTGCTTAGCTCACCCAATTGCTGTGATTCGTGGTTTAACAAGTGTTCTAAAACTAGGTGAGTTAAGTTGTCTTGATGCTTTACATCCAAATTCTTATTAGTTGAATTGGATTTTATTAAATTTTATTTTCTGGTGGTATTGTCTCTTGTATTTCTTTTTCGATTTAAACAATTATAACTTTGCCTTTATGCCTTAATTATTCACATTAGCCATCTGATGCACCACTAACAAATATATTAACATGGACTTTATTATCATACCTCAACCCTGAAGTGGAAATTTTAAAATATTTTAAAATAGATTTTTAGCGTATTCCGTGTCATGACTAATCACAACTTGTTTGGATGCTTTATGTGTTATGATTATACATCAAGGCATTTACTCCAGGGTTTGAAATTAGCAGTCATAGTCCCATTTTGCACCAAAATTTTATTTTGATGGACGAATTTTTTTTTTTTTGGGGGGGGGGAATTTCAATTAACGTCACACTGGAGCAACACAATGGGCTATTGGTGACGGTCCGGGATCAATCCCAAAGGGAAAGATCCGAGGACAACACCACGTAATTTTGAACCACGGTCAGATGACACGAATTTTTGGATCCAGTCATCATTTTTCATGCCATACTTTTCTTAAAATATTTTTTTTTCTTTAATCAGTACTCTTACTTTCAATAGGCACAAAGTTCAACGTTTGTCCAGTTTATTAAAACATTCGTGAATATAAAAAAAAATTTTAAATTGCACCCAAGTAGAACATTTTTGCAACTGAAGGGAACTGTTTAGTTGCCATTTATGTTTTGCACCTATCATTTGGCTTGGCCAGATGTGGCCCTTGTGCCATAAAACCCCAAAACAACCAACAAATCTATCCTTTGCAAATCTAGAGCAAAGTGGGAAAAATGCTTTTTCAATTTCTACTGAAGGACCTCCATGGTCAACCTGTGAGAGATGTTTGCAGATGAGTGGAAAACAATAGTGTTTGCAAAACCTTATGTGTGGAATGAGCAATTTTGTGAATCAGCATATCACTGAACCAGTATATAAAATATTTTGCTTCAAGGAAACATTTTTTCAGTTTCTTGTATCTAAATATGTTGTAATTGATTCTGTATTTTAGAAATCCTAAAACTTACTTTCTGACAACTGTTATATTAATTTTAAAAGCTTGTTACATTTTTAACTTGATTTTTGTAATAGAAGTGCTTATTTTAAAGTTAAAAAAGATTAGTGCACTCAGTTTTCCATATAGAACAAGTTAAGTGACTAGTTAGTTATTCAAACTGAAATGACCTATTGTATTGTAAAGCTGTACACTATTTTCTGTTTTTCCTTTTCAAGTACCTTTAAATCATCAAATTCATTTTCAATACTTGTTGCTTGCCCTATCCTTTAATTCAATGTTAATATTTTTAGAACACTAAAATTGCATGTTTCCTATTGGTTTTAAAATAGTTTCCCCTCCTTTAGCAGATCCTATCCACATTCCGTTCCACAAAACCAAATTTTGTATCTAGTTTTAAGCATATTGTTTTATGCAGATTTTGTTTTCCGTAGTTCACTGAAATAAAATGTAATCCTTACAAGAAATGGATATGTTATTGTCCCTACAAGTAATAGACATGTTGGCACAATGTCAACACTGAATGTTCATTTCTTTTTTTATTTTTATGTAGTAGCATTTGTTGAATTTAAACTCCATGTTTAATAAAGGGAATTCAGATATTGTTTGCATGGTGCTAACTTTTCATGTTTATTCTTTTCTTGCAAATTCAATACTTGCTAATGTATAACCTTTAAGTTTTGTTACGTTTTTAGTGACTCAAATTATATTATTAAAATGTAAACATTTGTATTTCTCACAATATTTAAAATTTTTATTTTAGATCTTGGATTGTTTTCAACAAAAACATTAGTTGAGGCAAATCCTGATCACACAATTGAAGTTAGAACTCAGCTGATGCAGTCATCTGATGAAAATTGGGATACAGAAAAAAGAAGACAAGTATGGCGTTGCGAGAGCCACCGGTCTCACACTTCAATTGCACGTTATGCTCAATATCAAGCATCATCTTTTCAAGAATCATTGAGGGTATATAAATTTTGTATGCAATGAAAAACATTCTTAAAAATACCTCTTGCGTTATTTATTTTTCTTGTAACATTCTCATATTACTTTCATAGTCCCTGTTATAAATAAACATTTTAGTTAAATTTGCAACCATTAATTAGCTAATCATAAAAGTACTTGGATGCAACCAAAAGTTTTCATAAGTGCAGCAAAGATTTGTGCTGTAAGGTGCACAATCTATGTGGAATTAATTATTTTAAGCTGAGGGGTTTCATGTAAGTTAGTAATGTTTCAGTAAGAAGTAGTGCTGTAAAACTAGGCCTTCCAAAATCAATTGTAAGATATGAGGAGGTAAAAGCAGATTAGGTAACTACTGAAAATATGTTCAGGAAAATCCCACTAAGTCAATTATAACAGAAAAGTCCTTAGTAAGAGCTGTTAAAAAAATCCTGTTTCTGTGCACATTCTACCACTGCTGATCTAGAAATGCTTGCACAGTGTAGGTTTTGAAGAGCTGTGACATTTGGATTGTTTCCTGTCATTCATAGCTGTTGATTGGATTGAGGATTTATGTTTTTACTCTTCCAATCTGACAGCAGCCCATTAAGTGATTTGTAAGCTGTAATGCCTTTGAAAGCAATTTGTGATATTACAGTAAGTTTCCATGCAGTTTTGGGTATTGTTTCTGACAATGGGAAATCATTTGGACATAAAATCTGTTATGTTAAGGTTCACTCCATTGAATGCGTTTTTCAGATTTTTGGTAACTGGGTTTTTTTTCACTTAGTGACAGATTTTTGGTCACTAGTTCTTAGTGCAAGTTGCAATGAGAAGATGGATCAGGGATTGCAGAATTTATTTGCTGATTTAAAAATTATTGTAAATAAAAAAGGCAGGAAACAATTTTTTTACAAAAGTGAGCAGATTGATGAATTATGTTTAACTTAGTGACAATAATTTTGTAGTGAGAATATACTACATTGATCATCACTAGACTATACTTCATGTATTATAGTCCAAACTCCAGGAGAGGAGGCCAGCATCATATCTGATAATTATTTCTTTTTTTAATATTTCTGACAACTTATCACTACGTTTTTATAGGAAGAACAGGAGAAGGTTCAAGGTGGTCATACAACTCGAGAATCTGACAGTGATTCGAATTCCTCTGTGTCTAGGTAATTATTTTCTCCTGTGCTTAGACTTTTGATAAATATTTTAATTTCATTTAGCCTTTATCTTTCCATCTAATTTAAGTAAAATGATTTATTTTGCAATTATTCGGATATATTTTTATTTATAGAAGTAAGAAAGGGAGAAGAAACAGCTTCTTCAAAACCATCAAGTTTGGGACAAATGTTGATTTATCTGATGAACGAAAATGGAGATCCCAACTACAGGAACTTACCAAATTGCCTACCTTTGTAAGAGTAAGTATTCTTTGACACACTTCGTTATTTTCTAGTAAGGTCCCTTACAAGTTGGGGACCAATTGAAATACTGTTTTTACTCCTTTCTCATAAAAGTTGAACAATAACTTGATTTTATGGGAATTTATATTTGAGGAGTATAGACAGGTAATCAGTTTGGAAGCCTGGAAGCCATGATATATTGGTACTGTATACAAATACTCAGTGATTGATATCAAAGAAAAATCTCAGTTTTATTTGCGATTTTGCTGATTTTATTATCCTACTTGATATTCCACCCAAAGTCTTTGCCTCTTTGAATGAGAGGTTTTTCAGCAAGTGGTTTGGCCTTGAAGCTGCAAATGAGTGCTGCCTGGCTACCTTGATCACTGGACACAATGCCATATTTCCCTTTCGAGCTGTGTTAAGTATATGGTATCCGTATTGCCTCTGACTTGACCCTTAATGCCCATTTAAACAACCAGCTTTTAACAACACATCACCAGTTACCACTCAAGTGAACGAGGCATTGCTGGAGTGAATGAACTGTTCAATTACTAGATTGACGTTTACTATGTCACTAAAGGCAAGCATGCTGAGCAAGGTCTACGAACATTTTTTCAAAATGTTTGGACAAACTCTAACTAATGTGGAAATATAAACTACGTGTAGATATGTATTGTAGTACATATATATATTTGTTTTAGGTTGTTTCAGCTGGCAACATGCTGAGTCATGTTGGACATGTTATATTAGGAATGAATACAGTGCAGTTGTACATGAAAGTGCCTGGAAGTCGAACTCCAGGTCACCAAGAGAATAACAATTTTTGCTCTGTGAATATAAACATTGGACCTGGTGATTGTGAGTGGTTTGGAGTGTCAGAGCCTTACTGGGGAGTTGTGCACAATATGTGTGAAAGGTATTAGTTGTTTTATTTTATTTCTTTCAAATTTAAATTGTTGACATTTCTTATTTTTGGCAGTTTATATATTATGTACTGAAAGATTTTCCAATTCCTTAGAAATAGTCTGAATTTCCTTCATGGGTCATGGTGGCCTATTCTTGATGATCTCTTTGCTGAAAACATACCAGTGTATCGATTTATGCAAAGACCTGGCGACGTGGTTTGGGTTAATGCTGGGACAGTGCATTGGGTGCAAGCTGTGGTAAGTGATTATAGTTTATTCAATTTTACGAGAACTTCCAATTATCTTTTATGATTTTAGGTATGATTACATGTAGCAATGTACTCTTCGGAAAGTGTATACTGTTACTTACCACTCGATCATATGATAGTTAAAGGGAAAATGTAGGAACTCGTTAATTAATCTTAAAAGTCATTTCTGCAAAATAAAATTTTGTTTGTTTGTAAATTTGTTGCTTTCCCAAAAAGATGGATCTTTTATGAGTCTTTCAACTGCCTGCATTTAAACATGTGCAAAAACATTTTTTGATTAAAAATTTTGTTTTCTGATTTTTCATGAATAGTTCTCCTTTTTATTACCCAAATGTTTAAATTTATGTACTCTTAGTCCAAAATTAATTTATCACATCTTTTTCTTAGGGTTGGTGTAATAATATTGCATGGAATGTAGGTCCCTTAACTGCTAAACAGTATCAATTAGCAGTTGAGAGGTATGAATGGAACAAACTGGAGAATTACAAATCTATTGTTCCTATGGCTCACTTAACCTGGAATTTGGCTCGTAATCTAAAGCTTTCAGATCGTAAACTTTTTGAACAAATCAAGTAAGTGTTTTCTTGAATTATGCAGAATATTAAATGTGACACTAGAAATTATAAAATCATTTGTAAATTGATTTGTGTACTATTACAAGTGGACTTTGAAGCCTTAATATAAAATGTACTATAAAATTTTCTACCCATCGTACATATACTCTGTTGGTCTTAATATTTTTAGCAGAAGCCTTTTGTCCATTGTTATAAAATTTTTAACTGTATTCACTAGAAAATTGTAACCCGTTGACAGTGAAATTTTGAACAGGGCCTGTGAACAGTTAGTTGTATTTACTAATTTTTTGGGTGGAATACATTGTTATGCGTACTCACCAACTTTTCCTATTGTCTTGATAATTGTTAATAAATTAATTTAATTATTTTATTGTGAACTTAAATTTTAAGTAAAGAATTTGTTTAAACTTTCTGTGAATTTTGTTAAGAAAATAGTATTTGGTAGACAGGTTTTGTTATAAATTCGTACTCTCCAATGAAATTTTCTCTTGATGTCAGTTCTTAGTGCTAAAAGTAATTGCCAAATTCTTAAACTGCTCCTCAGGGTTGTATTGCTTTATTACAGGGAAAGGAAGTCAAAAGTTGATAGCTTCTAAATTCTTCGAGTAAATTTTCCAATGTCTGCTTTTTATCCTTCAACTTTAAATTATTAAAATGTATTTTATTCTATCCATACTGATACTTTTTCTGATTCAGATACTGTCTCTTGCGAACACTTCGGCAGTGTCAAATGACTCTTGACTTTTTGAAAGAGTTGAAAAAAGATGTGAAATGGCATGGACGAGGGAAAAATGAAGCAGCACATTATTGTACTAACTGTGAAGTAAGATTTACAATCCTTAATTTTTAAATGTTTTATATCTTTCTTGCAATTTCATAAAGGTATTAAAATAGAAACATGCTTTCAATGGAATTGTTAATATAACAAGTGCTTTACAATATTTGTTTCACTTTACACACCGAGCTAAGCACTCCTTGAGATGTGAGAGTTCTGAAATATTTCTATTTAAGAGGTCCAATTTAGGACGAGACAGAAGTAGGAGTGTGCAGCAAGTAGAACTCTAAAGCTTGAAAAATTATAATTTCCTATTTCTCCTATTTGTGAAAATTGACTTAATTTTAAATTCCATACCAGAAGCAAATATAAGATAATATTAGTTTATTTGACGACAACTTGTTTTCATTAGTATTAACAAAGTTTTCCAGAAGGGCTCAGAATAGCCCATTATGTTGCTCCAGTGCGACATTAATTAAATAGTTACCTACCAGAAGGCTCACTGCATTCACTTTGCTCTTCAAGAAAGTTTTCTAGTTCTTCAGTGTCTTGATAAAGGAATTATAAATATGATTGCAAGTTTACCAATTTGTCATTTTTTCGCTATTTTTGTTCCATCAAACAATTATTTACTATTGCTAAATGCATAAGTATACAAGAATTAGAGTTAAATAACTTAAGATTTATTATATTTATAGTTTTTTTTTATTGAGAAAGTCTTAGAGTTAGAAGGAAATGCTTTTTTAGTTAAAGGTTTCCTTATGCAAGAAGTCTCATCTTTTATTTCCTTATTTTCATTTTCTGAAATATGAATTTTCTGCAGCTTAGAAGAAAAGCTTCTACATTGTCATGTAATTAACTTTAAATTATTCATGTGTTTCATATACAACACCTTGCTCTGGATAAGTATTGCTGTTTTACATAAAACTCATAAATTTTTTTATGAAATTACCATCTCAATAGTATTCTAGTCACTGCCCAATTGTTATTTTTAAAACATGAGACTAAATTTTCTTTTAAATATTTCATGTGATTTTTATTTTTTCCCATATCCTTTAGGTGGAAGTATTTAACATACTTTTTGTCAAAGAAGTGGACAAAAAGCACCTTGTACATTGTTTAGATTGTGCTAGAAAAAGTAGTCCCATACTTGAAGATTTTGTTATGCTGGAAGAATACACTATGGAAGATCTAATGGAAGTTTATGACAATTTTATTCTTCATCCTGTAAGTTTATAGCACCTTTTACTCTTAAAATATAACAGTGCCAGATATGTTGTAATGTAATATTTTCTGTTTTAAAGATATGAATAATGTTTTATAATTTCAGGTACCCCATTCAAATTCTTCTATTTAAGGTGCCATTCCATTTGTAAAACTGTCATTCAACATCATTTTGTGCATCACTGCCATTAAGCAATTTAGCTGCCATCACACACTCATTTCCAATTACTGTTACGTTCGTGAAATTGTTCACGAGGACTGACTTGTTATTTGATAAATATATAAAGAAAATATTGCACCGTTGCCTCCTGCATTTAAAATTTTGTACAGTTCTTGGAATTTGTAAAAAAAATTCACTGAGAATAAACAGCACTGTTAAATTAGCTTGCTTAAAAATTCAGTGATATTGTACAGCTCCATGGAAAAAACTGTAGATAAGTTGATTTGATGTACTGAGAGAAGTTAATGTGTAAATATGTTGTTTGTGTCGTCCTTGTTGCTAAGCTTATGTGCATACCATGAGAATGTATAGTTTTAACAATCACTAAATGAATTCACCAATTTAATTCTATTTTAGCCATTTATTTAAGCATTGTTATTGAGATTGAAATTGTGTGATTTGGAGTGTTTTTGAACCACTCGTCTAATTTTGGATGACGAAAGCAATATATCTACGGCTCATTAAAATATTTCCCTTTATTGTTTATTATGTTTTATTAATGTTGAAGGAAAGTGGAATAACCTGATTCACAATACCTGAAGAGCACCATTACCAGAATTTTATAACATTTATTATCTTTATATGATATATGTTTTAAATTGGTATCTATGCAATATGGTGCTCTTATTTTAATTTAAGATTTAACCTTGTAATATTTTTAATTATTGTAAACAATTATACTGCAATTCCACTCACTTGGCTAACATTCTTTGCAAAAGGTTTATATTTTGTTACCTAAGGATAAGGTTATAAACAATGATATTTTATTGCACAGGGTTTCTATGGACTCTAAAATCCTTAATACTTGCCGAAAATCCTTAAAATTTTAAAATGCCTTATTTTTTTTACAAGAACATAGCATATTTGACCAGATAAAACCAAGTTCAAGTGAAAACAAAAATCAATGCCATAATATTTATAGGATAGCAAAAAATTAATGTTTTTAAAACTAAATCCATGGACTCGAATATAGCACTTGTGAAAGGGCTCTCACGGGTTAATCTATTGCAATTTGCGAAATGTAGTTTTAAATAAAGCTTTAAAAATTCTCTAATTATGTTGCTTGTAGAGTGGGAACCCTGTTGCATTTGTCTTACCAGTTGAAAGTAAAATCAAATAAATAGTGTGAGTACATTTTACTATGGAAATGTGATGAACATTATATTTTACCTAATGGTCATTACTATTATTCATGACCATTTGCACAATCATATTTTGGTGCTGGTACTTTGTTACAAATAGTGGTAGTTGCACTGGAATTTATAGATAAAAGATCCATTTTAATCCACCACCATAAAAAAACAATTTTTGACTTGTTCACTGGTATGAAATTATGGGTGATTATATATTTTACACAGTATACATTTTATACGAATGACTTATATTAATGGAAACATGTTGATTTGATTAGTTAAAATATTAAAATAATGCATATCCTCTAGAAATATGTAAAACATATTTTTGTCTATTTCACTAATTGTTTAGTTCATGTAAAAAGGTTAAAGAATCTTCTGTGATCAGCTATATTTTAGTTATGCATGAAAAAGTACAATTTTAATGACTTTAATTTATGAGAGAATTTTATTTGGTTGGCTTTCCTCTTGCAAGTTATTTTAACATGATACAAGTATTAAAAATGAAACTTGATATGCTCTTGTAACAACTAATTAACAAAAACTGAAAAAATATTTTAAGTGTCACAAAACAATTTTTTGACTACACTCTAATAGTTTTGCAAGATATTTTTTTATCTGCAATGATTTTATAAAGTAATTTAATAAGACTGCTGCATAATTTTATAAAACTGAGATTAGAACATTAAAACTTGTGGATGAATAATCAGTCTTATGAATGTTTGATCCATATAGTTATTAAACATGTTTTCCCTGACCAATTTTCTTTACTTTGATCAAGGATGTATTAACTGACTCCCTACACCAGCTATATGTTAGTCATAAGCTCCAGGACCTACAAGATAATTTTTAAATTATATAAATGAAAGAAAAATTATGCATATCTTTATGCACTTAAAACATTTGTCAAGCAGTGTTGCAAATGACTTCAGATATTTCAGTATTAACGTCATCAAGAGATGTCCAAATTTGACATGTAGGCTGGAATGCATGTTAGGTACATTACTTATTTTTCAGCAAGAAAAGTCAATTTTATAAGAAAATTAATAAAATAGTTACTACATCTGTTAAATGGATGGTGTAAGTTTGTTGCTACTATTCATGTAGTATTTCTTTTTGTGCCTCAAAACTTCAAATCAAATATGGCTAAAGGTAGCTCTGTTAAAAAGATACTGTAACAATACATTATATGTACCTCTTGCAAAGAAAACGTAATTTTGAAATCAAAACATTTGTATGTAGATCTTTGAATTTAATCTTTTAATTTTTGTATGAAATGCTTAATGTTTTTAAATAATCTAGGCATTATTTGTACAGTTGCCTCTGTATGCCATGTATACTAATATCTGTACATTGCTGAAGTGTAAAAATGTTAAGCAACATGTCAAAGTGATTATTGTAGATATAATTAATGATTGGCTAGTACAGATATTTTATTTTAGGTTTCAAAAAATATATAAAATGTGGTCTTGCAGTTTTTATTATAAACTGGTTGATATTTAAGTCAGTTTGGTACTGTGGCATCATGTTTGCTATGCAATGATTTGAAGAACTATGCAATGAATTCTAATACCATTGTTATCATAATCGTACATGATTTTGGAAAACACCAAAACAAGGTGTATTCGTGGACCATCTCTAGTCCACAAAACAACTTACTGCCAACTAAATATATACACCATATCTGTGTTCAATGCTAACTAACACTGCCAAGAAACCAAACATGTGATAACTACTAATTTTGCAACTAGAAAACACTGATATTTTGTACAATTTACTGCCTTTTTCACTTTTATTGAACAAATCTGTTAGATTTGCTTTATTTTCATGTGCCAACAGTAAATATGTGCTTGTTTGATTCATGTAATTTATGAACTTTCATTTACATCTTGATCTGGAAAAGAAATTCTCTTGTTGATTGTATAATTTTAGTTTCTCTTACTCAGGAACATTTTATTTGTAAATTGAATTTTGAATACCTCATATCACAATAAGATCAGTGATTCTTGTTTATATTGATGTGTACATTTTTTGATTTTTGTTTGTGTTTCTTTAAGTTAACTTTTTCAAAGTTATCAATGAATTATGTTCCATTGGTCATGACTTCTTTGAATTTTATTCTATTTATACAGTTCAGTTTGTATTTATGAATTTGTGGTCAGCCAGAATAAAAAAAAAAACTGTTCTAGGAATGTTGGCTCTTTATTAAATCTATTTGAGTTACTTTTCTTTAAAATAATCACCAATTTGGCACAGGCTTAAGTTTTCACATCAAGAACAGCTAAATGTTAGTAAATCAAAAAGACATGCACAAACATAGCTAACCTCTTAGTGTGGGTAATTAACTGCTACACAATCATTTATATCCATTTTTTAAGCCCAGTCTTGAGAAATTATATGTGTTTTACTGTTGCACAACTGCTGCTTCAAATTATGCTCATGGAAATATCAAGGAATTTGAAAATATTTTATCTTTATTGAACTGTAAAAATTTTAAATATTGCATATTCAAAGTTCTTACATTTAAGGACCCTGAGAAGTACTTTTTGACATGTCCTTAAAAGTGCTTATTTTGCATTAAAATTTATCACTGCCTTTCTGAGGACCACTGGTGATTTATATCCAAACTTCTGTAGGAAAAAATAATTTCTCAAAGCACTAACAATCATTTGGCTTCATGTAACAACACCCCTAAAAACATGGTGAATACATTTGTATGTTCATTAGATAAACATTCTTGTTTGATTTGCAAAACCTGGGCTGTGCAAACTGGTACAAGGACCCTAATAAGAGATCAGTATGCCCATTCAAGGACTAAAAATGATCGAAAATATTCTCTGTCTAAAAACAATGTACTTGATAAACCTAAAATGCGTTATGTTGAATTATTTTGTTACTCCCAATGTTAAAAATAAACTGATCACAGCTCCTTCCTTACTGACAATTTCCCAATCGGCCAACGTAAAATGTTTCGGAAAGCCATTTTGCAACTCTTCATATGCATTATAAACTTGCATCAAACATTGCGACTTTGTAATATCAAGGTAAATTTAAACCCTAATTGCATAATTTCAACCCTAATTGCATAATTTCAACCTTAAAATTATGCTGGGCTGATTCAGCATGACTCGCATTACATTTGGGAAATTTTTCAAACAAAAATTAGTTGCAATTTTTGTCAAAGTTTTTGATTTCCCATTTTGGAAATGCATGAAGATTTGAATTTTAGATGGTTCAAAAAAACATTTTAGTATTGAATACCTATATCATAAAACAGCAGTGACTCACATTATTGTGAAAAGGACATGAAATTTTCGTACATATTTAAAATTTAAATGTCTTCCAAACTATCGAATATGAATCACAATAGAAACTCTTAGAATTAAAATAACTGCATCATTAGAGAAATTTTTATTTAGAAAACAATGAATTTGACTATTTTATTGTACAATTTATGAGAATTGGAACAGTTTCCACGAATTAACTGGATGGCCTAACTTTTAGATAAGTTTGCCTGTAGTATATTTAATTTCTTCTATCATTTCCAATGACTTCCAGGGTTTGAACTAGACATTCTTTAGTGATATCATTTGCTTTCATTTCTTCAAGGTTCACATTTTACTCATGCTTATCCACCTTGGCTCATGTTACAATTGAGAAATTTTTCAAGTAAAAATAATTTTTTTACATTTGTCAAAGAAGTTTTTCTTGTTTCCCATATAGGGGGAATGTATGCATATAAATTTGAATTGTAGATAAAAAGTATTTTAATATTTTTTGATGACTGACTCGGCAAATGTCAGTAAAAGGACATTGAAACTTTTGTATATATTTGAAATTGAAATTTCTTCCAGACTCAAATTTCGGAGATGAATCAATGGAAACTCGTATACGAACGAAAATCTATTTTTACCCATGAGAATTTAAATAACTCATCATTAGAATTTTAATTTAATAATTTCGCTGATTACATCCATTTCATAACTTGCATTACCAACTTTTGGTGGTTTATTTCGATGTGTTTTACAATTTTTGTATCACCATAAATTTATAAAATAACAGCTAGAACACACTATACAATGACTTTAAACTAATGTTCGTTTTTCAAGAATAATGAATTTAACTATTATATAATTCGAATCAGAATTTTCTTGGTGAACATTTCCTGGAGTAACGGATTAGCAACCGGAGGGTTGCGAATTCGAATCCAACCAAAGGCCATCGTGTACAAAGGGGGCTGGTGCATGTTAAATCTGTCGTGGCCTCAAATGTCCCCACGTTGGCATGGTGGAGGAGAGGTTGTGAGGGTAGAGAGAGAGGTGCGTTGGAGAGGGGTGCCAGCTCAGGTGTGACCTCGTCATCTGACCGTCGTTCAAAATTACGTGGTATTGTCCTCGGATCTTTCCCTTCGAAGATTGATCCCGGACCGTCACCAATAGCCCGTTGTATTACTCCAGTGCATGTTAATTACTTTGCATAACCCAGCTTTTCTATTAGTTTGTGTCTTAAAATATATTAGTTTTTTTAGATTTATACCTTTTCATTTTGAGCTTGATAATAGCCCGTTGTGTTACTCCAGTGTGACGTTAATTAAAATTATTCGGCAACCTTTGAGCTTGATATTTTTCATGGATTAGCAATCGGAGGGTTGCGAGTTCGAATCCAACCGTCGTGTACAAAGGGGAGGGGCTGGTGCACGTTAAATCTGTCGTGGCCTCAGATGTTGGAGTGGTGTGGAAGTTTGGAGAGTGGGATGCCAGCTCACAGGTGTGACCTCGTTATGTGAACGTGGTTCAAAATTACGTGATGTAAGGGATCTTTCTCTTCGGGTGGGCCCAGTGGATATGTCCACTGCGCTAGCAACCTTCGAGTTGTAGGCGGCAAAGGTTCGATTCCTGTCTGGTGCATTCCTCCCTGGGTGTATTTCTCTTGTGTGTCAGTAAAACTTTCATTGTGAGTGTGTCTATCACTTGATATTGTATGTCTTGTATCTGGCGCAGCATGGCCAAATATGACCCTTGCACCATAAAACCCTAAAACAAACCCCCTTCGGGTTTTGATCCTGGACCGTCGCCAATAGCCCGTTGTGTTGCTCCAGTGTGACGTTAATTAACTACCTACCGACATGCCCCCTCTCAAGTCACGTGATTTGGCATCATTTGGTGAGGTCGTTAGTGTAATTTGGCAACATGCATGAGTCTCTAATATTAGTTGGTACAAAGGATTAGTCGTCTCGTACTAGGATGCCTCGTATCGTGTTGACAGGCAGATGAGAGAATTTACGTCCCACTGGAGCAACGGTCCGGAGTCAATCTCGAAGAGAGAACCGAGGACTCCGTAATTTTGAATCACGGCCGGATGACTCGCATCGTCTTGGAATCTACCATTTTGGAATATCCTGGTATTGGTATTTTCAATTAACGTCCCACTGGAGCAACACAACGGGCTATTTGGAATATCCTGCTTACAGGTTAGTTGTTTTATAAAACTAGTTTTAACCTTTGTTTTCATGCATATAATTATGTGGGTTATGATCTGAATCCATCTTAATACTATACCTTTTCGAAAATCATTTGCAAATCTTGAACATCTTTTTTCATGCTTAATATGCAACACCCATCTTCTATATTTTCTTCTATTACTATTTCTAACACGCATCTATCGTATAGAAAAAATGACCGTAGAGCGAAAAACCAAAATTTTATGCATCTACATATTACTACGATTACCATAAAAACCAACTCCTTCACGAGGTTTAAATTTATAATGAATTATTTATCCAATATTCACAAGACTGATTCAAGGCCCGTAAGAATTGCTTGACTAGTAGCTCCAAACTACGACCGTTATTCAAATTCTGATGTGTGGTGCGATTGTAGTTAATTTTAACACATTTATCTTATTTCTGTGTTTTAAATGTTAAATTCTATGCAAAATTCTACTTTACTTTTACGTATAGCTTTCTATAATGGATTGTATTGCTGCAATATTTTAGTTAAATCCTCGTGTATTGTAGTGACTGAGTGGGCTAATGAAGTCACAAGTCTGGCAACCCCTCAGTACTGATTTCTAGTTTTTAAAGCTTAAGTTTACAGTGCGTTTTTATGGTTTTCAAAGCTATTGGAACTAACGGGAAATTGAGTTAACGAACAAATTTCAAGATAATTTTAAAATTCCAGATTTTAATGAGCTCAATCAAAACATTGGGTTGTAATGAATCAATCGTTGCTAAAGAGCTAACTAAATGTGATAAAATATTCAAAACTTGATTTATTGAGTAAAGAAATCGGGATCAATTTTAGTTCACTATCCTAAAAAATATGAACTCTTGAAATGAATGGCGCAGCTTGTCCGGTAGCCAAGTTGAAGAGCAACGGATTAGCAACCGGAGGGTTAAGTTTGAAACTAGGTTCAGCCAAAAACCGTGTTTTGGGGGCTGGTGCATGTTAAATCTGTCGTGGCCTCAAATGTCCTCCCGTTGGAATGGTGTGGAAGTTTGGAGAGTGGGTTGCCAGCTCGGATGTCCTCGTCACCTGACCGTGGTACAAAATTACGAGGCGTTGTGTCCTTGGATCTTTCCCTTATGAATTAATCCCGGACTGTCGTCAATAGCCCGTTGTGTTGCTTCAGTGCGATGTTTAACTCAAGCACCCCAACATCAAATAATTGTTTCTACAAAACTTGTTTTATTTGATATTTTCAAGTTCATAAATTAAGCTGAACGTGCACGCACGTACAAATGTCTTTTTTCAAACACTCAAGAAATTTTATAATGATTATTTCAGAAACGTATTTAAGTAATGCTTGGAAACTTTTCTTGCACTTCACTCACTGTAAACGAGGCTATTTCAGGGATAAATTTAAGCAATAGCAATCACGTCCAATGTCATGGGTTTCATTGCATACACTTCAGAAGTATGCATATTTACTTAAGTTTATTAAAAATCGAAACATCCAGAAGCCAGTGTTCAATCGGAATGAAACTTGGTAAACGTGACTTAAAGTCGCGAAAAAACGAACCACCCCCTTTATTTCGATCACCATTCATAGTAGAGCAAATTCAAAGATTATTTAATTGGGAATAACGTCCTCTACAAATTCAAATGCAAAAACATTGCATAAGGGGACGTCTTCATATCAAATTTTGCACAAAAATTTTTTTCAATGGAAACACCCTGTTTTGATGCCTTTATCAGATTCCGCATCGTTAAATTAGTCTAAATATGAAAATACATTACTATTATTATATCCGGATATATTCAATGTTAAAATTCCTGTCAATTTCAGGAATCATCTCCACATTGAAAATCGCTATTCGTAGATAGTTAACTGTAGTTATAGCTACCTGAATTTCAAGTTCGAACACTATTTCAAACGTATTTTGTCGGCGCGTGCAAACGATCCGAGAATTATATTTATTATGAAAGGGAAAACGATTGGACATATTTATTATGCAAACAATCCGAGAAGTACTATATTATACGAGGTCAAACGGCAGCGGCGGCTCGTGGTTAGAAAAATAGGGGAAGGGAATCCCCGGAATCACCCCCCAACCGAAATTAAATCCTGGCTATGCCAGTGATGAAAAGAGCAGTTCCTAAAATTAATTATTGAGAATTTACCTATTTTCTGTAAATTAAATCAATTCTTCTGTCCTATAATGCTGCAAATCTGTCATCATAAAATGGCTTTCTTCATAAGCGTCACTAACACGTCTTTTTGAATAGAAATATTTGCTAAAGAAAGTCACTTGCGAAATAGTATTTCTTGAGTAAGAGTTTTTATTTTTAAGGCAAGAAAAACTCCTTTCCACTGATACACTTGTAGATGGAATTGTTAAGACGAAAGAAAACAAATTATAGCTTCTGTGAAAATTTCTTTATCATACAGCATTCGAAGTTCTTACGTCGATATATTCCTGAACTTTCCATCGGCATATATAAGACAGTTAATTTTTAAGGCGCTGGTTTTTTTAAACACATCGCCGTAAAACAGTTGAAGATTTTCAAGTGCCTGAGATAGAAAATGGAAATTAAATTGTTCGAATTTCGTTGTATCAGCAAGACAAATAAATTGAAGTTTTTCACATTCTTGAAATCTTGCGTTTATTTCCATAAGAATGTGGTCTAAAATTTCAAAATATAGCTGTTTATAATTTTGAGAAATTATTTCTAGTGAAAGCGGCATATTCCCGTTTAGATTGGACTATTTCTGTGATTTTACGCGTTTTCAAAGTGTTTTAAAAACATCCGTCCCTTTTACGGCTCAATAGCTCACGAGTGTATTTTATTTGAGATACACAATAGTTTAAATCTAGTGATTTTTTCCTGGAGAATTTCGAATAATATATCAGTAAGGTCAAGAAGTTCGCTGAATTCTACTGCCAAAAATGTAAATTCAAAATCGTTCATATGATTTAAAAATCCCTTTGCAAGTTGAATTGTTTTGTCTGAATGTTCGCTGTTTGGGATAAATTAAAAGAAATATTTGAATTTGTGACAATCTTCAAGAATCACATTCCCTCTTTTCGAATTGGAGGACCATCGAATTTGTTATGGTTGGTATGCGTTTTGCGGAATTTGATTGTTAGTTGCCGTCGAACGCCATCCTTGAATTTTCTTTACTGTTAAAATTGCTTGAATGAAGACGGGTGGTTCGTTTTTTTCCCGCGACTACATGAGGAGAAAGATATAATTCCAATATCAAAACCATAGAGGAATGAATGTAGTAAGTATTACATAAAAAAATTGAAGTTTGTCGACGAAACATGTCTATATATGGCGTGGCATGAAGTCAACCGGCTATTTGAAAAGCACTTAGTAGGTTAGCCACCGTTACTCTTAATAGGGACATCCATGCACTAGCAAACCGGGATTCGAATCCCGGACCAATTAGGTGACAAACACTATAATTCTACAATAGTCCTAGATCTGATATTGTAATATTTTCTCTCTTCCCTTGTATACCAGATGCGGTTTCTAATCAAACACTGACTTCGGGGGTTATTTCGATTGCTTTTTGGCACATAGTATAGTTTTAAGTCAGTATTTGATATTCAATGCTGTTAATTTTAACTTCAAGTTGAATTTTTTAGTAATTATCCCAATCGATTAACAAGGAATTAATTACCAATTTGCAGGATTATATTTAAAGTTAATTTTGCTTCAAAGATGAGCACTGCTAGCAACAATTTGCGAGGTGAAACCAAAATTTTCTGTACTGAATATTTGTTACATTATTTTTTAAATATCTCAATGTTTGTGAACTAAATTGGTAAATGTCTTCACTGGAGTATTGCTGTCATTCGTGAAATTTAAATTAACTTTGGTAAATGAAGCAGTGTTTGATATTCACTGTATATAATAATGCATGTATTCCATTTATAGGTCTGAAAAGTATTCTATTGGATTAAATGGAGGAAGTCGTTGATCTAAATGAAACTTCTGCTTCAAGTACTCGCTTAACGACGTTTGTAGTTCCTAACAAGTGATTGAAAAATAAAGATTACTCTTGCAGAACTATTCTTGAATGAGATTTCTAAATTTTCTTCACTCTTGGACAGTCACTTTTTCTAAGATGGAAGTCCTTGAATCTTAGATGTAAAGAAACATTTTAACTTGATTGTTAATTGTGTTGAAAGTCATTTGAAATAAGTGTAAACCTTCGTTTATTCAAATAAACAAAGATTACATATTATCTCTGAATTACTAATTCAATTGTCGTTCGTTATTTTAGTGGATAAGTGTTTAAATTCCGTGTCCACGCCAGTGCGCATAAACATGCGCGTGGACTTTGGTGGGAACCATATTCGAAGTCCACGCGCATGTTTATGCGCACTGGCGTGGACACGATTATTGCACTGATTAAACACGGTAGAAATTTAACTATAATGCATGTAAGGATTGCATTAAAATAACACTAGATTGGTTGCGCTCACATTTTTATTCTTACACAGCAATATTCTACAGAACTGACTTACAGCTAGTAAAGTGCCCTGTCTTCAAATCAGGAACTCATCTTGATATGCAAACAGTTGTCGACACGTTACGCAACAATTCCATTAAGACCAGAACTTGATTGGCTTCTAAACCATCAGAAACAAGTGATGGTTCGGGAATGGTAAAATCCAATCTCCATCGTAGCGAGGTTTAGTCCTAACAATCCTTTGTTAGAAACTGAATTCGAAAGTCGTCTTCGGGTAGTGCTAACTTAAGACTTGATCCTCTAACTGAAACTTCCACTCTTGAGGCTTCTTGGTCTGAAAAAACACAACTGATGAAATACTCAAACCCCAGGGTAATCTATCCAAAACTACTTTCGATTAAGTATTTTCATGAGAATTTAGACGAGTAAACTCGACACACGAAAGTAGTTTTCAAATTGTTGCAGTCTAAAAGGTCAACATTTCACTATTACATATATAATCACTTTCAATTTATTTTAGTTCTAATAGTAATCTGTCACCTAACCGTTAAAGAGGTCATAACGTTTGTTTGCACCCAGTAAGTCCTGTAAGAGCATGGATGTTGGTGACTGTCCTTATTAGGGATCAAGACGACTTATCCTCTAGGGCTCTTCCACAAAGTCGTTCACCCTTGTAGTGCCGAAGAAATAAGCCGAGTCGGGCATTAGAAAAATATTAATCCAACTATCAAAGTAACGGCAGTATTTACAAGTCCGAGCCAATGTGCGGATCAACGATAATCCCCGATTATCGAAGAAACCGTATTCCCAATGTCTGATCCGAGCTTTAAACTGCTATTTCGAGTGCTACATTGATTCTCCGAAATCAGACGGTTCAACATTCGGCGAGGGTTAACGCATGCGCTGTACCAACTTTTTGCTAAGAGGCAGATCGTGAACAAAACAAAATGGATGACATTTTATTCTCTGCTAAACTACAGTATTTGAACTAAGAATGCTCAAATATTAGGTATGGTTGCCGAGATTGGTACCGAATTTATAAAAATTTATTCGTGCGATGAAACTGGTGATGTTATCAGCTTTCGGGGGGTATTTCAATTAACGTCACACTGGAGCAACTCAACGGGCTATTGGTGACGGTCCGGGATCAATCCCAAAGGGAAAGATCCGAGGACAACACCACGTAATTTTGAACCACGGTCAGATGACGAGGCAACACCTGAGCTGGCACCCCACTCTCCAAACTTCCACACCACGCCAACGTGAGGACATTTGAGGCCATGACAGATTTAACGTGCACCAGCCCCCTTTGTACACGACGGTGTTTGGCTGGATTCGAACTCGCAACCCTTCGGTTGCTAGTCCGTTACTCTTCCAACCGGGCAACCGCGGCCCTCTATCAGCTTTCGGAATCGCTAGGAATAGTTGAGCTAGTTGATTCGTAAACGTGCAGCTGCATTGACCACGGCAGACGCAAATTCATCGCAGAATAAAAATACTTTTGTGGATTTATTACGTATAAAGAAAAACAACAATGTATATTACTGCACTTTGCACCAACACATCAATATTGACGAATACAAAACTAATAGGATTGATTTGTCAAGGGATTGAGTAATTTTTTCTTGCTTAGCTTAAATTTCCATAAAAATTAATCTTAGATTCCTTTACACTTTTATTTCCAAACCCGATTAAAATACACTACTGTTTGTGAAAATTGCAACACCATGAAGGAATCATGCAAATTAAACGAAACTTAAAGGAAATGCAAAACAGGTTAGGATATGCAAATGATTAGAATTACAAAGCGATCACGCATGTGTGGGCCGAGAAACATCCTCTAAACTTCCAAGTGAGCCGTGTATAAAAAGCACTAAAGGTGCGTTAAAATGTGTGTATCGTCGTTTGACTGTTGTAAATGATTGATTAGAAGTCAATATGCCTCGCCAAAAACGCAGTGCCATACGAGCGACTAACGGAGTTCAAACGGGGCCTTATGATCGGCCTCCGTGAGGGTGGACTTTCGTATCGTGAAATCGCCACTCGCACGGAGCGTAATGCCCCAACAGTGATGCATATGGAAGAGATGGACCATGGAGAACCGGACAAGTCGAAACCCTAGCAATGGGCCACGCAATATGACGTCACCACGGGACGACAGACACCTCATCCGTATGGCGGTGACGGACCGTACACCGTCCTCTCGTGCGTTGGCACAACATTGGAGAACGTCTACAGGTGTCATTGTCTGCCCCCACGGTTCGTAGACGTCTGCGCCATGGGCTACGTGCAAGGATTCGCTTACGCAGAATTCCCTTGACGCTGAACCACCTACGCCTCCGGTTACAATGGGCTCACCAACACAGCCAATAGCGTGCTCATTGGCAACAAGTCTTCTCAGATGAGTCCCGCTACAATCTGGTCTAACGATGAACGCGTACTCGTTAGACGCTAGAGGTGTACGATTTCTCCCGGAGTGTCTTATTCAGGGTCATACTGGACGAACGCCTGGCATTATGGTCTGTGGGGACCCTGAACAGCGGGCGCTACATCAGGGAAGTCGTGGAGCCCGAGGTCCTACCCCTCCTGCAACGCATTCCCGGAGCTGTATTTCAGCAAAACAATGCCCGTCTACATGTTGCTCGGAATGTACAAGCCTTCTTCAGTGCACGACAGGTTCCGCTTCTTCCATGGCTTGCACGTTCCCCGGATATGTCGCCATTGAGCCTGTCTGGGATTACATCGGACGGCGACTCGCTCGCACCGCTCGTCGGACAGAGTACGGTTGAACTTTGGCATCAGATAGAGGCCATCTGGAATGCCATTCCTCAGCATGGCATTTAGAATCTATGATTCGATGCCACGACGTGTACAGGCTCTCATCGCTGCGCGTGGCAGTTGCACAAGATATTGATTTTTGGCATTATTTTTGTTTTATTGTTCTGTAAATTTGATCGTTTACTTAAACCACTATAAGTAATACGTGGAATAAATTTCATTTATTTCTGATGAATCTTTCAGTGTTGCAATTTTCAAACAGTAGTGCATGTTCTTACAAATATGCATGAAAAGTATGATTTCAATTGATGAAAAGTATGAAATCACAATTTGGAATCAATTTTGCCGGCGAAGTATTTGGCCAGTATGGAATGTTTAGATTCGGGCGTAAGAAAAAAAATGTAAATAATATCACGTGATCGAGAGATGACGGCAATAGCCAATCACAGCGGGCTTATCCTTTAATCATTGGGATCACTTAATTCCTGGTTTGTAAATACGGTTCTTGGATAATCCGTGGCTTAACCATGACCCGCAGATTTGATGATCCACGGATTAACTCGAGACTTGTGAATACGGCCGTAAATGTATTAACGTTTGGTTGGTTTGGGTTTAATGGCGCAAGGTTTGATAGAGCCAAACGAAAGATTATCAACTCAATAAAAATAGTTAAAAACACACAGAAAAAGTAATAAGTGATACTCTAGGACTCATGTATGTTATAAGCATGGAACTATATTTAAAACTTTCAAACGGATGAAAACCAATAAATTAAAGAATGGAATTTTTTCAACTTAACAGTTTACAAACTTTAAAATATGATACTAATTTAAAAGATGATAGTGAAAATTTCAAATGGAATTAAAAAGACAATTCCATGTAGTCACGGGAAAAAAACGAACCGCCCCTCCCTTTATTTCGAGCACTATTCATAGAGCAAATTCAAAGATCATTCAATAGGGAATAACGTCCTCTACAAATTCAAATGCAAAAACATTGAATAAGGGGCCGTCTTCATATCAAATTTTGCATAAACAACAAAATTTCCAATGGTAACACTGTGTTTTGATGCCTTAATCACATTCTATATTGTCAGATTAGTCTAAATATGAAATTTCACGAATTTACTACCGTTTCTTTCAGGGGATATTCAATGTGAAAGCAGTTGTCCATCTTAGGGATCATCTCCACATTGAAAGTAGCTATACATAGATCGAGATTATTTGTAGCTAATCAGGAACTGTTCATTTGTTGCTTGACTTAAAGATTACAATAAACCTTACCTCTCCTGATGGGTGTTTCGACAAGGTATCACATCATTAGCAAAATCGACCACATCTGGATGGACGAGAAATTTGGAAAGAAAGATAATCAATATTTACTGTTTAATTTCACTGTCAACTTCAATTTTTAACAGCTAATGATATCTTAAATTTATTCAGTAACTATTAAACAAGCTTTTCATAATTAATAACTGTTATTACAAGTTAGCAATAGCCGTTAAGACTTCGTAAAAACAAAAACAGTTTTTCCCCATCTCTACAACTAGATTGACCATTGTTCAACTGTACCACACATGACAGATAGAAGGCAATAATTACATAAATGATATTTCCAAACATTTTTAAAAATATACAATTCCTCAGGTTTGTCAATTTTTTTCAACTTTTGGATGCCCCAAAATCATCCTAGTAGCGAAAATTTAAGTGTAGCGCAAAAACTATCCAGAAGAGCTGAATTTTTTAATGGTAATATTAAGTCTGACTCGATCGCTGTCAAAATATATCAAGGTTCCTATTCATAATTTTTTCGAATATTAATTTAATAATTCAAATTGAAACTAGAAATTATTTAAAAGCTAAAACATTAGGTGCATTTTGTTTGGGTACCTTAATAGCAACATGCTACAAAGTATCAGCGCTATAGGAATATTAATTTAGGAAGATATTCATAAGTTTGGGAAAATGATTTAACATTAGAAGTTCCAAACTTTCTGTATTCATGAATGACATAAACTTGGCATCTGAAGTTAAATTATGACATGGATTCGAAATTTTGTATCAAAATAGGGGTTGCTATTGGAAATTATGAAGTTGGTGCTCAATTTAATATGAAGATGGCCCCTTATGCAAATTTGATGCAAATGAATTTATAGACGTTATTCCTTGTCGAATAACCTTTGAATTTGCTCTACTGTTGAAATTGTTTGAATGAAGGTAGGTTCGTTTTTCCCGATTGTACATCAATAAAATGTGGATGGAATTTTCCCATCCAAATATTAACGCTTGGAGTATAAATAACCTTATCCAAGTTTTAAAAGGGACAGTTCGAAATTACGCTATTCTTATAATCCAATGTATTTTCTAGTTTTCTAAATTCTTGTTTCATTTGAGTAAAAAACGAATCAATCTGAATAGTCCAAAACTGCTATGAACAATTCAAAACAGTCGGATTTACAAGAGCTAAGATCGAAAATCTATGAATATTTTACTTCTGAATAGATTGGTTGGTTTTAGGGTTTTATGGCGGAAAGGCCATATTTGGCCATGCTGCGCCAGACACAAGACATACAATATCAAGTAATACACACACAATGAAAGTTTTACTGACAAAGAAATACACCCAGGGAGGAATGCACCCCACAGGAATCGAACCTGCGCCGTCTACAACTCGAAACTTCTGAATAGGAAGTTTGTTGAGTGTTTCTTTATTAAATATTTATATAGATCAGTCTTTTTAATTGTTCAGTCAGATTCCTTTTACCTAAACGTAAATATCAGCGGATCCTTTGTACAAAAAATTGCTTTTGAAAGTACTGCATTTAGATAATTGCTTTAATTAAACTACATATTACAATTACTATAATTTTAGTAGTAATAATTAATATAATTACATTTTAATTTCAAAGATTACATGTGTTGGATTTTTCTATAAATTTTACATTTTAAGTCATGGGAAGAATAAGCTTGCTTTAACATTTCTTTAAATCGGTGCACATTTTGAAAAATGTTATTAGCATTTCCTTCTCAACGTATAATTGCGATTTGTATTTAGGTTTGATATTGCCACTAAGGTTTGATATAATCACACAAGTAGAATGTCGCCAAAAGAATCAAAACTAGTCATCTTCAGTTTTTCAAGGCTTGCGTCTTAGTTTTATCTACCTGATTATCCCGAAAGTGATATCAACCAACTACATACCTTCATAATTAAACGTTATTTTTATGTAAAAAGTATATTCCATAGCAAAGGATCTAAAATGTTTTCTTGAATTTACAGCACGGTACATCTAATCTATCTAGCGGAATAACACAGCTCTAACAAACTACGACTCTTAAAACAGCAAAGTTGGTTGGGTTTCATAGTGCAGGAGCCATATTTGTCCATTCTGAGTCAACACAAGACAAACATATAATGGACATACATAGTTTGGTTGGGGTTTTTATGGCACAAGGGCCATATTTGGCCATACACACAATGAAAATTTAACTGACACAGAAGAGAGAAATACACGCAGGGAGACTACATCTTGTGAAAACGAAGGTACGGAAGCGTTAGGACACTTGTATTAAATTAGTGGTATTTTTCGGTTATCTCCGATAAAATTTTTCTTGGCGATTGTTTGGTGACAAGAGACTTCCTCACTCAAAACAAGATGGCAGCACAAGTAAATTTGTAAATTTGCGCCAATTGAATTTACTAGTGCTGCCATCTATCGATGCTTTATCAGATTTATTTAAGGATGTAGCCAATGCATACTACGAAACAAATTGCACTTTCGCTTCTATTGTTATGTTCACATGCCATTGGCATCATGGGGATTGGCATATATTTCATAGGTAAATAATTTTAGATGCAAGGAATTTTCTTATCACCTGCATGGAAGCATTTCATGAAAGTTATTTGAGATGTTTGGCAAAATTTGGTCAATAATTAGATACAAATAATAATGCATCAGAAAATTTTCGAAAGATTTAGATTGGAATTAGACTAAAGCAGCAAGTAAACAAGCAACCTAAAACATACTTTATTCATCTGTAAATTTGTATAATTACTATACATAATTATGTTTTGTTTTCGTTGTTATACCGTAATTATAATTTTGGAAATTGTTCTACAAATATGAACAATGATCCAACACGATTACCATCGTGATGCTGAATTATAAATTACGAAAAGTAACTAGTTTTTTGATAGTTAAATAAAAATTGCATTTAGTTACTTTGAAATAACCAAAGCATCGAGAGATGGCAGCACAAGTAAATGCCAATGTCTGGTCGCCAAACAATTCGCCAAGAAAATGAATGGAGATAACCGTAAAGGATTTAAAACACTTAAGGATAAAATTAATGTTTTTATGGGCCTAATTTACGTTCGAAAACCTCTGAATCTATTTGACATTTGTTTCAAGTGTGATTTTTCATAAATTATTGGTTCTATTTTTCTCATTCTGCAAGAGTTATTCTCAAAGTTAATTTACTTGGAAGTTTTAGATGTTTATTCAAAATTACAAATTCCGAATATTTTCAATAGGATTGAAGTCGACTTGGTACTGGAGTTTTGATGAATTGGAGTTTGAAGGTTTAATATTTCACAAATAGACATCTGTATCATTGTTATTCTGATAGTTTAGAAATTGAAACATGCAATTTTTGAGCACTTCCTTAAATTTTCATTCAGATAATTTAAATACAAATTTGACCTTTATAATCAAATGTCGATTTCCAACACCAAGAAAGCACTCGTACAGCCCCAGGCAAATCTATCCTCACCATGTTTTATTGTCGGAGAAAAGTTCAGTTTTAGTTCAGTATTGGTCTTTAACACAATCTGCTTTCCACCACCTTTAAAATGTTGAAATTAGATTCATCTACAAATGTAACTGAGTTACTAAATTCTTGAAGCTGATTACCGTTAGGTCCTAGGAATTTTTTCTCTCGATCCTCGGAAGACCATAGAAGTCGAATTTTCTAACAATTTTAGTAGTCCTTAAAATGTCTTGAGCTTCAAAAATGAATTTCGCGTCTAGTCTTAAGGATATAACGAATATTCTTGCTAATACATCTCAAGTTCTGACCAAATTTAGATGTCCTGGTCATGACTTATTTTCAATAAAATTTGTCTTCTGATACTTGAAAATTACATTATGAATAGTAATTTATTTGCAACTGTAGAGTAACGGATTAGCAACCCGAGGATTGCGAGTTCGAATCCAAACAAAGATCGTCGTGTACAAGGGGGATGGTTCACGTTAAATCTGTCGCGGTCTCAAATGTCCTCACGCTGTCATGGTGTGGCAGTTTGGAGAGTAGGGTGCCAGCTCAGGAGTGACCTCGTCATCTGACCGCGGTTCAGTGGTGTCCTCGATCTTTCCCTTTGGGTTTGATCCCTGACCGTCGCCAATAGCCCGTTGTGTAAATCCAGTGCGACGTTAATTAAATATCTACCTACCTTTGGAAGAAACTGGATTCGAAAGGTTGTGAGCATGGTAACAGAAAAGGTCGATCCACTGACGACTTCCTGATGCTTTCTAGTTTTTGATGAAATACTTCACAACCAGGGTGTAGATGTTCCAGTCACCTATCTGGTAGGAAAAGAATTAGACAATTTAATCAAGAATTCTGTCACGTATTTTTCACGAGAATTTTACTTAACGAAAGTAGTTTTTAAATCACTGCAGTCTTAATATTAAGTAAAAAACAACAACGCATTCAAAATTTTTAATCTATTTAGTTCCATTCTAAAATTAATCTAAACATTAAGTTCTATTAAAGATATTAACCACATTTGAGTAAACCTTATCTATAATTTAAAAATGGAGTTTGAAATTGCTCTATTAATCCCGTATGTATAAAATATTTTCCGAATTCTTGTTCCATTTTTGAATAAAGAATGAACCAGATCTAAATGCAATCTAAAATTGTTACGAGCATTTTAACGTCTTTTGAGAAAACCTCCACGAAAAAGCGGGCAACTCAAAAAGTAAATTTTACAAGATCGAAAATCTTTATGAACATTTTACTGATCAATATAAAGTTTGAATTTTTGTTAAGGTTTTCGAATCATAAAAGTCCATTTGATTCAATTTCCACCAAAATGTGTCAAAGTTGCTATTCATATATTTTCGAATATTAATTTCATAATTCATCACAACTAAAAATTATGTATGCATATTTTACAACTAAAATTTATCTCAAAAAATAAACTTTAAGTAGATCTTGTGCTTAGGTTTTTCAATAGTAACATAATATACAAGTCAGCATAATAGGGAAGATTTATATGAATAAGTGGAAAATTAAATTAACATAGGAACTCAAAACTTAGCAAATTCATATCACAAACACGACTTTACAAAATTTTAAGCTTGGTATGCAACTAAATAGTGACATTAATAAAGTGTTTACGCTAGAAACATGTATAATAGTGGAAACAAACATACACATGTGTTAACTACTAAGCATTTTAGTAAAATACTTATGAATAAACACGAAGTGTTAGTGGAGCACCAATACCAGGGTATTTTTCTCTTGGCACAAGCGGTATTTGGACTTTAAAGTAATAAGTGCATATATAAAACTCATTACAGTTGAAAGTAGTTGAAGCACTAACACGGCCCAACAAAAAATTTCCAGCTACAATAAAATTTTAGTTACCTGCTTCTTTAGAGTGATTTCAATTTTTTGTCATTAAACCAATACAAATAGTAATGGTCAACTAAGCTAAGTAGGCAGAATAGATCATGTGCCACCAGATGGCGCTTTAACCCAGTATTACGTAATGCAGTCACGTGGCTAACTAAAACGTTATACAAAACTTGCCTCGAGTAGGTAGCTGAATTAACGTCACACGGGTCCAACACAGCGGTCTATTGGCGGCGATCCGGAACCAAACTCGAAGAGAAAGGTCCGAGGCCAATACCACGAAATTTTGAACCAAGGTCATATGACCAGAGGTGTCCTATGATCTTTCCCTTCGCGATGGATCCCGGACCGTTTCCAATAGACCGTTGTGTTGCTCTGTGTGTGACGTTAATTAAAATAAATACCTACCTATTCAGACCGTTGGCAATAGCTCGTCGTCGTCCAGTGCGACGTAAATTTAACTATTGCCTTCGATTTGCCACAGTTGAAGGTAATTGGTAGGTAGTTAAATTTACATCGCACTGGAGCAACTCAAAGGGCTATTGGCGACGGTCCGAGATCAAGTCCGAAGGGAAAGGTTCGAGAACACCACGTAATTTTGAATCACGGTCAGAAGTCGAGGCAAAACCTGAGCTGGCACCCCATTCTCCAAACTTCCACATCACGCCAACGTGAGGACATTTGAGGCCACGACGGATTTAACGTCCACCAGCCCCCTTTGTACACGGTCTTTGGCTAATCCGTTACTCTTCCAACCGGGCTGCCGCGGTCCTGGAAAGTATTTTTTAAAAAATATATCAATGGTAAGTGTAAACAAATAGGAGTAAACATATTAGTAAAGGGTACGGGGAGTTAAATATGAAATTAAAAAGAAATTATGGGATTGATTCAATATGAAATTTGAAAAATTTAAATATTGTGTTTGCACTTACCTCTCCTCATCCTTTTATTTGCAATGATGAAAGTAGAAATTACAAAAACCTCATTTGTGTCTTATAAGAAATACTGCTGTTTCAACATTGGAAAATTCAAAATATCAAAATGAGAGTGAAGTAAATAAATTATGCATTTGTCAGAATCGCTTTGCAATTTGATTCCTGAAAGTGTTTTGCTTTCCTAGTTTTATCGAATTTAATTTTATGAGATTGAAATTAATCATAGAATATATTTTGGTTCTATAATCTATTAGGTGCTCTGTACACCAATAGATGGCGCCCCTTGTATCAACAGCATTTTCCGTTCGGGTTTCTATTTCGTTTCGTTTAACAAGCAGTTGTCCTTTTCAAACTAAAAAACATAATTTAAATGTTTGACAGATCTTATAAATTATTAAGATTTATGTTGTAATTTGGGGATTGGACTCTGATGTTCCAGTTCTCCGCCAACTCTTTCAATTAAATTTTACGATTTTTCATTCTTCAGTATTTATGGGGTGGGGGGTAGGGGTATATTTATTAACGTCACACTGGAGCAACACAACGGGCTATTGGTGACGGTCCGGGATCAATCCCAAAGGGAAAGATCCGAGGACAGCACCACGTAATTTTGAACCACGGTCAGATGACGAGGCAACACCTGAGCTGGCACCCCACTCTCCAAACTTCCACACCACGCCAACGTGAGGACATTTGAGGCCACGACAGATTTAACGTGCACCAGCCCCCTTTGTACACGACGGTGTTTGGCTGGATTCGAACTCGCAACCCTTCGGTTGCTAGTCCGTTACTCTTCCAACCGGGCCACCGCGGCCCTTCAGTATTTATGATAAACAGTTCTTTGGAAATTCTATGAATATTTTTCAACGACTTATTACAATTTGAAAACATTACTAATTCAACAACTATCACTTCAGAGAAAAATATTTTATTTACGAGACGGAAAATTAACTTTATTTGACATAATTTTTAAAATCTTAAAAGTTGTTAATTCCCATTAAAGTGAGATGTTTTGAATACTAAGCTTCAAAATTTCAATTGCTTCAAAAATCGAAACAGGATGCAGAAAATTTAAGACGTAAAATTGATTTTACGAATATTTGATTGTACTAAACCTATTCTCTCATTTATTGGAACAATGAATCTCTGTCATATTTTACGATCTACATTTGACATCGCAATACACAATACTTGAGCATATTTCCAAATTGGAGATAAATTTAAAGAAAATTATTCGCTCATTCATAAATGCCAACAAACAATTTAAAATCAATAATTATATTGTTTCTCAGAAAGAGGACTTGAACATAGTAAAACACAATCAAAAGCTTGTGAAGTAAATAAGTACACTGCTGGCCACCGTAAATGCAACACCCTGAAGGAAGCATGCAAATAATATGAAATTTACAACATGCATTAGCGGAGGTGAGATATGCAAATGATTAGAATTTCAGCGCAGACGCACATCACGCGCACCTGTGGCGCCACTTCAAAGCGCTATTTAAGGCTTGGAGATTTCGACGATTTCAAGTACGGCAATTGTGTTTTTCTTGTGGTTTTTTCAAAAGAACGATCAATTATGCCTCGTAGAAAACAGCGATCATCTTTTGATCAAGTATCCGAGTTCGACAGAGGAAGGATAGTGGCCTACCGAGATTGTGGATTATCTTTCTGGGAAATCGGTAGTCGTGTTGGACGAAACCAAACAACTGTAATGCGGATATGTGATCGTTGGATGCAGGAGGGTACGACGGACCGACGTGTTCGATCGCATCCACCTCAGTGCACCACTTCACGTGATGACAGGCATATTGTGCGTATGGCAGTGACGGATCGCTCAGCCACATCACGAACCATAGCACAGCACATTCAGTCTGTACCGCATCATCCAGTGTCTGCGCGTACCATTCGACGCCGTTTACAGCAGAGTGGTCTGTCCGCAAGACGTCCATTGCTTCGTCTACCCTTGACGCAGAACCACAGACGTTTCCGCCGCCAATGGTGCGATGAAAGAAGGATGTGGACGGCAGAATGGAATGAAATTGTCTTTACTGACGAGTCAGCTTCTGTCTGCAACACCACGATGGTCGGATTCGAGTCTGGAGACACCGTGGAGAGGATGCTGAACAGCTGCGTTATGCACCGCCACACTGGTCCTGCACCGGGTATTATGGTATGGGGCGGTATTGGATATCACTCTCGCACTCCTCTAGTACGCATTGCCGGTACTTTAAACAGCCAGCGCTACATCTCCGAGGTGTTGGAGCCAGTTGTCCTTCCTTACCTTCAGGGTTTGCCCACAGCCATATTTCAACAGGATAATGCGCGACCACACGTGGCACGCATTGTCCAAGGGTTCTTCGTCAATCGCCAGATTGAATTGCTTCCCTGGCCAGCTCGCTCTCCGGATCTTTCGCCGATAGAAAACATGTGGTCCATGGTTGCTCAACGATTGACCCAGAATACATCCCCAGCTGCCACACCAGATCAACTTTGGCAACGTGTGGAAGCTGCTTGGTCTGCTGTACCCCAAGAACACATCCAAAGTCTCTTTGAATCAATGCCGAGGCGTGTGGCAGCGGTGATCTCCAACAATGGCGGCTACTCTGGCTACTGATTTTGGCAGGAACCACACTTCACAGAAGCCTATAAATTTAATCATTTGATATTTGGTCAACATGTTATCTACAAAATAAATTTTGTTGTGATATCTCTTGTCTTTCTTGGTGTTGCAATTTGGGTGGCCAGCAGTGTATATAGCTGATTTAAAGAGGATAGCTATATATATATATATATATATATATATATATATATATATATATATATATTATCACATAAATAATTCAAGGGAAAATTATCAATAAGGGATACTGTTTTAAATTGATACTTGTATGTATTACTTAAACAGCGAGTGCTAACAAAACCATATTATTTTATTCTAATTAGTTCTAAATTACTAGGTACACAACACATTTTGAAGTACCCAAATATCAGAATCAAACTCTGATTAGGACGACACTGAAACAAACATACTCATGTCGAAATTTATCTTTACATACCCAAATATATTCCATGAAACATCCAATCGATGTAATCCATTTTTGCAGGGAATGTGTGAAAGACAAGCCTAATTAGCATTATCCAATCAAGTGATCAAACGGTTTCTGATATGCAAATCAAGGCGTTATGTCATCCAACGGTGAATCAAGTGCTTTGCGCAAAGTGAATATCTGAGTGAATTTCTGCAAGTGTTTGATTTCAGTGTAAGGACTCAAAACGGTTTGTTATGGCTTCGAAGTATCATTTGGAAAAATCTGTGAATTGGCGAATTATCGGCCGTTTAGAAGCAGGGCAGACAATCATGGAAGCAGCGAGATGTGTGAATATTTCAAGACAGTCTCTATGCTATGGAAACAATTTCAGAACTCTGGAACTGTTGTAAGGAGGCCTGGATAAGGTCGTAAACGAATAACTGCTTCTCAAGATCGATATCTGGCAATAACAGCCCGTCGTAACAGGAAGTCTACTGCTTGGCAGTTAAGTTCAGAGGTTGCAGCCGCCACTGGAACTGTTGTATCACGGCAAACTGCATACAGAAGGCTTAATGAGCAAGGCCTTTATCCCAGAAAGCCAAGGGTATGTGTTTCACTGTCTTCACAAGAGGGATCACTTTAATTGGTGCAAAGAACGTCAGAACTGGAGTGAACACCAATGGACACATGTTCTCTTTACTGATGAGTCGAGATTTAGTTTAAATTCTGATTCTAAACGTGTTTACATCTGGAGGGAGTCGGGAACGCGAAATCTTCCTTCGAACATTATGGAACGTGACCGTTTCGGTAGTGCAGGTGTGATGGTATGGGGAGGAATAATGATCGATGAACGTATGCCTCAACACGTTTTCAACAGCGGATCTGTGACCGGCCAGAGATATAGGGATGAGGTCTTAGAACCTTATGCAAGACTTTTCAGGTGCACATGAATGACTTTTTATTTATGGACGATAATGCTCGTCCACAGCGAGCAAACCTCGTTGACGAATTCCTTGAAAAAACAGCCATTGAGTGAATACCGTGGCCAGCAAAATCTCCTGATCTGAACCCGATAGAGAACTTATGGGACTACCTTGGAAAAGCAGTTGCACTGAGACATCCTCCGCCTAGAGTATAAATCCCCTGAAGACCGCACTGCTGGAGGAGTGGAACTCAATTCCCCAAAATGTGGTTAGCATTATTGCCAGCATTAAAACACGTTGTGATATGTGTGTACACGTCAGGGGAGATCACATTCCATGTTAAATTCATAAGCCTTAATTTTTTTCGGAGTTATTCTTTTTTTCTGAACTCTGTCACATACAGGTATTATTGCCATTTTTATTGTTTCATGCTAGTTTTATATCATATGTAGTGCTCTTAATTTTTTCCTTTGTATTTATGTGCTATGATGCTATGAATCATTTCACACAAATTCATAAAATTAGTTGTTTCTGAGAAATCCGTGATTTTATGCACGTAAAGATAATTTTCGACATGAGTGTACAAATGTTATTTTTTGTCGTGAATTTAACCCTCCAATTGGTTTCGAGGAGATATGTAATCCATCAAGATCTGACCAATTTTGATAATGACGAGATATCTCAAGATATTGCCGATTTTTTTTGAGATTAAGATCGGGTCGTTTTTCTTCTGACTTGATATCTCCATCAAGATTTGGTCAGTTTTTGCTAATGACGAGATACCTCGTAGAGACAACCACCAGGGGTTAATATCAAACAACCTGTTGGAGTAGGTTGTAAAGCATGGGGTGAAAGAATGTTGCTAAGGGGCCACAGAACACTAATGATTGAGGAAATGAATTAATCAATTCCATTATGACATTGGTTGAAACGGGTAAGGTGTTAATAAGCTTAGAATAAATTGGACATTTATCTTGTTTGATTTTATAGAAGAAAAATCTTATACATTAAAAATATTTTAAATTTAGCCCAAGCAAATATTGTACCAAAACTTACTTTTACTTACATTGTAGTTATACATGTCGTGTACGTTAAATGTGTCGTGGCCTCAAATGTCCTCGAGTTGGTGTGGCGTGGAAGTTTGGAGAGTGGGGTGCCATCTCAGGTGTTGATATCATCTCACCGTGGTCCAAAATTACGAGGTGCAGTCCTCTGATCTTTCCCTTCGGGGTTGCCAATAGGACGTTGTGTTGCTCCAGTGCGATGTTAATTTAAACTCTTTGAGGCACTTTTTTAAAAATGAAACCCAAGTTGCACAGAATTATTTATTCACTTATTCAGCTTCAAAATTAGTATAACATCAAATAGCATGTTTTATTATAAAACGATTTATTCACTCAATAAATTTTTACGAAAAAACCATTTACCGTTACTGAAGACAAATTCAGAGCACCACACAATTCGCCTACCTTAATCACAAGTGTCAATTTAATAATGCTTTTTGATGTGTAAATTTTTGTTTTCAATTTACACATTTAGCGTTAGTTTATAACATTGCCAACTCAATGAAAAACTTTAAATAAAATATTAAACTGAATGGTATATATTTTTGGTATTTTTTAATTACCTTCGCACTGGAGCAACGCAACGGATTATCGGTCCAGGATCCATCCCGAAGGGAGATTCAAGGACACCACGTAATTTTGAACCACGGTCAGATGACGAGGTCACACCTTAGCTGGCACTCCTCTCCAAATTTCCACACCACCCCAACGTGAAGACATTTGTGGCCACGACAGATTTAACATGCACCAGAGCTTTGTACACCGTCTTTGGTTGGATTCGAACTCGCAACCCTCCGGTTGCTGATCCGTTGCTCTTCCAACCGGGCTATTAAACTGCATGACTGAGTAATTTAAACTTTTTGAGGTAGGTTAAAAAATATCCTACCATGCATAAAAAGTTAAACAAAAGGTGGTTAACCCACCTAACCCGAGTTAATAGTAGCAGTGAAATATTTGCCATCAGAATAAGAGATGTAGAATGAATTGGAAACGAGGGCGATTCTCATGCGAGGCAAAGCAGACCACTCAGGAAAATGAGAAAAACTGCAAAGGTTGCAAGAACTTGCAGCTAATTTTCAGACATTTGCATAATAGTACTGTTTACGAAATAAATCATCGAGGGTAGGAACGTGTAGAATTTTTATAAGGAAATGAGCTCAAATTTTTCACATTTTAGAGGTCAATATTTCACGCTTTATTTACTATTCGCTAGTCATCTGACCGTGGTTCAAAATTACGTGGCGTTGACCTCGGATCTTTCCCTCAACTTGATCCCGGACCGTCGCCAAAAGCCCGTTGTGTTGCACCCAGTGTGACGTTAAGTGTGACCTATTTCTATTCGCGTTGTTTTTAAGTATTTGTGCCAAACACCAGCCTAGACTAGATTTGAAGAATGAAATATGTAATTTTTTTACAATTATATATTTCATAACCACGAAAATTCATGTAAAAATATCAAAACTTTGGTCTGATGAAATAAGAATTCTATTTCAGATAAGTTTCCTAATTTTTATTGTACGATAAATTACATTTGTCATTGTAGGATGCTTTTGGGTTCATTGGCTATCAAAAAGTTACTGGTACAAAAAGTATTTTTCTCTTAAGATTTTGGGTACACCCCTGGGCACCACTATGCGGCGGAGGTTCGATTCATCCCTAGGTGTATTTCTGTGTATTCTTGTATCAGTAAAATTTTCCTTGTGTGTTTATTCATTGCTTTACGTAATTTATCTTGTGCTTGACCTAACTGGGTCTAAAATGGTGCTACTCCGTAAAACCCATCTCAGCCAAACATGGTAACCATTGCAGTTTATAGACTAAATTGGTATGAGCCGTAGTGACGTACCAAAATCTGACAATCTGGCTAAAACTGGGAATAAATCACGATGATAAACTTTTCTATTTAAAAAGCCATTTACTTGGCATTGTTTGGCGCAGCTTGGTCAAATACGGCCTCTTGCTCCATAAAACCCAACCCAAATATTTCATAACGTTGTATTTTTTTTACTTAATTGGGCTAATGAGCCGTAGTGACGTACCAAAATCTGACTAAAATTGGGTTGGTTTTGGGGTTTTATGGCGCATGGACCATATTTGGCCATGCTACACACAAGACACAATGAAGTTTATATTGACACAGAAGAGAAATACACCCAGGGAGGAATGCACCTTAAAGGAATCGAACTTGCGCCGCCTACAAGTGGGCACACCCACTGAGCCACAACGGCCCCCCAGACGTCGTCCTCAGAACTTCCCTTCGGGTTAGATCCCAGATAGTCGCCAATACCCCGATGTGTTGCTCCAGTGCGACGTTAATTAAAATACCTGCCTTCCAACCGGGCTACCGTGACCCCCTTAACATTAAAAGGTATGGCATTAATTAACGTCGCACTAGAGCAACCACAACGGGCTATTCAACATTAAAAGAGCGTTATTCAACGCGCGTGCACTTTTATAATCGAAATCTACTTTTTCATTTGTACTCTTCGTAACACCGCCAGTTAGAGATATTCATTTTCAATTCATTACCCAAAGTCTCCGAAAGGTGCCGAGAGTGGCGATAAATCATTTTCACATTGAATGTCGCCCGCGATTTGATGTAATAAGAGTGACGAGTCGCAGCGCACTTGCAGATTAAACTCACCCGTGGTCTATGGATTTCGTGCTCCGGAGCCCGTTGATAGATTGCGTTTCGATGTTGCGCAAAGTCCCTTCCTTGCATCCGCTAGTTATTAATGGAAGTTCGTTGCGGAGGACTTTCCCCGTTCGAGCTTAATGAAGCAGTGGTAAAAAATCGCTATCCGCATTTAAAGTTCAACTTTGGCTTAGGAATATTGACGGGTACGGACCTGTTTTTAGACGGAAGGATAAAGGAAATAAACGAGAAAAGCGATCGCTTTTCTGAAAATCGCGTGATAGGGAAGAAAATAACGCCGAAAACTTAAAGGGGTCCACGATGGGGCATCCCCTGAAATTTAATATTAAAATTCTATGAAGGCCAAAAGGGAAGCGCTACTTGATTTTAGTTGTGTAATTCAGCGATTAAACGTAATGTGCAAATCATGCCCGAAAACAGCCCAACTTGGAAGCAATGCAGTCGTGTAATTGGTTATTTAAAAACCAAGCACTCGCATTTTGAAATCCATTTATTAAGGATAAGCTAAATTGATTACAAATGAAATATGTACAATGATTCAATGCTATAAAGTGCGAAAAGTACCGATATTCTAGTTAGCACTCTTTAAATCAAGCTCGCTTTAATTTTAGAGTTTCCAGGACGCACGCTCCAACCAATCAGGAGATCGCTTTCAGAATACTAATACTATTTGCATACTATAAGAAAGGGGAAAGGCTTTCGCCTCTTGCCTCACATCCCCTTAAAAACAACTGAAGATGGTGTTTATCAGGCTCCACGCAGATATCAAAGAGAAGAAAAAATTTGGAAAAATGCTGATTAACATCATTCGAACTACAAAAACACAATATCAAAATTACTCAATTTACAGAAACACAACATAAAAATTCAAATGTTATCACAATAGACCTGTTCTGGCAAGCTTCTCACGTTGCTCTGACAAAGTTCAAATCTTACGACCATCATTCAACTACAAAGGAAATTATTGACATTTGTTAAAACTCACTTCAAAAACATTTATGGAAACTGTTTCGTCCAATTCTCATCACAATGCACTTCAAGCATGAACATTCAATAAGTAGGACATTTTTACTGTCTAAAGATTCACTTCAAATAGGAAAACAACTTTTTCACATTATGCATTACAAGTACCAACGTTCAAAATTCAATACAAATGACTTTTACTGTGTCCATAAATTCACTTCACATGAAAACATAAAATCATTGTGATACAACATCACGGAAACTAAACTCTTAAAGCTTCTCACACCCTTTATGAATGGAACTAGATACATGGGGCATGATTTTTCATACCAAGGATGGTTCCAAAAATATCACCAGAATTTAAAGTAGGATATCATCCCAAATATAACAATCGTTGTAAAAATTACAAATATTTCTCAAATTTATGTATTATATTGATACAAAAACCATAAAAATGGAGTAAGTTTCTTTATCAGTTAATTTTGTAACACTAAACACTGTAGAGAAAGTCTTAGTATTTCACATTGGCTAATCTGAAGTCCTCTGTTGGATAAAAATATCTAAGTTTTGATGCATGAACAATATTTGATTCTTGTTGATTACCTCTTATTGGATTATTTCAAAACTTACTTCAGGCAATTTTTTTAAAATTGTATAGGGACCAGAAAAGGGGAAGACAGTTTTCTAGTGTTAGGGTACTGAAATTCTTCCAACATTACTAAGTCACCTTTAACAGTAAAGGCGAGAAATAGGTTTCACCTCATTTTATTTTTACTGTGGCTTTCTTCAGTACGCTCTTTAGAAATTTGCCTAGCTTCATTAACCGGAGGATAAACTTGTTGATCTACGAGGAATATCACATGGAACTTTACCATACATTAAATAGGCAGGAGAAGTTACCAAATGTGGAGTATTATTACTCTTGCGTGACCTGTTCTAAAAGCTTAGCCCAGGGTATCTTTGTAGATGAATTAAAGACCTTACATGGTTAAATGGGCGACTATGGTTTGATTAACTCTCACTTTCCATTTGTTTGGGGATGAGCAGAAGTTAATTGTTTAACGCTATGGTTTCTGAGAAATCGACGAAATCTTCAGCAGTAAAAGCTACATTTCTATCACTTGGGTATTTGCTGCTGAAAAATTTGTCTTAAGCAGTTAGTATAAGTTTCAGTAGTAACACTTTTAGAAGGAAAAGTCCATATATAGAGTTGCATGGTCAATGATAATATGAAGATACTTTTTGTCGAGTTATAATTAAATACACCAACAGTATCAATAGCTAGTAATTCAAAAGGTTCTGACGAAGGTGGCATAGCCTGCAACAGTCCAAACTTTTTCTGATGCGACTTTGTTTAATTGGAAAATTTCACAAAGTTTAACAAAAATACCGATATCTTTAATATCCTTCCAATATTGAGTAGAAATTAAATTTAACATCTTTTTAGTTCCTGGGTGACCAAAATCTTATCGAGTTTTTCTATTAATTCCAGTCTTAAGGAAATTGGGACAACAATTTTGACAATACCTTTTTTACTTATGGAATCATTAACTTTTAAATTTAGAATTATTCACACTATCCAATTCTTGATGTTCAATTAATTTTCCTTTTTATAGTAAATGTCTGAATTGCAATGTGATGGGAAATAGGGTTTCTAGAAAGCATATCAGCTTCAGTTAGAACAGCCTTTCTTATATTTAATTTCATAATTAAAGATTGAAAGTTTTAAAGACCATCTGAAAAGTACCAGTTAAATGTTTTACATTCTTTAGCCAAACAAGAGCAGTATGATCAGTATATATTGTGAAGTTACTACCATGAAGATGATATTTATCTAAAGCATCCACAATCGCCAAACACTCCAACTCAGTAATAGCAGTTTTTCTCGTGCGTTCTCAGTTATTGAGAATGGAAAGTAATTGGATGTTGTGAACCTTCAGGGTGCTCTTGCTTTAACATAGCTCCCACACTTCCCTGGGATGCATCACCAATACCAAATGACACTTATAATTAGGATTAAACAATGACAAAACTGGGTTAGAAATTAAAGCATCTTTCAATTTTTAATATGCTGTTTGACAATCTTCACTCCAATGCCATTTTTCTTCTTTTTAAGCAACTTATTAAGTGGCACTAAGTTTCGCATAATTTTTGATGAGTTTATGATAAATAGTAATACTTCTGAGAAAACATTGCAATTTTTTCATTTTTAGGGAGATTTAATTTTCTTATGACTTCGATATTACCGTTACTTGGATAACATGGTCCCTGTGACACCTTATACCCTAAAATTTTGACTAGTTTGAGCAAATTGACGTTTAGACGTTTTTTAGTTTTCTTTTTCTTTTTCATAAATAAAAAGGAAATATTCAACATCTCATTGAAATTAAGTTATCTGAAAATACAATATCAAAATAGTTTAACGCATAGTTAACTCGATACTTGTTCAAAATTTGTCTGAGCTCTGAAAAATTGCCGGACTGTATTTCCAGCCAAAAGGTAATCTAAGCCATTCATACAATCCCTGTTGACAAGTAAATGCGAATTTTTCAGCATCCTCATGTGAGAAAAGGTTTTTAACAAGGTATCAAGATTTTCCTCTCCAACGATCTGTGGTATTTTTCCTCCACAGAAGTTGTGGGTTTGTCTAACTGGGAGATAATATTCCCACCAGTTAGCTTCCTATTTTCCTTATCAAGTTCTCTCAGACTCCTGTTCAGAATCACCAGTTACTCAAGCTCATGGACATATTGGTATATTACAAACTAAAAGTGACAATTTCACCATGTTGATAAACATTACTAGATTGGATATTAAATCTAATTCGAACAATTTCATGCGAGAGAAAGACAATAATTAATTGCAGTAGGGATTATAAACATATCAATAACTTTACACAATTTACCAATAGTAACCAAGACATATGCTAATTGTACTTTTGACTCCAGCAGTTTGTTGTAGTGTAATTCCATTTTCTAATGATTTTAGTTCATATTATGTTATTTAGAAATTTCTCTGGGATCACCGAAATAGTGGCCCCTGTGTCATACTCCAGGTAATTCTATTTTGCCTTCACTAAAACTAGGCAGTTTCAGCTGCACCACAATGAGTTGGACTGATTTAGTGACCCTTGGGTAACACTAAAATTTTCGGTCTGGTTTTCAACCTGTTCAAACTTATCTATTTTATCTACATGGCCATGATGACTTTGTTAATCGACCTGATCTCTACCACTCGGAGCACCTTGGTGTTTTGAAATCCATTTTGGGATAATACTCATGCTGATAATTTGCAAGGAATTTAGATGTAGGGAAGTTAGATCTAATTTCTAGAAGAGGGATAGTTCAAATTAGAATTGGAACAATTAGGTTTGGAAGTATTGAAAACAAAATTAGATTGGTACGGTCTTTGGGTACCTTGAATTGAATTTCTTGGAAATGATCGGACATTATTCTTAGGATAATTAGGGTTAGTTTTTACAGGATCTGGTTTCTTTTTATAGTTAACTTCAAATTTTCATATTCATCAATTTTTCAGCCACTTCAAAAGGAGAACAAAACCTTGCCCAATGATCAATAAAATGTTCTTTGACGTCATGAGCTCTAAATTTAATTTGATTAGTAATAATTAAATCTTAGTTTCTCAAAAGTATCTACCTCCAACTTTTGTAACCTTTGATCAAAATAATTTCCAATTTCGTTGGTAAAATTCCTCCAGGAATCATCAGGTTTTTACGATGACCGAAAAATAACTGTTTAACTTGCTCAGGATTAAGTTTATATTTTTAAATAAAGAATGTTTCACAAAGTCACAATCTTTAGCTAGCTCAACTGGTTCACGAGCAGTTTGATTGGCCATATCTACAGGTATTAACCCCAAGAGGTGTACGACCCATTCACTTTTAGGGACTTTGGCTATCTCAGCCCTGCGTTCAAAATTAGTTAAGTATAACATTTCATCAAATTTTGGGGTAATTTACATTAATGAGCTCTGGAAAATGAGTGACTATTATTCTCATTGCTTTACTTTTATTAGCGACCTCAACTTCAAACTGCAGTTTTAATTTATTGAGTTCTTTGAGATTTCTGATCAAAGCCTCTTTAGTATATTCCTCGTCATAATTATAGTCCTTAAGTATTGATTTTCTTAATTAAAATACTCAAAAAGACTTCACTTGCTAAGCATAATTCTTGGTAAAGATGTCGAATCCGAATGTTTGTCGCCAAGCAATTTTTGTCACCAAATCAAGATCAAGTACTAAATAGAAGCACATTGTTAAATATCACCAATATAATTATAATTTCATATACTTAACAAAACGAGTCTCACACGGCACCACACTTTACTTTAAGAAAGCATTGAATGAGTCGTTGGAAGAACAGCTATACGAATCATCACACAAAAGGGATACCTCGGACGATGGGACAACAGGCCTGGAAACTAGACGTAGTGATGATGGCAGATACCCTTTCACATCAGATGTCACCAAAAGACAGCAGGCACTCCAGACAACAGGCAGTGGAGACAACGAAAACTTCTTTTAGCTACGTTCCGTAGCTTCACAGCAGACGATTTACTTGCTTCCATCTAAGCGTTCCCGTGCATAGAAAATGTCCTACCGGCTAATATCATGCCCGAAAACAGCCCAACTTGTCAGCAATGCAGTCGTGTAATTGGTTATTTAAAAGTCAAGCACTCGCATTTTAAAATCCATTTATTAAGGATGATCAGCTAAATTGATTGCAAATGAAATGTGTACAGAATGATGATCAAATGCGAAAGCGCGAAAAGTTCCGATAGTCTAGTTAGCACTCTTTAAATCAAGCTCACTCTACTTTTAGCGTTTCCAGAACGCACTGCTCCAACCAATCAGGAGATCGCTTTCAGAATACTAATACTATTTGCATACTATAAGTGAGGGGAAAGACTTTCGCCTCTCTTGCCTCACATGCATATTTCGGATTCGATTTTAGACTGATACGTTGGGCGAAACTGCCCAGATCTTGATAGTTGAGAAATCTCCGTACTTAGAAAATTAACCAGATCTCGATAGTTGGGGCCGTCGTGGCTCAGTGGGTATGCCCATTGCGCTAGCAACCTTCGAGTTGTAGGCGGCGCAGGTTCGATTCCTGCCAGGTGCATTCCTCCCTGGGTGTATTTCTCTCCTCTGTGTCAGTAAAGCTTTCACTGTGTGTGTGTCAGTTACTTGTTATTGTATTGTGTCGTTTATTGGATATTGTAATTAGGAAGAATGGAGACAAAAGCCTGATTCTGCAGCTATAAGTCTCAAGGAAAATCAACCAACCAATCTCGATAGTTGAGATATCTCGTTATTAGAAGAAAACTGACTAGATCTTTATCTTGTCATAAAAAAATCGTCAGTATTTGATGACGAGATATTTCGTCATTAGCGAAATTGGTCAGATCTTTATGAACGAGATATCTCGTCGGAACCACTTGGAGGGTTAATGTATATAGTTTGACGTCCTTAATATTATAATTTTACAAGAGCCTTTTATATTTAATACATTTTAATTAATAAATAAGTTTGTATAAAATTGAGTTTGTTTTACTTCAAAACTAGTTTTTTCTGTTTCAGAAGTTTAAATTGTCAGCACTAATCCTTAATGTGAAATTTTCACGCCTTATAATCTATCTAACATAAATCTAATTATTTCGCTGACAATATTAAGAGGTCCGCGGTAGCCCAGTTTGAAGAGCAACGGATTAGCAACCGGAGGGTTGCGAGTTCGAAACTAGATCCAGACAAAGTTCAGTTTGAAGCCCCATTGTATTTCAAGCTGTGAAATGTGCACTATTATTTAAAAGTATATGCAAACTTCATTACATAAATTTAAGATACTTTTAATAAGTCCTGAGCATTTACGGGCAGCTGTAGCTCGGTTGGAAGAGTAACCAGCCAAAGACCGTCGTGTACAAAGGGGGATGGTGCACGTTAAATCCGTCGGGACCTCAAATGTCCTCACGTTGGTGTGGTGTGGAAGTTTGGAGAGTGGGGTGCCAGCTCAGGTGTTGCCTCGTCATCTGACCATGGTTCAAAATTACGTGGTGTTGTCCTGGAATCTTTCCCTTTGGGATTGATCCCGGACCGTCACCAATAGCCCGTTGTGTTGCTCCAGTGTGACGTTAATTAATTACCCCCTAAGCATTTACTGTCAGAATCAATTCCCTATGGATGTACTTCTCTCTTCTGTCAGTAAAAAACTTTCCTTATATGTGTACGTCCATTTACTTGACGTTGTTGGGCGCAGATTGGCCAAATATGGCCCATTGCGCCATAAAACCTTAACCAACCAAACAGAATTTAAGATAGCTTTAATAAGTCCTAAGCACATTTACTATCAGGCTCGATTCCCAACTGGTGTATTTCTCTCTTCTGTCAGTAAAAAACTTTCCTTGTATGCGTATGTCCATTTACTTGAAGTTGTTTGGCGAAACTTGGCCAAATATGACACTTTGCGCCATAAAACACCAACCAACTAACCAAAGCCTTTACTTCCAGCTTATATATGTATGTACATATATATATTCATGCTGTGTCTGAAAAGCTTTCCCATGACGCATTTTATCTGAGTTCCGTCCCTATCCCAGCTATTTTTCATAGCTACTAAGATAAGCCCTGCGACAATCCCAAACGTCAATAACTAAAACAATGAGGTAGAACGCCATCAGCACCCTTGTTCAACTGCTATTATTCGAGTTTAAAAGCTGTGATTAAAAGATTTATATTTCAAGTTTCAATTAAGAGATAAATACTCGGTTAATGAATGCACAAGTGGAAGATTAAAGAACAGAATTCAAATTCTTTTTAATCTCTGCTTCAGTTTAGCTATCGCTATTGAAAGCGCCGTGTGAACAGTTGTGCTGAACTTAATCACATACTGTTGCTCTTGAGATTCTTTTGATTTAACGAGAGCTGGTTTTAAATTGAAAATGAGATTATCAATGCCTTGACGTGTTCGTATTATTTCAAACCCAATCTGTCCATATTTGCTTGAAGAATACCCGTTTACTAATTCACAAAGAACACCTCTCTTGCGGAGACAAGGTATTACCAAATAACCAAATAAGCATACGGTTGCTCTGGAGATTCTTTTATGATTTAACGAGAGCTAGCTTTAAATTGTAAATGAGATTATCAATACCTTGACGTGTTCGCATTATTTCAAACCCAATCTGTCCATATTTGCTTGAAGAATACCCGTTTACTAATTCACAAAGAACACCTCTCTTGCGGAGACAAGGTATTACCAAATAACCAAATAAGCATACGGTTGCTCTGGAGATTCTTTTATGATTTAACGAGAGCTAGCTTTAAATTGTAAATGAGATTATCAATACCTTGACGGTGTTCGTATTATTTCAAACCCAATCTGTCCATATTTGCTTGAAGAATATCCGTTTACTAATTCACAAAGAACACCTCTCTTGCAGAGACAAGGTAAAATACAGGGAAATAGACTCCTGGTGGTTATGTCTCTCTCTCTCGACGAGGTTTCTCGTCATTAGCAAAAGTGACCAGATCTTGATAGACGAGATATGCGGTTCTTAGCAGAAAACTGACCAGATCTTGATCTAGTTATCACCGAAAAATGGGCAATATCTTTATAACGAGGTCGTGTCATTAGAAAAATTGTTCAGATCTTGATGGACCAGATGTCTCTTCGAAACCACTTAGAGGGTTAATAAACCCAATAAAAAGTAAGAGATATACTTCAGACGGTCTAATTAGCCTCTTGAAAGAAAACAAAAAACGCAGTGACAAACCAAACCATGAGCTAGACTAGTTTGCGTCTAATGGAATTCAAATATTAAAACTTAAAACAGTAAATATTGAACACAATTGAAGTTTTTTCCGAGTTGTTCAAAATTAGATTACTTGAATAATTAAGAAGCACATACGTTTATTTTTGGCGGTAGCACTTGAAATACATTTATTCACTAGAACGTCCAAATCTAAATTTTAGAAACTATAAAATATACTTTATGCTAAGAAAATATAAGCACCGTTTAGACTCTTGCTAGATATTGTAATCCATTTCCCAGAAAAGAATCCAATTTTATGCAATCGAATTGAAAAGGGTTAAAAAACAAAATAGAATTCAATTGTTGGTTTAAGGAGTATCTTATCAGGGATAAATTTGGAAACTGGGGTAGAATTATCTCAAGAAAATTTTCGAAGGTATTGATCTTTCACATTTAGTTTTATATTTACGCAATTTAGCTAAATAAATTATAAACGTATTTTATCAAGTTGTGCAATCGCTGCTTGATTAATGTCGTTTCCGGATGGGAATTTTTAGGGCCAGCGAAAGTACGTTTTCCACAAAATAGCCTGGGGCCTTGAGAAGATTATGGTTACGTAATTAAACTTTTATACTTAGCGCTAACTTATGTCCCATTATCTTTAAATACCGTAAAAAGTAGTTATCAAAGTGAAAAAATCGAAACATTAAAACCATTGTTAAAATGTAAGGTAAAGTGGTCTAGGGAAAAAAATCCGTGTGCTTAATTCACTGATCTGATTAAGTGAAACAGAAAAAATAGAATTTAAAGTGACACACAAATTTACTTAATTAGGTAGTTAGTTAATTAACTTCACACTGGAGCAACACAACGGGCTATTGACGACGGTCCGAGATCAATCCCGAAGAGAAAGATCAGAGGACAACGCCTCGTAATTTTGAACCACGGTCAGGTGACGAGAACACGTGAGCTGGCCATCCCACTCTCCAAACTTCCACACCATGCTAACGCGAGGACATTTGAGACCACGACAGATTTAACGTGCACCAGCCCCCCATGTACACGACGATCTTTAGCTGGACTGAGCTTCGAACTCGCAACCCTCCGGTTGCTAATACGTTGCTCTTCCAACTGGGCTACCGCGGTCCCTTTTATTAATTAGATCGTTGAGCTTTGATGCATTGTTGCTTAATCTTAAAACACTATCCAAATGATTATGCCCGAAATATCGCATTAAAAGTTAATTTAGGTAAGTAAAATGAGAATTCTGTATTTATAAGCCATTGGTTTTGAGATTAAATGATTAAAAATTATTACCAGATGACCCTTACATTATTACAGCATTAGGATTGAACTACTTGAAATAGTGCGGTCAACCCTGTGATCAAAAAACATCTGTTAGTTACTAAAGTAATCCGCAAAAAATCCATGACGTTGAGATTAACCCACAAACGAAAAACATGGTACTAATTCCTCGTGTAAAAATAAGCTTCAAGTTTTTTCAGCAACATTTATTATGAGGATAGCAGACATTTATGGATTATTTATTTTTTCACATTCAAAGCAGTTCTTCATCCATTATACATTTCCAAGGGAAGTCGGGTTTATTGGGTTACACCAGCTATTTCAACTTGTGTGTCGAAAGAAAGGCACTGGTGTGCCTTAACGAATGGTGAAACGGGTTAAATCGTGTAAGATTAATTTCATTTCACCGGGTTTAGTTTTGAACTCTTGACAAATGTGTTAACAAATTATTTAAAGTTATAACAGTATAATGATGATGAGTATTATTTTTTATTATAGTATCATATATACATTGTCTCAAAAAGTTACAAAAAAGCCCCTTGACAGTAAAAAGAGTAGGTAATTAACCCTCCTGGTGGTTGTCTCCTCGACGAGGTATCTCATTAGTAATACTGACCAGCTATTGATGGACGAGATATCTCGTCATTAGGAAAAAACTAGGGGCCGCGGTAGCCCGGTTGGAAGAGTAACGGATTAGCACCCGGAGGGTTGCGAGTTCGAATCCAACCAGAGACCGTTGTGTACAAGGGAGCTAGTACACGTTAAATGTGTCGTGGCCTCAAATGTCCTCACGTTGGTGTGGTGTGGAAGTTTAGAGAGTGGGGTGCCAGACCAGGTGCGACCTCGTCATCTGACCGTGGTCCAAAATTGCGTGGTGTTGACCTCGGATCTTTCCCTTCGGATTTGATCCCGGACTGTTACCAATAGCCCGTTGCGTTGCTCCATTGCGATTAAAATACCTACCTACCTGATTATTAAAATTTTGCAGCATACCAAAAAATATATTTTATTTTTTGCCGATCTGATCTTTGTAAACACACTTGTCAAAAAGTCAAAACTAAACCGTCGAAATGAAATAAATCTTACAATTTAACTCTTCGAGGCCCACGATTTTAAAGAAAAAACCCCAAGGTGCATCAGAATTGTTTATTCAATTATTCAGCTTCAAAATTAGCATAAAACATAAAAAAACATGTTTTATTATAAAACGATTTATTCACTCAATAAATTTTTACGAAAAAAACCCATTTACTTTTATGAAAGACAAAAATTCACAGCACCACTCAATTCGCCAACATTAATCACAACAGTGTCAACAATTTAGTAATGCGTTTCGACATGTGTAAATTTTGTTTTCAGTTATTTACACATTTAGTCTTAGTTCATAGCATTGCCAACTTAATGAAAAACTTTAAATAAAATATTAAATTGTATGACTGAGTAATTCCAACTTTTTGAGGTGGGTTAAAAGATATCCCACCATGCATAAAAAGCTAAGCAAAAAAAAAAGATGGGACAGTTTTTAACCCACCTAACCTCAAAGAGTTAAACCGTTTCATTATCCGAAAGCCACGCCACTGCTATTCTTAGGTATACCGGTTAAAAATCGCTGTTGTAGAGTATCACCACCGAATGCTATGATAAAACGTTCTGTTATTTAATCGTAGCTCCAAATAGCTGTTGGCCATTCGGTTCTCAACAAAGTTCGTCAATAGGGTTTCGTTAAACATTTTATTTGTAAGCTTTTAAAAACCATGACATTTATATTACACGCTTCACGTCTTTTCCTTTTATTCCGCTTGTTTTTCCCACAAAGGGAGAAATAGCTTACATTAGACTTTTTTATTGAAGCTAACAAGAAAGATGGCGTCTTTTATCCAGAGATCCCGGACCATTTCTCAGTCCCGGAATTCACGCGAAATTAAAATTCCATCCAAAGAATTTCCAAATGCTTTTCTACATTTTATGAGTTCTTTTCTGGTACACCCCTTGGGGCCGCGGTAGCCCAGTTAGAAGAGCAATGGATTAGCAACCGGAGGGTTGCGAGTTTTAAACTCGGTCCAGCCAAAGACCGTCGTGTACACGGGCTGGTGCACGTTAAATCCATTGTGGTCTGAAATGTCATCCCGTTGGGATGGTGTGAAAGTTTGGAGAGTGGGGTGCCTGCTCCGGTGTTGTCATTGTCATCTGATCGTGGTTCAAAATTACGAGGCGTTGTCCTTGGACTTTACCTTCGTGATTGATCCGTCGCCAATAGCCCGTTGTGTTGCTACCCAATTAACTATCTAAACATTAAGGTAAAGAATAAGGATCCCTATGTGGCCTTAAGCAGATCCTCATGTGCCCCAGTTATTTAATAATCTCAAGGGGTCCGCGAAAATTTTAAATTTTGAGGACTGAAAAGTTTGGGAACCACTGATCTAGAGAATCAATGAAGAAATTTTTTGTGAATGATTTAGCAATAAATTTCGAATTTCAACAATGAAGATTCTTAAATCAGATGTTCTTTCATCTTTTTTGTTTTTCTATCTTTTTATTGCGTTCCTCCCTGGGTGTATTTCTCTATTCTGTGTCAGTAAAACTTTCATTGTGTGTGTGTCTATTGCTTGATATTGTATGTCTTGTGTCTGGCGAAGCATGGCCAAATATGGCCCTTGTGCCATAAAACCCCAATACCAACCAACCCTCTACGTTTTTACGTTTTATGAGGCGAAATACTGTGGCCCAGTTGACCAACTGAACAAACTAATTCCCAATCATGCAGTTAAAATAAAGCATTTCAGAAGCTTGCGAGATTTTTCTTTAGGTTGACTTCTTATTTTTGATTCAATTAATTAGATTAACATATGCTTTATAACTCTTTCCTTTCAGAAAAAAGCAGAATTATTTCTGTGCGCTGAATCCTGCAAACCCTGTTAATAAACTTTGAATTCCAGGGTAGGGTTGTTTATTCACACAAATTCATATATTAAATATGTTGTATCCGTAGATTGAATAAAGCACTCCCATCAGTTATAGCAGGATCGGAAATTTGTCAAAATTTTGGGGTAATGATGATGGATTGCTTTTATGGAGTATTCGATTGAAGAATGAGATGGATAATTCTTAGTTCTTTCACAAGTTATAAATCTATGTATTGACGTTGTTACAGATAGCAGTTTGTATAATTTGCTGCATAAAATAATTTTTGATATATTATGGAAAATAAATAGAGGAATTTTTCATTATTTAATATGAATGAAAAAATATGTTCTGGTGGACTTTTACAAGAGAAAATAGTCATTTCGTTTGGTTTTAACCCTCCTGGTGGTTGTCTCGATGAGATATCTCGTCATGAGCAAAACTAACCAGATCTTGATGGACGAGACATCTCGTTATTAGAAGAAAATTGACCAGATCTTGATGGACGAGACATCTCGTTATTAGAAGAAAATTGACCAGATCTTGATGGACGAGACATTTCGTTATTAGAAGAAAATTGACCAGATCTTGATAACGAGACATCTCGTCAATAGAAAAATTGTTCAGATCTCGGTGGACGAGATATCTCGTTAATATTTTTATTCTCGTATTTATTCTCGTTTAAAAATTTTTATCCATCAAGATCGTCCATCGTCCATCAAGATCTCGTCGTCTCGTCATTAAACTGAGCAGAACTGTCTTAAGAATAGCAGCTAGCAGGCTTAAACGCTTTATCAACACGTATTTCAACAACCAATGTGTGGCCAATCTCTACTCACTACTATATCTCTCGTTTGATTATTTCTCTGCAACATGCTGATTAGAAACGGATCGGAACCAGATCTTGATCGCCTTATAAAAAAATTAGCAGAATCTTGATGACAAGATACCTCACCATTAGCATAATTAGTCAGATCTTTTGAGTCGAGATATCTCGTCGAAACCACTTGAAGAGTTAATTGAAACTATTTGTTGTTACGTTGAACAAGTAAATTAGGATGATTCCCAGAATATCGCAGGGAAACAATTAAATGAGATATGGCAGCAAGTAGAGATTGACCACACATTGGTTGCTGGAATATTTGTTGATAAAGCGCTTGATCCCTTTGGGGTACTATTCTTAAAATGTTTGTCAGCACCTCAATTGGTAATGGAATGCATTTTCGTGATATGACTGGAGGCATTATGGCGTGCTTAATATTTGTCGATAGAACGCTTATTCATTTATTTCAAATGCCCAACCACTGACCCCTTTGGCCTTAGGCACTACAAGGGGCGAACTGGCATCTACTCGTGAAGGAGCACCCTTTAAACATATTAAGGTACTATTATTAAGATGTTTTAGTCATTATCTCAATTGGTAATGAAGTGCATTTTCGTGATTTGACTGTAAGACTAGGGTGAGATGTTTCCAGTGCATAGATAATTAAATATTTCAAGTATGTATTTTTCTTTTAACGAGATCTTTTAAATGTACTGATTTTTACGTCTCAAAAAGGTAACAGGTAATGTTTTGGAATTTGGATGAAATATTGGTGAATTAACTGCACTCATTAAAGATATTTGATTTGGGAGAGGAAAAATATGGCCCTTGCGCCATAAAGCCCCCAAACAATCAAACAACCAACTTATTAAGTCAAAATTAGGAACCGTAGATTCTCGAATTAGAGACAGCCGGTAAAAGAAAAAGCCAAAACAAGACGTCACACAGTGTCCACCATATAGCCGAGTAATTACACACACAAAACTAAGGAATTTAATTTATGTTTTCTAGTCATGTTTTGTCAAAATTAACGCTGCTCATATTTGGTTTAGAACTGCCGGAAAAATAAAAATTAAAAGTTTGGTTAAAAGTAAAGATTAAAATTCAAAATTAAAAGGATCGCGCGATTGTATAATGAATTAAACCTTCAAAGGGATCGCTTTAGTAAAACTGCTGATTTAATTTTGAACCATGGTTGCTTTGTTCGGTACTGTTATCAAAACTAAGTGCTTTACACTCTCAGCTTATGCTAGTAGAAATAAACAATAAAGGATAGAAAACAGATTAGTTCAACAAATGTTATATCGTACAGCAAGTAAGAGACTAAGCATATCGTTTAGGTTTAAAACTAATTTATTCCAGGACTTCATTCCACGTATTTTGCGCAAACGTTTCTTAATTAAATTTAAATTATTCAGAGCTTCCGTTTAATGTCGTCTAGGGCTTTCTCCCCACAAAGAAATCCGGGACAATTCAAATCAAAGCACTTATCATCTGTTGCTCGTAAGGCATGGAAGTTGTAATTAAAACATTATTTCCCCGAAAAGGACGAACACGAAAACGCAACAGAATATGCGCCCATGAAATTAATCAGAGACAGGATGACAGAATACATTTTTAGATCGCCTGGTGGAAGCCAGGTTGGAAGAGTACTTCGGATTAGCAACCAGAGGGTTTGGAGTTCGAATCCAACCAAAGACCGTCGTGTACAAAGGGGCTAGTGCACGTTAAATCTGTCGTGGCCTCAAATGTCCTCACGTTGGCTTGGTGTGGACGTTTGGAAAGTGGGGTGCCAGCTCAGGTTGACCTAGTTATCTGACCATGGTACAAAATTACGTGGTGTTTTCCTCGGATCTTTCCTTTCGGGATTGATCCCAGACCGTCGCCAATAGCCCGTTGTGTTGCTCCAGCACGACGTTAATTAACTACCCACCCTATTACCACTTGGATCCCACTGCCATGTTAGATGATGGACCTCGATTCTGGATTAGAGTCCATCATGAAACCAATATGCATATTGAGTACTCAATGTTAACCATAAAAAGCTGGTATATAATGAAACCAAAATGTGTTGTATAAAAAACTGCTTTGACCAGTTGATTTAAATGATATCAAACACTGTATTTAGCCACTTCTGTTACTCACATTCGTTTATTGATTCAAAAATGTAAGTTATTTTTCACATAATATTTTAATTTCGTGTTTACTTATTTATACACCCCTTTTGAATCACATCTTTGATTTTAACCCTCCAAGTGGTTTCGACGAGATATCTCGTCCATCAATATCTGACTAATTTTGCTAATGACGAGATACCTCGTCATAAAGATATTGCCTATTTTTTGATGACGAGATCAAGATCTGGTCAGTTTTCTTCTAAGGACGGAAGACAACGAGATTTTGATGGACGAGATATTTCGCCCATCAAGTTCCCGGAAAGACGGAAGAGATATCTTGTCCATCAATTTTGGTAATGGCGTGATACCTCGTCGAGACAACCACCAGGAGGGGTAATTGATTTTAACTCCTATGTTGGACGACTCAGGCAGCTGACCTCTACTATATTTACTAAAGAGGAAACAGACTTTATATAAATCTGATGTAATAAAGTGCTGCTAAAATAAAGTGTAATATGAGGATGAAACTATCTGATTTTCTTTCGTTTCCGATTTTAATATTTTTTAAAATTAAGAAATTTCAAACTCCATTAAATTTTTAGAAAACTTTGAAGTTTTTTGATATATTTTTGATATGATCAGATAAAACTTATTGCTTATTAGCTAACACACGTCAAATGCATTCATTTATCATGATTTTGAGTAGAATTGCATATAAAAACGCTTTATGTAAAATTTATATTAATTTTTCTAAGGAATATTTGTACAACAACGTTTAGTAACTATTACATTAATCGTTATAAGTATAACGATACTAATTAGTATACTGATAGAAATTTCAAAATATCTTGTACACAGAAAAGCAAATTAGAAATTTCAACAGAGAAAACGATTTTTCTGATTGACGAAAATTGTCCTGAATTAATGATTCTTGAGCACTGAAGGATAATGCTCCAGATTCAAGCAGTGCGAAAGGTTTTTTGACGAACAAGCTATGACGTTAATTAATATCTACCTACCAGTTGACAAGTGCACTGGACATCTAAACCATATAATCTTCGTCTACGGTATCAGGTCTTTCCCATGGTACACCAAATGCAAAAAAGAGACAACCTCTCCACATCACATCCTACATTGTATCAATGTCAATAGCCAAATATCTTCTCCAACCCAACTACAATAGCTGAAAAATTAATTTTACACAACCTTCATGTCTTGTAAAATTTATCGAACTCCATGGAATAAGCACGAGCCGACCGACAAGTATATTCATATTAATTATATATGTGTACAAAAACCACCAATTTACCCTTTTTTGAACATTTAGTGTCTATATATTTTGGACTAGTTTTTCCACTGGTAAAAGCTTACAAGTACCAATCGCAATCAATAGAACTGACATCCAGGTGGTAGAACTTTGTGAAAAATGAAAATATTCTAGTCAATAATTATTTCGCTTTTATGTTTCTGAACCAAAAATGCACAAGAGACACATAAATGAATAAAAAGCGCGGCGCTATTTTTCTTCCTCAAGGAGAATCCTCAGTGGAACGTAGGAAGAACAAGATTTCAGAACAAAACTAGAATGGGGAAGAACACTTTTCATTGCCTAGGGAGAAGCTCTGAAACCTTCTGACGTGAATCTGGGAATGATGGATAGCCACAAATATGTGCAATTTATCTTAACACCTTATGATTGTTAAGCTTTTCTTTTCCTGATACATCTTTCAGACATTTACCCTTAATCTATTAGTATTATTATACTGAATTTTCATCAAGTTTTAACCCTCCTGACGGTTGGTTCGAAGAGGTGTCTCGTCTTTAGCAAAACTGACCAGATCTCGATGGACGAGCTATATCGTCATTAGAAGAAAACTAACCAAATCTCGGTCTCGTTATCTTAAAAAAATCGGCAATATCTTGATGACAAGAAACCTCGTCATTAGCGAAATTGTTCAGATCTCGATGACCGAGGTATCTCGTCGAAACCACTTGGAGGGTTAATAATTCAGATCTTACGTTTAACCCTCCAAGTGGTTTCGACGAGATCTCATGCATCGAGATCTGGTCAGTTTTGCTAAAGACGAGATACGTCGTCGAAACAAATCTGCCCTATGAGGAAATGAAGATCCAAGAAGGAAAAACAAGTTGTACCTTGCCTGGAACTGGTGACAGTTTTGAATACATTTTTGCATCAGAGGCTGGCCTTTACAGGGTGGTTTTGACGCGAAGATAAACCACCTGGAGGGCCTTCCAAAAAGTACACATCAACAAGAAAAGAACAGGTCAAGTAAATCATTACAAATACCGAATGTAATTATTATTCCTGCCTGAAAACCTGCGATCTTTCGTAAGATCGCGCAGGTTTTCAGTTTTTTCAGTCAGTTTTTTTCTGATGACGAGATGTAATCTGTTTTTATTTATACCAGACATAAGTTTTTATAATTTTATTTAAAAATTGATTTGAAGTGTTTTTAGACTATTTATCATTGTCCAATTTTGATTATTAATTTTAAATTTATGGATAAAAATTTAAAACTAACGTTAGTTTGGCGCAATTTCGCCAGATCTGGCCATTGTGCAATACAAATTGAATCAATCTCATGACGAGATATATCGTCCATCAGATCTCATCAGTTCTACTAATGACGAGATACTACGTCGACATAACCACAATGAGGATTGATGCCTTCCAAAAAGCACACGTCCACAAACGGTCAAGTAACTCATCACAAACGCGGAATGCAATTCTTATTCCTGTCTTTCGTAAAATCACAGGGCATCATTAGAGGGGTGAGCGAAGTGATTATAGCTTACAAGTACCGATTGCAATCAATAGATTTTCGAGAACGGTGGTAGAGCTTCAGGGAAAAAAATGAAAATAACTGCGTCAACAATTATTAAGGTTTTATATTTCTGGCGTTTATAGAACCGAAAAAGTCACTGGAGGCACATAAATGAATAAAAGGCGTAGCGCTATTTTTCTTCCTTGAGGAGAATTCCTCAGTGGGACGTTGGAAGAACAAGATTTCAGAACAAAGCTGAAAGGAAGAATACTTTTATCGTCAAGGGCGGGAGCGCGGAAACTACCGAAGAGCAGATGACATGAATCTGGAGATGATGGATAGCCAAAAATATTATGCGCAATTTCTCTCAACACCTGTGATTGTCCAAGTTTTTCTTTTTCTGATACATCTTTCAGACATTTACCCTTATGTCTATTAGTCATTTGTCTTTTCTGAGATTAATACAGATTGTTTCGCGCTGCTCAGTTGAAAAGAGAGCATTGTAAGATCTAAAAAAGAAAGAATGCGCCATTTTTTCTGGCAAGCGTGGATGGCATTTTTTATACTTCGCCTCGGATAAAACTTTGAGAACTTTTGGTTTGGAGTGTTTCGACAAAAGTACCGCATGTGACTTTTATCCGGATTTCTTTATTTGGATTCCTTTTATAAAAACCTACACAACACTTTTCCGATGATTCATACTTTTTATTTATTTGTGTTTTCAGTACTAATTTGACTACTATTGTTAAAATATAACCTCAGTTATAACAGGAAGACCTCAGTTTATACAGTTGAACTAGTTGTGCTTATTTAAGATGAGAATATTTATTTATATGTAATTGCTAAATGTTCTCTTGCATCCTTTAGGGAACATTAAAAAAGAAATAAGAAAAGCCTTCTCAAGACTAGCACGGCAGAATACCCTTTCTCTATAGAAAGTAAACTTGTCATAGCTCCATGAACTGAAAAGGGATTTAATTCTGAACACAAGAGACACCAGAGTAGAGAAAAAGAAATCATTTAACCCTCTGAGGGTTAAACGATTAATGATGAAGGCGTTATTAGAGAGATCGTTTAGCCATTTGATTACCCCTTCACAATCATAATTCCACCTTGCAACCTAGTCTTTCCTGATGACTTCAGACCAGTTTTGATCTTTCAGACCAATAGAATCTATCCCAAGGATTCTATTCTAAGGAAAAGAGCAATAGAATATTTCCAAAGGATTCAATTTAACGAAATGACCAACAGAATCTTAATAAAGGATTCTATTCTAAGGTTGGACCAACGGAAACTTTCCAAAGGATGCACTTTCAAGGAAAGGAGCAGTAGAATAATTCCAAAGGATTCTATTCTAAGAAAAGGACCAATAGAATCCCTCTGAAGGATAAAAGAATCCATGGACTCTCACAAAATAGGTGTGGTTGTTTAGGCATGAAGTGCGCGTTGTGAGGTAAAAGCAATACTACACTGCTCGGAAATCACGTGACGTTCAGAGGGTTGAATACCTCAAAGAAATTAATGTTTGGGTCATTTCATGTGAAAACACCCATTTTAAGAAAAAGTTGCACCATAGTCACAGATTTTTTCAAATTTTTACCATAGATAGACATGGCAGTGAAATTCATAGATCTCAATTATTTAAATACTTTGTACAATATTAGCTGAGATACGGAAATTTAAAAATTGGTCAGTTTTACAAAATGGCTGCCATCTTGGATTTGCCACTGCCTATAAATGACCCTAAGTTGAGAAATAGAAGTTCAAATTTAGTAATTTTGGTACCAAATGGTAGCCATTTATTTCAGGAGTGTATCTAAGCCAAAAAAAGATGGCAATTTTACATTTTAGTGGATTTATTTACATGTAAAGTGAAAAACTTTATTAATTAACAGAATGATTAACAATCGACTTTAAAGGGCTATATAAAGAATGAACCTTCTTATTTTTTGTGGAAGTATTAACTAACATATGTACTTGAATCTAACAAAAATTCAGAGGTAAAATTCTTTGTTTCTGAATAAAAGCTATTCTAATGTAGCATATGTATTTCAAAATGGTGGTCATCTTACAGTGCAAAAATGACCATAGCTTAAAAACTATGGTAAAATTTAGTTTTTATGAAGAACTAATTCAAAGCAGGCTCACATTAAATGTAAAAAATATCAAAAGAACATTAAATTAGTCATATGTACTTTTTAATTTATTTTATCGCATGGTGACTCTGGAAAACTATATTAAGTACTATTGAAGAAAAATTGCTTTTTATTCATTGAAATTATTTTAAAAAAATACTTTAAAAATTTTATGTGTTTTATAATATTTAATTACGATATTTTTGTTAAAAAATTTGCATTTATGCTTAAAATTTCAATGCTATTATTAAGAAAAAGGATGAATTGAGTCTGGATACTGCTCTCATAATGGCAGATTTTTCTGAAAATTATACCTGCATTATACAAGATTCTATTCAAAACATTCATTTAAATAACAAGCAGGCTTAAGGATCTTTTCCTTAAGCCTGCTTGTTATTTGAACGTGCTATTTGAATATTTTTTTCATGTGAAATCTGTTTTTATGTGTTATAAGTGACAATTTTGTGCATGATACTTCAACATTTTGGACTTTTCAAAAAATAATTGTGCAAACATTTAATTACACAAGTTCCACAAATTAAAATACAAAGTGTTTCAATAATGGGAACTCAGACCAATACAAAAATAAATTTTAAAACTATTATTTTTATCATAAAAATCATGGCGTAAAAGTTGAGTGGTTTTTTTTTGCCTCTTGTCATGGAATAGGAGTTTGTGACGATATTGGTGGAACTATAAAGTGTATGGCCACTTTAAGAAGCCTTAAGCGTCTATGCAAGGATATAATATTAAATGATTTTGGACAACTTTACAAGAGTTTGTTAAAGAAATATATACTTTTTTTCGTAGCGAAATTATAATTTATAATAATCAATTAGCAGACAGGTACGCAATGGCAAATACAATAATAGGAACAAGAAATAATCACTGTTTTACACCAATAAAAAAAGTCAGATATAGGTTTCTAGTTTCAGGTTCCTCAACAACATTTGTTACCATGGGATTGGAGAAAAACCATCAAATTACCATAATTCCGAAATAAACAATATTTTGCATGTTTGTATGAAATTAATTGGTGGATAAGGAAAGATTTGGGATTATTGTGAGGAATATGATTGCAAAATTATGTTCATGATTCATCATAGACCAAGTGCATCCTATATATGATTAGAGCCTTTTGGATTCCCTATGACTACATAATGAAAATTCTATATTTTCCCATAACTACAACTGGACTGACAAGTGTTACACCTGGTGAAAATCAATTGAACTATTGTTCCAAAACTACAAGACAAATTGAATCATATTATAATAATGCTTTTAACTTTACCATTAATATTAACATGTGACCTTTTTTTATTTGTGCTTAATATTTGTCTTTTAAAAATTTCTCGATAATGCTATCAGTGTATTGTTCGCATATTTCTTTGATCTTTAAAGACTTATAGGTTTTATAAATTTTTGCCAGTACCCAGAAATTTTAATTTTATTTATCTATGTAAAGGACATGTGGGCTTACATTTTCTACAAAGTTTCTAAAAATATTAGATCAGATTAAAACATTTCAGTAATGTAAACTGTAATATATTTTATATTATAATGAGCCTATATTTTTTTATGTATAATAATAGGTGTTACTATAATATATTTGGGGCTATTATAAGTATTTTTGTATTTATAACTATAAGTTAAGAAACTGAGAAATATACAAATTTCCCTGTGTAATTTTGATACAGTATACCCTAAGCATAATGTAAATATATTTAACAAAACTATTGTAATTAAATATATACGTAAATTAAATATTAACAATTTGTAAAGTATTTTTTAAAAATAATTTAAATGAATAAAAATAATTTTTCTTCAATGTTACTTAATATACTTTTCCAAAGACACCATGTGATAAAATAAATTAAAAAATACGTAGGACTGTAATTTGATGTTCTATTGATATTTTTACACTTAATGTGAGCCTGTTTTGAATTAGTACTTCATAAAAACTGAAATTTAACCATAGTTTTTAAGCTATGGTCACTGTAGATGACAACCGTTTTGAAATACTTATGCTATCATTGTATATCTTTTATTCAGAAACGAAGAATTACATACACTCCTGAAATAAATGACTACCATTTGGTACCAAAATTACTAAATTTGAACTATTAGTTCTAAAGTTGTGGTTATATATAGACAGTGTGGCAAATCCAAGATGGCCGCCATTTTGTAAAATTGACCAATTTTTAAATTCCTGTATCTCAGCTAATATTGGACAAAATATTTAAATAATTGAAATATAAGGGTTTCACTGCCATGTCTATCTATGGTAAAAATCTGAAAAGAATCCATGACAATGGTGCAAGACCCACCAGGTGTCTCCATATGAACTGACCCAATTTTTAATTCTCCAAGAAATGCAGATTACAATTCACGTCTACAATTGAATTCAAGGGCCGCGGTAGCCCGGTTGGAAGAGTAACGGATTAGCAACCGGAGGTTGAATCCGTTCGTTTCCAACCATAGACCATCGTGTACAAGGGGGCTGGTGCACGTTAAATACGTCATGGTCTTACGTTGGCGTGGTGTGGAAGTTTGGAGAGTGAGGTGCCAATTCAGGTGTAACTTCGTCATCTGACCATGGTTCAAAATTACGTGGTGTTGTCCTTGGATCTTTTCCATCGGGTATGATCCGGACCGTCGCCAATGGACCGTTGTGTTGCTCCAGTGCGGCGTTAACTAAATACCTACCTACCAATTGGATTCAGAGGAAACTAAACACTGCACTAACAGACTCTTCTCTTCGTTTTGAATAAACATCTTCGGTAAAAAGACTTGAGAGAGACATCCGAATTTCATTTGAATTTTCCGGTTCAATTAGAACGAAATTGTTACGCCACGAATGCTAATTTAAATTGCATATTATGACCCGCTTTAGTAATTCGTAACGTCGAAACAATCTAAATGTAAATAGAAGTAATTCAAGAACAGAAAAAGTGGGGCCACGTGTTCCTTAAATGGAATATTAATGCTTTTTATGGATGGAAGAAAAGAACGTTTTCGGGATCCTAACTTCTATTCTTTAAGCACTTTTTTATTTTTTAATTCGTAAGATCATTTGCGTACATTTAAAAAGGGCTTTTAAAGTAATGAACCTTTCTATTATGCAGCATATAATTTTTTGTTAAGTTTTTTATTAGAATGACAAAAATTAGATAGAGCAGGTTGGTAATTGTACAGTTACCCCGTCAACATTTTAAGAAATTTGTTCGTCAAAACAAACATTTTTCGTTAATATAAATGAAATGAAACACTCCGTAGAATGAGAGGGATATAGTATTACATTTTATAATTTATATGAAAAACACGATGCGTAAGATGTGTTTAGTCATTAATTAGTGATCGGTCGAATTTAATAACAAATACACCTATAAAATAAGGTAGGTAAGTAGGTATTTAATTAACGTCACACTGGAGCAACACAACGGGCTATTGACGACGGTCCGGGATCAACCCCAAAGGGAAAGATCCGAGGACAACATCACGTAATTTCGAACCACGGTCAGATGACGAGGTCACACCTGAGCTGGCACCCCACTCTAAAAACATCCACACCACGCCAACGTGAGGACATTTGAGGCTACGACGGATTTAACGCTCCCCAGCCCCCTTTGTACACGACGGTCTTTGGTTGGATTCGAACTCGCAACCCTCCGTTTGTAAGTCTGTTATTCTTCCAACCGGGCTACCGCTGTGCCCTATAAAATAAGAGAAATTTTGACTGGTTGCAATGTGGCTTGAACTTAATATCCCAAAATAAATTTCTCATTTTCTTAAACGAGGTGGTTAGAATGAAAGTAGAGTAAGTCAAGATTATCACATTTGACCGTACGTTTATTCATGATGGCTTTTAAGGTGTTTTGAAACTATAAAAATTAAACGTTTTTAAAATGATTGAGCTGTTTTACATCTAGGTATATTTTATTTCGGCCGACATCTAAACAAGTGACAACAAATAGTACGCGAAATACCTTGTAACTCCATTCATTTAAGGTAGTGACTTACTCCACTTCCATTCTCAACCTCCACTAACAGTACCGAGAAGTAATGCCATGCGTAGGTTGATTGGAAATTAACTGACCTCGTCATCTGATCGGGGCTCAAAATAACGAGGCGCTCTCCTCTTATCTCCCCCTCCGAGATCGATCCCGGACCGTCGCCAGTAACCCGTTCTGTTGCTCCAGTGCGACGGTAATCAAGTACCTGCCTACCTACATTCAGATCACTTCACTGCAAAGTAGCAGCTGGTAGGTAGGTAACTAGTTAACGTCGCACTGGAGCAACACAACGGGCTACTGGTGAAGGTCTGGGATCCATCCCTAAGGGAAAAATACAAGGACCACGCCTCGTAATTTTGAACCATGGTGAGATAAACACCTGAGCTGGCACCCCACTCTACAAACTTCCACACTACGCCAACGCGAGGACATTTGAGACCACGACAGATTTAACATGCGCCAGCCCCCACGTACACGACGATCTCTGTCTGGACCGAGTTTCGAACTCGCAACCCTCCGATTGCTAATCCGTTACTCTTCCATCCGGGCTAGTAAAGCCGTGGGAATTTAAGCTCCTAGATTAATTCAAAATTTGATGTGTACTATTTAGTGCGGAAATATTTCATAAAACGCTTTTTTTACGAAATAAATTAAAATTTAAGTACCAGTGTTTTACATGATACTCGGTTTCACACACTATATTATTTTCAGAAAGACACATTTTATAACAAACATCTTTTAGTTATCGTTTATTCTGTGTTCGCAATCCCTAGATCCGTTTCATCTGTACAAGCAATATCTGGGACCGTCTTGGCTCTTGGGTTTGGCCATTGCGCTAGCAACCTGCGAGTTGTAGGCGGTGCAGGTTCGATTCGCAGGCGTATTCCTCCCTGTGTGTATTTCTTGCGTGTCAGTAAAACTTTCATTGTGTGTGTATGTCCATTACTTGATATTGTATGTCTGGCGCAGCATGGCCAAATATGGCCCTTGCGCATACAAACCCACCCAAGCAATATCTGAACTTCAGCGTTCTTGACTTCTACTTTTTTACTGTTTCTTTGATATCTGATGTTTTCGCTATATCTCACATGTATATTTATAAAGTAACACATCATAAAGACAGTATATAGATATATTGTCTTTATGGCGTGTTTATTTTTCGTGTTGAAATGATTAGCTTGCTTTTCTCTTTTATCGTTCATAATGGAGTTTGGGGTGTATAAGCATTTTTGCTGCTCATACGTAGAAAACTCCATTTAGCGTTGTGTATATATATATATATATATATATATATATATATATATATATATATATATATATATATATATATATATATATATATATATATGGCGGGTTAATATTAAGGGTAAGCTTGGTAATTTGGGTAAGTTTATACTCTTTTCTATGTTTCGTATGTTTTTGTGTTTGCTTGTCTTAAAATTTGTGTGTCCTTTGTTATTTATATCGCCTGGACTTCCTCGCCTGATTGACTTTCTGCCTGTTTTGCTTTTCTTATTTTGCCTTGTTACTTGTGGTGTTTGGGAGTGTGTGGGCTTTTGGAGAACTGCAGCCCACACGCAGAAACACCATATTGTGTTGACTGGGACAGGCTCCTCCATGATGACGCCCTGAACCACCAACAGCTTCATTTTTTGAAATTTTCTCATTTTTCTTGGTTTTCCTAAAATTAATATTTTTAATTTATCTTTGCTTTGAATTTTTTGAATTGCATTGCTAGCCATTCTATGTCTGCGGCTTCGGCGCGTATGCATGGATAGTTCTGATTTTTGGCTTCTGTTTGATTATGATTATACCCCGGGTTTTTTTGGCTTTTTATCCTTCTGGCTTTTACTTGTCCGCATTTTTATCCTTCTAGCTTTTTACTTGTTAGCATTTTTAGTTCTTTTGCTTTATAATATTTTGTATGTTTGATTTTTAATTTATATATACATATATATTACAATTATTCGATTTCTGCATCTATCTCAAATTCTCTGAATTCTCAAATTCTCTTAATGTAACTAGAACCTGAAGTAGTAAGGAATTCTATAAATAATATTTATTAATTCCGCACACAATAGTAGTCTACTTTACTCCCCCATTCATCTGCGATGCATCCATTAGATTTAGGATATGTATTAAGCACACAGTTGTGGTTGCATCATTCTATGGTTGCATCACCGTAGAGACAATTCCAGGGACAATCCTAATTTCGTGACCTCTGTATCCTATTTGCTGGAGTGCCAGGTACGGGAAGTTAATGCCAGCGTGTTTGGTGTGATGGGGCTTATTTTAATGGAGTCGGGATTCACTGAAAGATGCGTCTAGTCAGTTACCAATTAATGCACTTCGAGGCTTCAACTTACCTTTTCCGATATTCTGGAAATATTAAAGCAGCAAAAATAAATCCTTCAAACTGAAACTATGACGGAAATGCGTCGAAGTTATACTTGGCGTTTCGTTAAGCGCTGATTCGGTTGCAATATCCACGCAGCCTTTGAAAAATTGTCTTATTTTTTAAATTTTATTTTTTGTTTCGTGATGAGAATTTTTAGAAAAAGAGGTAGTTATGTAGTTGAATGAACGTCGCACTGGAGCAACACAACGAGTTATCGGCCTCGGATCAATACCGAAAGGCAAAAATCCGAGGACAACAGCAAATAATTTTGAACCATGGTCAGAGGACGAGGTCACACCTGAGCTGTCACCCCACTCTCCAAACTTGCACAACACGCCAACGTGAGGACATTTGAGGCCACAGATTTAACGCGTACTTGTATACGACGGTCTTTGGATGGATTCAAAATAGGGGAAATATGATTTCCTTGACTTGACAAAATAGTTCCCGAGTTTAAAATTCCTTTTAAATAATTTTTTTCAAATTTTTAATGCCCGACTCAATTGTAAAACATGAATTTGTAGTTCATCAAGACCAGAATATGGTGATCTTTAGCCTGAAGTTTTTTCACTGTCATGACGATCATACCTGAGCTGGCATTCCACTTCCAAACCACACCAACGTGAACAAAGTGTAAAAGATAATTGTCAAAATTACAATTTTCGTACAGCTTAAAAGTTAGAATCCCCTTTTCCTTAGAACTATGTTTTTGACTTAGCGAGTTTCACTTCTAAGCCGATGATATAGAGTAAAAAGCTCTCAGTTCGAATGATCTAGAAAAAAGCAATGAAATATAGTGCAAGCATACAATATTCATGAAAATACTTCCGATAAAAATAACGTCCAAGTACTAAAATAGGCTAAAATGAAAAATTGAAATACTCTCCCACGCACCTTTGTTCTACTTAAGGGAATTCTTTGTCCTTACGATTTTCCTTACATACCATTTTATGAAAAATCAGAGGGACGCGAGAGCTCGGTTGGAAAATGTAACGGATTAGGAACCGGAGGATTGCGAGTTCGAATCCCACCACCAAAGACCGCCGGGCACAAGGGGGCTGGGGCATGTTAAATCTGATGTGGCCTCAAATGTCCTCACGTTGGCGTGGTATGGAAGTTTGGAGAGTGGGATGCCAGCTCAGGTGTAACTTAGTAATCTGACTGTAGCTCAAAATTATGTGGTGCTGTCCTCGGACTCTCCCTTTGGGATTGATCCCGGACGGACCGTTGCCAATAACCCGTTGTATTGCTACAGTGCGACGTTAATTAAATATTTACCTGTTCCACTGTAGTTATCTGGGGGTCTAATTAACTCTCGTATATCTTAAAAAAACAATAGAACGACAAACTTACCTAACCAACCTACTGAAATCATCTCTCGACATGTGTTTTGACCCTCCAAGTTCGTTGAGATATCTCATCCATCAAGATCTGACCAATTTTGCTAATGAAAAGATGTGTCATCATCACGATACTACCGATTTTTTATGATGACGGGATCAAGATCTGGTCAGTTTTCTTCTAGCAACCAGATAACCATCGAGAGGGTTAAATTCAACTAGTTTTCGAAGTGTAACGCTTTTGCATTAACCCACGCACAGAAATGTCACTCTCGGAGTTTGAAAGGGCAAAAATAAACAAGAGCAAACTTGAATTGAACTGATACATTCGACACCACTTTAGTGACATTTCTACTGAAGTATGTTGTCCTGGATTTCAGTCTATTGCACATTGCTGAAATGATTTAGGAATTTTCTTTCACAGGAAAAATTTTCCATGTATGAATAAAAAACATGACATGATAAGAGCAAAATACACTCGGTATTCAATATCCCTAGGGAGTGAGAGAAAACTTTCTTTGACTAAGGGAAAAGTTGCATATCTATGCTTTTGAATGAGAACAGCATAGAAACTTTCAGTCGTTAACAAGCACAGAGTGTATATGCATTTGAAAGCTCGCGTGTGAATACTCATTCTCATATTATCTTCGACTAAAATTTACATTTTCTCTTGAGAAAATATCCCTCTCTGATCTGTTTCTGAGACTGTGAAAGCCTAAAGTAGCGTACTTAGAAAAAATCGAGAAAGACCTTTAAAGTCATATTACCACGAAAATACTTGAAGCTAATAAAAGAAATGTATTTTTCAATGAGACCGAACGAAAAACGAGCGTAAATGCTTTTAAGACGAAAACTTTCTTAGAGGTTGATGAAACCTTAAAATATTTAATAATATGAAAGAAAGGGTATTAAAAATTGGATCAGTAAATATTTACATTCAATTTATGAAAATGTTTATATTTCATTTACATGGATTTATTTTATTTTTACGGGATGTAAGATTGATATACTTGCTTAGCTGGATTCAATACTTTTTAAAATTTTATTTCAGGATGCAAGATAAGTATCTTGTATTTCTTGCGAGAACCTATGGCATAGGTACATAATCAAAGATTTTCGTACATTGTTTACTAGGTTCATTTATAATCACTGTTTATTTCATAAAGAAAATAGCTTAAAATTATTTATTTCATGTACTTATTAATGATTAATTTCATTGCACCTATTATTGTGTCATTGTTTTCATTAATAACCGCCCCAATTTTATTTTAAAATTGAATAGTATCTTTTAAAGGTGAAATGTCTATGGTACCTTTCTGTCTTGAAATATCTTTTATGCGTGAAATTTACACGAGACTTGATTTCCAATAACTGAAAAATCAAATAAATGTCAATAAAGCTATAGAAAAGACATCAGTGAACAAGGTTGGTTGGAGTGTTCCTGCTTTGACCAAATTGGCAATTCAACAGTTCCAACCTATATTTTCGCATTTCATTGCTTCATTACGCAAGAGTAGTCAAAGATCGAGTTCTTAATTTTTTTGTTCCTTGTACACTGCTGGTTAAAGAATGATCAAGAAAGAAGTCAAGAAGGAAGTATCTCCAAATTTGGCCACTAGATTGGTTGGGTGGGTTTTATGGCGCAAGGTCCATATTTGGTCATGCTGCGCCAAACACAAGACAGATAACGTCAAGTAATGAACATATACACTCTGAAAGTTTTATTGACACAGAAAAGCGAAACACACCCAGGATAAGTAACATGAATCGATCCGGCAACTCACAGGTTGTTAGCACAGTGGGCAGAACCACTAAGCCATGGAAGCCCCTTTGGCCATTAGGATAACGGCTGTTATATAAATATGCTGCATATACTACAAGTAAGATACCCCATAACGATAGAAAAAGCAAGAGCACTCGATCAACAGTTGATCTAGTGTATTTGAAGTAACTTCTCGGTTTCTCAAGAGATAATTGGCGATAATTTTGGAACATGGTAATATCCATTGTAGGTTCGATATATTTCACTTTTACTTGTAGTCTACTTTTTTACACAAGTAGAAGGCATCCAATATGGCGGCCTATTCAAATAGCGTTTGGCGACGAAAATTTTAGGTGCCAATTTGGCGAGGGGATAGTACCGTAGTGTGTGTATTTCTTTTTACCTCCTTTCACATAATGACTAACTCTCCTGGTGGTTTATCTTCGAGTTGAAAACTGCCTTGTAGTGGCCAGCCTCTGGTACAAAACCTTTTCGTATTTGAATCTTCATTCCCTTGGAGTAATAGGGAAGTTTTGTCTCGACGATGTATCTCGTCATTAACAAAACTAACGAGATCTTTATGAACTAGATACCTTGTTATCGACAAACTTAACCAGATCTTGATGGACGAGATATCTCGTCGAAACCACTTGGAGTGCTAAGTAACCACATCCATTGGTTGAAAGAAATTTTGGGAAGATTCTATTGGTCAAGAAGATCAGAACTGGTGAGAAGGAAGACTACAAGTTGCAGAATCGATATACACGTGTGAACCCATCAGAGAGTTAAATAATATTTATTAACCCCCAAGTGGTTTCGACGAGATTTTCGATACCGATTTTCCACGATATATCGTCCATTAAGATCCAACCAATTGTGCAAACGACGAGACATCTCGTCATCAAGATATCGTCGATTTTTTTTAATGACGACGAGATCAAGATCCGATCAGTTTTCTTCTAATGACGAGATATTGCGTTCATCAAGATCTAGCAAGGTTTGTTAACGACGAGATACCTTGTCGAGACAAGGACTGTCTTATAAATAGCGTTTTACTTCAAAACATTCGCCCCATTCATAACTTAATCAGTTAGAGCGGAACCGTCCAAATATACGAGACAAAACTGAGCCCTTATTAGGAAAACAACAATCCATTAAATTCGTCACATCAGATTTTAATTATTTCAAGCAATTCGGGAATAAATAAGAACATCTAATTTGGAGGAGGAAATCCAAATAGAAGGCAGTTACAACGATTCTCTCCTGCAACTCAAACAAAAGTTCCCGTTACGGTTGGAACGCGCGTGCACAATGCATTCAGAAACTGAATAGAAACCAGTCATTCAGTTGAAAAATAAAAGTTAACTCAAAGAAGCTATAACAATGTTGGTGTGCTTTCTTTACGAATGGTGTTTATTTACTTTCCCGATGCTTGTGGCTCGTGAATTTCCGGCTGTTGCCATTGCTCGGGGAGATTTCCTTCCTTTTTTCCCTTATCTTGTTGACTGAAGACGTTACGGGTGTATGATGTTTGATTAACAGGCGAAGTTCTACATGTTTTTTGACATGCAGAATGAAGTTTACCGAGGCTACATATAAGTATTTCTTCTCTAGTTTATTCACTTCGAGGCTTGCTGACGCTATGAGTTGGTCGAAGATTATTTTAGATTTTTAATATCTTTATCTCTTAGTAATGTTTTTTAAAGAGAAATGCATTACATTCAATGAAAAGGGGGAAATTGAATGTTTAAACAGTATTTTCTGTGCCGTTGAAGAAATTTAAAATGATTAATTTTCTGTTAGACAATTGTGTAGTTAATGACCAGTGTTTAGACGATAGTGCGGTTTTTGACTAGTGCAGTCAATGACTAGAGTTCATGCAAACTTAGGGATTGAGATTGAATAAGTTTAGTGCGTAACTAATTATGTTCAGAAAACCACCACGAACATTGCAGTTGTGTGACTGATACTGGAATAAGGAAAGAAAAAAGGACCTCAGAATAAGAAAAAATATACGAGTTAAATTAACTCCAAGAGAAATAACATTAAGTTGGATTTCCTACAGTTTTTGAACATACGTTTAGTACAAATGCTTAAGTTTTGTGTTTTTAAGTTTCTTTTACTCTTGAATAGGAGAGAAATTTGTAATTGTTGTTACCACTTGAATGTGTTGTAAAATTAGATAAAGTTTCACTTTTCATGGCAGATATAACTGGGGCAATATTTACATGAGTTTTTTGTGTATAGGATGAGGTAAATAATATCAGTCGTTAAGTTCTTACAACCATTTAACTCTGTCGTCACACGAACTTAAGTTTTAGCATAAAAGTAAACAATTTTAAATTCGGAAAGTGAGGTAATTTGAACTTTTTGGGAGGATGATTTAGATTAGATTACACGTCTATTCCTATTTGTTTGATGCTGCGGTTAGGTAGTTAATTAACGTAGTACTGGAGAACACAACGGGCTATTGGCGACGTTCAGGGATCAATCCCGAAGGGAAAGATTCTAGGAAAACGCCTCGTAATTTTGAACCACGATCAAATGACGAGAACAACAGAAGCAGCAAAGGATTAGAAATCGGAGGGTTGCGAGTTCGAAACTCGGTCCAGCCAAAGATCGTTGTGTACACGGGGGTGGTGCACGTTAAATCTGTCGTGGCCTCAAATGTCCTCACGTTGGTGTGGTGTGGAAGTTTTTGGAGTGGAATGCCAGCTCAGGGGTTGTTCTCATCTGACCATGATTCAAAATTACGAGGCGTTGCCTTTGGATATTTTCCTTCGCATTGATCCCGGATCGTCGCCAATAGCCCGTTGTTTTGCTTCAGTGCGACGTTAATGAACTACCTACCCCATATTTTTATTTCACTTAACTGATGCATAGAATCATAAAGTAGCTTTTAGTTATCGGTTAAAGTTCATTATGTTTCAACAACGATTGAGTTGAATAAGTCTAATTTCCAGCTCTGAACGCAAATTAAATGATTCTACCGAATATTAAACGTTAAACACACAAAACAGAAGCTTCCAATAACTCAATTCATCCCTCGTGCTGTACTTCAAATTATATCACTCTCCTATCAGATGATTATGAATCATGTTATTTAATTTTTATTAATACCTGCATTGTGCAACATATTTAACCCTCCAAGTGGTTTCGACGAGATATCTCGTCATCAAGATATTGCCGATTTTTTATGATGACGAGATGAAGATCTGGTCAGTTTTTCTAATGACGAGATATCTCGTCCATCAAGATCTGGTCAGTTTTGCTAATGACCAGAGGTACCTCGTTACTGAAGTCACTTATTAAATTTCAACTATCCCAAATGAGTTGACAAATTGTGGTTTTTCTCGGTGTAAATTTACAAAAGTGAAGTGGCGAGTATTTTATTTTAACTAATTAATCCGGGAAAAGGCTTCGAATTTGCAATTATTTCACTAAAAACAATTTTAGTTTACCCTCAAATAAAAAGATTCTGCTACATAAGGCGAACACTTTTTATAGCTGAACACAAAGCACCGTGATAAGCATCCTACTTTTAGCGAAAATTAGTAGAAAAAGTTCTTGAAATCTTAAAGCTGTCCTTGAGTGGATTTCAGGCCCGGTGCAACTCAATTTCTCACGAACTTGTAAAGTAATTAACAACTCAATCTGTTTAATAAAAACGGGATGAACACACTAAACGGAAAGAAAGAGTACAAAAACGTTTAATAGCCAAGGAGGATCTATATAAGCTGCATTGCCCTCAATAAGTGAGTATATTAAAAAAATGGCATTTAAGAAGTTGGAAAATGATGAAGACGCCTTGGTTAGTCGTTTTTTGGTAGGAAGTTTTTTAATTGCTAAGGCAAAAATTTAGTTTGAGAATCTTTTGTTTAAAAAGTTTCAGATAAAATGTGTTGGTTAACCTGTTGTTTAGCGGATAAAGGTTAACCAGATCAGGAATTCAATAAACATTCCCCTTTTTATATTTGTTGTAAACCGAACAACGACTTAATTAGAAGATAAGAATGAAATGAGGGAATAAAAGATTTTACTGTACTGTGGATTGTTTTTACAATATTCCACTTATACACCCTCTCACAAAATGAATATTACCTTGATTAGAAAAGAGCAATAGGATTTAAAACTTATTTTGTTCTATTGTAAAAAACCTTTATTCTTAAACTTAAAGACTAAATTGTTGACGCAATTTTGTTTTTCAAATTTTATCTTTAGAAAAGAAATAAAAATATTGTTTGGTACACCAAAATATAAAAATTCTGAGCCGAGCGGTTTTTCTTAATCTAGTACTGTGCTTTTATTGATTGACCGAATTCTACGTCATTGTCATCAATCAATATGTTGTTGGTTGGTTAATTTGGGGTTTTATGGCGCAAGAGCCATATTTGGCCAAGCTGTGCCAAACACAAGACAACAATGAGAGAGGAAAACAAAGTAAAAAGCAGAAGTGTAGGCGAGGGTAAAACAGACGTTAGGACAGATTATTCAGGTAACTCGAGGTTGTGATGCCCGTACACATCTAAAGATGTCCCCCTGAGGGCTCAACCAATAGGAGTAAGATTAAATTTATTACATAGTCGAGAACGATCGCATTCAATTCAGTAGCTATAGTCCAATGCTATACTTCATTTATTAAAATATGTGCACCAACGTCACGCGCTCTCTCACTTTACCCTACTCTGTAACAATAGTCAGTTTCCGCGATCGACGCACCCAGCTTGTTTTCCCACTTCAGTTAAGGCTAGTGATTCATTTGTTGAGGTTTAAGGTGAAGTCCAAACACCTAAAACGGAAGGAAAGTATGGGAAATGAGCTTAGTATTTGGACAGCTCTTAGTTGCAGGCAATTGCTTCGTTAAGTGATCCAATGAGAAAGTGCTCTATCTCGATTGTTACTTACGAATGCAAGTGCAAGTACTGGATAAATATATTAATTACTAGAAGAATTACCCGGCGTTGCTCGGGTTGAATTGGTTAAATGTTGATTGAAAGTGATCTAAATAATAACTTTTCTTTATCATAGAAAAATGCAAACATCATAGGATATGCAGATTTCTTAGTTATAGAAAATACAAATATAGAAGAAAAAATAAGTGAGCGGAAATTAATTTTTAAACTACATTTTGACATTTTTTAGCTTCTTTAATTGGACAAAATACATATGCTTACTTTTTGTCAAATATTTATCAATAATTGGTATTTTGGAAAGAAATAAAAAATAAGTTCAAACATAAGTATTGGAATTTTAATTCTTTAAATGCAATTTTTTTGGAAAAAATTGTTTTACAGTAATCTGGTAAAACAATCTAAGTTGCTTACCGCAATCATAGTAATACTCTATGTTATTCCTATGGGGATTTCGAATTTCTTTTAACACCTCTGCACACCAAGGACAAATAGAACGGGTGTTAATATGTAGCCTATGTCACCCGAAAGGTTCTAAAGAGCAAGTATACTAAATTTGGTGTGGATTGGTTGAACGGTGTATATTTATGTGGAGAACAGACAGCGCCAAAACTCTGCTTTATATACACTCGTGTCCAAAAGTTAAGCATAATTCGTAAAATGCGAAAAAATCGGAGTAAACATGGATACAATGGTTCAAAATCACTTGTGTAGAATCGTGGGACGAAGGTAAAACATTGTGCATATGAAAAACAATTCAGTCGACATGCTCAAAGCACCGGAGCACGTCGGTGTAATATAACTGCCTCGTTCGGCATGGCCAGTTTAGACAGAAATTTCGCAATTGCTGTGGTACGGAGCGTTATTAACAATCAATAAGGACGAAAGATGTCACAAAGATGCCAACTGGACATGTTTGTGAAGGGACGAATTATTGGAATGCTGGAATCCGGTTGATCCCAAACCGAAGTATCTCGAATTCTGAATAAGCCTCAGTGTGTCATCTCCAGACTATGGCAGAGGTTTCAAACCACTGGAGATGTTACCCGATGACCAGTACCAGGTCGGTCAAGGGTAAAAACAGCTCGGCAAGACCGATATTTGGCGATAACTGCGCGACGTCAGAGGAACCGTTCTGCCAAACAACTGGGTTCAGCCCTGATAGCCGCCACAGGAGTCATAGTTTCGAGACAAACTGTTTACAAGAGACTCGGACACATTGGTCTATATGCCAGACGGTACAGAGACGAAATCCTTGAGCCTACCGTTCGCCGGTTTCGAGGTGCTGTCGGTTCTGGTTTCATATTCATGGATGATAACGAGCCTCCTCACCGTGCAGCCCTGATCGACGCCTTCCTTGAAAGTGAAGATGTCCACCGCATCAGTGGCCTGCCAACTCTCCTGATCTGAATCTTAGAGCATGTGTGGGATGTGCTCGGGAGACATATTGCAGCCCTCCGCCACCCACCAAGCTCCTTTCCGGAATTGAAAACTGTTCTAAGTGAGGCTTGGAACTCTTTGAGCACACAACTCATCCATACCCTCATCGAAAGTATGGGAAATCGTTGTGCAGCATGCGTGGTTACCAGAGGTTCCCCCACACCGTATTAAACTTCAGCATCACATTGTTTTAATCATTCTGCATCACTAAAATTGACACTCGCCATTGTGAACCTTTTCTTTAAACCTTTTTCTTTGGATAATAAAAGTCATTATTATCCTTGTTTTGCATTGTTTTCTTCTGTAACCCTATTACACCAGCATACAGCGTTTCCTTCCATTCCGATGTAGATTTTCTGAAATATTCACATAAACAGCAATTATGCTTAACTTTTTGACATTGAGTGCATATAGACAGTTGAAATTATTTTATATATTTTTGTTCGCTGCCCTACTCTCAAACCTTTCGCTTTACTACATATGAGAAAAATACATGTTTATGGTATTAATATAAATATCGAGTACACAAAATTTGAATAAATGTTTGCACATTCCTTGGGTGTCTCGGCTAATTTGAGGACAAGTGCTTGTCTGAGGTGATGGATAAATGTGATTTATAAAATTTATTTAAGAATTTTTATTATTTTTAAATGCAAAATACCATGTAAAATATATGAGGCTAATTTCAATCAGAAGTGAAATTTTTTCAATTTGTAGTATTTTTCTCCACGTCTTCATGTACTGATTACCTTAGCAAAAACACTTGGTGAAAAAATTTATAGTGCATGTACAATCAATCCTGGTTGAATAGACAAGCGGCTGCTTATCGTGAAATGTTTAATTTTAGTATTATCCTTACAACGAATACCAATGAAATTAATATATGTTATTATGAAATCAAGACAATTGCCCTTTTAAAATAGCAGTAGGAAAACGTGTTACAATTTCCTTTAGATTAAACGAAGTTTTTTGAAAATTTCGTTACAACGAAGCGTTTTTTCCGAGCTGAAAAACTAAATTCTAAATGAAGTTGATATTCAAAAGAATGTTTATGTAAATTTTTACAATTTCATTCATTACAAATTTTTTTATTTTTAGTTTCGATTTATTTCTTCATGTAAACAATATCACCGAACTTCAGTAACAATGAACATATAGGTTAGTCTTTCAATTTTGAAAACACGTTTTTAATTTAATAATTTTCATCAATCAGATTTTTATCTTAATTTAATTATTCTTCCCCTAGGTAAGGGTGAAAAATACATTAGACTATGTAAATGAATTTTTAACCCTCACCATAACCTTCACAATGTAATGTATTTTTATGTAATATATTTTACAGGAATTCAAGGTAGTGAAGTATTTATATTGAATAATTCTAAAAGGTACTCATTGGTAACTGAGCCTTGATACTAATAACTAGTGACAAACGTTGATAAATTCAAAATGGAATTAGTGAAGCAGTGAAACTAATTTCTTTGCGCTGTCATTATTTGTGGCGTGTCAATATTAATACGCTACCCCGTGCGTTTTATCTTTTAGGGAATATGCTAATTAGTTTGACAAACATACGAATTGGTTGCATACCGCAACGAAGCAGATCAGTTTTGCTTCTCAGCAAAAATATCAGCTAGGTAAATGTATACAAAGAGCTGATAATTCTATTTCTTACAGCAATGATATACTTAATGATGGTGAGACAATTCGTTTCCACTTTATTTGGAGAGTAACTTTTCCATCTCGCTCTTTGGCGCAGAAAAATCTTATCACAAATATTGAAAAAGTTCCGGAACATCCGTGTGTTAAAAAAAATTATGATCTGAACAAAACTCGCGTGTTGATTTTTAATCCGATTTGTAACAAGATTTAACTGAAAGTCATCTCTGTAATTACCAAAAGCCGAATTACTGAATGGAAACATACTTTCCGTGCAGCAGTTGAACCATGTGAATGTTTTCCAAGATATTTAAAAAATGATGACAAGTGTTTTAGCAATGCCGCGTGAATAATATAATTTATTCATTTATAATAACAAATTAAAATTAAAATCATTGTTACTCATTCGTGAGAAAAAAATTACATGATCTGAAAAAAGTCGTAATTTTTGAGTTGCAATTAAATCAAATATACTTCATTTACAACTTTTTAAAGCTTTCTCGAAACAGATACATAAGTTAACACATTAGTCAAATGAAATACGATAATATTCCGGATACCTTGCGAAACGTGTATGAAAAAACAAGGGCGGTATTAAAGTATTGCAAAAATCGTGCTTTTATGACAAAAAAGGTGACAGTACTTAAAATCTGACCAATTTTTCTAATGATGTCTCACCATCAATATCTGACCAGTTTATAAATGACGAGATATCTTTTGTCAGCAAAATATTACCGATTTCTTTTTACGATGACGAAATCTGGTGAGTTTTCTTCTGACAAGATATCTCGAACATCAAGTTCTGATTAATTTTACTAAGATGAGGTACCTCGTCGAGTTAAACACCAAGGAGGGTGAAAGCTTGTAAAAATGTGCGAAATTTACACATTTACAGACTAAAAGTTGCAAACATTTGTAAAAAGAATTGGATTCAATGATAGGTTTTAATCAAATCATAAATGTAGCACCTTTTTTAGTATTTGAAATGGACTTTGATTCTACCTTATATAGAAAACTACTTAAAACCATAACATATTTACTCTCGATTAATTGAGTTAACCTCCTACTTGGGTTTTATCTTTCAACTTGAACATCTATTACTTATGATACAGGTGATTCCTTTTATAACGAACTTCCCATTTTAATCTGTTTCGTTGCGAAGAGATTTGTATTATAACGAAACTATGATTAAGTAATATTACTTAATCTGTTCAGTAAAATAATATGTAATGTACTTTTAACCCTCACCGTATATAAATTTATTAGAAGAATAAATAATGCAAGAAAAAATCTGAGCTATGAAAATTATTAAATTCAAACGTGTTTTCAAAATTATAAGACTAACCTATATGTTTGGTGATATTGATTGTATGAGACATTTTAATACACTTTTAAAAGTTATATTTTTCAAAAGATATATCTAATTTTGTTGAAACGGTAAAGTTTTGCATACTTTTGTCTGAAATGAGGATATTGTATTATTTCAACGTCCATATACATTAATTCGTTTCTAATCATTACAGAAAATTAGATGCTTTATAAATTCTTGAACATTAACACTACAAGTGGTTTCGACGAGATATCTCTTCCATCGAGATAGGACCAATTTTGCTAATGATTGCTTTTACAATACATGTGTTTTTAATTACATCATCCACATTAACACTAAGTGATTTTAAAGAGAGATATCACGTCATCAAGATATTGCCGATTTTTGGGTGATGACGAGATCAAGATCTGGTCAGTTTAATTCTAATGACGAGATGTCTCGTTCATCAAGATCTGATCAATTTTATTCTAATGACGAGATGTCTCGTTCATCAAGATCTGGTCGTTTTTGATTAAGGCGAGATACATCGTCGAGGCAACTAGCAGGAGGTTTAAATACGGCTGAGGAAAAGTATTTCTTAGACGTATTTTTTAAGTAGGATGAGAGAAAGAGAGAGAGAGAGAGAAAGAGAGAGAGAGAGGCAATGCTTTTGCGAGGCAAGTGCGCCAACTGAATATAAAACGTGTCTGTGATTAAAGTAGGCTGCCACCTGGTGGAATTTCTTGAAGGAGTCCTATAGATTAGTTTCACCTCTAGAGCGCTTTGAATATCGGCAGGGTAGTTGCGCGGACCAAAGACGGGCAGGAATGAAATGACATCTTTCGCCTCACTCAGTACCACATCGTAAACAAGGAAACAGTGCATGATATCCCCATAAAATAGAATTGGGAAGTACTTTTTAAAATTATATAAATGGTAAATTCAAACAAGAGTGTAAAAATATCAGTAAAGGGTATGGAAATGTGTTAAAAATATGAAACCGTTAAAAATTACTGGGGCAGAATAATTGGTTTAAAATGAGCTTTGAAGATTTAGGTTAAAACTTGCCCCACCTCACCCTTGATTTAACCCTCCAAGTAGTTTCGACGAGATATCTCGTTCATCAAGATGCGATCAATTTTGCTAATGACGAATTGTCTGTTCATTAAGATATTGCCGATATTTTGATGACGACGACATCAAGATCTGGTCAGATTTCTTCTAACGACGAGATCAGTTTTGTTAATGACAAGATAGCTCGCAGAGATAGCCACCAGGAAGGTTAACATGCACACTTTGAATCAATCGTTACGACGACAATATATACTCCACAGGTTAATACAATCAAGTACCTGTAGAAATATGCGTTCATTGATCAACTATCACGGAAACCGTATGCAATTATACTTGAAAGATAAGTATACCTAGCACTTTCAAAACAAGATTTTGAAACTGCTGTTCATATACTGGCAGTATGTTCAATTCTCCATGAATGAGGGTATTTTAATCACACTTACCCAATAATGATTTCTTTTGGGATACTTCAAAGTAGAAGAAACATCACTTCTCTTTTATAACATTTTTGACCTGGAAACGAGCTGTTATGCATCTCATTGACACCTCAACTTAGCAGTTTTCCTTACTAGCAAATGGTTGATTTTTATGATAAAAGCAAATAAATATTGATCTGTAAAAAATAATTTATACCCTACTATTGACCTCATAAATGCCCCGAGTCATGTTGCATGTACAATTTTGCTCTAGGGTTACTTATAGCCTCAGATATAACTTCACACACCTCCCGATTTATTTGAGCCAACAAATACTGCCAGAAAATCTCCATCATTCAACCGAATGCATCAGATCTTGACAGTCTTTTGTTTCCCGAACACGTAATAGATTTTTTAAGTGGGTAATTACTCAATATTTGAAGTTTGGTTTTGCTAAAACTAATTTTCCTTGAGGTAGGTAAGTACTTAATTAACGTCGCACTGGAGTAACACAATGGGCTATTGATGACGGTCCGGGATCAATCCCGATGGGTTGTTGGTTGGTATTGGGTTTTATGGCTCTACAGCCATATTTGACCAAGCTGCGCCAAACACAAGACAATGAGGGAGACAAAAAATAGCAAAAAGCAGAAGGGTAGGCGTAATTAATTAAAAAATACTGTGTAAAATGTATTCAGTTAAAGCTAAAGATAAACAGAAATAAATTTAAATTGCATGAGATTCTGATTTATTGCAGAGCAGAAAACTAATATAAACAATTACTGGTCAATAAAGTATATAACTTTAAGTAACTTTTGAATATTGATTCTGCATTTTCGTACTTCCTCCAATTAACCAACAATAAAAATTGGCGGCTCCTTGACAAATTTGAATGCGGGTTCACTCTTTTCAAGTAAGTTAATTTCATTATTCTTTTAATGCTCTTTAATCCTTATTCTTTTAATGCTCTTTAATCCTAATTCTTTAAATGCTCTTTAACTCTTATTCTTTAAATGCTCTTTAATCCTTAGTATTTTAATATTCTTCAATCTTCATTATTTTAATGCTCTTTAATCCTTATTATTTTAATGCCCTTAAATCCTTATTCTTTTAATGTTAGGGTTAACAGAGGTTTTTAAACTGTCCGGCTCCCAAAGGAGTTGCAACCTTCCACCAAGGGAGCCACAGAAATCAATAACTCGAGGTTTTCTCGAGATATTTGATGTTTCGTGATATAAAATCAAGAGAAAAAATCATAAATAATTTCTGTTGAAAATATAATTATATGAAACTAAAGAATCGTTGGTTGAAATCACTGTTGGGATAACCTAGTATACTATGTCACCATACAATTGTCTCGTACACGCTTCTGAGGAAAAAGTACTGTTTGTATACAATAATTTTTTCTTTTGCTTCTCCTTTGTGCACGAATTTCATCGTTCCTATAATTTAGCATAAGATTTTGTAGTTAAAAACAGTTCATTGAGATTTCCCAGCACAAGTGTTGCTGCAACGAAAGTGTTGGTTTCTGGTTTTTAAACATCTCTACAAAATAAAAAACAGAAATATTTTTTATGTACTAACAATAACGGCTACATTATTCTTAAAATAACTATTATTTTATGATATAATATGCACAATTGTGTTTCATGATGACCTTTTTATGATACAATGACTTAATTATTATGATGTATGAAAGCAATAATCATGGGCATTGTTTATTCCTCGTTGATCATAAAACCTCGTTTGCATAAAAAATTGCATTAACTTTGGGCCTTCTCGGAAAATCCTGACTACACTAGTAAAAATTGAAATGCAAATTTTAAATAAATTAAAATGCAATTAAATTGTAAAATTAATCAAAATATACAATTCGCCTCCCAAAATGATAAGATACCCTTAAGATATTGCTTTAGTGTGAATCCAGGGGCTGTTGAAAATATGAAATTGTAGAAATAAGAAGTAATGTATAAGGAAAATATTATTACAGGTCGTTGCAACCCAAATTCGGAAACTTATTTTAAAGATTTGCGATTTTCTGTTGTCCCAAAATGATAGACCCCTACTAGTACTTAAAAATAAGGCATAGCAAAACGTCCAGCAGATATACCTATCTATAAGACTGATAGTCTCAAGTGCTGTTATCAAATTTCAATTTATTTTGCATAATGAACGTGGTAATCGAGTAACTATTGATTATAGGACAAAATAAAAGTTTGAGCGTATCGTAACAAGGTAAAATGGAAACAGGAAATCATTTAGGATGTATTGGAAGACAAATGAACCTTTCTTAACATGTGTTTCGCAATTATTTACATTCCAATTCCCTGATTAAAGGAATACAGATGGACGGCCTGAAGCTCTGAATCGTCACCAAAACCGACTCGTTTTCCGACGCCTTCAGGGACACTTCTCCTTTAGGTATACGGGCTTTACGGACCTGAGGTACTCTAATGATCTTTTCTTTTCCCACGGGGGTTGCTGTCTTCAGTAAACGCGGGGGCGCGTTCCCGGGATACCGGAGCTATTTTTTTCTGTTTTCATCCATTATTCTATTCTCCAATTGTTCGTTTATTCCCTTTCACGACGTATTTACTTGAAGTTGTCTTGCGTTTGGCGCAGCTTGTCCAAATATGGCACTTGCGCCAAAAAACCCAGGAACAACTAAACCAACCACGCCTGATTCAGTCTATTTTAAGTACTTGAAATGTGGAGGGCACAAGATTTTAGATGCGCTTTTCACCGGGCTTTTCCATCGTGTACCTTCTTGCGTTTCCCGAAAACGAAGTCGGTTTCTTTCAGCCAAGAGACATAAGGAAGAGGTTCCAGACAGGACGCTCAATTGGGAAATAGATCTGAGAAATGATGAGAAAGAGTTCATGTTGATGGACAAGACGGTTGAAAATACTATTGGCATGATCTTCGAAAGGATTAAGTTACCATCTCTAAGAGTCAGCAAGGAATTCGTAGTGTGATGGCATAAGGTTGGGTTGGCTTTTATGGCGTAAGGGCCTTATGCCAAGGGAATATACGTATTTGACCAAGCTGCGACAAACGCAAGACAGACAACGTCCAGTGATTGCTAAAAGTTACCGAGACCACTTCTTTCCTTGCATTGCCATTTTGAACACTTAGGAGGGACAATTTCCCTGGACAATGCTTCCATCTATCTCCATTTTGAAGTGTTTTTTAGCTTACAGAGTTCCTGGCCCTGTTTTAAATACTTTGGTAGGTAGATATTTAATTAACGTCACACTGGAGCAACACAAGGGGCTATTGGTGACGGTCTAGGACGAAGGGAAGTTACGAGGACAACATTACCTAATCTTGAACCACGGTCAGATGACGAGGTCACACCTGAGCTGGTACCTTACTCTCAAAACTTTCACACCACTCCAACGTGAGGACATTTGAGGCCACGACAGATTTAACGTGCACAGCCCCCACGTACACGACGGTCTTTGGTTGGATTTGAACTCGCAACCCTCGAGTCGCTAATCCGCTTCTCCTCCAACCGGGCTACCGCTGCACTTTGGAAAATATCTATAGAATAGTGACCTAATCAGTTTATAGAGATAGTTTCCAATATAACACCGGTCTTATTTAAGCATGCCATTGCACTCTTTGAGAAGAAATTTCTATGAGAGTGCAAGAAACTTGTAAACACCTTCACTCGTATTAATCGTAATGACTCGTTAATCTTAATGAAATAATCTTTTAACAAAATAAATTAGTTGCCAACAGCAACTACCAATTTTTCCTTGCGAATTGCACTGCTTTGGTATTTTTCAATTTCACTCTGACTCTATAGTCTTGGGTGAAATCTTATTGAACTGATGTGCAATCAAATTAAATATAGGATTTATTTAAAATGAAATATATTAACATACATCTTTTATACGAAAAGAAACTGAGATTTATGTTCAGAAAAGTGTCATGAACCAAAACAGTGTCATGAACCAAACAAAAACTCTCAAGTGTTTTCGACGAGATATTTCGTCCGTCAAGATCTGACCAATTTTACCAATTAAGGTATTACCGTTTTTTGGTGATGAGAAGATCAAGATCTGGTCAGCTTTTCTAATGACAAGATACATCGTCTAGCTAATCACATGGAGGGTTAATGTTTATCTAAACTCGAGTTGCAGATACTTCCTCTGTATTCAGGTGAATATCCACCTATACCAGTCGAATGTAATTTTGATCTACATTTATTACTTTTACGTGAAAAGAGAGAGTGATGGGAAGAGAGGGAGAGAGAGGGATGGAGAGAGAGTGAGGGGAAGAGAGGGAGGGATTAAGTAAGAGAGAGAGGGTGAAAGAGGGAGGTAGAGAGGATGGAGAGAGGGAAAGATATGGGTGAGAGGGAGAAGAAGAGAGGACAGAAGGAGAGAGGGAAAGAGGGAGAGATTTCTACCTAATTTACAGATGGAGTTACAGTAAAAGTGTAACTGATTAATTATTTTTGCTGCGATAAGATTTAAAATGAACTCGGGCTTCTCCACCAATACTAAACAGCGAACTTTTGTTGCACTGAGCTGTTCAGGATTGAAATTCCAAATCCAACGTGCTTCATTTAAAATAAATTTCAGAGTTTTGTGGTGTTCGGGCGAATCCTCTCTTCCTTTTCCCATTGTTTATCCCCTCACACTTTTAATTCGGGAGATTTTTCCAGTTTCCTCCAATATCAGCTTCTTTCGTAATTCGAAATTGTTTCTCACGTTCATCTCGCTTTTATGTTTTGTTTTTCCCTTCTGTGGGGCGAACCTAAACCCGTCACTCCCCTCCCACTTCTATTTTCTTATTTTTCTATTTTATTTCATTTCGAGGGAAAAGAAAATTACTCGTTCTTTTGTTCCTTGAGATTCACAGCATAGCTTCGTTTAATAATTGTTTTTTCTCCTCCTCTGAGCGTTTCCCTTCTTGCAAACAAACCAGTATTCCTTCCTTCTTTGAATGCTTTTCTCCTTAAAACGGTCGATGGAAATTTTAAGTAGGGATTTTCTTACCACTGAGAGAAAACCGAGTTTCACAGGAAGAACGATTTGGGCATGACGCTCTTGCTCTGACGTGATTATGGGAGTTCAACAAACTCTTCTAACTGAAATGAGGCGTAAGGCATTACTACGAAAGGATATTTGGATTTAGGATCTGCAGTTATAAGTCATAACAAATTCGAGTTCTTCAAAGCCGTATCACACATTCAGGTTTTATTATTCGTAGTTATTTTCTGGGGGCATGTGCAAAAGAAGCAGACATTGGCGGTGTGGTTAAATATTAACAAGTGATGTACTAACATGTGATCATAAGAATCCAGATTTTATTATTGGTGCTGTTACTTCCAGAAGGGTGTATGTCTATTAAAACGAAGCAGACATTGACCTCGTGGTAAGAGATTGAGCAAGTGATGTACTAACATATAATTATGATGAAAGTGAATTGAGAATTTATGGTTGAAGAGGACTTTCAAACTGCATGAAATTTAACGACATGAGAGAGAGAAAAACGTATGGGAGAAGCAACACGCACAGCTTGGGAATGGTCACTATCAACAAATTTAGGACTTATGTCACATGCTTATGAGACAGGAATGCAGTGACATTGTAATAATAAAATGTTTATGCCTGGGAACTCGATGGAGAAATGAAAAACAATTAAGAAGTGTATAATTGAGAAGTGTTTTTGTGTTTCACCATACATATAAATTGTAAGGAAATTCTGAAACACTTCTCATCATTAAACGTATTTGATAATCAGTTTTCATTTCTCAATTCCAGGCAGACATTATTAATTCACCATCATTGCATTAGTCTGTGACCAAACTTCTAAGTCCGACATTTCATGCAGCTCGGACGTCTATACGCAATTTTATATTTATGGTCTCATACTTTATATTTTAATAAATCAGCTTTTTAATCCCTAAACAATGCGATCATGACTGCTTTAAAAAATTTCATTGGGCTTCTGGAAACATATAATGATAAGTCACTTTTAAATGTTTTCAGGCAAGCAATTTTGACTTTTTAAAAAATTCCAAAATTGCGATTGTCTATCCACTATTCAAGCGGTTATGTTATAATGTTTCAATGTAATAATGTAATATTTGAATGTAATTTTGAAAACTTGAGAAAGACATGAATATGTCATTACACAAAAACTCAACAATTTTAAAGTGGTTCATGTTTTACACAATAAATAAAATAAGTGGGCTTATTTTTCTAATAAATTGTCTTTTGATTTTCTAATAAATTGCACGTGTTGTTAATATTCTATCAGATGTTTTCCTATTTACACACAGGCCCGCAAAAACACTGGTATTAATGAGCAAACATACCCTTGTGTGACAAACAATTACTTCATCTTTATAAAACAATGCACATGAAATTATGGCAATAGAGCTTTCTTTAAAAATGGAAACTGCTATCAACCCCTCACTGAAAGAAAAGTAAAGAATTTTAAATAAATTCAGCTCGAAATTACGCACTCCACTCTAAAAGAGACATGTGTCGAAGGACAGAAACATGGAACTTATAAAGTTTGGCCGGAAGCTTCTTTTTTTAGGACTCGAGTGTAGCAGCTGCGTGCATAATTTTTCCACATTGATTGCCTGTTTTAACGTACATCACGCTCACTTATAAACACGTAGAAAACACCGTTACTTGCCAAACTAGCGTGTAAGCTTGATAAATTACGAAGCTGCTCTAGCGGAATCGTTTGTTTTTTAAAAAAATGCGATCTCAGGACTGTTAATGAAATGAAACAGATTTTCAGAGCCAACTACATGAATAAATCTCTCCCTTTCTAGTTAAGAGTTTTCGACCTCTGAGGAATTCCGGCGTTTCAAGCAGTATTTTTGAGGAGACGGAGAAGAAATTTAACCTTCAAAAATGACGCGAAGAAAGTCAGCCAAGTTGAAAAACAGCTTTTTAACCTGAAGAATTGATCAACGTAAATCATTCCAGTTTTAGTCAGATTACTTTGGTATGTTGCTCAACAGTTCTTTTAGTTCAGTTCTTCAGCTGATTTGCCTCCAAGTATTTTGACGAGATATATCGTCGAAGATCTGACCAATTTTCCTAATGTCGAGATACCTCGTCGAGACAAGACTGCCAATTACTCCAAGGGGAATGAAGACCAAGTAGGAAAAACAAATTGTCCCTTGTCCAGAACTGGTGACAGTTTGGAACAGGTTTTGCCAATTTCCCAATGATTAGATACCTCGTCGAGACAAGACTGCCAATTACTCCAAGGGGAATGAAGACCAAGTAGGAAAAACAAATTGTCCCTTGTCCAGAACTGATGACAGTTTGGAACAGGTTTTGCCAATTTCCCAATGATTAGATACCTCGTCGAGACAAGACTGCCAATTACTCCAAGGGGAATGAAGATCCAAGTACCAAAACCAATTGTCCCTTCCCCATATCTGGTGATAGTTTGGAATAGGTTTTTGCACCAGACTGGCTACTACAGGCATTATCGACGCGAAGATATACCACCAGAGGGGTTAAGCCAATTTTGTCACAAACTGCAAAGTTATCAAATGTTTGGTTGGTTGGGTTTTATAGCGCAGCGGTCATATTTGATCAACCTGCGTGAAACACAAGCACAACATCAAGTAATGAACATACACAAAGAAATGCTTACTGAGAAATAAATAAATCAGGGGTGTTGCAGGAATGGAATCTATTTGTACAGCTCGCAGTTTGCTAGCACAGTAGGCAAACTCACTGAGACACGGCGGCTCCTGTCAAATGTTTGAGTGTGTATGAGGTACGTAGGTAGGTATTTTAATTATCGTCGCACTGGAGCAACACAGTGGGCTATTGGTTACGGTCCGGGATCAAACCGGTAGGGAAAGAATCGAGGACAACGCCACGTAATTTTGAACCACCGTCAGATGACGAGGACAACACCCGAACTTGCACCTCACTTTCCAAACTTCCACACCTCGTCAAAGTGAGGACATTTGAGACCACGACAGATTTAACGTGCACCAGCCCCCGTATACACGACGGTCTTCGGTTGGACCTAGTTTCAAACTCGCAACCTTCCGGTTGCTAATCCGCTACTCTACCAACCAGGCTACGATGGCCCTTAATAATTGAGGGAAATAAAATTACTAGAGAATTAATTTATTTTAAATGCTTTCTCAAATATCTGTTCTACTATAATTTAAGAAGTGAAAAGACGGCGGCATTTGAAGAGTCGGGGAAAAAGGAGAATTTAAGTAGAAATTTGATGCTTGGAAAGAGTGACCTAAAAGCGTATGTAGGCTCTCGATTTTCTAGTTCTCACGGCATATTACTTACTCTCCCTTTTTCAAGGATTATAGACGATGGTGCGATTTTTTAAAACTAGGATTTTATAGATCAGTGAGTCTTCTTGGAGAACTATCTAATCTCCCCTTTTCCGCTGCCCATTTGGCGGACCTATGAAAGAGCTTCGAGAAAAAGCCCTCCTTCATGTTTATGCATATTTTTTATAAACAGGGTCTTTTAAACTAAATTTTAATATTATCTGGACAAAAAATATTTATTTGAAAAATATCCTTTAAGCTAGTTCATCAATTAACTTTAAGCTAGACTAGTTTTAACCTAGCACAAAAAGGCTTTTCATAACGCAAGGAACCAGCAATGAAAAATGATTTTAAATGGCTGAAATTTGTTAGAATATTATAATGAGCATTAAATTATAATGTAAGTATAATTAATTTACTCAAACTATTCTATCCTTAAGGGATAAGTAAACTTGGTATTTTTGAGCGTTTACTATTAGAAGTATTAAATATTTTTTCATGAAAAATTAGTATTATTTACGATAAAAGCTGGTAGACTTATTATTGCATATAAAAACACACTGAGTTAAATTAATTCTCGGTAAATAGTTATTCATATTGTAATAAATTTTTTTCTATTTTAGAATTTTACGTGTACATTCTAGCCCGGTTGGATTAGCAACCGAAGGGTTGCGAGTTCGAATCCAACCAAAGACCGTCGTGTAGAAAGGGGGCTGTTGCACGTTAAATCTGTCGTGGCCTCAGATGTACCCACGTTGGCGTGGTGTGGAAGTTTGGAGAGGGGTGCCAGCTCACGCGTGACCTCGTCATCTGACCGAGGTTCAAAATTACATGGCGTTGTCCTCGATCTTTCCTTTTGGGATTGATCCTCGACCGTCGTCAATAGCCCGTTGTGTTGCTCCAGTGCGACGTTAATTAAAATACCTACCTATCTCAAAATTGAAATTTTAACAATTTGTTCCATAGATTACTCAGAAATTTATATATTCCACATTGATGCATTCCACATTCATTTCGGAAATCGTTGTTATCTATAAATAGAATAATAGCTACTATTTAATTATTTCATATTTTAAAGTATATTTTAATATTTTCATGCTCCCCATTTAAGTATAAAAATCAATATTTTAAATTTTTTTTTGAGCGTGAAGCCCGGTGAAGCAGTGCCTGGACGTTCTTGTCTAGCTAAGAGGTTTTGGCGTATAAAATATTTTTTGCGAAATATGTTAATTCGGCGCACAAAGTTTTTTCCTTAAGAAAACTATTCCTTTCGTTCAAATTTATTTCTCTTTCCATTTCTTACTGCTTGTTTTTTACTACTGCTCAAAAATTTCATGTTTTCCTAAAAAATAAAGGGGCCGAGGTAGCCCAGTCGGAAGAGTAATCGATTAATAACCGAGGTTTGCGAGTTTGAAACTCGGTTCAATAAAAGACCGTCGTGAATGCTGGGAATGGCGCATGTTAAATCTGTCGTGGTCTCAAATGCCCTTACATTGGCGTGGTGTGAAAGTTTGGAAAGTGCAGTGCCAGCTCAGGTGTTGCGCTCGTCATATGACCGTGGTTCAAAATGACGAGGCGTTGTGTCCTCGATTCTTTCCCTTCAGGATTCATCCCGGACCGCCACTAATAACCCCTTGTGTTGCTTCAGTGTGACGTAAACTCCACTACTTGCATGTTTTCAAAACGAATTTGCGAGTTCAGAATTCATCCCGGACCGCCACTACTAACCCCTTGTGTTGCTTCAGTGTGACGTAAACTCCACTACTTGCATGTTTTCAAAACGAATTTGCGAGTTCAGAATTCATCCCGGACCGCCACTAATAACCCCTTGTGTTGCTTCAGTGTGACGTAAACTCCACTACTTGCAAGTTTTCAAAACGAATTTGCGAGTTCAGAATTCATCCCGGACCGCCACTAATAACCCCTTGTGTTGCTTCAGTGTGACGTAAACTCCACTACTTGCATGTTTTCAAAACGAATTTGCGAGTTCAGAATTATTCCCGGACCGCCACTAATAATCCCTTGTGTTGCTTCAGTGTGACGTAAACTCTACTATTTGCATGTTTTCAAAACGAATTTGCGAGTTGTAGTGGCGCAAGTTTGATTCTTGTAACCCTGGGTGCGTTTCTCTCTTCAGTATCAGTAAAATTTTCTTTGTGTGTGTATGTCAATTACTTGACGTTGTCTGTCTTAAGTTTGTCGCAGCTTAGCCAAACATGGCCCTTGCGCCATAAATCCCGATCCAACCAACTTCCGAAATTACATCGGGGCCGCTGTAGCCCAGATGGTAAAGTCGCGAATTAACAACCGGAGAGTTGCGAGTTCAGAACTCGATCCAATCAAAGACCGCCGTGTACATGGGGGCTGGTGCGCGGTAAATCTGCCGTGGCCCCTAATATTCTCACGTTAGTGTGGTGTGGAAGTTTGGAGTGGGGTGCCAGCAGGTGCTGACCCCGTCATCTCACCTTGGTTCAAAATCGCGAAGTGTTGTCCTTGATCTTTCCCTTCGAAATTTATCCCGGACGTCGCAGATGGCCCGTTTGTCGCTCCAGTGCAAAGTTAATTCAACTACCTACCTATCTTAAGAAAACGGTAGATCTGAGCTGGCACCCCACTCTCCAAACTTCCACACCACGGCAACGTGAAACTTAAGAAAACGTCTTTCGTTCAATTTACTTCTTACTGCTTGGGTTTTACTTCTGTTAGAAAATTTCATGTTTTCCTAAAAAATAAAACACTGATATACGCGTAAATTAAGTGTATAATTGAATATACATAATGAAACAACTATGCAAATGTATTATTCACAGTTTTATAGTTTTGAGGAACAAAAGAAAATCCCTAGATATAAAAACAGGAAAATAATGTTTTTGATTGTGCGCTGTATTTTTTGACATTTATCTCGAAATAAAAATAAGTCTTCCTACTCGAAAAGTCGGATAAAGAGAAAAACACATTCAGTAAGCCAGCTTTGTAAAACTTCGCAACCGGGCTGGTTCATTGATATATAAAAATTCAAAGTGAGTTCATTACAGAGGCTGTTGTATCAAATAAGGTAGGAATAAATAAAACATGAAGCAGAAAGTAGACTTTATGTCACTCTTTGTAAAACTACTGAAGGAGATTTGCTGTAGCCTTTTTCGAAACGGTTGCTTTTATTCCTATTTGTTCGATCTTTCCAGGAAAAAAGCGGAAAATAAACACAACGCGATCATTACAAAGCAGTTAACCGTTGCTCCGAAAATCGATGCAAAATAATGATTTTAGATCAAAATATTAAGCCGTCTAATTTTATTCCTTTTAATTACTTCAGATAAATATTAACATTTCATTTAAATACGTAAGATGGAATTAAATAACTCATTCAAATAAAATGCTAAACGTTTAGGTCTAGAAATCACGAAAATTGACCAGAATATTGATTTTGTTTTCATAGCTCCAAAATATTTCCCAATTTCTTAGCTTTTAAAGATGATAAGATCTTGTAAATATTCGAAATAGTTTTCTAGTTACAAGGGTTTTTCGTTAGGTACTGTCACCAGAACAAACATGTTTCCAAAACTTTAAACTCAATTTCTGAAGAACTGTGTTTTTGCAATATGATGCTTTGTTCAAACGGTGATAACTCAACAATGAATTGATCTATTATAATTATTTTTGTATCATTATAATGTATATAAGACAGTGGATGTTCTGAACCTCAGAGTTATTAGTTAAGAAATTAATTTTTAGTTGATTTTTAAATGTTAAAATTCCTGAGAAAATCTTGATTTTTTAGACTTGGTGAAAACAATAGTAAAAAATATCTTATTCGCTATAGCAACTGGATTGAGGGTCAAAACGTGAAGAATAATATTAGGAATAATTTCCAACAGGAATTGTTTTTCTGAACAAATTAGAATTTGAGATATCACTGTCCAAAAAATATGCTAACTAACTGATTATATCTAAATTAGATAATTGATAATCTGATTTTTTCTCACTGAAATGAATTTAAACATAAGTCAATGACTTGTAAAAACTGGATTTTGAAAGTCAAAACTAAAAAAAATAATTTCTAGTGTATACGTACACCTTCAATTGCCTTTCCACTTGAGCATGGGAAAGATAAAGAAAGCCTTTCTAGACAAAATTGTTCTCAGCATTCCTTAGAAATAGACAAATAAAAGTTTTAACTCAAAAAAAGTCAAAATCCTATATTTACATGATGTAAAATGGCTTAATTAATACTTCTCGGAAGAGAAGTAAGATTAGTCAGGATTTACTGTTTCCTATTAATTGATTATCCCGAAGTATGTTACGGATCAGGAATTACTCTTACAATCTGTTTTCATCAGTTATTTCAAATTCTAAGTTCTTTGTACTTTATCTCAGCTACTTATTGGCTGTTGGTTTCGTTTTTGGTCTCAGAACAAAAAATGTAAAGGAAATTTGAATAATTATATATTTCACTGTGTACGTGAGAGTGATGCTCGAATTTGAATTATTTTGATATTTAAATATAACTACTTTTTGGCGAAGTTTTCCAGACCAAATATTGCACACAAGATTAAATGCACGATGGAATGAATGAAAAATAATTTGAAGTAAAGGTTAAAGAAAGTCAGGAGGTAAACAGTGTTGCACTTAATTTGATAAAAATATCTCAAAAAGAAAAAGATATGAGTGAATACAACGAAGTTTCTGACTCTTCCTCGCAAAAACATAGGTAAGTAATTAACATCGCACTAGAGCAACACAACGGGCTATTGGCGACCGTCCGGGGTCAATCTCGAAGGGAAAAACCGAGGACAACACCACGGTCAGATGACGAGAACAACACGTGAGCTGGCGACCCCACTCTCCAAACTTCCATATCACGCTAACGTGAGGACATTGGCCACGACTGATTTAACGTGCACCAGCCCCCTTTGTACGCGACGGTTTTTGGTTGGATTCGAACTAGCAACCCTCCGGTTGCTTATCCGTTACTCTTCCAACCGGGTTACTGAGGCCCTCTCGCAAAAAGAAAGGCTCCTTAGGTTAAAAAGTTGAGAGTGAGAAATGTGTGCTATTCACTAGTGTAGAGCTTAGTTGGTTACCTATAAATATAAAGACGACATTTCTATTGCCTAATGCAAATGTACAAAAGAGCGTCAACGGGCATACTTTTTCAAATTTGTAACTTAAGCCACTTTTTGACGAATGTTGTTTACTCTTAAAAAAATCACTTAGAATCCAGCCTTTTGACCTTCCAATCCTTATTTTAATTAATTTAATTTTAGTCTTAATGAGATATAAGATATAAATGATTTTATTTTGAAGCTGAGAACCAGTTTCGAAAAAAGATAATACACTTCGCAGGAAACTCTCAGGTTAGTTTCTTAAAAGTTAGTTTAAACGAAATATTTTAATTAAATGCGTATCACCCATTAGCGCACTTTTTTCGTACATCCCAAGAATCTAAATAAGTTAATGGAATGAGATTTTAAATTAAAATGCTTTTGTGAAAATTAAGTTCCAAAAACGAGTATTAAAAATGTTGCTTTGAAAAATTTATTTCGTACAAAGTTATAAACGAATCATTAGAAAAACACAACAGAATAAACTTTCTGATACCACGATCTAATACAAAATAGAAGGATTTACGTCACTGGGACTGCAAGAAATTGGAAAGGGTCAAATAATTTTAATTGACTATAAGATGAATGGACTTGCTGGCATAATTCAGAGCATGTATTATGAAACTGGGTTTTGTTGAAGGTGAAGCCCCGTAGGCTAAATCCCTGGAACATCGCAGCAGTAATGAAGGTCACCCCAGAAGAAATGCCAGAGACCAAAATAGATGAGTACCACTCTCCTAAAATCTTGCCATCAATTTACCTTTGACCCCTCACAACACATATACCTCTATGATACTCATATTGTGAAATTAATGACATGTAACATAGACTTGTTGAACTGAATGCTTCAATGATCACTGCTTAGAGTTTTATTGAGCACAAATTGGGTGTTACAAAAGAGATTTTTCTTAATGTTAGTGATAAATCTGACCCTCCTGGTGGTTGCCTCAACGAGATATCTCGTCATTAGAAGAAAACTAACCAGATCCTGATCTCGTTCTACTAAAAGAAATAGGCAATACCTTGATGACGAGATATCTCGCCATTAGCAAAATTGGTCAGATCTTGATTGACGAGATATCTCGTCGAAACCACTTGGAGGGTTAATAATGTGTATATAATTTTGCAATGAATAAATGAAAAGTAACTTTTTAAACTACTCACAACACTCCTGTATGCCTCCATCACACTTCTTATTTGCAGTAGACTACTTTGTTCCACAATTCCTGTTTTTTCCGCTTTCACATTTTTCACTTAACGTCGGCTTGGTGTTTGGCGTAGCTTGACCCAGTAGGGCTATTGCGATAAAACAACCAATCTATTTGCAGTAGATATTAAAATGAAGCAACAGATTGCCCCTACTAAGCCATAACACGATTTCTTTATTATTTTAATTCACATGAAACAAAAAAAAATGAAGAACTTCCGCATAAACATTACATATTTAGAGCTTTTACGGAATTTTTTCATTTCCGAGGTTTTGAATGGTTTTACATGGAAAAAACCAGCTCGGGTTTTATTCAGCTGTTTCATTCCTAGGATTGAGAATACACTTGAAAAACGAAAAACTAATTCGTAGATCAATTCAATATCAATAGTAGTTTTCCTATTTACTTAAGCACAAAATCATCTTTCCTACCGTCGAATAAACGAAAACTTCATTCCGAGAACAAAGCAAGGGCAGAAAAAACACGGCATCTATAAATTGAAACAATACAGCTCGAAGAAAACCATCTCCATTGCCGCTACTTTAGAAATTGAAACAGTTCGGGCAGTTTTAAAATGCTTGAATGTTCTCGGCGACTGCATTTTATGTAGTTCTTTCTTTATTTCGTGGATGTTTTTTCCCTCCATAATTTTTTTTTCAATTAAGCCCTTTTCTGCCTGGAGAACTCGAATTACTTATTTTACGACCATAACGAGAGTAAGCTTCATTCCCATTAGCCCTGTGCTTGAATTATTGGAATGCTTGGGAGAAGGACTTTTTTCTTTCGTAGTCTAGTGCAGCTACGCATGAAATGTATCGGGATGTTTTAGTATTATCTCATTCACGTGGAGTTTCCACCAATACACTTGAATGACTAACAGGTGCAGATACACAGCATGCACCACTTGGATCATCATTTGTGTCACCCCTTACAAATTAAGATAGTTTTCCTCGAATGCGCATTTCAATAGAAAGTACTTTTGAGTATTCTTCTAGTTCGGTTGGTAGGTAGATATTTTAATTAAAGTCGCACTGGAGCAACAGAGTGGGCTATTGGTGACGGAATATTTTATTCAAATTTAACCCTCCAAATGGTTTCGACGCGATATCGCGTCCATCAAATTCTAACTGATAGTACTAATGACGAGATATCTCGTCGCCAAGATACTGCCGATGTTTTGGGGATGGCGAGATCAAGATCTGATCAGTTTTCTTCCAATGACGAGACGACGGGATCTTGATATACGAGATATCTCGTCCATCGAGATCTGGTCAGTGTTGCTAATAATGAGATACCACGTTGAGTCAACCACCAGGAGGGTTAAATATGCCGTGTGCTGTTGGTATTATAGATTGAGATGCGAGTTCGGCGGAAATGGGTAAATTTAATTACTAAGCAATAGAATAATTCTAAATCATCCTATTATAAGGAAAGGAGCAATAAAGTAATTCAAATTGATTGTTTTCTACGGAAAGGAGGAGTAATATCTTTCCAAATAATTCACTTCCAAGGAAACTAGCAGTAGAACCTTTCAAAGGGATACTATTTTAATGTAAGGAACAATAGAATGAATCTTTCCAATTTATTTTATCCTAATGAAAGGACCAATAGAATCTTTCCAAAGGATTCACTTCCAAGAAAAGTAGCACTAGAACCTTTCCAAGAGATTCTATTCTAATGAAAGGGCCAATCGAATGAACCTTTAGAAGGGATTCTATTCCAATGAAAGGACCCATAGAATCTTTCCAGAGGATTCACTTCCAAGGAAACTAGCAGTAGAACCTTTCATCAAAGGTATACTATTCTAATGAAAGGGCCAATAGAATGAACCTTTAGAAGGGATTCTATTCCAATGAAAGGACCCATAGAATCTTTCCAAAGGATTCAGTTCCAAGGAAACTGGCAGTAAAACCTTTCCAAGAGATTCTATTCTAATGAAAGGGCCAATCGAATGAACCTTTAGAAGGGATTCTATTCCAATGAAAGGACCCATAGAATCTTTCCAAAGGATTCTATTCCAATGAAAGGACCCATAGAATCTTTCCAAAGGATTCAGTTTCAAGGAAACTAGCAGTAGAACCTTTCAAAGGGATACTATTCTAATGAAAGGGCCAATAGAATGAACCTTTAGAAGGGATTCTATTCCAATGAAAGGACCCATAGAATCTTTCCAAAGGATTCAGTTCCAAGGAAAGTAGCAGTACAACCTTTCCAAGGAATTCTATTCTAATGAAAGGACCAATAGAATATTTCTAAACGTTGAAAGGATCTATGAATTTTTTCGTTCAATAGTCACACAATAATTATTAAATCATTAAGTGTGTTGTGGAGTAAAAGGAATATAGTGCACTATGAAATCTCGCCCGTGCTCAGAGGCTTAATCTTTGTCAAACGTCTTTTGGGAAAAATTCTGTTTCAAATAGATTGCAAATATATGTGGGTGTGTTTGCTAATATTTTTAGATTTCAACAACGGCCAAATGCAGAATTTCAAACAGAGCATTTGAAACTTCACTGTTATTTTACCTTCTAATCAGAGAAATATACCTTACGACTCCAGAAATCTTATACCCCACCGGAACGCATGCTGCCTTCATATTAACTATTAAGAATTGCTTTAGTTTAAGTACCTACTTTAATTAACGTCGCACTGGAGCAACACAACGGGCTAGTGGCGACAGTCCAGGAGCAATCACCAAGGGAAACCGAGGAAAACACCACGTAATTTTAAGCCACGGTGAGATAACGAGGTCACACCTGAGATCTGGCATCCCACTCTCCAAACTTTCACACCACGCCAACGTGAGGAGATTTGAGGCCACGACAGATTTAACGCGCACAGCCCCCTTCGTGCACGACGGTCTTTGGTTGGATTCGAACTCGCGACCCTCCGATTGCTAATCCGTTACCCTTCCAACCCGCGGCCCGCTTTAGTTTAGGAAAACAGAAAAAGCACCTCGATATTCCGAAAATATAAACGACTGGAAGCGGGATATTCAAACCAACAGTGACAAAAATCGAGGAAACCAGAACACTCTCGACTCCACGATAAACAGGAAAAATGGAGTATACTTCCTGGGGATTTCAAACAGAAGAGTTTCACGGACACGCATTTGGTGATGCAAGAGGGTTTAAAAAAGTCTGACGACCCCTTCGAGCGATATAGTGTCACATTCGGGCATGTTGTTGACGTAAATGTCGTAAAAAGATCATGTGAGAATAAATCCCACTTTCTCATAGAAGTAGACCCGTGCTATGGATAAGGGGTTAGCTGGATAAACAAATTTCTCTCCAATGTATAGGGTAAGTGTACGTAATGTGGAACACTGCAATACCTTGGATAGTAATCATCAAAATCTATTAGAATTGGTATGAAATGCTTGTAAGAAGGCACCCATATTCTGTTTTGAGTGTCAGTCGATATGTTTTTAACCTTATCCATGGTTGTCTCGACGAGGTACATCGTCATTAACAAAAGTGACTGGATCTTGCTGGTCGAGATATCTCAAGAAAACTGACCAGATCTTGATTAGTGAGGAAAATATAAGCACAGAAACTTTACCTAAGCAACATGAGTTAATTTTAAATAAACGGCTTATAGTTTTAAAAACCTGTTTCTTATGTGACTCCAGACATCATACTAATCATTTGGATGTGTGCATTGCATTTAACCCTCCCGGAGGTTGTCTCGACAAGGTATCTCGTCATTAGCAAAACTGATCATATCTTGATGGACGAGATATCTCGTCAATAGAAGAAAACTAACCAGATCCTTATCTCATCTTCATAACAAATAGGCAATATATCGATGACGAGTACCTCGTCAATCAATCAAAATTAGCCAGATCTTAATGGACGAGATATTTCGTCAAAAGCACTTAGAGGGTTAATGTAATTAAAAGAGCGAAAATATAGTGATTTTTTTCATTCCTTTAGGACTACATATACATTTTTGAGATAATGTGTGTGTTTTTGACAAATTCTTTAGGTACTCCATAGTAGATACTCCTTTTTTTCAAGTCGACTTTTTCCTTTTTTTAGTATAACTTTCATATTTCATATCGTTTTTAATGTTTGGTGAATTATCTATTTAAATATGAATCTTTGTTAATTTTATCGTGTTTTGGCTTTTGATAAAATCCAAAATACCCATTCCTTCCTTTTTGCAAGCTTTTAAAATGAAGTGTTCCATATTACGTACCTTAACCTTTGTTTTGGATAACGTTTCGGAAAGAATAGTTCTTCCGTACTTTTTCTAGAATCTTCATGTTAAATAAAATGTTAAATTACATTCATAGTTATTCCCAATGCACGACGATGAATGCACTGAGCATAGAAATAACTCAAATAATTCCCTTCCATAGTTAATCGAAAGATTTGCTTCGAGCAATAGTTTTGCATTACTTCTACTGTGGACAGAATAATTTCACATGCCTTTTACAGGCACTTTAGAACTATTAAATGCGTTCAGTTTTATTACTATTCCATTTATTTTATTTCTTATTTTAATCGTGATTTTAACATTTATCCAGATCATTTAATACGTAATTTTTGATTTTAGTGCAATGTAAGTAAAGTCGATTTAAGTTTCATTTATGGAGACTTCCTATCGGATCTATTTCAATCGCAATAGACAATTTAATTTTTTCAACTTTAAATTTTATTTTTATTGATGAGATTGGACATACTCATTTTCGTGACCTATTATCGTATACTGCAAATAAATGAGCACTTGTCGTCATTCGCAGAAATGTAACTACAGTTAAGAAATAGTCACGTATCATTTGAATGAACGTATTCAAGAATTAACGTTTTCAATCTCAAACTCTTTTGAATCAAAACCTTGGACCTCTTACATATTATCTCTATACCCAAGTATCCGGTAAGTATTAGATTCTACATACATAGAGAACTTGTATACGCAGAAATGTAAGTAATTTTTAATGTAAATGTAAGTAAGTAAAATTTAAGATATAAAGTCACATAAAACATTCGAATGAACGAATACAAGAATTAAAGTTTCTCAAACTGTTTTGAATTGAAACCTTGAGTCGCTTACATACCATCTCTGTACTCCAAGTATCCAATATAAGCATCGAATTCTACAAACATAGAGCACTTGTATGCAAGTAGTCAAGAAATAAAGTCACATAGCATTTGAATGAACGTCTACAAGAATTAACGTTTCAAATTTCAAACTGTTTTGAATTGAAACCTTGACCCGTTTACATACCATCTCTACTCCAAGTATGCTTACCGCATACTTGGTAAGTATTGAATTCTGCCATACGGATCTATTTCAATACTCACTTCAGTGCAGAAATGTCTACGTCTGTTGATTAATCATATGGGTGCTACATGCTATGTGCTGAATGCTTTTTGATAAATTTTTAAAGTACTTTATAAAACAATTAAAGAGAATTTTGTTTTTTAAATGCACACTGGTATGAGAGTGGTTTATTATGTGAAGAACTTAACATTTTCATATGTTATTCTGATTTGAACGTTTTACCTTTAAAAGTTTGATTCTATTCATTGGATTGTGATTTATACAGTAAAGAACTTTTGACCTTAAAGTTCACAACTCGACAGCTAGTTCAACAATATTTATTGAATATTTTACCTTAAAATTCTCACCTTCTTTGAAATATAATATACTTCAGAGTGTGATTAATCCGAAGGTATTTTTAAAAGATATGGAGCTGGTTTTGTACTGTGCACATGTGGAGAAGTAACTAGTTTTTATATTTATTTCAAAACAGTCATAAAAGCAATATTTTCCCATATAGAAACCAAGGTAACAGATCATGAAAATAAAATGGCAGAATTTTAATCATTGCATCAAGAAATTCAATGTTTTAACCCTCCTAGGGGTTTCGAGACCGTCGCCAATAGCCAGTTGTGTTGCTCCAGTGCGACGTTAATTTAAATACCTACCTACCTAGTGGTTTAGATGAGATATCTCGTCCATCAAGATCTGACCAGTTCTGTTGACGAGATACTTCGTCATCAAGATATTGCCGATTTTTATGATGACGAGTTCAAGATCTGGTCAGTTTTCTTTTAATGACAAGACATATCGTCCATCACGATATGTTCAATTATGCTATTGACGAGATATCTCGTCCATCAAGATCAGACCAGTTTTGCTATCGACGAAATCAGTCGAGAACCACCAGGAGGGTTAACAACCAGCCTTTTATACTACTGGTACTAGGAGCCGCATTATAATATTTAAAGCACTATAAGGGGAGACTTTAAAGATCTATCAGTATTTTGGGTTTTCGAAAACAATCGATGGTCGATCCTGTTGGACGAGATATCTCGTCGAAATCACTTGGAGAGTTAAAGAGCATTTTGTTTTTTTGGAAATGTACATTGTGTATGAGAATGGTTTATTATGTGAAGTAAATGCACGTCCATCAAGATTTGGTCAATTTTGCTATTGACAAGATATCTCGTCCATCAAGATCAGGTCAGTTTTGCTACTGACGAAATACGTCGAGACAACCACTAGGAGAGTTAACAACCAGCCTTTTATTCTACTGAAACTAGGACCCGTTTAATAATATTTAAAGCACCATAAAGGAGGGACTTTTAAGATCCATCAGTATTTTGGGTTTTCTGAAACACTCGATGGTCGAACATGAAAGTCAAAATTTATAGCATTTTTGTCTTGAGTGAACATTTTAAGGAACCACGCAGTCGAACAAGGTTTCCCATTGAATCTAAAATCGGAAAAAATGTGAAATATATGGCGTATAAACTTGGTAGCCGGAGGGAGATTACGAAAAAGAAAGCGAATTACTGGGCTTTCAGGTTTATCTCAAGGGGGAATCTTCTAGACATTTCCGTTTGATGTCCACATTTTTCTGCTCTTTTCGGCCTTGCAACTTCTATTCTCATGCAAATATAACGTATTCCACTCTTCTATAGACAAAATTCTAAAATGTGCGAATTGGAGAGACCGACTTGGATCTATTCCAAATCCCTTTAGCAGGAGGACGTTTGTAATTTTTGACCTGTCTCGGGTAATTTGATCAAAGTAACGAGTTCGAAGTCAAAACAATTGATGCTCGCAGACTATTATTGAAGGCAAAAGCTATTAATGAAAGATGGTGCACGATTTTTATAAGTGAGGAGTGTTTTATTGCATTTTTCATGTGGATTTCCACTCAACGGGATAATTGAGTGACCTCTTCTGAATCATTGGGGGGCCGCGGTAACCTGGTTGGAAGAGTATCGGATTAGCAACCGGAGGGTTAGGAGTTCGAATCCAACAAAAGACGGTCGTGTACAAAGGGGCCTGGTTCACGCTAAATCTGTCGCGGCCTCAGATGTCCTCACGTTGGTCTAGTATGGAAGTTTGGAGATACCTTCTTTCGGATAAAATACGATATTTTCCTTCGAGATTCCTTTCTACCTACATCTGACTCATTGGTTCACGTTGGTGTGGTGAAGAAGTTTGGGGAGAGGGGAGCCAACTCAGGGGTTAACCTCATCATCTGAGCGTGGTTCAAAATGATGAGGTGTTGTCCTCGGATCTTTTCCATCGAGATTAGACCCTGACTGTCACGAATAGTCCGTTGTGTTGATCAAGTGCGACGTTAATTCAACCTACCTCAGAGATTGGGGTGCTATCTCAGGTGTTGACCTAGTCAGCTGACCATGATTCAAAATGATGAGGTGTTGTCCTCAGATCTTTCCCAACTGATCCCGGACCATCACCAAAGCCCGTTGTGGTACTCTTGTGCAACGGTAACTCAACTGCCTGCCTCTAACTCGATGGTACTCGCGCGATCCGTTTCAACTAATTTTATTCCTGTATCTCATTAAGTTCAGTAAAGGAATTCGCTTAGAGAGTTGTTCCCATTAGATAAATGCCAAAAAGTACTTTTTCACATTAAGTCCCACACGAAGAAGTCGCGATATATCACAGATCGAAATAGTAATATCATTAATTTCTATGCTATGACTTTTACGCTATTTCTGACTAAATCTTTCGAGCATCATCGAGGGATAGTGTAGAGAGGTGGTCGCCAAAGTGGTCGATATCGACCCCCAGGGGTCGATATAACATTGTTAGGGATCGATTCAGTGTAGGAAGAAAAATATAAGACAATATATGGGTAACATTTAATTCGGTAGGTATTTAATTAACTTCGCACTGGAGCAACACAACAGGCTATTGGTGGCGGTTCGGGACCAAACCCGAAGAGAAAGATCCGAGAACAACACAACGTAATTTTGAGCCACGGTCAGATGAAGATTATTTAATTCGGTTAAGTTGGATTACCTCCATCCTGAATGACAGCGCAATTGAGAGTGAATATAGAATTAATTCCACGGCGATTTAAGGCTGAAACTTACTAATTTTGTACCCAACATTGCTAATCTTGTCAAAAGTCACGAAGCACACACTTCACATTGACAACGTTAGTAAACTGTATACTAAGTTGATAAAAATCTCATTTTCGCATGTATAAGGAAGATTGTATTATTGTTATTTTTTTTATCTAAATTATATTCTATTTATCCCTTCTATCCAATATATAATGTTAAGAAGGACGTCAAAAACAAAAATGTATCCTTTTGACGTTAAGCCAATATAACAATATACAGGGTGAGTCTAAATGGTTTTTACAAAATAAGAGGGGTGATAGTACCCATCCAGACGAGCAATAATTACCATGGAACATAGGGTCGCATTCCACTCTGAGAGGAAGAAAAGAGTAAAATTAGAATTTCAACATGAACTTACAACAGTGTTGGGAAAGCGAATGAACGATACCAAAAGTTGCACAATCTCATTTAGATCAGAGAAAAACTCACAACAAGTGCTCAAAGTGGCGGCTACGCGTGTCGTTGCACAGTTCACACCGGCGAAGGAATGACTGGTGCACCCCCTCGAAGATTCCTGGTGTTATGTTAATTTTGTCTGCGGCAACACCGATTCTCGCTACGACATATTCAGCCGAGTCCACAGGCGTCTGGTACACTAAAGATTTCATGTGCCCCCAGAAGAAAAAGTCTCCAGTGGGTTGAGGTCTGGTGAGCGAGGAGGCCAAGCCACAGGTCCACCACGTCCTATCCATCGTGCGGAATATGTGCTTAGGAGATATGCTACGTAGGCAGGTACAAAACGACGTCAGAGGCGATGACTTGTTCATGCTCGACGCGTTTCGACTATACTCTTTTCTGCCTATCAGAGTGGAATGCGACCCTATGTTCCATGGTAATTATGGCTCGTCTGGATGGGTACTATCCCCCTCTTATTTTGTAAAAACAATTTAGACTCACCCTGTATACTACATTTATAAACCCATAAACATTAACTATAAAATAAACAATCTAAAAACTCACATAAATGTCTTTTGCTTGCCCTATTATAATTACGCAATAGTATAATAGAGTGGTCTATAAAAAGTCAAGAAGCTCCTGAAGGGGTCGAAGGTCAAAGAAGTTTGGCAACCCTTGGGGATTCCTGTTACTCTTCTACATACATAATGACTAAATAACCACATCTATTCATTGAACGAATCCTAAGAAATATTTCATTCGTCAAGTAGGTCAGAACCAGTTAGAAGTCATGTAGGGAAACAAATAGTACACTTCTGATTGCAGAACGGATGTATGAGGGTGAACCCCTCAGAGGGTTAAAATACCTTTATTTCTGTTCACTCAAAATTCATCCTTCTAAACTAGAAACGAATCAGTCAATAGACAGGTAGGTATGTAGGTAGGTATTTTAATTAACGTCACAGTAGAGCAACACAGCGGGCTATTGGTGACGGTCCGAGATCAACCCCGAAGGGAAAGGTCCGAGGTAATTTTGAACCACGGTCAGATGACGGCAGTCGGTCAATGGATAGAAATCGAAGTGAAAGTAGAAAGTTCAAAAGCCTAAAAACTCAACTAAAATGTACCCACCTCAGCCCAACTTGCATATCAATGTACAATATCAACAGCTCACAGCATATTTAAACTTGAATAAATATTGAGTATGTTATATCTTTTGCCCATTGCATACAAAATAAAAGATATAACTTTTCTAGAATGCTTAAAAACCTTTTTGATTCGATGCTTATTCAAGGAAAATTTTCTTAATTTGGAAGGGGTGATACAAATGATTATCGGAGTGGTTATTTTCTCCGAAAATAAAGATAAATAGGCATAAGAGTAAACATTAATGTTCAAAAATGCTTTTTTAGCCTTGAATACATCTCCGAATTCTGCTTTATGAACATGAATAATTTATTATGTACCTCGATATAATATGGATTTTGTTGCAAAAATCTTGAAACTTATATTAAGAAATTTTAACTTTGAAAGAGTTCATTTGGTTCTAAGTTTTTACCAGATGTTTCATACACTAGTGCTTAACTCAAGAGTACCCTTGTATTCGAAGCGATGTCTGACTTGTAGAAGACATTTTAACAACAAATCATAAAACTGATTTTTTAAAGTTTGCTGTTTAATTGAATCAAGTTAATACAATTGGTAACTGTTATTAGTTAACAAAACTGTTCTGACTAATTAATAGCTGTGGATAGATTTGATAATTTCCTTTTGTGATACTCTAAAAAATAGTTGCTTTTATCTGTCGGCCTATGCTTTAAAATGTTTTTGTGCCAAATTGAAGTGAAACTGCGTTACAATTATATTTACAACTCTAAATAATCTAGTAATCAAGAGTTAAGTAAAAGGTATTTATTTCACAGAAGACTGGATGTATCAGTATAGGTATAACGTCACACGTTAAAATGATTACTGATTTCAATGCTACTTAAGATATTTCATAGACGTAAAAAGTTATTTCAATGGAGCTGAGAAGTTATACGGAATACCATTGTGTCCAGAACAACGCGGATTTAAAATGTTTTACTATCGCCTGGATGAATCAGTATAGGTATTATGTCGCATCTTACAAATGATTACCGACTCCAATCACTGTTAAGGTAGGTAAGTGGTTGAATTTACGCCTCACTGGAGCAACACAACGGGCTATCGGCGACGGTCCGGGATCAATCCTAAAGGGAAAGTCCGAGGACAACACCTCGTCATTTTGAACCACGGACAGATGACGAGGTCAACACCTGAGCTGACACCCCACTATCCAAACATCCACACCACGCCAACGTGAGGACATTTGAGGCCCCAGTAGATCTAACGTGCACCAGCCCCTTTTGTACACGACTGTCTTTGGTTGGATTAGAACTCGCAACAATATTGTAACAGATATTTATACGATGGATTCCTGACTACCAGCCACTCTAAATTGATCTACTAGAGAATTAAAAAGACTCAAATACAGTGGCGTCTTCAAGTTTGTGTCACATTCGTTTCAAAAACCCAAGCTTCACACCACGACAATGAGAGGACATTTGAGGCCACGACAGATTTAACGTGCAGCAACCTCCACGTGCACGACGGCTTTAGTTTGGATCGAGTTTCGAATTAGCAACCCTCCGGTAGCTAATTCGCGACTCTACCAACAACTACCCTAATCATAATAAACCCTTCTGGTGGTTGTCTCGATGAGGTATCTCTGACCAGATCCTGATGGACGAGATATCTCGTATCATCATCGATAAATTGGCGATATCTTGACGAGATATCTCGTCATTAGCGGAATTGGTCCGATATTCATGGACAAGATATCTCGTCAGCAGCAGAATTGGTCAGATGTTGATGGACGAGATATCTCGTCGAAACCACTTGGAGAGTTAAGATATTATTTCAAGGAGCTAAAAAGTTATTTCAATGGAGCGAAAAAGTTATCCAGGGCACCCCTAGTTTAACATGGCCTGAGAATGGGCAGGTGAAATGGATGAAAATTCTGATGTCCGCTTGTTCCTTTTATGCTTGCATCACATCTGTCATTCTCTGACGTAGAGTGGTGTCAGATGCATGGGTGCTCTACGGCTGACAACGTTAAATGGGGCGAATTTGCATGGAACTTGGGTGGTCTCTACAAGACTCCCCTCTTGTTTGTAACCTCAGGTGACAGCTGAAATCTTAGGTGCAGCTTTGATATACGCATCTTTTGTGGCAACTCTTTTGGCGCACTTTTTGAAGCAATTCATGGCAGGTAAATGCAACCCATTTTTATTAGGATTGTTTCCGCTTTTATGGCAACCTCGGCAAGTGGAAAGTTTGAATTTTCATTTCGAATATCCTAGAATGTTCTCTTCATTTCCGTTAAATTGTCCTTTGATTTCATTCAAATAGATTTTTCCAACAAGTTTTAGAAATTGTTAGATTTAGGTTGGGAAGGGTTTAAAATAGTCTAGAAACTAAAGATATTTTAGCAGCTATATTCCAACTGTTTCTGCTAATTATTAACCGTCAAGAAAAACGATGTTTTTCTAGGCTTGTTGTTTCCGTTAATCAGTTTCCGCTAAAGCTTATTATTTTCCGTAAGGAAAACGATTTTTCTAAGAATTTCTTCCTTGGTGACATAAAAGTGAGCCAAAAGCGTTGCCACAAAAGTATGCGTACATCAAAGTTGTACCAAATCTTTCTCTTATTTCGTTTCTGTGGTCACATCTTTGTCCTCGTTTAAAAACGTAGCTCGATAGATCAGGGAATCGCATTTGCATTCTAGGCCACAGTTGTGTTAGCTTTTGATTGGGTTTTAAGGATCTAGGCCCATATACGGCCAAGGCGTACCAAACACAACAGAAAAAGAAGATGAAAGATAAAGTTGGAAGAAGGGTGACTATGAAATAAAATATAGTGATAAACACGTCTATCCTTTTCTCAGAGCCCTCAGGGGCACATCTTCTTAAGGTGTGTATGGGCATCACAACCCTGAGGTACCCGAATGGTCGTTTCTTTTCCCATGGGGTTTACTGTCTTTGGGGGTCGCTCTCAAGGGATACCATAGTGATCTTTTTCTGCTTTCATTCCACTACTCTTTTAACCCAATCCATTTAACCCTTTCGCAACACTTTTTACTTGGCGTTGTCTTGTATTTGGCGCAGCTTGGCCAAATGTGTGGACCTTGCACCATAAAAGGAAAAACAACCAAACAAACAAAATAAAAAACTTCATCTCAAGAATTTTTTTAACTGGATGCTTGCATGTAGCAAGTGAGTTACGAGAAATAGCATTAAGAGGCTGGACCTTTAACGCTTTACTTTTAGTGAAAACGGATGAATATTTCAAAGTTCTGTAACAAAATTATTTTTTAGTGAATTCTTTTAAAATGTAGCACTTTTATATTGGATGTTATATTTAAATAGAAAATCGCTTTAAAGCTTCTATCATTTAAACTTTTATGTTAGGGAACAAAATACGAGGAAAATTTGCTCGAGTGTTAGTTTTAAAGTTTTTGTGGTCCACAAGATATTTGCTTCATCTTTCATTCCATTACTATTTTACCCAATCCATTTTCACGACATTTTTTACTTGACTTTGTCTCGTGTTTGACGCAGCTTGACCAAATATGGCCCTTCCGCCATGAAACGCCAAAATAGCCAACCAACAAAAATTTCTCAGAATTTTGACAAATATTTTTTTTATTTCTTATTTTATTTATTCATACTGTCAACCAGATCACTCCAGTTACGTGAGAGAAAAACAATATACAGCAAAAATTTTGCTGTATATTGTTTGCAGCAAGGGTGCAGCAGTAGTCACTGCTTCACACCTTGCCGACATGCTCTTGCAATGAAGAAAATCAATTCATTGTTGAGTTATCATCGTTTGAACAAATCATATTGCAAAAACACAGTTCTTCAGAAATTGAGTTTTAAGTTTCAGAAACATGTTTGTACATGTTGAAAGTACCTAACGAAAAACTCTTGTAACTAAAAAAATATTCCAAATATTTACAAGATCTTGGTATCATTTGAACGCTAAGGAGGTGGAAAATAATTTGAAGCAATATAAAAATCTATATTTTTGTCGATTTTCGTGTTTTCTAGTGTATACATACACCTTAAAATTCATTCCCTTATCTTCAAAAGTTTTAAAATATTTAAAGATGAATTTAGATGATTTTAATTTGGTTATTTTGGTTGCCCTGTAGCTACAGCTGCGTTATCGATCTTTCTTGGTAACACTAGTTTTGAAAGGAGACAAAACACATCGGTGAAATTGTCACTACCAGCCCCGAATCAGATATCGGTACAAACCTGACCAATATACTCTAAGTGTCTTAACTGCCTTGGTGTACATTTATCACCTTTTTGTGTGAAAACAAAGGAAAGGGAGTTTATGATCTGTGTAAATCGTAATTGGTCTGTCTTCGATCATATGTCCAAAGTGCGTACAGAGGAGTGAACAACTAAAAGTGCTCTATTATTGGTACTATATTTTACTTCGGTAGGAGTTAATTTACGGGAAAAATGACGGGCGGTTTCGAAAAAAACTTTTTGTTCTTGGTGTAATACACCTATTGGAAAGAAAATACATCCACCATTAATGATAGTTTAGCGTTGAAGGATATACTGAATACATTTTTTTAGAAAGCAATTCTTACAATCAAGTTTCCGCTGACTAATAAATATATAAGAAATGTCTCCTTTTCTTTTAGAGTGCAAAATCATGCAATTTAGCTTATTTCGCATTGAATGTGAAAAAAGTCGTAATGAAAATTTTTCCTTACTATACTCTTCGCAAATATTATTTATTTAACCCTGCAAGTGATTTCGACGAGATATCTCGTTCATTAAGATCTGATCAATTTTGCTAATGAAGTGGTATCTCGTTAAGAATGCCATATGAATTCCGAATGACGAGATCAAGATCATGTCAGTTTTAGCTAATGATGAGTTATCTCCTCCATCAAGATCTGATAAAGTTCGCAAATGACGAGATATCTCGTTCATCAAAATCTGATCAATCTTTCTAATGACGAGGTATCTCGTCAACAATGTCGCTTGAATTCCGAATGATGAGAATATCGCCGTTTTCTGATAACGAGATCAAGATCAGGTCAGTTTTAGCTAATGACGAGTAATCTCGTCCATCAAGATCTGATTAATTTTGCTAATGACGTGACACCTCGTCGAGACAACCTCCAGGAGGGTTAAAGGCTAAGTTTTGTTTTGTTTTGATAACATTTTATTAAGGTTGATATATTTTTATTAAAGTATATTTTCTCTAGAGAAATAAAATATTTTAAAAACAAAGATAAAAAGATCAGTGTGTTTTCATTCAAAGTGTAGCATTTCAATCGAAAAGCACTCTATGCGTCATAGTTAAAAAAATAGGAGTTAAAGCGCTTCTTGAACTAATGATTAGAATTAAATCGATTGAATTAATGATGAAAGTGTATGAAATCTAATGACTATCATAGACGAGTATTTGTTTTTTATGCATTTAAGAGTATATTTTCGATTTCTTTATAGGTTCTGAAATTCCAAGTTCTGGATTTTCTTCTCTAAGCAGAATTTGAAATAGCTCGAAAGTTAGGACGAGATTTATTTTTCGAAGTTTAAAAATAACTTGTAGAACAATCATATTTTGAAATTTGAGTCATACCTCGTATAAAATAATCTTAGTTGCTGCAGTTTCACAAAAAATTAACGTTGAAGTCCGCGTAAGAACGTTTTATAACGATCTACCACGGACAATACGTTTGTAATGCAACATATTTTAGAATCATTATCAAAGCGGCCTTCAAGGAAATTTTAACTTCCTCGAAGTTCTATTTAGAGAAATCTTTTAGTTTATATAAGTATGTTTACAAAAATAGGCTTGACATTGTAGTCAGTAGACGAATTTGGAAAACGGGAAAAACTTAAAAATTCATTTTTGTAGTAGCAGAGAATTCAAATCCATTTATATATTTGGCATTATTATGTGATAATTGATGCTATGATACAGGGAATAAAATATATTATTATTCTAACTAAATTAAACAGTGTTTATTTTAACCACTTACAAATTAAAAGATATTAAACGAAGTAATATTTTTACTACAAATTTTATATTTTTGTAGTAAATAACAAATATTATTTAACCTAACAATTAATAACCAATATTTTATCTGACAGCGTATATTTGTAAAGCTCTTAAAAGAAAATTTGAACTACAATTTCTATGTAGTTCTTCACAATTCTTAAGAATCAATTCAGTCCGGGACTAAATGAAATGCTAGTTCTTAAACCCGAATTTGAAGACAATTATGACTGCTTTTACGCAATGAGATATACATTAATTAAAATGAAATTTCCTCAAACTCATCTTCCAGATGATAATGAAGTATGAGTAATGATAAAGTCTGTGAAGATGAATTAAAAGATGGAATTATTTTGGTTTGCTTTAATAAATGAGGATGATGAATTACATAGTCAAAATAGATTTTCAGTGAGGAAAATATTATCACAAACTTTGCCTAAGCATTATGAGTTAATTTTAAATAAGCTGTTTATATTTTTAAAATCCTGTTTCTTATGTAACTCCAGACATACTAATCATCTGGACGTGTGCACTGAATTTAATCCTCCTAGTGGTTGTCTCGACGAAGTATCTCGTCATTAGCAGAACTGACCATTAGCAGAACTGACAACTCTTGATGGACGATATATCACGTTATTAGAAGAAAACTAACCAGATCTCTTGATCTCGTCATAAAAAATCGATAATATCGTGATGACGAGATATTTCAAGTATTAGCAAAATTAATCAGTACATGATGGACGAAATATCTCGTCGAAACCTCTTGGAGGGTTAAACCCTGTAACGAACTTGTGGAAGAGTACTGTGGAGCACGTGAGCTCATAGGCATCATAGCCAAACGCTCGGAATTTGCAATAAGTTTTGAAAACTAATTAACATTTCTGGTTGTTGTCTCAACGAGGTATCTTGTCATTAACAAAACTGACCAGATGCTGTTGGACGAGATATCTATCTAATGACGAGATATCTCGTCATTAGAAGAAAACACGGTCATGATCATTGGAAGAAAACTGATCAGATCTTGATCTTGTCCTCATAAAAAATCGGCAATATCTTGATAACGAGAAATCTCGTCATTCGTAAAATTGATTATATCTTGATGGACGAGATATCTCGTCGAAACCACTTGGAAGGTTAATATCAGATTCTCAAACCCTTAAGATTGAAAATCTAGAGAAAAATCTTTTACTAATATGATTTGGTTTCATTGCTTTGAGCTTTTCTAAAATATATTAATCCAGGCCGTTTTATTTGCTATCTCTTGTAATGGGAAGTTTTCAGCATTGATCGTAAATGTTCCAAGTAATTAAGCGTTCCAACAACTAAATATTCCAAGAAATTAATTTTTTGAATAGCTCTTCTATTGAAGAAATACGTTTCATCAAATCGTCCTTGTCCGAACATTCATACAAAGATACCGCTTCCAGTGACTTAAACCTCCTAATGGTTGCCTCGACGAGGTATCTCGTCGTTAACAAAGCCAACCAGATCTTGATGGACGAGGTATCTCGTCATTAGAAGGAAACTGACTAGATCTTGATCTCGTCGTCATCGAAAAACGGCAATATCTTTATCATTTGGAATTCAATCGACATTCTTGATTACGAGATATCTTGTCATTAGCAAAATTGGTCAGATCTTGATGGACGAGATATCTCGTCGAAAACCACCTGGAGGGTTAATAGAATTATAAGATACGAATACAGTGAGTCGTCTTTTGTACTTGCTTAAGGTATCAATTAGGTACAATGCATAAATATTGTTACTGAAACCATCCATCCTTCAATTTAACGACGAGGTAACTCGTCATTAACAAAACCGACCAGATCTTGGTGAACGAGATATCTCGTCATTAGAAGGAAACTGACCAGATCTTGATCTCGTCATTATTAAAAAACGACAATATCATTCGGAATTTCATCGACATTCTTGATTAAGTGATATCTCGTCTTTAGCAAAATTGGTCAGATCTTGATGGACGAGATATCTCGTCGAAACCACCTGGAGGCTTAGTAGATTTATAAAAGATACGAATACCGTGAGTCGTCTTTTGTATGTGCGGAAGGTATCAATTAGGTACAATGCGCAAATATCGTTACTGGAACTATCCATCCTTCAACTTCTATTTAATCAACAAAATCATTATCAATATGCGAATGAAAGAAACGTTTTTTATGCATTATGCTGTTTCCAGATCTTAAAACTCGAGAATATAAAAAGAGGAATCGATACTGAAATTATATATCAACTAAGCGATTGTAAGCAAAGAAAAGAAATCGTTATACCGGAGGCTGTAATAATCAGAAAAAGACGTTCCGAAAAAAGTTTATTTTGTATCCCTAGACAATAGAACTGCGAGTTACACATTTGTTCGCGGGATTCAAGACCACCCAAGACGTTATTGCCGTTTTTTTCCTCCTTTGCTTTTACTCGTTTTTTCTTTGCTTCAACTCGTACCTAGAAGGAAACCGAATTTCCGCGGCAGTGATTGATTAAACGAAAATTGGTCTGCCACGTAGGAGAAAAGAAAAACTTATTTTGTCACGTTTGGGCACCTGTTAACTAGTAATCTCTCATTTTCTTCGGGGTACGAGCGAAGACATTTTATGGGGTTATGAATCGGCGGTTCCTTCTTAGAGTTGAAATGCGTAGCTCGTTAGTTTCATGGAAACTGTCCCAATGAATTTTTTAGGAAGACTGCCCATGGATCTAATTAATTTCGGCTTTTAAAACTCATTTTTCTGCTTCGCTGAAAATTTTTAGGTAGAGACGGATACCTGTCTATACATATAAAGCAGATTTGGCGTCTGTCTGTTCTCTATACAAATCTACACCGTTTGACCAATCCACACTAAATTCGGTACACTTATTCTTTGGAACCCTGCGGGTAACGTAGGCTACATATTAACCCCCGTACTATCTGTCTTGGGTGTGCAGAGGGGGGCTTAAAACACTATTCGAAATATCCATCGGAATAACATTGCGTATTTATACGATCAATGTCAGACCAATTCACACTAAATTTGGTACATCCATTCTTTAGAATCCTGCGGGAAACATAGGATATATATTAACCCCGTTCATATTGTCTTGGGTCTCTAGAGGGGCTAAAACAATCCGAAATACCCATAAGAAGAACATTGAGTATTTTTAGGATCACTGTCAGACCAATTCACACCAAATTTGGTATATTCGTTCTTTAGAATCCTGCGGGAAACATAATCTAGATATAACCACCGTTCTAGTTTTCCTTATTCTGTAAAGGGGGCTAAAAACAATTTGAAATGCCCATAGGAATGACAGTGAGTAATATTACGATAGATTACAAACAATTCAACCCGAGCAACGCCGGGTAATTCAGCTAGTAACTTCTATTACAAATTATTTACATCGAAGCTACATTTCATAGTGGGGGTTGGGTAGTTGAAGTAATATCGCACTGGAGCAACACAACGGCTATTGGCGACGGTCGTGGATCAATCCCGAAGGAAAAGAACCGAGGACAACACCACGTAATTTTTAACCACGATCAGATGACTAGGTGACATCTGAACTGGCACCCCATTCTCCAAACTTCCACACCACGCCAACATGAGGACATTTGAGGCCACGACAGACCATCCCCCTTGTACGCGACGACCCAGGGTTAAGTTACAAGAATCGTACCTGCGCCCCTACAACTCGCATATTCATTTTGGAGGTATGCAAGTAGTTGCATTTATGTCACACTGAAGCAACACAAGGGGTTATTAGCTGCGGTTCGAGATGAATCCAGAAGGGAAATATCCGAGGACGACACTTCGTTGTTTTGAACAACGATCAGATGACGAGGTGACATCTGAGCTGGCACCCCACATTCCATATTCCACACCACACCAACGGTAAAACATTTGAGGCCACTACAAATTTTAAGTGCAACCTCCGTTAAAAATCAGATTTTAACTCGCAACCCTCCGTTTGCTAATCCGCTACTCTTCAAACCTGGCTATCGCGGCCACATTTCATAGTGGCGAAACACCCCATTTTCCTTATATCAAATAGCTGACCGGATTTTCTGACTTGTTTGGGACAGGAACAAATGAGGCCGACGCCGCCCTTTTGTCCGAAACAATAGTTATGTGTTGGTAAGGTGAGGGAGAGATGGCACATCTCCAAGAAAATCGCCTCCTCGCCAAGAAAATCGAGAAGGTAGCAAAATATCCGGAAACTTTCCAATTCAGGAGTATACTATTTTATTGTAGAACTATACAAGTGGCTTTGTTAATTATTAACATTCTTGATGGTTGTCTCGACGATGTATCCCCGTCATCAGCGAAACTGACCAGATCCTTACGGACGAGATATTTCGTCATCGGAAGAAAACTGACCAGATCTTGATCTCGACATCATAAAAATATTGACAGTATCTTGATGACGAGATATCTCGTCATTGGCAAATTGATCAGATCTTGATGGGCGAGATATCTTGTCGAAACCACCTGGAGAGTTAAGCAGTTTGAAAATTTTTGAAAAAGGCCTGTCATTGCACCCTCTGTACCTTAAAGTTAGAGGTAAAATGACGCTCTTTCGAAAACTCATACTATGAATAAATAATATAAATTTGAACGAAATCATGAATCGATATTAAAGTTTTGGTCATTTAATATCCTTTTCTTATACATTTTGTCTTCACAATCATTACAATTATACCCATTTAAGGTGCATCTTTCATGCAGCCATAACTAACAATTTGCACAATCAAATCACAGCTCTTTTTAGAACTATAATCTTCCCAGCATTTTGCGTATCTGTTAGAGTTCACTGCATGTGAATTTTTGTGGGTCGTTGGTTCATCTGCATTAATATAAGTGCCCTTATCTTCAATTATAGATATGGATTGAATTGGTGTTTAACCCTCCAAGTGGTTTCGACGAGATACCTCGTCCATAAAGATCTGGTTAATTTTGCTAATGACGAGATATCTCGTCATCAAGATATTGCTGATTTTTTGATGATGACGAGATCAAGATCTGGTCCATTTTCTTCTAATGACGAAATATCTCGTCCATAAGGATCTGATCAGTTTTGCTGATGACGAGGATACGTGGTCGAGACAACCATCAGGAGTGTTAATAGTTAACAAACGCCACTTGGAGTGCTAAATAAACACATCCATTGGTTGAAATTATTTTTGGTAGGATTCTATTGGTCAAGATCTAAACTGGTTGGAAGTCATGCAAGGAAGATTGCAAGTTGCAGAATGGATATATACGTGTGAACCCCTCAGATGGTTAAATAAATTTATTAACCCCAAGTGGTTTCGACGAGATATCGCGTCCATCAAGATCTGATCAAAATTGCTAATGACTAGATATCTCGTCACCAAGATGTTGGCGATCTTTTTGATGATGAGATCAAGATCTGGTCAATTTTCTTCTAATGACGAGATAGCTCGTCCAACCCGATCTGGACAGTTTGTTCTAATGACGAAATATCTCGTCGAGACAAGAACCACCAGGAAGGCTAATACCCAAGCTTTATGCACACACAAACTGGAATTCAACCTTTTTAACTGTCGTCTCATCTAGGCCAAATTCTTTTCTGAAGATTCATTTTATATAATGAACAAGAAGGTTTTCATTCTCCTCTCAGGACACCTTGATAAAAACAAAGAGGTACTTGCGTTTGATTATACACTTATATCACTTGCCACAAAAGCCCATTTGTGAGACAAGAGAAAACGTGTGCACATGATTCTCTTATCACTTGGTAGCAATGAACCCATGGCAAAATATCCGTATTTCTTCGCCTTAGTGTTGTTTCTGGTATACTCTAAGTACGCTCTGCTTCACGATTACCGATTTCTTCAAAATGCACAAGGGAAACAGCTTGCCTTGGCACTTCGAACTCCACAGCCCTAAGTAACTCAAGAATATTTCCAAGAATAAATTCGTGACATGATTAAATCGAGTGTGAACAGGCAGGGAATTAAATGTTTGTAAGTTCAGAAATTTAACAAAATATGTCGCCAAAAGAACTATCTTTGAACAATCGATTGACAACAGAAAGGCTTTGACACATTTTTCTAAGGAAAGTGGAAGACATCAGTGCGTCATCTTATCCTGACAGTAGGTGCATCACCTCTCCCGAATGTCAGGAAGAGATGACGCACTCAGTCATTTAATAGCGAAAATGGTAATTTGGCCGATATTAGTTTACTTCTAAACATACCCAACTACTCAACAGTAACAATTAATGGAAATAGACTTTCAGAGATATGCTAAAGTCAAAACGCGCACTTTAAAATCTATAAGGACATTTTGATTGGAAGAGTAACGGATGAGTAACCGGAGGGTTGCATGTTCGAATACAACCAAAGACTGTCGTGTACAAAGGGGCAGGTGTACGTTAAATCTGTCGTGGCCTGAAATGTCCTCACGTTGGCGTGGTGTGGAAGTTTGGAGAGTGAGGGGTCAGTGCTTAGATGTGACCTCGTCATCTGACCGTGATTCAAAATTACTTGGTGGATACCCTCGGATATTTCCCTTCGGGTTAGATTCCGGATCGTTGCCAATAGCCCGTTGTGTTGCTCCAGTACGAGGTTAATTTAAACACCTTCCTACCCACGGAGCCAGTGACGGTAGAACCAAGTTTTGCTAATGTATCTAAAACTTAAAGATGTTCTTTTACTTTGATATTTTTAAATTTTTTCGCGGTTCATAGTACGAAATGATGCTCATTTGTGAAATCGGGTCTCAGTGAATAACCCCGAACAAGGAAATACATCATTGTTTAAACTATTCCGATCGGATGCACCTAATACATATCTCACTGAAATACATAATTACATAACAGATACGCGACTTACATAATACATAATGTATTACTTCGCAACAATTATGGGATAATCGTAACATGTTTGTTCTAAATGTAATGAAGCGATATCTCATTGAATCAAATCATGGCAACTTGATTCCACTGTCAATAAACGTTTATTAGCTTGCTATAATTTGTGATAAAGCTTTATTTTAATTGAGACTTAATCTAACGAGTAATCAAATCTATTTGATCCCATATTTAGTGATGCAAGATCGCAATTAAAATGGGATTAATAAGCATACAATATTGCATTTTATAATCAAATGGTGTAAAGATAGCATAAGAACTTCACTTTTCTGCGCCTGTGAAAGAAACTTAACAGAAAGATATAATGGAAAATAAGATAATACTAGAAATTTATGAATATACGAGTATATTGCTTTGAATTTGCTGATGACGGTTTTTGCAAGTAAACTCAGATCAGGATCCAGAAGTCGCCAGTACCATGATTCAAGAGATATGAGGAATGGGAAACGGGAAGTTTTCCGCACTGTTAATTTGCAGTCTGCCTTTTAACCCTCCGAGAGGTTTTGACGACATATCTCATCCATTAAGATCTGATCAATTTTGCTAATTAGGATATATCTCGTCATTAAGATATTGCCATATTTTTGGCGATGACGAAATCAAGATCTGGTCAGTTTTCTTTAAATGACGTGATATCTCGTCCATCAAGATCTGGTCAGTTTTGCTAATGACGAGATAACCTCGTCGAGACGGCCACCAAGAGGGTCAAGTTTAAAATTCACAAATCCTTTTGTATTTATAATAAATTGTAAACATGTGAGAAAAAAACTGAATGCCCATATGTTCAAGTTAAACATTAAGTATTTGGAATATATCTATTTTTTTATTTCCCGTCATCTAACCTGGTACTGGATCTCATCTAACCTGATACTAAGGCCTCATATATCCTGGAACTGGGACTTCTCTATCCTGGTAATGGAATCCCATCTTACCTGGTACAGGGCCTCCATCTATCCTAGTACTGGGGCCCCATTTAACCTGGTACTGGGGTCTCCTCTAACCTGGTAATGGAGCATGTCACTATCCTAGTACTGAGGCTCCATCTAACTGGGGTCCGTCATCTAACCTGGTACAGAAGCTTGTCATCTAACCTGGTACTAGGGATCATCATTTATCTTGGTATGAGGGTCCCATCTGACCTGGTATAGAAACCCGTCATCTAGCCTGGTACCAGGGTCCGTCATCTAGCCTGGTACAAAGGCCCCATCTAATCTGGTACAGTAGCTCGTTATCTATCCTGGTACTGAAGCCCGTCATATACTCTGGTACTGGGGACCAAAAAGCAAGTAAGGAGCTCTCTCCACGATACATATTTATTTTCTTATGATTTTGATTAGGGATTTATCCAGGACCGTCGTCAATAGTACGTTGTGTTGCTACAGTGCGTAGTTAATTAACTACCTACCATATGGTTTTGAGTGTGATAATCAAAAATAACTTCAAAATAAGTTGATGCTATGTAATTAGCTGTTTTATTTCGATCTTAAGGGAAAAATAGTCCAGATTTATGCGTTCAAGCAGTAGATAAGTAAAAGAATTTGAAGGAAATTCTTTTAGAGTATCTGTAAAATTTTGTTGGGAAAACATACTTTTTAGAAATAAAGTTAGTTAAAAATATATCAAGATAAATTATCAAACTAAAAACAATGTTCAAAAACGACTGCATGAAAACGCATATCAGAAATAAATCTACTCTTTATTTGGAAGAATGCTGGGAATTTTAAAACCTCCATTATTTTTAAAAATAACGTCACATTATGCGTCGACATAAATATAAAATGTCACTTAAATATATCTCTACCATTTATGAAAGGATACATTTGAGTATAAAGAGGGCTTTTAAGGGTTTGAAGTGAAAATTCTTCAGTTAAACACGATATTTATTGGAAGAGAAAACACATCTCCTCTTGACTAACAAAATATCGTATAGCCCATCCCTAAATCTAGCCAGTAACTTTTACTTGATGATTCTCTCACTGTTTTTATAACATAATCTTCAATATTCCAGTGTATTGCTACACAATATCTTCTTTATCACGCTTTTACCATCGGTCGCAGAACATTTAAGCTGGCGATAAACACGTACACTGAAAAATCTTGATTTATCAAATCATCTCAAAGCCTGATTTACTCAGATAACATATCGATTCTGCAGGCTTAAGGGGAATATAACGTTAAATAGACACGGCACTTTTTAAGCGAATTTCTGCCAGTTATGAGGATTTCACAAGATTCTTTTTATGCTTGTGATGATTTATATTGTTTTTCCTCTTTACATCGTTAATATTTCTTTACATCCATACATCCTTTTCTGAATGAGTCTGGTTTAGTTTTTTTCTGTATCTTTGTACCGTTGTCTCGCAATCTTTTCTATCCCTGTATGTTTAAACGATAAGGTATGTAGGTATTTAATTAACATCGCATTGCAGCAACACAACGGGCTATTGGCGACGGTCCGGGGTTCGATCCCGGACCGTCGCCAATTTTAAATCATGTCATTTTTAGTCAATTAAATCAATCATTTTTAGTCACCATCGACAACACGTAATTTTAAATCACGGTCAGATGACTATTAGAAGATAAGATTTTTTAAAAGTGAACTTAAAACTAACTTCTTTTAGCAATTGTTCTTATATTATATTTATAGTAGTATTTGACAATGCTAGACAGTCAGAAAAACAACTGAAATTGTAGAGTAGGATTGCCTATTGTGTAATACTGATCAAGATTTATAAATTTTGTGCTCTGAATCTAAACGTAATGCAGAAAAGCAGGCAGGCATAAATTTTGTGATACATTATAAATCAGGTAGGTAGGTTTTTATTTAACGTCACACGGGAGCAACACAACGGGCTATTGGTGACGGTCCGGGATCAATCCCAAAGGGAAAGTCCAAGGACAACACGTAATTTTGAACCAGGGCAACACGTGAGCTGGCACCCCTCTCCAAACTTAGACACCACACCAACGTGAGGACATTTGAGGCCACGATGGATTTAACGTGCACCAACCCCCTTTGTACACGACGATCTGGTTAGATTCGAACTCGCAACCCTCCAGTTGCTAGTTCGTAGCTCTTCCAACTGCCCGTAATTTGAAAGACCATGGATGAAGTTATCATTATTTGATTGTTTTAGTGGGTTTTATGGCGCAAGGGCCATACCTGGCCATGCTACGCCAGACACAAGACATACAATATGAAGTAATAGACATACACACAGTGGAAGTTTTACTGACACAGAAGATAGAAATACACTCTGGAGGAATGAACTTGACAGGAATCGAACCTGCGCCGCCTAGAACTCGGTTGCTAGCGTAGTGGATATATCCACTGAGCCACGACGACTCCTGTTATTATTTGAGAAATGGCTTTTGGGGGGGGTATTTCAATTAAAATTTACATGTTCCTAATTGTTTTTTACAGTTATAGTTCATTGGAAGTTGAAGCATGTCTTATCAAATTTCCACTTTTAATTGTTTTCTGCTTTATGTAATTTCTATTGTATATTTTTCATCTCTCCAACATCGAAGAACATCGTTAAACCTCCAAGTTGTTTCGACGAGATATCTCATCCATCAAGATCTGAATAATTTTGCTAATGACGAGATACTCTTCTTCAAGGTAGCGCCGATTTTTTTATCATGACGAGAGCAAGATCTGGTCAGTTTTCTTCTAATAACGAGATATCTCGTCCATCAAGATCTGGTCAGTTTTTCTAATGACGAGATATCTCGTCCATCAAGATCTGAACAATTTTGTTAATGACGAGATACCCTTCAAGATAGCGCCAATTTTTTTTATCATGACGAGAGCAAGATCTGGTCAGTTTTCTTCTAATGACGAGATATCTCGTCCATAAAGATCTGGTCAGTTTTGATAATGACGAGATATATCGTCCATTAAGATATGACCAAGTTTGCAAATGACGAGATGCCTCGTCATCAAAATCTTGCAGATATGTATGACTAGATCAAGACCTAGTCAATTTTCTTCTAATGATCGCGATCGTGTTTCTTTCTATTTACGAGATATCTCGTCCAACAGGAAACAGCCACCAGAGGGTTAATACTCCTAAATAACCAATAGTTTCTCTGATGAAAAGCAGTTTACTAAAATGTTGAACTCGGATACTTATTAAACCGAAACCTGCAACACCTGCAGAACGTGACCAAAACAACTATCACGAACAACTAACTAAAACAATTACTTAAAAGTTCAGTGTACAATAAGTTGTAGACAATAGCACTGCCATCTGCAACCCTCCAATCTGGGTCGTGGAAATGGCAGTAATGAAATTTGATTTGCTTCTCCAGTCCACCCTAATTAGACAGAGATGAAACGCGATCTTTAACATATTTGCCGTGACAATCGATCCCTCTTCTGGGACTTACACCCCTTCACCTGGGCAACTAATTCCTCCCTTTTGTCACGGGCTATCGAGCTTCCGTATTTCATCTAATCAGTTTCGAGTTCGACACCGGGGCCCCGTCAGGAGCATGTCAGGGAAGCGAAGCGTCGTGATTGCGGTCGAGGTGGCGCTCGCTGCTTTGATTTATTTGGTTATCAAACCGACACGGCAAGAATATGAAGCGCACTCCCGTTCCCAATTATATCAACGCTCGCGCTGTCAACGTCCCGTGGACATCCCTCTCAACGAATTGCCTAACAGACTGAGAGCCGGGGTATGTAAATGGCTCGACTCTGAGACGAGTCCAACTGGGACCACTCTACTCTGGAAGCAGAACTTAATGCAGTCGCCTCTTAAGGTTTCTACAAAACACTTTGATTAGCTAATTATTTCGGCTTTTGAAATAAGTAATATCAATTGTTATTTGTTACAAGAAATGTTTAGATGTTTTCTATTTAATTATGGGATCCACACGGAAATGCTTAACAGAATGAGTCAACAACAGGTTATTTAACTTGCTAGAAGAGACGATTAGTTTACCATGGAAGTAAAATTTTACGCGTTGTTGCTTAAGGTTTCTATAAAATGCCTTTATCTCAGCTAGGGTAAACATGACAGTTATTGACACCCTTAAAGCAATATTTATACTATAAATTCATGGAAAAAGTAGTAAAAATAGTTCAACCTAGTTGAAATTCATTGTAACTTTTCCTGAATTACTCTACTTTAAGCTGAATAAAGGGTTTCATACAAAAAATTATCCCTGGAAGGTATTTTGCAATATATTGAGAATAAATAGGGCAAAATCGGTTATAGACACCCTATGGATGAGTAATTGACAGTTATTGACATCCCTTCATTCTTATTTAGTTTATTTTTGCAGTATAAATGGACTTACGCAAAGGAAACTATGGCTAATCTATCTTACAAAACATGCTCATGCTCTTTTCTTAGCAAAAACAGAAGAAACCGTCCTCTTAACTAGTTCCTTGTTTGTATACTTCTTGATTACGGTCATATTACCTTTCTTGATGTTAACAGTTTGAAAATCTTTTAACACAATAGACTTCTATGATTCACAAGGAATTTTTCTTGCCGTTTTGAAACTGAACCTTGACATGAAAGCTTCTTTTTTAAAATTAAAGATTAGGGTGTCAATAACTGTCCGAGGTGTCAATAACTGTCTAGTTTACCCTATTATAATTTAAAAATAAGTAGTTCCAATTATTATTTACCGAAAATATGGAGCTGCCTAACAGACTGAGAGCCAGGGTATATAAATGGCTTCACTCTTAGACGTGTCCACTCTCTATTCTGGAAGCGCTTCTTAATATTTCTACAAAATACAATTTTTAGCTAAATACTTCAGTTTTTAAAACACCTGATGGTTGTCTCGTCGAGGTATCTCGTTATTAGCAAAACTGTCCAGATATAGATGGACGAGATATCTCGTCTTTAAGAGGAAACTGGTCAGATATGACGGACGATGTATCTCATCACTAGAAGAAAACGGACAAGATCTTGATCTTGTCATCAAAAATTGGCAATAACTTGATGACGAACTACCTCGTCATTAGCAAATTAGTCAGATTTTGATTGACGAGATATCTCGTCGAAACCACTTGGAAGGTTAAAATAAGTAATTTCAACACTGTCATTTGTTATTGAAAATGTTAAGATGTTTTCGATTTGTCCATCCCTCGCACAGAAATGCTGAAAGGGTTACTCAAATTCCTCGAAGACGAGTCGTCTACCATGGTAGCAAAATTTTACGCACTGTTTTCTTAAGATTTCTACAAAATACATTTATTAGCTAAATATTTCAGCTTTTAAAATAATTTCAATTGATATTTGTCATCGAAAATGATTAGATGTTTTCTATTTGGTAATCCCTTGCACCGAAATGCCAGAAGTCAACACCGGTTATTTAAATTGCTTGAAGATGAGTTGTCTACCATGGAAGCAAAATATTTTAAGCTTTGTTTCTTAAGGTTTCTATAAAATGCATTTATCTCAGCTATTGTAATTTCAAAATAGTACATCCAATGGTTATTTACCGAAATATGGATAATGTGCACTGAATTGCCTAACAGTGAGAGCCAACGCAGGAGTATTTAAATTGTACAATTTTAAGATGAGTTCAACTGAGGTTCAGTCCTGAGATCCTTTTACCCTGAAACTAAACGCCTTCGTTTCTTAAGGTTTTAACAGAATATACTTATATCAGATAAGTAATTCAGCCTTCATAAATTCAAAATAAGTAGTTCCAATTGTTCTTTGTTATCCCGAAAATATGGAGAATGTTTTCTACTTGGTCATCCTTGCACTGAATTATTACTCCCCATTTACAGAATCCGGTCCCTTTCTCGTATAATCTATGATGCTTGTAGAACATGTTGAGAAAGTTTTACCTCTTAAAGTAAAAATAGTTTCTTAGAGGAGGTATCTCAAAACAGAAAGTGTTCACTCAGAGAAAATTGAGTTCAAAGTTCAAAATTGCAGTTCCTTTAATTGGGTTTATTATTAGATTTATCTATATATTAAAAAAAGGTGAATTAAAAATGATATATCAATGGGAAAACATATAAACAATCCAAGTCTCAAAATAGATAGATTTGACAATTTTGGGTTGAAGCCCCTTTTAAGCTTTCTACAAAATACATTCGTTAGCTAAATGGTTTGAGGAATGTAGAGCATCCATAAGTCGAAAACTTGGAGTTCGTAAAGAAAGATGAATTCATTAACATGTGGCAGAACCTTTTGAGAATTTTTCCAAGATCTACGTATTCCCTTTCGTGTGTTTTGCATATTTCACAATTTGCTTTACGCCTAAAATATGAATATTTTGTTTCACAAATTATCTCATTTAACGATGAATAAGATTATTCCATGTAAAAGAACGATTTATGAAGAATACCAAAACTTGTAGCATAATTATTCAAGATTAAATTCGAAGAATATTTATTTTGTCAAGAATAAACTTCCTTTTATAAGGATGAAATGATTGGAAATATGTATTCTCATAAATTGAAAAATTCTAGTGTTAATATTTACATCAATGAGAAATTTGATAGATCCAGGTGAATAAAGAAAATTCAACGATGCATTTTATCTAATTTATGAAGTCTGGAAACGTATATTCTTAGAACAAGAACACTTAAAATCAAATAAACGAACAAATGTTTAAAGATATGTATGTGTGTTTGTGTTCTCCATAACTATATAAAACTATTGTAGGGATCACAACTTTCAGCATTCCTACTTGAAAAAAGTTAAGTAAAAAATTCATTCATCATTTTAATTACCAAATGTTTCCTTCACTTAGAAATCATTTCTGAGACTTTTCTTATAGTTCGAGGTGTAAATACTAATATGTGCTTAACACTCCAAGTGGTTTCGACGAGATATCTTATCCATCAAAATCTGACCAATTTTGCTAATGACGAGATATCTGGTCCATCAAGATCAGGTCAGTTTTGACCTGATCTAATGAATGACGAGATCCTAATGACAAGATACCTCTTTGAGATAACTGCCAAGAGGATTAATTTGTTATTATTCCCTACTTAACAGATTTTGAGAATTTAGTGGATTACAAATCTGTAACTCTAAAACAGGAATTTTATTACATATATAAAGAAACAATGAATTTGGTTACTGAAATCAAATCAGTGAACAAATTATATTTTATTTGCTTTTCTGCACACAGTAGTATAAACAATCCTTATATTCTTATTTATTTCCTTCTGGACCTTTGAACAGAATTAATCTGTCACAAAATTTTGATCTAATGTTTATCTAGACCGGCCTAAATAAAGGTTAGGAGCTCCTAAACGTTTCGGATAAAATATTTTCTTCATCCTACATGTGTGATAGAATTTACACCTTGAAGCTGATGCAATTTCTGAACAGCAAGGAATTTGTAACCTCATTTTTTACTCTTATCAAGTAAGTGAAATTGGACTCGCAAAGTCATTTTCCGCTGTAGTTCAGATCTATTCTTCGAGTAAGAAAATCTCGCTCCTTAGGTGTTAACCTGGAATCTTTCGGAAACTAGGAAAATCGTTTTGAATCAAATTGGAAACTATAGTTTTGAACAAGGTAATCTCTAGTTTCGGTTTTGTGAGAGAGGGGGAAGATAAAAACGTATTCTAAACCATGTTAACGCCAAAAGAATTTGCTGTCTAGAAATAATACTACAGAGTTAAAAGAAATCGCTTCACTCCAGTCAAAAAATGAGGCAACGGATTGGGACAGAAACTTAGTGCGTCCAAGAGCGGCAGACAAAACGGGCGGATAAAGAACTTTGAGAGAGGAGCTTTAGAAAGAGCTGGTTTAGTATAGAACGTTCTCAAGGTGGGCAGGAAAATATCGCTTCGAGCTTTAGCCAAACGTCTCAGGCTATACCTCTTGATGTAGATGAACCCAACAATGTGCGTAAAAAGTTTCCTTTCCAGGTCTTGTAAAAGAATATTTGTGACTAAACCTGGTATTTTAAAGAAAAGTTTTGAAGCAAAGTATTTCGTTTTCTATTTATTTAAAAGTATTTTTCTATTGTGGATGTTATAGAAGCGTGCAAGCGTTGTAGAGTTAAAAGTTAATTTTCATTTATTCATTGCAAAATTATATACGCGTTATTAAATTTATCAATGACATTAACCCTCTAAGTGACTTCGACGAGATATCTCGTCCGTCAAGATATCACCAATTTTGATAATGACGAGATATCTTATCATCAATATATTGCCGATGTTTTTGTTGATGAGATCATGATCTGACCAGTTTTCTTCTAATGACGAGATATCTCGTCCATCAAGATCTGGCCAGTTTTGACCTAATGTAATGAATGATGAGACACCTCGTCGAGACAACCACTAGGAGGGTTAAGGTGATACGGTACCCTTTGAACGCTTTTTTCGTTTTCATATTCACAACACAATGTCTTAGTGTACTTTATTCCAATACACATTTAATTTACAAGTTATTAAATTTATCAATGGCATTAAAGAAAATCTCTTGTACAATGGAATAGACGATTCCCCAGAGTCTAAATTACCAGAGGTCAAACACGGCGAGTACCATTCATCCAATAGTCAATTATTGTGGTTACCTGACCCCTCCTAATTTCTTATAGGCCCAGTGATGTAAGTTCTTCTATTTTGTATTGGATTATGACGCAAGTCCTTTTACTTTTAAGGGCCCGTGGTAGGCCCAGTCGGTATCGGATCAATAACCGGAGGGTTGCGAGTTCGAAACTCAATCCAATGAATGACCGTCGTGTACGTGGGGCAGGTTCACGTTAAATCTGTCGTGGTCTCAAACGTCCTAACGTTGGCGTGGTGGGTTAGTTGGAGAACTGGGTGGCAGCTCAGGTGTTGACTGCGTCATCTGAAAGTGATTCAAAATTACTACTTATCCTCGGTCTTTCCCTTTGGGATTGATCCCGGGACCTTCGCCAATAGCCCGTTGTGTTGCTCCAGTGTGACGTTAATTCAACTACCTAACTAAATGCCTTTTACTTTGTATTGGAACACGGGATGTTATGAAGCAAGTTGTATTATGTAATCACGTATTTATGTAATTCTTGAAATAGACCATTTTTATAACCCTTCAAATTGGTGTTTAATGATTTATAAGGATGAAACCAGCTCTTTCAATCTTTATTAAATATTATCTGCACTGAAAATTTTACTAACGTTAAATATTATACATCCGTTAAGCATTTTAGGACAATGCACTTTTACTTGATTGTTTTTCAATACAGAAACTATTGAAAATTAAAATACTGATGGTAAGTTGGATTTTTAAAAATGTGTGATAGTTTTGAAGCATTTTAGCACAATTAAATATGATTATTGATACTACAGTGTCTGTTCGGACATTTTTTGAACGATTTTAATGGACTGTCAGGCTCAATTTTTTACATGAAATTTTTGTGTTTTAAATGTTCCATTTGATAGCCCTTATTGTTAACTATCTACACCTTAATTTCCATGATAATAATGACTTTTTGTAGTATCGACAGTAGTATTTTGTCCCATTCTTTTTTGTGTTCCACAGTTTTCCAGTCCTTGAATGGTTTTCGGTCGACGTTTCGATAATGCCTTTTTAAAAGTTCAAAAGCACAAAGTCCATGGGTGAAACATCTGGAGATTCAGCAGGAATATCAGTAAAGGGTATTGACTTGATACCAGTTTCTTGTTCCATTTTCCCAAGAATTTAATAGTCGATTTAGATGTGTGACTGCTTGCTTTACCCTGATGCAGTTCTACTGATTGTTGGCACTGTGGGTAAAGATATGGTATTCCTTTTTTGAATATTGAGGATAAAATAGGGTCTTGATAATATGTGGGAGTTGATTTTTACATTTTCCCCCTCCTTTTACTTTTAATTTTCCATTATATGCAAGACCGGCAACAATCATAAATCTCTTAGAGAAAGTTCTGACGTTCACTTTTGCTATAGTCCTTTGACTTGGCGGATTCTCTTTCAAAATTAAAGATCTTACCTTACAAATATTCTCAGAAATTTTTTATTTTTTGGATACTTTTTTAGAAGTATTTTTCCACTTTTACGTTTTTTCCTTTCGCATTAATAATATTACTTATCGTACCTTTAGATATCGAAAAACCATGACTTTAACAGCTTTTCGGAATAATTGAATAAGCATAATTCTCTTCGGAAAGAGAGGAAACAGCCTTCCATCCATTTCTTATTTAAAAGCTCCATTTTGAAAGTAAACAAAACTCTGAGTTAGCAGACGATAAGTTATACTTTAACTATTTAACTACTGTGAAAATAAAATGCTTTCGTAGGCATCCAATTTTTTTTACAGCTTATCAAAATCGTTCAAAAAATGTCCTAACAGCCTCTATATTCTGTCAATCTTTATCAACTAACTATTAGAGCTTTAAAAACTAGTTGAGTATACAGGATGTTTCAAACTTTCCTGTACAAACTTTAAGGGGAGATAGGAGCACAAAACTAAATAGTATTCACATAGGGATGCATGCCCACCCGAATTAGCTAGAGCGTACACTAAGTATCAGAAAAGAAGGACATCAAGTTTGTGAACATTTTTGATTCGCCTTAATTTTACAATTTGACAGTAAATGTACACTTAGTTTCAGAGTAGGTGCTCAAAGTCGCGACCTCCTAAAATAGCAATGTACACCTGACAGCGTCGGTGCTGGTGTCCGGTTCCAGAGTCGTAAAACGTTCTTTCTGACAGAGAGGAAAGTTCAGAGTTCGAATCTTAAAAATGGTATGCATTTTGTATGGTAGAGGAATACGGTATCGCGGCCATTTCAGTTATCCACGAATTCTCACTGAGTAAAATATCCCATAAGCAGTAACCCTCTGAGGGGTTCACACGCATATATCCGTTCAACAACTGCTAATGATTTTGCTTATGACGAGATACCTCGTCAAGACAACCCCCGGAAGGGTTAAGCCTATATGGACTCCCATTATGTATAAAAGCTTGGAAGATTTGTGTGTGAATTTGAGAGGCTATACTTCGCAAAGTTGGTTTTGGGGTTTTATGGCGCAAGAGCCATATTTGGCCATGCTGCGCCAGACACAAGATATACAACATCAAGTAACATCATACACATCAATACACAGACACACACAATGAAAGATTTACTGACACAGAAGAGAAAAATACACCCAACACCAAACCTGCACCGCCTACAACTCGAAGATTGCTAACGCAGTGTGCATACCCACTGAACCACACCGACCCCTATACTTAGCAAAGAAAAGTCTGAATTATAGAACATTAATCCAATTGTAATATTTTATTCGTGAATCCTTTTGAGACATATTCGTTCAGCAACCTCCAGTCTTTCCTGCATGAATTATAACAAATTTTGACCCTCCTTGACCAATAGAATCTTTCCTAGGATTCTTCCAACCAATCGATATGGTGATTCAGTCTGTGTAGTGGGCTAAAAGCAACACTGCTCAGTAATCTCATGACGCTCAGAGTTAAGATTTCGAAATAGTAATTTAACATAATTATTCATTTGGATGGAAATGTTTTTAACATGTTAGGAGCTACAGGCTGGATGAAGGAAAAAGGGAAGCGTCGTAACGATTTCATTTGCGGCTTCAAATAGGAATGAGTGATGCGTTTCCTTGGAGTTGTTGGGCCCGGTCCAAGTATTTTGTAGCATATAATATCCCAACAGAAATCGAGAGCAGTATCATAAATCTTCAGTTTGCATATTCTTTTTGAACGTTTTTAAAGGGTTACAATTTCTGTCGCGTTTATGTCCCATCGCGATCTGCTATCAATATCAAGCGACACCCATTACTTGTCATGTTTCACGCTATTTGTACTTACAGCGAAGAATATGAATGCTTTTTCAGAAAGGGAGCGATTTCGCGAGTATTTGAAAAAATGATGAGGAAATAAATTTGCTAGGTGGATTTCGTAATAATCTCTTTCCGGTTTTGAATGTTTTAAGAGCTTATTGACTTACAATTTTCTTTCCAAAAGGCATGCTTATGTTTGGAAGTTCATATTGATGTACACTGCTGGCCACCCAAATTGCAACACCAAGAAAGACAAGAGATATCACAACAAAATTTATTTTGTAGATAACATGTTGACCAAGTATCAAATGATTAAATTTATAGACTTCTGTGAAGTGTGGTTCCTGCCAAAATCAGTAGCCAGAGTAGCCGCCATTGTTGGAGATCACCGCTGCCACACGCCTCGGCATTGATTCAAAGAGACTTTGGATGTGTTCTTGGGGTACAGCAGACCAAGCAGCTTCCACACGTTGCCAAAGTTGATCTGGTGTGGCAGCTGGGGATGTATTCTGGGTCAATCGTTGAGCAACCATGGACCACATGTTTTCTATCGGCGAAAGATCCGGAGAGCGAGCTGGCCAGGGAAGCAATTCAATCTGGCGATTGACGAAGAACCCTTGGGCAATGCGTCCCACGTGTGGTCGCGCATTATCCTGTTGAAATATGGCTGTGGGCAAGCCCTGAAGGTAAGGAAGGACAACTGGCTCCAACACCTCGGAGATGTAGCGCTGGCTGTTTAAAGTACCGGCAATGCGTACTAGAGGAGTGCGAGAGTGATATCCAATACCGCCCCATACCATAATACCCGGTGCAGGACCAGTGTGGCGGTGCATAACGCAGCTGTTCAGCATCCTCTCTCCACGGTGTCTCCAGACTCGAATCCGACCATCGTGGTGTTGCAGACAGAAGCTTGACTCGTCAGTAAAGACAATTTCATTCCATTCTGCCTTCCACATCCTTCTTTCATCGCACCATTGGCGGCGGAAACGTCTGGTTTTGCGTCAAGGGTAGACGAAGCAATGGACGTCTTGCGGACAGGCCACTCTGCTGTAAACGGCGTCGAATGGTACGCGCAGACACTGGATGATGCGGTACAGACTGAATGTGCTGTGCTATGGTTCGTGATGTGGCTGAGCGATCCGTCACTGCCATACGCACAATATGCCTGTCATCACGTGAAGTGGTGCACTGAGGTGGATGCGATCGAACACGTCGGTCCGCCGTACCCTCCTGCATCCAACGATCACATATCCGCATTACAGTTGTTTGGTTTCGTCCAACACGACTACCGATTTCCCTGAAAGATAATCCACAATCTCGGTAGGCCACTATCCTTCCTCTGTCGAACTCGGATACTTGATCAAAAGATGATCGCTGTTTTCTACGAGGCATAATTGATCGTTTTTTTGAAAAAATCACAAGAAAAACACAATTGCCGTACTTGAAATCGTCGAAATCTCCAAGCCTTAAATAGCGCTTTGAAGTGGCGCCACAGGCGCGCGTGATGTGCGTCTGCGCTGAAATTCTAATCATTTGCATATCTCACCTTCGCTAATGCATGTTGTAAATTTCATATTATTTGCATGCTTCCTTCAGGGTGTTGCATTTACGGTGGCCAGCAGTGTATATCTTAAATCATAAATATTTTAACTTATCTTAACCCTCCATAATGATCCGAACGTAGTGTGGCCCAAAAGTCACTAGACCATTTTAAAATATAATTTCTTTTTGCTATTAATTTTTTCAATTTTTTTTTCAGATTATTTATATGTAATCCTTGGAAAATAGTTATGGAGAAATTCACGAGAGCAACGAGTAAAAATAATCCAATTTTATCTACAAAATCAACGGTCAATTGTGCTTACCCAAAGAGCTTGCATTCGTCATTCGGCAGCTAGAACACACCAGAGTTATGGTGGAAGAAAGATGGGCTACTCCCCATACAGATCGTCTGACGATGGAGCGTAAGGTAAATTTGTGGACTCGGCGGATAAATTTCGTGAAACTCTGAATTCAATTGGCCTCCACGCTCCCCTGACCTTACGGCTTCACTTTTTCTTGTGGGGATACCTAAAAGAAAGAGCATACCGTAACAAACCTCGGACTATCCAGCAATTGAAGGCCAATATCCGCGAAGAAATTGATGAAATAAGCCAAGAAACATTACGAAAAGTGATGGAGCACACTTTAGAAAATGCCCGCTACTGTCAAGAACAAAATAGTGGCCATTTGAAGGACATAATCTACAAAACTAATTAAAAATAATTTCCAAGTATATTTATTGTTTATAAAATAAATGTGAATTTTTAATACATAAGAGTTATTTTATTTTTAAATGGCCTAATGACTTTTGGGGCTACCTTGTATATTATTATTTTATTGAGTGTTTTAACGCATTTGACACTATCAGCAGCAAAATGAAAGTAAAGCGACAAACCGTATCTGGTGTTAAATTTTGCTCAAATATCAGTAGTTGCTGCGGAGTTTTTATCTTAACCCACCTGGTGGTTGGCTCAATAAGGTGTCTCCTCATTAGCAAAACTAACCAGATCTTGATGAACCAGATGTCTCGTCCTTAGAAAAACTAACCAGATCTTAATCTAACGATCAAAAATCGGTAATATCTTGACGAGATATTTCGTCATTAGCAAAATTTGTCGAATCTTGATGGACGAGATATCTCGCCTAAACAACTTGGGGCTACGAATATATATTTCTAACCCTCTGAGCGTCACGAGATTTCCGAGTAGTGCGGTCTTGCTGTTACCCCACAACACATACAATGGCTAAATAACCGCATCGATTGGTTGTGGAAGAATCCTAGGAAAGTTTCTATTGATCAAGGAGGTTAAAACCTGTTATAAGTCATACAGGAAAGACGGAAGGTTGCTGAACGGATGTCTCAAGTGGATTCACAAATAAAGTATTAAAATTAAATTAATGTTCTATAATTCAGACTTTCTATGCTATGTATAGCCTCTCAAATTCGCACACAAATCTGCCAAGCTGTTACACATAATGGGAGTTCGTACAGGCTTAACCCCTTGGTGATTGTCTTGACGAAGTTTCTCTTCATTACCAAAATCATTAGCAGATCTTGATGGACGAGATATCTTGTCATTAGAAGAAAACTGACCAGATCTTGATATAGTTATCATGGCAATATCTTGATACGATAGATCTCATCATTAGTAAGACTGGTCAGATCTTGATGGACGTGATATCTCGTCAGTCAAAACTAACTGGAGGGATAATGTGGATGATGAAATGTATTGTTAAAGCAGGGTGGTCTCATAATAACAGTCAAAACATTTCTTCAGAAGATGCGCCTCATTAATCTGTTATCTAAACAAACTTTCCTTATTCGGAGACTCACCACGGTGCCTGACTAGAAAGCATTTTTAGTCTTCAGTGTTCAAATTTTATTACAATTTCTATTTTTACTACAATGACAGTACTTGACATTTTCAAGTGTTGGTTATTACATTACGGCAGTGCGACATTTCATTGCGTCTCAAGAAATTCAACTCAATTTCACACTTTTTCTAAGAATAAAGCATCTTTTTACTTGAGCTTTCTCTCCTCAATCGAACAAGAGTGCCTTATTACAGTTCAACCCCACGGAACTGTAAAACATCGACAGCTGGCAATTTGTGTGCGACCCCACAAAGGGGTGCCGAAGTACCAACGGGTTCTTTTTTAAGGAGTGCGACCAGAGGGGAGGCCTTGTGAGGACGCTGTGCTTGGACAATAGTTTATGTATTAATTAATAGTCTGTATTAATTAAGTCGAAATTACCCAGTCCTTTTAAAACTTTTCTGTAAATTATAACCAACCTGTAAATAAACCTTCATTTCAATTTCATTAATCAGTTTCTGTTTAATTGACCTCTTCATCAATGAATCTTTAAAAAATACAAAATGGCCTCGCGTGCTCATCCGAGCATATTTGAAGGAGTTATAGGAAAAGCCTGACTCTTATACCGTCTACCTAATGTAAATGATATTGCCTATTTAATACAAAAGAGCTTTCTTTCTAATTATTTGGTAATGAACTACATGCGACCAAAAGGTGGGAAAGTGTATTTTCACTCAAATAGAAGATAACGGCAAATCAGATGATTGGACTCAAAATTTGTGGAATCTTTAATCTCTAATTGGTATGGTCAGTGCTCAATCTCGGTCGCCATGCAGGCAGCGAGTAGATTGTTATGTCATGATTGAGCTTACCCTGCTAGGCCTTAGGCTACAATTATCATGTCTCACACCAATAGGCTTCTAACTCCTAAAGTATTACAGTAACGGCCAGTGGACTGAGTATCGACAATCTCTGCTGGTTATTATTGGTTAGGTCAACTCATTTAGAGTGGACTAACTGGATTTGTTGAAGGAGCTGAATGATTACCTATAGAAGCGTGATTTTGATTCCAACATCAAGTCTCGGCAAACTAATTTTTTATCCAAAATATGAAAGTTAATAAACCATAAAGCAATAATACTCAGCTTCAATTTCTGTTTTATTATACTAATAAAACTAAATGTATCAAAATTCTATTTTGTAATGAAATTTCAATTTCTTTAAAACAAATAGAATTTTGTAGTTAACAAAGAATAACTAGGTATATAACCTAGCACTTTTTGAAAAATAACATGAAAATTATGAGAATTAGTTGGTTACCAAAATTTAATGTCAATGATAAAAGCATGATTTTCAAAGCGTAATAACGATAAACTTTAGACAGTACTGTTCCAGGGTAAATGATGTATGTTGTCAGCTTAGAGCAGAAACTCATTAACTGACACTCTTTCGGAGACACTAAACCCTTATCATGATATGCTGCTCATGAGAAATATATAGTCAAATTATGATCTTTTAAATGATTAACAGTATCAAAATGCTTATAATTTTTTGTTTTCTGATCCCCAAACTAACATAGTCTTTAAACAGTTAAAATTCTTTTGTCGGTTAGAGTTTCTGCTCTAATCCGACGTAATAACGATAAACTTTAGACAGTACTGTTCCAGGGTAAATGATGTATGTCGTCAGCTTAGAGCAGAAACTCATTAACTGACATTCTTTCGGAGACACTAAACCCTTATCATGATATGCTGCTCATGAGAAATATATAGTCAAATTATGATCTTTTAAATGATTAACAGTATCAAAATGCTTTTTTTTTGTTTTCTGATCCCCAAACTAACATAGTCTTTAAACAGTAAAACATTCTTTTGTCGGTTAGAGTTTCTGCTCTAATCAGACGATGTATTCTCAATGAGAAAAAAAACACTTATGAGAGATAAACGATTAAATTGATGAGGAGTGATACTTGGTTGTTAGGTATTTAATTAACGTCACACTGGAGCAACACAACGGGCTATTGGCTACGGTCCGGGATCAAACCCGAAGAGAACGATTTGAGGACAATACCACCTAATTTTGAACCACGGTCAGATGACGAGGTCACACCGGAACTGGCACCCCAACCTCCAACTTCCACACCACGCCAACTTGAGGACATTTGAGGCCACTACAGATTTAACATGCACCAGCCCCCATGTACACGACAGTATTCGGTTGGATTCGAACTCTGAACCCTCCAGTTGCTAATCCGTTACTTTTCCAACAGGACTACCGCGGCCCCATAATGGTATAAAGGGATAAAAATATATATCTATTTTAACTCTACACTGGAAACAAACTGCTAATTTTTCATGTGAAATCTTAAGTACAAATTCGTTGTTTTGTTTAGGGTTTTATGACGCAAGGGCCATATCAGGCCAAACTGCGCCAAATAAAAGACAAACAGTAAAAGTTGACATACAATATAGTATGACGAACCCAAAACAGTTTAGAGAAATAAAAAGGTAAGACAACTGGGTCGACCATGAATTAAATTAAATCTGTTATAATAAATCGAACTAACAAAATAAAGTAGTGCGGCTGAGAAGCAAGCTGTCAAATACTGAGAATTATTAAGTTGCCTCGGGGGAAAGTTTTGGAAAAACTCATTTATTGTACATCAGCATTTCTTTCAGTTCCTAGGGATGCTATGAAGTATTGGAAGACAGTAGATGACATTTAAGTCACTAAGCATTGCCAGAGTTGTTTATTGGATATGGAATTTTTATCAATGAAAGGAATAATAGTATATTAAATATCAATTAATGTTATTGCATTGGTTAGTACACCTGAAATTGCAACTTAAGCCACAATTTTAATGTAATCATCAAACCAAATCGGATTAAAACCATGAAAGGCAATACTAATTATTTAAATGGTTTGGTTTGTCACCTTGCTGTCAATTTTTGCACGACAAAGACAAATTAAACCACATGTTTAAATTAAAGGACTTTGTTTCAAATTAACCAAGTGTTCATAATCTGCCAGTCTTTAAGCAGATAGTAAATAGTATAAGAACTCGATTTCTTATTGTATTTACAAATAAGTAGGTAGTTGAATTTGCGTCGCACTGAAGCTATTGGCGACGGTCCGCGATCAATCCCGAAGGGAAATAACCGAGGACTACACCTCGTAATTTTGAACCATGGTCAGATGACGAAGACAACACCTGTGCTCGCACCCCACTTCCTCATCATGCCAGCATGAGGACATTTGAGGCCACGTCAGATTTAACGTGCACCAGCCCCCATGTACACGACGGTCTTTGGTTGGACTGAGTTTGAATTCGCAACCCTCCGGTTGCTAATCCGCTACTCTTCCAACCAGGCTACCGCGGCCCCTTACTTGAATATAGGCGATTGACGCTTCTGCCCTGTGGTTCTAAAGGGAACCCAAGGGGAAAGCTTTACCGACACAGGAGAGAAATACACCCAGGGTATGTTACAGAAATAGAACCTGCACTCTAAAAAACTCGCAAGTTGCTATCGCTGCTGGTAAACCCGCTGAGCCACAGTACCCTCTCAAAATGTTGTATATTTATCAATTTCTGCTGTCATTCATCTACATACTTATAGAGGCTGTTCGGACATTTTTGAACGATTTTAATGGACTAAAGCTCAATTTTTTACATGAAAGTTTTGTGTTTTAAATCTTCCATTGGATAGCCCTTATTGTTAACTATCTTTCTGCACCTTAATTTCCATGATAATAATGACTTTTGTAGTATCGACAGTGGTATTTTGTCCCATTCTTGTTCCACAGTTTTCCAGTCCTTGAATGGTTTTCGGTCGACGTTTCGATAATGCCCTTTTTAAAAGTCCAAAAGCACAAAAGTCCATGGGTGAAACATCTGGAGATTTAGCAGGAATATCAGTAAAGGGTATTGACTTGATACCAGTTTCTTGTTCCATTTTTCCCAAGAATTTAATAGTCGATTTAGATGTGTGACTGCTTGCTTTACCCTGATGCAGTTCTACTGATTGTTGGCACTGTGGGTAAAGATACGGTATTCCTTTTTTGAATATTGGGGATAAAATAGGGTCTTGATAATATGTGGGAGTTGATTTTTACATTTTTCCCCTTTTTACTTTTAATTTTCCATTATATGCAAAACCGGCAACAATCATAAATCTCTTAGAGAAAGTTCTGACGTTCACTTTGCTATAGTCCTTTGACTTGGCGGATTCTCTTTTAAAATTAAAGATCTTACCTTACAAATATTCTCAGAATTTTTTTCTTTTTTGGAAGTATTTTTCCACTTTTACGTTTTTTCCTTTCTCATTAATAATATTACTTATCGTACCTTTAGATATCGAAAAACAATGACTTTTACAGCGTTTTTGAATAATTGAATAAGCATAGTTCTCTTCGGAAAGAGAGGAAACATAACCTTCCATCCATTGCTTGTTTAAAAGCGCCATTTTGAAAGTAAATAAAACTGAGTTAGCAGACGATAAGTTATACTTTAACTATTTAACTGCTGTGAAAATAAAATTCTTTCGTACCATACAATTTTTTACAGCTCATCAAAATTGTTCAAAAAATGTCCGAACAGCCTCTGTATTCAGACATATGGGATAAGGTCCCCATTACCCCATATGCCTTACAAAAGGTACACATGGTATTTATGTAAGTCATGTCTTTTATGGGGGCATTACAGGTATTACTCTACCTGTAATGTACCATAACAGGTAAAGTACCCATTTGGGGACTGCTCCCTGTAGACTCATTTCTTCAAAAATTTTTTATTTGAAAATAATTTCTGAGTTCCAAAGTGGGCCTCGGTAGCCCAGTTGGAAGAGCATCGGATTAGCTACCGGAGAATTGACAGCTCGAAACTAGGTCCAGCCAAAGACCGTCATGTACATGGGGGCTTTTGGACATTAAATCTGTCGTAGCCTCAAATGTCCTCACGTTGGCGTGGTGTGGAAGTTTGGAGAGTCATCTGACCGTGGTTCAAAATTACGTGGTGTTGTTATCGGATCTTTCCCTTCGGGTTTGATCCCCGATCGTCGCCAATACCCCGTTGTGTTGCCCCAGTGAGACACGTTAATTAACTACCTACCAACCTGAGTTACAAAGTACCTTAAATAGCCTACAAAATAACTTGTAACAGCATTCCCTTAAATGTACTGTGAAATTAGATAATCAAGGCAGAATCTCAATCTTGCATTGCATTTCGCATATTTGTTACAAAATGTATTTCAAAGCAGAAATGTTCCAGCACACATTAAGTTAATGTTAAGCCATGAAAGCATAAAGCACAGCTGACTCAAATACAAACGAATGCAAGATTAATTCGTCAGCTTTGATTTGTCTCTTATACATTAGACACTAGACCGTGGTTTTGTTTTAAATATCTCATTTCATTTGCAATTTTTATAATTCTTCAATATTTCAAAGGTTCAACAACGCACATTTAAGTTACGGAGAGAAAGGAAAAACTTCTGTCAGCACGAAGAGCTAGTACCCATTTGGCTGTTCCAGACTAAATAATAGATGAGTTTTGAGAGAGATTTTAGCACTAAAAATGATGAGTTGAGCAGACTCGAAATTTGACTTCATCTTTTGTGCCGGGATAGTTTGTTTCGTTTTGTTTCTTGAACTGTTGAAAGGAAATAAAAGTTAAATAGAGCATATACAGAAAAACAGTAATTTCTTTTGCTTGATTCACTTGTTTAGCACTTGCTTTGAAATGGGGCTCGGAAATATTGTCCGCGATAAGCTGAAGTCTTGGATCCCAGCCAGTTTCGATTAGATTAAGTTGTTCAAGCTTGTGAAACTTCAACTCAAAGTTTGCTTCGCTTTGGCGGTGGCTTGTTAATAATGTCTGTACCATTTACTGGAAGCATGTTTTTAATAGTGCACCCTGCTGGAGACGGCATTTAAAGGAATGTAATGATTCGGTTTGGGGTTTTTTGACTGGGTTTGTGTACGTAAGATTGATGTATTTCGAAAGGGTTAATGGAAAGGGATTTAGTGAAAGGTTAATGTAGAAATATATTACTAAAATACGAGTTTTAAATAGAATTTGTTTAATTTTGTGTCCAGTTTAGGGATGGAATAGTTATATTAAATGACATTTTAAATAAAAATAGGCAGCTTTTCGACATAAGGAAGTCATGTATGCATAATAACTGTATAAAAACATATCGCTCACGGGCAGCAATAGTGGAAAACTAAATAGGATTTTTGCAGAAAGTACATGTCTCAATGTGGAAAACAACCTTCTTTCCAGTTCTTAACCATCTAAGTGGTTTCGACGAGATATCTCGTCCATCAATATCTGGTTATGTTATGGTTATCTGATGTTAATAATAGAGAGAAAACCACCATGAGGGTTAAGGGGATTATAGGACACGATACCCTTTGAATCAATAAAATGCTTTAATGCACCTTATTCCCAATACACCATTAAATATACATTACAAAAGAAAAAAAATAATTCGTACATTCAAAATAATTAAAAATATTATATTTAATAAAGGTATTGCAATATTTTAAAATTCCTACTGTCTGTAAATTTAAATTTTTTAGAAATGTTTTTAAAAATGCATCTTTCATGAAGTGTTCCCCACAATTTTCAGCTTGGGTTTTACATGTATCAGTGTTATTTGTTTTTTACAAGTGCTTTTACCATAAATACTGAAAAACATTAAAAAACAACCATAGTTGATTTTATCAATTAAAAAAATTGCTTTTCTTCTAATCCAGGCACAGTTATCAAATATAGCATCATAAACAACCATAAAAAGTTTCAAATCTACATTATTTCTCAAAAAGCCTTAGCATTTTAGATGCACCGTAGTCATGAAAAATAAAAAGTTGAGAAAAAACACTTAATTCAATACTGGGCCGCTAGATGGCAAAAGTGTTTTACGGCATGCTATGTATTTTAATAATAATGAAAACTTCAAACATCCTTTTTTATCTCAAAACGTGATTTTTTTTCTAGTTGCAGCCCATGAGTGATGTTTGTATTTTTTCTATTTAATAGTTATAATATTATTTTTAATGTTGAATAATTTGCTGTTTGAATCGCATTATACGAGAGAATTATCTTTTTCAAGTTAAATAACAAATGAGGATAAATAACATGAATTTACAATCTTGTGTAAAAAATCGTTCTTTTATTTTAAGAAATGGTTCAAACTTAAATATCTTGAGTTCTAAGATCGGTTTATATGAAATAAATTAAACATTTTAATCTTATTTTAGAAACTGGTAAAAATATTCAATATCATGAAGTTTAAAAATCGAATCATCAGTAAATCTCCTGGATGTAAGAGAGAATTTTTTGTTTGATGAACTAATGAGAATGAAAAACACCTCGTACGTATGGAACATTAGATTGCGTACGATTTCTTGATACTCTCAAATAGATTTCAACTTCTATAATCCAATTTTCTGTTGAAGATAATATGCTGATAACTGATACTAACAGATGATAACTGACTCTAAGGGGTTACAGTGCGAAAATTAATTGGTCTTATATAGATTTTATCTGGTTTTATTTATCACACAAATTTAGACATAGATGGATGAATGCTTGTTAACATTAAGTATAAACTTTTATAATTTTTTAAATGCATATAACTAATTTCTGTAAAACTATTTCCTTCTGAAAAGTTATTGATGGCAAACAAAACCACCCATAACTATTTGGTGCCTTTTGATTTATCAACCCCAAGTGGTTTCGACAAGATATTTCGTCCATCAAAATCTCATCAATTTTGCTAATGACGAGATATCTCGTCAAGGTATTACAGATCTTTTTATGATGACGAGATTAAGATCTGATCAGTTTTCTTCTAATGACGAAATATCTCGCCCATCAAGATGTGGTCAGTTTTGTTAAGGGCGTGGTCCGTCGGCGAGACAACCCGTATTAGGGTTAAGCATATTTGTAAATCTCCCGAGTGCTGAACGGGGCAGCGGTAGCCCGGTTGGAAGAGTAACTGATTAGCAACCGGAGGGTTGAGAGTTCGATTCCAACCAAAGAACATAGTGTACAAAGGGGAAGGGCGGACGTTAAATCTGTCGGGGCCTCAAAATGTCCTCACGTTGATGTGGAAGTTTGGAGAGTGGAGTGCCAGTTCAGGTATGACCTCGTCATCTGACCACGATTCAAAGTTAAGTGATGTTGTCCTCGGATCTTTCCCTTTGGGTGTGACGATAAAGATGCCTTACCTGAGTGCTGAACCTTGAAACCAGTATAAAATGAATTTCTTACCAGATACGTAACAAGAGGGTGAGATTTATTTTCGAAGTCTTATCATCAAAGAAATTGTCTTTAGCCATGCATTATACACTGAGGATTCAGCTAAAGAAATGTATAGATCTGTATTTGAATACCAAAAGTTAGACGCCGAAGAGTTTTGTTTGTTAGAATTTTTGTACATACATAAGGTTGAGAGAAGTTTTGAATTCTGTGCAGCGTCCAATTCCAGGTTTACTTGTGCATTACCGACATCAGGCCTTTGGTAGTGACTACTTGCAATTTCGCTGGTAGGATAAATGAGACACACTTCACCAAAACTAATCCGGGATAAGCTTTCGATCCCTCTACCATTTGTTTCCCTCGCACACAATCATCGTGTCTTTCTAAACGGAAAAGAGAAAACAAAGATTAAAACAAACGCAACTGCGAACTTCAACAATTGGCTTCTGTTAAAAACTGGCGCAAGAAACAAGTCTCGCAAATTTTATTTATAAAAAAGGAGCTGCTATTTGATTAGAAGCTTGTAAAAAAGCAAAGCAGGAAAATGGAGTTAGGTTATCTCAATTCCCGGAAGCAAAAGCAAAAAATATTTGATGATTGCATGAACGAAATATAGCTGCAGAATCACAACCGTGTTATTTATAAAAGAAGTTGTCAATAAACAACTTGCTGCCGCCGAAAAGTGTCGTTAAAGTCAAATTAAGGGTGTATTTATCCGCCGTTCGAACAAAGAAACTCTGATTGATGAAGACTATATGTAGTATTAGGAATTCTTCGCTCCAAACTAGCGAGGGACGGGAGAGAGCAAATGGTAAAATGGCAACAGTCGTACAAGGATGAAGTTTAAAAAAGTGCTACTACAAGCTTAATGAATGTTCAGAGGATGTTTCACAAGCTGCGATGTCTTAATGGGACAGGCAGAAATACACACGATATAAAAGGCATAATTAACAGGGTTTTACATTCAATCTTTGAAAGGCAGCACACAGCCAGCTAGATTTTAGATTCTTAGTATTTTTGATTGAGCTATAAAATGTATACGATTTTTGTTAAATTGAAAATGAGGGTCGAAAATACTTGCTGCAAAAGCTACAGAAGCTCTTCCGACACTATTTAAATGCATTAAAAAGTTGGTAATTTAATTAACGTCGCACTGGAGCAACACAACGGGTTATTGGCGAAGGTCCGGGATAAAACCCGAAGGGAAAGACCGAGGACAACACCACGTAATTTTGAATCACGGTCAGATGACGAAGGTCACACTTGAGCTGCCACCTCAATCTCCATACTTCAACACCACACCAACGTTAGGACATTTGAGGCCACGACAGATTTAACGTGCACCAGGCTTCATTGTACACGACGGTCTTCTATAGGATTCGAACTCGCAACCCTCCGATTGCTAATCCTTTAGTCTTCCAACCGGGCTACCGCGGCCTTAAGTCAAAAGGAATTATATTGAAATATGTATAAATAATTGTAATACTTATTGGTACTTTTCCGTTAGCCGGGCGCAAATGTCGCCAATTGTGAACCAAATGCGAGCCAAGTCGCCAAGCGAAGCGAATGACAAAACAGTCAACGGAATAAAAGTCGAAAACGTTCAACTATAAACAAATATTAAGTAAGCAAAACAAGTTCAACTATAAACAAATATTAATTAATAGTATAAACAAATATTAATAAATAATAATAACTATAAACAAATATTAATAAATAATAAATAATAATAACTATAAACAAATATTAATTAATAGTAAGCAAAACAAGTTCAACTATAAAAAAATATTAATAAATAGTATAAACAAATATTAATAAATAATAATAATAAATAATAATAATAAATAAATAATAAATAATAATAACTATAAACAAATATTAATAAATAGTAATGAATTCAGAGAATAGAGCACATGGCCCCAAACGAACATTCCCCTTATGGTTGTAAGAAATTTGGCGGAATTCTACATTATTTGGCGATTTTTCGCTTGCGGCCGGCTAACGGAAAAGTACCTAATTATTTTTAGAAACACCGCTTTTTATTTATTCTTTCTGTTTTAACTTTAATTATATTTCGTGGAGAAAACATTATTGAAATATAAAATCGCACACTAATTTTTAAAATACGCAACTACTTAGAAATATTCTTCAACTCTTGATTGAGGTAACAGAGTTTTGAAATGGTTCATAACCCTCCGGCTGCTAATCCGTTATTCTTCCGACCCGGCTACCGCGAGATTTAGTGCAAAAAAGATCAAAACTCATACGAGGAAAACAATTTCCAGATGGCATGCACCCCGAGCGCTTATCAAATTTTTCCAATGTTCGGGAAGGCAGTTTTCAAAGAAATTCAGACTACCAATTAAAAAGATTTTTCTCAGAAAGTAAACGAACAATTCATTGACCCACTTAAAAAAACATTACTTGAAATAACATGGAACAATTCAAGACCATTAAAAACCTTTCGTTCCGTAAATGCCGAATTTTGCCCACCCTGTTTTTCCACAAAAACTAGTTGCCAGATAACAATATTGGAAATTCCTTTCCCTAAAAGTTTCCGGAGATGAGCAATCTATTAAAAATAAACATCATGTAGCAAAATATATATTATTGAAAATTATAAAACAAGGTGATTGTGGGTATTATTAAGTAGGGATTTGGTGTCATTTCTGTTTTTACGGACTAAATCCTCGGAAAATTACCAATACTTTTAAAGCTGTCATCTATAAGTTTATATATTCAAATTCACCCAACTTCTCGATAGAAATTGAAGAGGTAAAGCTGATGTGGAAAGTTCGGGGTCAGAATTCAGAACTTTATAGAATTTTGATTAGTGTCGAAGACTATCCAAGCACCAACTATTCCATGTCCGTCCGGGACGTGGTAGCCCGGTTGGAAGAGTAACGGATTAGCAACCGGAGGGTTGCGAGTTCGAATCCAACCAAAGACCGTCGTGTACAAAGGAGGCTGGTGCACGTTAGATCTGTCGTGGCTTCAAATGTCTTCACGTTGGCGGGGTGTGGAAGGTTTTAGAGTGGGGTGCCGGATCAGGTGTGACCCCGTCATCTGACCGTGGTTCAAAATTACTTGGTGTTGCCCTCGGTTCTTTCCCTTCGAGTTTGATCCCGGACCGTCACTATGTTTTAAATCTACCTTTTATCTTTGTCTTGGACTTGATTTTGAAATGCTTTGTAATTTTATTGGGTTGTGTTTGGCGCAGCTTGTCCTCTTTTGGATCCTGCGCCATAAAACCCAAACATCCCATCCCGGATCGTCTCTAATAGCCAGTTGTGTTGCTCCAGTGCGATGTAAATTAAAATACCTACCTGCTTGCATGAAATCTAGATTTACAATAAGTTGCAAATTATTTAATGTGTAAGGACGAGTTAAATAGAATAATTCATTATTTTAAATTTATTTTCCTGTTATTAAATAACGCGTGCAAAAAGTGAATGACTCATTTTATACTTTTATACAACCAAATAGATTAATGTCTTCCGACATTTTGTTTTGATCAAAAACAAGATTTTTGAGGGTTGCTTGAGAAAACTTCGCAGCTACTGAAGTAGCTTGTCTCCTTTCATACTCCCTATTCAAATTTGTCTTTTTACGTGCCATTGACTTTTTACACTGTTTATAAGGTTTATATTTCATATATTTTACTGTTATTACGTTTCATACGCGTTTCCTCATTGTAAGGAAACAACTTCAAGTTTGGGCGAATTTGAAAATAACGCGTCTGACATTTTACTTAAAACTTACTGCAGTTTCACATAAAAAGTGCGAGTGTTTTATTCATAATTCAGAATTCTTTCCTTCTGAAATGACTTTTTAGATAGCTTATATATAAGAACATCTTTCCTGATAGTTGCTAACTATTTTTAAAGTAAAATTATTCCAATAACTGTAGAAGTGATCCGGTGTTTGACGAAAACGTTTCATAAAATGAACATACCTATGAAATAGCCATTAATAGGAAATTGTTTCTTTTTGTTTTTGGTTACTTTTACAAAAAGTATGAAAAAAATCACTTTTCTCTCCCTGTTTTCATGTTTCGTAGTAAGATTTCCAAATACCACATTAGAAAAGAAACCTGTTAAATAATCTTTAATATGACTTGATTATTTAATAATATTTTTATTTTATCTCTTGATTTGTATATTTAAAACAAGAAATAGCAAGTTTTCATTTCTGTAGGAAGTTTTAATAGTAGTGTAAAGCGAAAATTAAACCCATTTCTATAAAAGATAATTGATTTGTCCTTTTAAGCAGATTATGTTCACACTATTATTTTTAAACTGAAAAACTTTAATATTGTTCGAAAAAACCCGATTTGATTTAGAAACTTTAAAAGTTTCCTGTTATTACTTTTTGAAGAAATGTATCCGAATTTTATTGCGATATAGAGATAGCTCAAATTTTATCACATTTATCAAATTTTGTCTACACATCTGAAAAATATTTGTGAACACCTAAATATTGGTCAGGTTTAACATTTCAAAAATTCTATAAAACTACATATAATTATCATTATTACTTCTAGAAATGTATGATTTTCAATTTCATTGCCTTTTAGAAGTGATCAGAAAATGTCATCTTGATGCAACTAATGATGCGATCAAAGGAGCCCAGTCTTGATTAAGACAGAAGAAATGGTAGCATGCATAGAAAGTACAGTGCGCTAACTATGTAAAATATTGAAACTTCATTGTTATTAATTGCTACTGTGTTATTTTATAAATGACTACAATACGAAAAAAACAAATTGCATTAAGACATTAAGAGTAAATGAAATTGAATCGATTATAAATATGAAGTTAATATGTATATGATCGATAGGTTGGTTGGTTTGGGGTTTTTATGGCTCAAGGGCCATATTTGGCCCGGCGCAGCATGGCCTTATTTGGCCATGCTGTAAATATGGCCATGCTGCGCCGGAAATAAGACATACAACATCAAGTAATAGACACACACACAATGAAAGTTTTACTGACACAGAAGAGAGAAATACACCCAGGGAGGAATGCACCTCACAGGAATCGAACCTGCGCCGCCTACAACTCGAAGGTTGCTAGCGCAGTGGACTGAGCCACGACGGCTCCCATGATCGATATGAAACAGAAAGGGGATGTCAATAACTTGTTCATTAACTTATCCTAATTCAGTGTACTTTAAAAGGATTGTGAAAGAAACTTAAGGAATGCTCAAGTTTAGTTATTAAATATATAAACTGGGGTACATATACTACTTCTCCCAAGTTGGTACTACATATTTCATTTAATTTATTTTACAACTACATTTAATCAAAGTAAGTCAATTTTACAACTACATTTAATCAAAGTCAATTTTACTTGTAATCCTCTGTAAAATAAAAGGGCAAATTCTATTTTTAATTTCAGCCATCACGTTTTAACGTATTATTGGGTATTTTTATTCTAATTAATTAGAGTGGATGGAAATGGAATTTCGTTACATTTTTTGTGTATCAGAAAAACCTTTCTAAATCTACAACAAAAATACTATTGCAGTCAAGAAAGCTAAATTAACTCCTGAATATGCTTATATTTAAATACATATGAATGGAGAGCAAAATTATAAAGATATGTGACCTTACACACAATATCATAACTTCCTGATTCTTCTTAATATCTTCCCAGATTTATTCGGGTTATCCTAATGCTTCCTAGACTGTTCCCAATAACTTCAGATACTGATCCGTGGATTTCCAGTGACTTTCGCAAGGAAAGCTCTAGGAGCTTCCCTGGAAACAATGAGGAACATTCTATAGGCGGACATTAGATTTTCTTATGAAGTCCCATTTAGATTCGTGATTCTTTCTAATATCTTCCTAGATTTAACTTGTCCTAACTGCTTCCGAAAATTTCCCGACTTTCCTAAAACTTTCCATATAGATTTCCAGATTTCCGAGGGAAGGTTCAAGGAGCTCCCCGGGTAGTACCAAGGAATATTTTAGGAGGGCATTGTATTTCAGTAGGAAGTTCGATGGAGGTCCGAAGGAGGAATCTGGCCAGTAAGTTCCCTATCCTTCCAAGTCTTCCCAGATTTAACCGAATAACCTTTCTGGTGGTTCCTAAATTCTGTCCCTAATCTCTCTCTTCCTAATTCTTCCCCAAACCTTCCTAGATAGATTCGCAAACTTCCTACGGTACTCCTAAGTCCTTAAAGCAGCGGAAAGACAGGAGCTCTTGAGGCAGTAATACGAAAGTGCTTAGGCGGGCATTAGAAGTCCTAAATTGGTCCTTGGGAAAAATCGGGACTTCCTAGGGAAGCTATACTTTAACATGTTGATGTCCTGTCCTGAGGGACCGATTCGTGCTATGTGGGATTGTTATGAAAAGATAGTACCGAATCACCAAACATTTGCTCGCTTGCGCCATACTTTGTGTGAAACCGGAACAATCCACGTAACATTGTAAAAAGTACTGTGAAACTGTAAAATTAGGAATGGTGAAAGTGCAGTTCGCATACTTGCTGTCTTTCATTTCTGCATCTTTGCGTGTACTCTAGCACATTCGGGTGGACATGCATCTCTATGAGAACACGGTTTAATTTTGTGTTCCTTCCCTTCCCTTAAAGTTTGTACAGGAAGTTTTGAAACACTGTTATTTTCAATAAAGCTGTCCCATGGAGTGGGATGATGAGAACGGTGCCTAGTTAGTGGTCATCCCGGACGCTCCATGACTAAACCTGAAACCAACGATTCAAACTCACTCTTCGCAGGAACACTCCAGTTTGAGACGAACTTAGGGTGTTGCATGAATAGTAATACATCTTACAAATAAATATCAACATTACAAAATTACACCAGTGGCTTGGAACTAGAATGGGATTTTCCAATTATCAGTAGATAGTAAAAACAAATGCTTCAACTACTTTTTATTTCTATCCCATTTTATCACTGAAAATAATCACTTTTACAATACACTTTCCTTTAAAGCAATCACATTGTACAGACCCTAGACGGTATAAAAAATATAACATTTCCTGAGATGAAATTTATGCTCCTTTTCCCCGTCACTAATTTATCGACATTTGGAATAATATAACTAAGTATTGGCATGGCCTGTTGGATAGTAGACAGTATGTCGGGAAGATGCTGGATCTTTTTCTCATTCCTTTAGACTTAACTATAGACACGCTCAATACAGTTGCATTCTTCATAAATAAACTTGTTTCTTATGAAGAGGATGACTTTGCTGAGCATTACTGTGCTTACAGTATATATAGTACGTATATTAGCATAATTACCCAGCGTTGCTCGGGTTGAATTGATTAAACGTTGATTGAAAGTGATCTGAAAAATTACTTTCCTCAATCATAAAAAAATGCAAATATCATAGAAACTGCAAGTACAGAACAAAAATAAGGAACCGGAGAATAATTTTTTGAATTGCATTTTGACATTTTGAGAGCTACAATTTACTTTAGACGAATACGTATTATCTATCCATATAATCCATTTCACATGCATCGCACTATAGTGTAAGACAAAACTACACAATGTTAGAGATGACTATTACAGAAGTCGATTTAGAGCTTTGGAGTGATTGTGAATCCTCGTTCGGGGAGTTCATTTCCTGTAGAAATGACAAATTCAAAGCGTATTATTACAGCCAGTTTTACAATCAGTATTTTTTGACTTATAGCATTCTTGCACAAGGAATGATATATTTCCGAATTCAGCATCATTATAAAGGATGACAATACGATATACGATATTCAGGATCACAATTTCTTTAAAAGCAAATACATTTTTTCTAAAAACCCATTTTGCACGTGAAAAATAACAGCTTGTTTTAAAATTGTCTTCAGTACAGACGAAACAAAGTTAACCGATTACAATTTTTCGAAAAACAGATGGTCGATTTTGCAGCGTTTTCAAAAAAGAAAATAAATGTTTTCGATGATTGTTTGAGATAGAAAAATTGCATAAGTATAGCTTCAACTCGTGAAGAAAACAACCTCGATCTTTTCACTCAAGACAAAAACTTTCAACTTTTCAAAAGCCCTAGCTATCCTAAATACTCTCTCTATTCCAAGCCGAGTTTTTGACCACTTAATCTCTATCTACGGCTAAGACAAATGTGAGAAAATAAGAAAGAGTCATTGGCAACGAAACTACACTGCTGGCCACCCAAATTGCAACACCAAGAAAGACAAGAGATATCACAACAAAATTTATATTGTAGATAACATGTTGACCAAGTATCAAATGATTAAATTTATAGACTTCTGTGAAGTGTGGTTCCTGCCAAAATCAGTAGCCAGAGTAGCCGCCATTGTTGGAGATCACCGCTGCCACACGCCTCGGCATTGATTCAAAGAGACTTTGGATGTGTTCTTGGGGTACAGCAGACCAAGCAGCTTCCACGCGTTGCCAAAGTTGATCTGGTGTGGCAGCTGGGGATGTATTCTGGGTCAATCGTTGAGCAACCATGGACCACATGTTTTCTATCGGCGAAAGATCCGGAGAGCGAGCTGGCCAGGGAAGCAATTCAATCTGGCGATTGACGAAGAACCCTTGGACAATGCGTGCCACGTGTGGTCGCGCATTATCCTGTTGAAATATGGTTGTGGGCAAGCCCTGAAGGTAAGGAAGGACAACTGGCTCCAACACCTCGGAGATGTAGCGCTGGCTGTTTAAAGTACCGGCAATGCGTACTAAAGGAGTGCGAGAGTGATATCCAATACCGCCCCATACCATAATACCCGGTGCAGGACCAGTGTGGTGGTGCATAACGCAGCTGTTCAGCATCCTCTCTCCACGGTGTCTCCAGACTCGAATCCGACCATCGTGGTGTTGCAGACAGAAGCGTGACTCGTCAGTAAAGACAGTTTCATTCCATTCTGCCGTCCACATCCTTCTTTCATCGCACCATTGGCGGCGGAAACGTCTGTGGTTCTGCGTCAAGGGTAGACGAAGCAATGACGTCTTGCGGACAGACCACTCTGCTGTAAACGGCGTCGAATGGTACGCGCAGACACTGGATGATGCGGTACAGACTGAATGTGCTGTGCTATGGTTCGTGATGTGGCTGAGCGATCCGTCACTGCCATACGCACAATATGCCTGTCATCACGTGAAGTGTTGCACTGAGGTGGATGCGATCGAACACGTCGGTCCGTCGTACCCTCCTGCATCCAACGATCACATATCCGCATTACAGTTGTTTGGTTTCGTCCAACACGACTACCGATTTCCCTGAAAGATAATCCACAATCTCGGTAGGCCACTATCCTTCCTCTGTCGAACTCGGATACTTGATCAAAAGATGATCGCTGTTTTCTACGAGGCATAATTGATCGTTTTTTTGAAAAAACCACAAGAAAAACACAATTGCCGTACTTGAAATCGTCGAAATCTCCAAGCCTTAAATAGCGCTTTGAAGTGGCGCCACAGGCGCGCGTGATGTGCGTCTGCGCTGAAATTCTAATCATTTGCATATCTCACCTTCGCTAATGCATGTTGTAAATTTCATATTATTTGCATGCTTCCTTCAGGGTGTTGCATTTACGGTGGCCAGCAGTGTATTTTTCTCTACAACCTCAACCTTCTCATAAACCTGGCTTAGGCCTTTGGGGTAAGTTGAGCCGAGGTCGTGAATGAGAAAATAAAAGACAGCTTTGATAATGATCGTAGCTGGTAGAACTTGAATAATTTTCACGATTAAAAATTATTCTTCATGTTCAATGCGCTATTTTCTCAATTTCAGTCCTATGTATTTGCATTTCGTCCCGTAATCTTTCTAGAGCGTATAAGAAATTTTAATTAAAATGTTTTAGGTACTCAGGCGACTTCATTTTATTTCAACATAACCCTGCTGAGATAAAACCAGAACAATCGAAGCAATCCCAGATCGTGGCGCTGCCATCAGAGGATTATTTAGTGGTCGCTATACACGAGAGGTTCCCTTTAATCCAGATAAGCTCAATGCTCTAGAATACGCTAGTGACAACGTGCACACACAATGCTACTGGAATGAAGCTCCTATTTTTATTATTAATCGTAGCTGAGAGTTCTACCTTCGATGTGTGGCCGCGGTAGCCCAATTGGAAGAGCAACGGATTAGCAACCGGAGGGTTGTGGGTTAGAAACTCGGTCCAGTCAAAGACCGTCGTGTACACGGGGGCTGGTGCAAGTTAAATATGTCGTGGCCTCAAATGTCTTGACTTTGGTGTGGTGTGGAAGTTTGGAGAAAGGGATGCCAGTTCAGGATGTTCTCGTCATCTGACCATGATTCAAAATTATGAGGAAATTATCCTTGGATCTTTCCCATTGGGATTGATCCCAAACCGTCGCTAATAACCCGTTGTGTTGCTCTATCTCACTACCTACCTGCCATCTACCTTTGGTATTTCGCAAATCAAATTTGTAAATGAAAAGCGTCTTCATTCAGGGTTACTTTAGAAATCAGACTACACAGTACAACATAGCTTTAGTTCACACTAGAATTGTCAGCAGAAACATGTCACAACGTGTATGATATAAATCCAACGATTGAATTCTAAAGGAGGCATATTTGAATTAAAGTAACCGGAATTTTTGTCCATGCAATATGTACATCAGTTGCGATTGGGTTGTATGGCGGGAGGGGGTTATGTTTGGCCAAGCTGTGACAAGTACGAGACAGAAGACACCAAGTAATGGACATACACACCCAAGGAAAGTTTTACTGATACAGAAGGGAGAAATACACCCAGGGTAAGTAAGGAATCGAACCAGTGCCGATTACAACTCACAGTGGGCAAAAGATAGACGTGAAATATAAGTAGACTGAGTATTGCTATTGGGAGGAGCTTCAAAAAGGGTGACCAACATGTCGACTAGCAGTCACGTGACTTGGTTGGATCGAGTTTCGAACTCGCAATCCTACAGTTGCTAATTCGTGATATTCCAACCGGGCTACCACGGCCCCTATATATTTAGAGTAAAACAAAATTTTATAGCAGAAATAGGCATACCCTACGTTCTCAGCAAATTTCTTGTTTCCAAAACACTGACAGCGAATGCTTAAAAATATAATTATGAGGACTTTTTCAGGTAGGTATTAGGCAAGTATTTTAATAAACGTCGCACTGTAGCAACACACGGGAGATTGGCGACGGTCCGGGATCAAACCCGAAGGTTTTTTTCAGAGTTAACATAAAGAAACTACCGGATACGACAAAATACTTCCAGTGAGAACTAATTTGATTTATCTCCGTTTTGACGATGTTTGGCGTTAATTTTGAGTATGAGTCTTTCTGTCAAGTTAAATATTGGTGGTGGTAGTATTTCTACGATGGACGTGTTTGCTATACATATTCCGAACGAGACATCACTTGACTTGTTTTTCTAATACGATTACAATTCGTCAATAAAAATTCCGAAGAATAAATAGGCCCGGTTCGAAGAGTAATGGATTAGCAACCGGAGAGTTGCGAGTTCAAATCCAACCAAAGACCGTCGTGTACGAAAGGACTGGTGCACGTAAAATTTGTTGTGGCCTCAAATGTCCCCACGTTGGCGTGGTGTGGAAGTTTGGAGTGCCTGCTCAGGTGTGACCTCGTCATCTGGACGTGGTTTAAAATTACGCGTTCTTGGATCTTTCCCTTTGGGTCGCCAACAAGCTTGTTGAGTTGCTTCAGTGCGATGTTAATTAAAATGTCTACCTCGAATTGAAATACTGATAGCTGTTTGATCAACATCAAGAAGGTTTGCTAGCTACCTCATAAAAGTATAAAAGTAAAGTGAGCGATGGTAACTTTTTTGTGCCCAGGATCATGTGACCAAATCTAGTTGTAACGTGACCCTTAGACTCTTGCTTCGGCTGGGTGGAAACAAGCATTTATTACGATTGATCCACGGGACGAGAAAAAACGCCCATCCATCGATTCATCATCTGATTGGTCCGCGCTGCGTAGTAGTAGATATTAGCGAATTCACCATTTTAGTGGCCATTTTTTAGAAATGCGGATTCAGACATCTATCCTATCACAAGATGTTATATTGACAAGCGAGGCGATAAGATGCCGATAGGTAGGTATTTTAATTAACGTCACACTGGAGCAGCACAATGGGCTATTGGTGACAGTCCGAAATCAATCCCAAAGGGAAAGATCCTCATTACTCTTCTAACCTGTATACCGCGACCCATTTTTGGTTGGTTGGTTGGTAGTTGAATTTAAGTTCACTAGAGCAACACAACTAGATGCTAAATGTCACGTTTGACAAATACCGTACGTTTTATTCTGTAAATTTGAATTAAAAATACTTACATTGTATGACTCTGCTAGTAGGTAGGTCGATAGTTGAATCAATGTCGAATTGTAACACAACAGGCTGTTGGTGATGGTCCTGGATCTGTCCCGGAGAGAGAGATCCGAGGACAACACCTCGTAATTTCGAACGACGGTCAGATGACGAGCACAACACCTGAGCTGGCACCCCACTCTCCAAGTTTCCAAACAACGTGCGGGCATTTGAGGTTATGAAGATTTCACGTGCGCCTGTCCCCACATGCAAAACAGTATTTGGTTGGATCGAGTTTCAAACTCACAATCCTCCTCGCTACTCTAGCAACCAGGCTACCGCAACCCCGTATATTTCTTTGGAGTGGTTAGTAAAATGCATTACGTCAAAAAAGTAAGATCTAACTGAAATAGAATTGCAAAGAAATTTGAACGTAAAAGAAACGTCAGACACATACTTCAAACTCATCTGAGATCCATTGGTTGACTGGAAATAAAGAAATCCGTTTCCATTTTTGTTTTCGCGTTGCCTATAAAATTCAGAATCTTCCAGATCTCGGCATTAGGTATCAGACTCATATTACGTGCGCAATGACTTGCGAAATATTTCAATCGAAAGAATCATAAAATGCGTTGAATTTCCCCGAGAAAGCACTTTAGATGTACAATTCACTGGAAAAACTGGTTGTAAATCGGAGCTTTAAAGCAAACATACATTTTCATCTTGAACAACTGATTCCTGATGCTCATTTTGCTTGCCTAAGCAGAAATCTCTGCTTTCTCGGATTCGAGCCTTTCGCAAAACGGATCGCAAGGTATTTGGAATTGGTAGGAAATAAAAGGAATTCCTTTTATTCACTTCCATTTAGAAAGGTAGGTATTTGAATTTGAGCTGTAGTGAGTCAACGGGCTATTGGCGATCCAGGATCAATCCCCAAGGGAAAGATTGCGAGGACAACAGCACGTAATTTTGAATCACGGTCAGATGACGAGATTACACCTGAGCTGTCACCCCACTCTTCAAACTTCCACACCATGCCAACGCGAGGACATTTTATGCCACGGCCGATTTAACGTGCACCATCCCCCTTTGTATATGACGGTCTTTGAACTCGCAGATAGGTATTTTAATTAACGTCACACTGGAGCAACACAACGGGCTATTGGTGAAGGTTCGGGATCATTCCCTAAGGGAAAGATCCAAGGACAACACCACGTAATTTTGAACCAAGGTTAGATGATTCTAGATAAAGAGGAAAACAGTTTCCTTGTTTAGAAAAAACGATTTTTTCTAAAGTTGATTCGGGCCGCGGTAGCCCGGTTGGAAGAGCAACGGATTAGCAACCGGAGGGTTGCGAATTCGAATCCAACCAAAGACCGTCGTGTACAAAGGGGGATGATACACGTTAACTCTCAAATGTCCTCAGGTTGGCGTGGTGTAGAAGTTTGGAGAGTGGGGTGCCAGCTCAGGTGTTGCCTCGTCATCTGACGGTGGTTCAAAATGACGTGGTGTTGTCCTCGGATCTTTCCCTTCGGTTTTAATCCCGAACCGTCGCCAATAGCCCGTTGTGTTGCTGTGGTGGACGTTAATTAAAATACCTACCTAACTGAATGCGTATAGAAAACATGTTCTACAAAAGCAATAGTGCCATCTACCATTTAACTTTACAGAAAAACCTCTCATGTATTATATAGGTAGGTAATTAACTTCGTTCTGGAGCAACATAACGGGCTATTACATATGTGTTAGGGTAAAGGCATGTAATATGGGTCAATTGAGTTGGAGTTTATGACGCAAAAAGCCATATTTTGCTGCCAAACAAGATGCTCGAGATAATATCAAGCATTTGAACATACACACAAGGAAAGTTTTACTGAAATATAAGAGTGAAATTTACCACACGCCAAGAGCTTACAGATTGCTAGAGGAGTGGGCAAACCCAGAAAGAGCCAGGGCGTCTCCAGTCATAATATGGAACAACTGATTTTAAAATGTTGCGAAAAGAAGGTAATGTTTTTTAATCAATCAAACGCCAAATTATGACAAAATTAATTGAGATTCATATGTGAATAGATAATTTATCGAACATTAAAAAATTAAAAGTTATATACAAGCAGATTTATAATTAACGATTTGAAAAATCTGTATTTAATATAGAATATCTAATTAATATTAATATCTAACATAAAAAATTTCTATTTTAAAATAAAAATTATATATATATTTATTTATCCCTAAAGAAAAATAAATTCATTTTGTGTTTTTGCACTTACTTTTTAATTACATGATTTTTTTCACACTGGAAAGGGTTCCGAATATTTTTTGATACGGCATTCTAAAAACTTCGAAAGGGATTTCCTCAAATCAAAATTTGCTATTCATCTCAATGCCATATTCATCCAGGTTTGCTTCTAAAATCTCAGGCGGTGTTTACTACTTAATGACGTATTTACTGATGTGCGTTATACAATTTCCAAATCGAATCCTTTAATCCACAAAAATGTTTTAGGATTGTCAAATGTTACATGTTTTTAGACACATGATTCAAATTATATTTGATTCAAAATAAGTTTTCAGTTTCATTACCTACGTCAGCATGGTGCTTGTCCAGTTTCAAAACTATTTTCGATCCCCCTTAAAAATATTAGTCTTTGTAAGTGTTTAGAGTAAGTAGAATCCCCTATTAATAATTCATTTCAATTTGATAAACAATTTTTTGAACATTTGAATTTTGATACTTATGATCACAATTTGTAAATTTGCGTATTAATTCTTATAATGCTTCACTATTTTTATAAAATTATCCAGTTGTACGTAATAAATAAAATAATTTATCACATCCAGGTATTTACATCTGACCGTGGTTCAAAATTACGTTGTGTTGTCCTCGGATCTTTCTCTTCCGGTTTGATCCCGGACCTTTGACAATAGCGCGTTGTGATGCTCCAGTGTGACGTTAATTAAACACCTACCTCCAGAGAATATTTATATTTGTGATTGAATTTTGATCGTTTTAGTTATCAATAAAATCTAAATTAGCGAATTGATTTCAACTATGTTCACTTTATAAATGAATTAAAAATCGTAGATGAAGTAAAGATTAGATAATGCTAACGAATAAGTTTCAATGAAAATGAAATTACTTTCAGGGAGAGATTATCTGAATTCGTGATTGACTTTTACAAGTCTTGCGGATAACGTGCATTTTATCAATTTCTTTTTTAAAAAGCAGAGAACTTTTTTTCAAATGGAATTTGGCAAAGATGAATATTATTTCCATTAGCATTTAAATCCAGATCAGCTTAATTAGTTTAGGAACAATGTCTTGAAGTATTTCACGAGATAGATTTGACTGATATTTTTTACCCTTTCTGAAATTTTTCAGGAATAAAAGAAATTGGGAGTAGCATTTTTACACGCATGAACATCAAAATCTTTGAAGGATGAAAGCAATTCCCTTTCTTACAATTTTCTCAGATCTTATCAGATTTTATCGCAATTACGCAATGAATGCAAATTGAGAACGACCTTTTTAGCGAACAGTTTTTGACATTATTTGGAATGCATAACATTCTTAACTACTAATAAATTAAATTGAATTGAATTCACTTAAACAGGGAACGTTCTATGTGAAGGACACTTTAGAGCATAATCTTGAAAAGGACGATTTAAATGAAGTTATATTTAATTAATCCTACTCAAGGGTTCATTAAGAAAAGAATGCTTCGTCCATAGGCAAACAGTCAACTTTTAGTTCTGAACAAACGATTCCTTTTATTTGCGTAATGAATATTTACGCTGCGTAGATTATATATAATTAATCGAGATAGGCACGCATTTACTTCAAGTTTTTTGCGAAAAATCGCTTCTAACAAAAACTAAATAGGAAGTTGTCAATGCTTAATTAAAATAGACATAATTTCAGACTCGATCTTTAATTTCGTGTTTGTAATATAAGCATTATTATTTTTATTGCTTTAGTAATTCATTAGATTTCTTTTAATTTCAAGTGCGCGTCGCATTGTTTTCGAAGTTTACCTTTTGATCATAAATTTCATTTCAATGCGTAGCAATAAATGGAATTCCCTAGAAACGGCTTTGTTTACAGATACCTGAGGGAAATAAGACACGGGGCTTTCCTAATTACAGCTGCGGCTGATTTCAGTTTAACTTCACGAGTGCCGTTTGATCTGGATCTTGAAAAATATATGCAGCGACGATTCATCATGGATTGAATCACAACCGATTCCTAAATGAACTCGGCCCAGTTGGAAGAGCAACGGATTAGCAACCGGGGATTACGAGTTCGAATCCAACAAAAGACCGTCGTGTACAAAGGGGGCTGGTGGATGTTAAATTTGTCGTGGCCTCAAATGTCCTCACGTTGGCGTGGTGTAGAAGTTTGGAGAGTGGGGTTTCGGCTCAGGTGTTTATCGTCATCTGACCGTGATTCAAAATTACGTGGTGTTGTTCTCGAATCTCTCCTTTCGGGGATTGAACCCAGTCCGTCGCTAATAGCCCGTGGTGTTGCTCCAATGCGACGTTAATTAAAATGCATACCTACCCAAGTGGGCTACTCCGGCTCCCAGATTGATTCGTATTTTCCAGGATTCTGTTGGTGTGAAGCGCCCTTATGCGTCTTTCCCTTTTAAGATTCAGCTTGCATTCCTCATTTCAAGAAGTGATGCAAAAGAAAGGATGCGGGTGAGATCTGGTAGAATGTTATGCCTTTAGTTTCTGTGTATCGAATAGTACGAAACATAAAGAATCAAATAGTTGATGTGTTTTATAAGCAGCAAAACGTGAAGTTTTATTTCATTGCTATTTCTCCCTCTATTTTTCGTATCAAACTGTATTTCAAAGGGAAATCCTCGTATTCCTTTCTCAGCAAATATATATAGAAAGCTTTTGTTTATTATGTACTAGCTGAATTACCCGGCGTTGATCGGGTTGAATTCTTTATAATTCATCGTAATATTAGTCAACATTATTCCTATGGACATTTCGAATTGTTTTTAGCCCCCACAGACCCAGGACAAATCGAACGGGGCTAATTTATATCCTATGTGTCCCGCAGAATTCTACAGGATGAATGTACCAAATTTAGTGTGATTTGGTTTGACATTGATCCTATAAATGCGCAATGTTATTCCTATGAGGATTTCGAATTGTCTTTAGCCCTCTACCATATCGACGATAAAAAAAGAGCACTTTCTTTGAAAATAATGTTATATTATAAAAATTTTCACTCCAATAACAAAGTACAGTTTAAGAATTTACAGACGGAATACATAAACTATATGATACTGAGCGTTCTTCAACGCAACCGCACCCATCTGCGATTGCATCGTACTTTAAGATTCTAAAAAACTCCGAGGTCATCTTAAGAGGCGACTCCTGTAGATGTTAACTCGGAGACCGGGAGAGAGCGCCCCCTAGCAAGTGCTCTGTCCAGGATGATGGGACGTTACACTCCTCTGCACACCCAAGACAAATAGAACGGGGTTAATATGTAGCCTACGTTACCCGCAGGGTTCCAAAGAATAAGTGTACCAAATTTGGTGTAGATTGGTCAAACGGTATTGATTTGTATAGAGGACAGACAGATGCCAACTCTGCTTTATATGTATAGAAGATTAGTATTCATTAGTTCGTGATTGACAGACTAAAAAATTATACTTTATCTAAGAAAAGGTATCAAGAAACTGCCTGCGTACTGCATAATATATTCAGAATGTTCTGATGAATAATTAAATTTGTGAGAATTAATTTTTATAAGAATCAAGAGTAATTTCTAATTGTGTAAACAAACTTGCAGTGACTAAAAATGTATGCATTAGAGTGTATTCCGATATGTTGAATGAAAGATTGAATGCCTTAAATTGTCTGGAAAATTCGAGAAATATTTTTTGCGCAATAATTTATTAAAGTTGAACGTTATATAATCATCTGCACACGATAAAAAGTGTTAATATGCAAAAAATGTCCCCTATCAATGAAACGTATCGCAAAACTAATACAAGTCGAAAAAACTTTTACTTTTTTATTTAAAATGATTTCGAAAAGGTCGAGAGAAATACTTTCGAGAAAGAGTTTCTTAGAATTGATTATGATCAGATGCATGCCATGAAAGTGTAACTAAACAAAAATTTTCCACAATCAAGGAAACATTACAAATACAAGATAAAGACAAAAATTTCCTTGTTTATTATTATGAAATGATTTCAAACATTTGACTGTTTGAAAAATTTTAAATTTGGTTGAGTACATATTAACTTCGATTTTGCGTATAGAACAGAGGAATCGAAATTATTCAACCAAGAAGTTTTCAAACTGGATGAATGCTTTTTGAGAAACTACAGTGACGGTTGGGAGTGACTGAATTCGAGGCAGCGGATGTAGCACTATATCTGAAACCATTCTGCTATCTATTCAATGTCCCCAGAACTATTCAAAGGAGTCTACGAAAGTAGTTAAAACATCGATTCCACGCAAGCAGAAAATAGCTAGGAGAGTACGGAAGTCAATCTCGGATCTTGATATATTCGAGCAAAACCACTTAGTTTCTAAGGCAGTTTATGCTGGATAAGGTTCATTACTGCTTCCTGCCTTAAAGGGACAGTGGAGTTTCAAAATCGATCGAAAATCGATTTTTTAATTGTAGCGTTAAAATTAATTGATATTAAACTATAGATGGCAAAAAGACTCGTTCAATTACTATATTTTTGAATGTAGGTAGGTATTTAATCAACATCGCACTGGAGCAACACAACGGGCTATTGACGTCGGTGCGGGATCAACCTCCTAAGGGAAAGATCCTAGGACAACGCCACGTAATTTTGAATCACGGTCAGATGACGAGGCACCCTCCATCTCAGTTGGCACCCTACACTCCAAACTTCCTCACCAGCGAACGTGAGGACATAAAGGGTACTCAAAATGTACCCTGCGCAACTGGTTTTAATTGATTTGCTCGAATTTTGTTTGAATTATACTTGAAATATGTTGTATATATCCGAGTTCAAATGAGAAATTCATCATGTTTCAGAATTTTGAAATTGTTATTCAAAATGTTGCTTATGGCTTTTTGCAAACTGTTACGTGTTTTAGAAAAATGTTTTTTGATTTGCAATTGAGCGATGCACCAACCAATTGGAGTTCATATTATTTATATGTACACAAACTATTATTTGAATTTAAAATTTGGCAATACATTTAAAATTTATGCGCATGGGATCTATCAATGTTTGCTAATTCACCAAAATCTTTGAATACGTTTTATGTAACTTCCGAATGCCTTGACATTTTTTGAACTAAACTTTATAATACATATGGTTTTTAGTAGAAAATAAAGAGTCTGCAAATTTAAAAACAATCGGATAATAAGTGTAAAAGTTAGTTATGAAAGTTCACTGTCCTCTTAAAAGAAGTCAAAGTATATGATCAACGCATCAAATAAAGAGACAACTTCAACTCTGAGACAATTGAGTACCGAATTGGATTTGAATACGGAAAACTAATTATATATAACACCGATTTACGATAATAGCCTTAATCACCAGAAAACGGCGACGCATTTTCCTTTTCTTTTTGTAAAATACTAGTTTTGGAAACATCTTAAAATGGATTGGGATATAGACAGAATGTAGACGGAGAAAGGTATCCATTTAGAGCATGAGTGTGTTATATTAAGATTATACCTCGTAATAATTACGAGGTATAATTTAATATAATTAAATAATAATAATTTAATACAACTAAAACTAACACCATTATTATTGTTGGTTTTAACTGTAATACTTTAAAAAGAAAATAAAGTTCTAGTTTTTTTGTTAAACATTATCGCACAACTTCATAGAAAGGATTTATACAACCGTCTTTACAACACTTAAAAGCTAGTTACATAACAGAAAAAATTAAAAACCCAGTTTTTTATAATATAAAACATAAAAAACACATGTCATGGGCATATCTATTTTAGACATATACGAGCTTCACGCACCCGAGGTACTTACTCTAGTAATCCTTTCATTCCCATGGGGTTTACTATCCTTAGTAAACGCGGGGGTCGCTCTCCCGGGAAACCCAAGCGATCTTTTTTTGTTTTCATCCCACTACTCCATTCCCCAAATCCCTCTTTTGTTTTTCTTTCGCGACATTTTTATTTGAAGTTGTGTTTTGTTTGGAACAGCTTGGCCAAATACGGCCCTTGCGCCATTAAACCTAAAAAAAAAAAACACTACCAACCATGAGCCAATTTTAAATCGAAAACTTCAAGAGCTTTCCATTTCAATGAAAAATAAAAAAGTGTAGATATTGTCAGAAAATTGTTCAAATAGTAAAATACATTTTAACTGAATGAAACTTATCTTTCTTGTCGAAATAGACTTAAGAATGTAGATTAATGTGCAACCATGAGAATGATACACACATATCTCTCAGATACCGATAACTTCAGTCATATCAAGAGCCTTTACTTATTAGATTACTTTACTTATTAGAGATTAAAAAGCTCAATGATTGCATTAAGAGTAAATAAGATGCAACTACACGAAAAAGTTTCATCATAACCATAAACTAATTTTAAATCGTAAACTTCAAGAGCTTTCCATTTCAATGAAAAATAAAAAATGTAGGTATTTTTTTTCAGAAAATTGTTCAGATAGTAAAGTACTACATTTTAACTGAAGGAAATTTATCTTTCTTGTCCAAATAGATTAAAGAATGTAGATTTGTCCGTAACCAGGAGAATGATACACACCTATCTCTCAAATACCGATAACCTCAGTCATATAAAGAGCCTTTACCAATCATTAAGAGTAAATAAGATGCAGCTACACGAAAAAGTTTCATCATTACCAAGAACGCATAAACTTCAAGAGTACGACGAAAGTTAAAATCTAAGCAAAGTTGAAAACTCTTTCCCAACTGTTAAGAAAAAAGGTATTCTAATGAGATGCATTTAAAGACATTTTACAAAGCTAAATACCGAAATAGGAATCTCGTATTCCGAAAAGAAAGCCCGGAACACCGAACTATGCCTTTTCTGGGAGGCGATGTTTGTTAAACAATGCAGATGCCACCTGAGTGATTGATGAAGACCCGGAACCAAAAGGGAACCTCCCTGGACTGATTTTTTTGAATCTGATTAATTCATTTCAAGGCTCCATGTAGTTGGAAGGAGCTGTACATCTTCCAGGAATCTCAATACTAGTGATAACTGCTTCTTTCTCGCTATGTTTAGCACGCGTGTTATGACGCAAATGAGTTATAATTATTGGCGCAATAAAAGTAATAATATATCGGAATTGTAAAATTTGGAGAATTTGTATTTTTATTATAAATATTGGGTTGATGCAAAAGTTCGTCCCGCTTTTGGATCTAGATGGCGTAAAGTAGACTAGTAAAGTTTTGATGTTATCTGAAAGAAGGAATTTCAGCGAGTACTTGGGAAAAAATTGTTATTTGATTGTGTTTTTTAAAATTATGTTAGGGATTAAAAATGGCAGGAAAAAAGGAGCATTTTCGACATATGCTTTTTTATTTCCGAAAAGGCAAGAATGCTTCACAGACGCAAAAAAAGATATGTGTTGTGTAGGGTGAGGCTGCCGTTGACGATTCCACGAGTCGTAAGTGGTTCAGAAAGTTTCGTCACCTGGATCAGTTCTTTAACCAGAAACCTTAGAACTTCTATGAGCGCGGGATTGTGCAGCTACCGGAGAGATGTAGGAAGGTCATAGAACAGAAGGGCACATACTATATTGATTAAATGTAACTTTTAGTAAATAAATTTTTCTTCAATTTTTATCAAAAAGACCTGAACGAACTTTTGCATCAACCTAATAAATATCTACAGGCTGTATATCGATAGGTAGGTTTTTAATTAACGTAGCACTGGAGCAACATAACCGGCTATTAGCGACGGTCCGTGATCAAACGCGAAGGGAAGATCGAGGAAAACGCCAGGTAATTTTGAACCAGTAGTTAAATTTAAGTAAAAGGGTTTCACCAAAAAATTAAAACTTTTAGATACTTTTGTTTACATAAAGTAACAAAAGTATAAGACAAAGCGGTGTTTACCATGACCTAGAGAAAAGTAAGAGGTTACTTTTAAAACACGCAATAGAAAACAGAAACTTAAAGTTCATTACGAATAATTCAGATGAAACAAAATGCTTAAAATTGACCGGTTGAAAGTTATTCTCAGTCTTTTTAACCAAATAGTATCGCCATATGAGAGAAGAGTTGGAAATTAAATAAATCTTTTAATAAATATAAATGCGTCTAACTAATAAAGCAGGTAGGTACTTAATTAACGTCGCACTGGAGCAACACAACGGGCTATTGGCGACGGTCCGGGATCAAACCCGAAGGGAAAGATCCAAACACTGCACCACGTAATTTTGAACCACGGTTAGATGACGAGGTCACTCCTGAGCTGGCACCCCACTCTCCAAATTTCCACACCTCGCCAAAGTGAGGACATTTGAGGCCACAACAGATTCAACGGGCACCAACATCCTTTGTACACGACGGCCTTTCGTTGGATTCGAACTCGCAACCCTCCGGTTGCTAATCCGTTACTCTTCTAACTAGGCTACCACGACCCCATTTTTCATTGAAATTGAAAGGCCACGACAGATTTAACATGCACTAGCCCCCTTTGTACACGACGGTCTTTGGTTGGATTTGAACTAGGTACCCTCCGTTACTCTTCCAACCGGGCTACCGTGGCCCTCTCTATATCGGAATGTCAGTATAGGAACATAATTTCGTCAGCTTACAAGTGAAACATACTAAGTCGATATACTCTAAGTGAAACACACTAAGATGTGATAATTTTAGCTTTCCTAGTGTGTCTCACTGGTGATCTTTAAACTGAAATCCATTAAGTTATTTTGTCTTCGCATTTAGGTTATATTGCTTCTTGAAAAACACTTAGTAAGTATAGCATAGTAAGTAATATTTTCCCGTTTAGTTTCTCAGAACTATGCTTTTTGACTTGGCGTGTTTCGCTTGTATTTATGACGATTTGATGTTATTTATGAGCGATCAATTATCATATTTTCTCTTATATAACCTCTGAAAAAACATTTAAAGGCTAAAATGCTTGAAGCATTAGTTGCTTATTTTTTATATAATTGATTTCCATTTTTCCTTTGCATTTAGGTTAGATTCCTTCTTGAGGAAACACACTTAGTAAGCATAGCATACTGAGTAAGATTTCCCCTTGATTTCCCAAAACTATGTTTCTTGACTTAGTGTGTCGCTTGTAAGTGGACGATTTTTGTTATTTATGTGAGTTGTCAATTATTATATTTTTTCTTATGTAACCCGAAAAAATTTTTAAATGCTAAAATTCTCGAAGCTTTAGTTTGCTTATTTTTATACATTGAGTTTCATTATCTCCAAATTTTCAATCGTCTGAATTTTTTTGTATAATTTAATTTGGTTGTTTTATGGCACAGGATCCAAAAACGGACAAGCTGCGCCAAACGCAGGAAGAAATACAATTCGATAAAATGTATTAAAAATAATCAAACTAAACACCAGACCAAAGTTATAGTTTAATTTGATTATCTGCATTAAATAAATAGCCCCTACATTTATTCACAATAAAATTAGTATCTTCATATCAAGACGCAAAAGTAGTATTTAAAATGTAGAATATAAAAAGTAGTAATATAAAAATCTAGAGACAAAAGTAGTATCTAAAATATGAAATATAAAAGTAGTATATGTAAAAATCTAGACAAAAAAAAGAGTATTTAAAATTTAGAATATAAAAAGTAGTACATAAAAATCTAGAGACAAAAGTAGTATTTAAAACGTAGAATGTAAAAAGTAATATTAAAATGTAGAATATAATACGCAGTATTTAAAATGTAGAATATAAAAGGTAGTATATATAAATCTAGAGACAAAGAGTACTTAAAAGTAGTAGTGTTTTATTTTTTATTTTTATATCATAAATTTATCAATATTTAGATATTTTATTTCGATTTGAAGATTATACTTTTCAGTTTGTAGGTTTTAAATAAGCATATGAAATTATTATTTTCAAAACGTAAAAATAGGAGCCCTTATAATTTTATGATTCTAAGCACAAATTTAACTACACAAATTTAACCACTGTTCAACTTAAAGTTGAACAATTTTCTGTTCCTGGTTTTCTACATGGTCTCTTTCCCAACACAAGTTTCCTTCCAACCTCAATAAAAGAGATTTCAAGTACTGGGAGGAGAATTCGTACTCCCGATTTTTCACTCCAGGAGATTGCGAGGAAGGAATGGAACTACCGTAAAGATAAGATGAGATTATATGATTCAAGAACCGCGCACACATACGTCCCTTCTTTTTGGGGAAAATCTAGTTCTTAACAGGATTCCATGACCATTGGGATTATCTTTCTTGGTATATTAAATAAAAAAGAAACTTGTTTAAAAAATCGAGTGAAATTATTTTTTCTGAAATGAATATTTTTTGATAAATTTATTGGAAACGTTTTCAATTTTTGATTGATAGCGTTTGGTGTAACTGGGGCATCTTTGGACGGGGAAATGTTAGTAGCAACAAAATCATTATAGTATTCTAGAAGTGAATGCTTAAGATGTATGCATACACTAGAAATCACGAACATCGACTAGAATATTGATACTCTTTTTACTGCTTCAAAATATTTTCTTAGCTTTCAAACAATAACAAGGTATAAATATTCAAAATAGTTTTCTAGTTACAAGGGCTTTCGTTAGGTATTGTCACCATAGTGTTTCCAAAACTTTAAAACTCAATTTCTGAAGAACTCTTTTTGCAATAGGATGCTTCGTTCAAACAGCGATAACTCGACAATGAAATGATCTATTTTTTAATTATTTTTATATCATTATAATCTATATAATACAGTGGATGTTTTGACCTTCAGCCAGAGTTATTTGTTAAGAAATGAATTTTTAGTTGATTTTTAAATGTTGAAATTCCTCAAAAATCTTGATTTTTTAGACTTCCTTGTTGACAAAATAATTGTAAAAAACTATTCCATAAAGCAACTTGATTGAGATTCAAAACATGTAGAATAATATAAGGAATAATTTCCAACAGGAATTGTGTTTCTGAGCAAATTAGAATTTGAGATATCACTGTTAAAAGAACATGCTAATTAGCTGATTAAATCTAAATGAGATAATTAATGATTAGCTTTATCTGATTTTATCACATTGAAATTGTGTAGCACAAACCAATGACCTATTGAAAAAGACTGGATTTTTAAAGTGTAAATTAAAAAAAATCTTCTATTGTATACTTACACTTCTACTGTATGTTTCCTAAAATAAGAGTGAAAATAACTGGAAACTATTGACTCCTGTCATTCTTCAATACAGGTTACATTGAAAAGCATAGTTCAAAATGAAGTTTATTTTCTTATTTTAAAACATCACAACAAAAGTAAAATACTTGACAAAAATGGAATTGAAATGTTTAAAATGCCATTTAATAGAAAAGGCCCTAAAATGTAAAATATGCCAGTCTGGGTCCTTTTGATGCGAATTTCTGAAGAATATTTTCAATATATGTTTTAGAACGTCTTTACTACGCTGATAGATAAATTTTAAATGACATAACAATCACTTTGAAAACATAAAGGAATGATGCTTTTCTTCATTACTCACTCCCACATTCATTATTCACTCCCTAAATTTTGAAGTATTGTTTGATTTAGAAGAAAATTTTTGATTGCCACATAAATACTCTAGACGGAACAATGAAAATCCTTTGAGACACACATTACTTTCTTAGAAAGCTTTACTCAAAATAATTAATTTACATGGAATCGTGGAATTGAAAATTTCCTTTAGAAAAAGGGTATTTTAAGAAACTTATAATCTGGACACTTTTGGAACATTGCTGGTTTAAGTCAAAACCGTTGTATTAGATGGATAGTTTTGTACCTAACTTCTAGAAGTTTTTCGTTTTATCAACCCAAAAAGGTTAATAGTTCGACTTTAAAAATTATGCACTTCATTTTTTAAAATCAAGACAAAGCATTCCCTTGCGTTGCAGTGTACGCTAGGAGATATGTACTTTATTTAACTCAGAAATAAATGAATACAAGGATTTTACTACACAAGTAAGTTTTATGAATTATTATAAGTTTGGTTAGTAGGTAGGTATTGTAATTAACGTCACACTGGAGCAACACAACGGGCTATTGACGACTACTCTTCCAACCGGGCTACCGCGGCCTTATTATACGTTTGGAAGCAATCCCCTTAATTGATAGCGACCGCTATGGCTCAGTGAATTTTCTCACTGTGCTAGCAGTCTGTGAGACGCAGGTGGAGCAGATTCAATTTCTATAACTACCTTCAGTGTATTTCTCTCATTTGCATCAGTAAATGTATGTACAGGGTCTCCTCGACTTACGACCGTGTTCCGTTCCGACTGATAGGTCGTAAGTCGAACTGGTCGTAAGTTGAATTTATATTTTTCAACACTATTTTCATTCAAACGGGTTATAAAAATTGTACATAAAACACAAAAATTCAATCTATGTAGGTATAATTATTGTACATAATGTGAAAAATACACATTATGTACTCTATTGTATCTTTTTGTACCTACCAATGTAGTTATTTTTCTTTATTTATTATTTTTATTTATTTTTTGTAGTCGTAAGTGCGGATGGTCGTAAGTCGCATAGGTCGTAAGCCGAGGAGGTGTATTGTAAATTGTATGTATATCCACTTACTTGATGGAAAAACATTCCATGGAGCAGCTTGGCCAGAAGAGAGAGAGAGAGAGATCTGGCCTGCATCATAAAATTAAATCAATTATCTTAACCCTCCTGGTGGTTGTCTCGAATACGTGTCTCCTCATTAGCAAAACTAATCAGATCTTGATGGACGAGATATCTGATCATTAGAAGAAAACTGACCAGCTTTTGATCGTCATCGTAAAAAATAGATATTATCTTAATGCCGAGATATCTCGCCATCATCAAATTGGTGAGTTCTTGATGGACGAGATATCAGGTCGAAATCACTTGAAGGGTTAATTGATAATGAAGACAAGGTACAGAATTGATTATGAATAAAGGCAAATAACACATTTAAACTATTATGCAATTTTATTTTTTTCTCAGGAGAGTACGAAGTTGTCCAGGAACCTTTACTCTTAAGTGTGCTTGTTTACTAACTCTTTTTAATCTAACCCATGTAATATATCTCGTAATATCCATGTAATAATCTAACCCATGTAATATATCTCGTCATCCGACCGTGGTTCAAAATTACGTGGTTTTGTCCTCGGATTTTTTCTTTCGGGTTAGATCCCGGGCCGTCGCCAACAGCCCGTTGTGTTGCTCCAGTGCGACGTTAATTAAAATACATGCAATGCAAACACCCACGTAACATTTTAAGAATCGTGAAACAATTAAAACATTCCTGGCTCCGATAATTTACGGGATTACCCGGGTGCTGAGAAACGCGCCTGCTGGCCGCGACTCAACAGCGGCTGACCGAGCAGAGCAAAATAGCCGTTACCCTCATCAGCTTACGATTCCTTTGTACTATTTCCTGTTTCAAATTAAATTTATGCCTCGGATCCAGAAGTGCGGCTCATAATTGAGGGCCAAAGCACGGAGACATCCCATTACACTTCATCTCCGGCGGACGACAGCTCTCAGCGGTGCATTAAAGCTGCCGCGAACTGTCAATCCTTAAAACGATGGGAGACATTTCCCATGGCCACCTTTTCTTCTAGCTACCCATGTAAGTAATTATCCTGGAAGGCGGAACAACTTTTCTGAGCAAACTCCCGGACATAAGCGAGAAAATGTAACAGATTCTGCCCCCTGAAACCAGCCTCCATATAAAAGAGGAAGCATTTAAGTACCCCAAAGGAATCCCAGAACAAGAGGACGGAGGAACGACAAAGGGTAATGAATGAGAAAGGAGCAAGATGCTCCGGATATTCTCTACAATTAGCAAATGTCCCCGGTCGATAATCTAGATCTAAGGAGCTCCCTAAGAATACCGGCTCCAGTTTCGAGGGATTAGGATGAAAAATTCCGCGGAGGAGATTGCTTGTATTGTTTGGCTTTAAACTTCTTGGGATTTTGATGGATGGACGGACTCCCAGATCCAGCCCGTTGAGGCGTACTTAATGTAAATCTTTAAATGTTGTGATTGCCGCGGCCGTTAGGAAGCGGGATCCGGGCGGGTCGGGCCCTCCTTTTATTTAACTTACGACGCGATTGGAGTTGGGGAAGTTAGGGGGCTTTGTTGCTCAGGGGGACGTCTGAAGCGTCCGCGTGATATGTTCTCCTTTTTCAGGGCAGCGGATTCTAAAGGGACATTGTTCGGGGGTGCCAAAACTTGTAATTGAAATCTTGGGAGGGCTTACGGAAACCGTTTTCCAATTCCGGAAAGGAATCGGTCATTGTGATTGCTGAGTTCTATTAATGCACTTGATATGGGCTCACACGCTGTGTTGAACTTCGCCGAGTTTAATTTATATCTAATGCTGGGTACAAGCTATTTAAAGCAAAACGCGATGCCGTGGCGCGACGTTGATGGGGATTTCCTCGCCAGTTTGATTTCAGACAAGCGAAAGTGGTTCGATCTCCGAGATCTATTCTCCAGTAGAATAGTAAAGCTTTGTCTATTTTTATGTTGTCGAACACGGTAGCGCCACCCCGCTTTTACCAGAGGCCTGGAAAGGCTTAATTAAGAAGTGAGTAGTGGCAACGCTATTCTAGAATAACGTATTTGAACTCGTGTTTTCCTCTCGTTGCGTCCCAACCACAGACCGTCGTATACAAAGAGGGTTGGAGCACGTTAAATGTGTCATGGTGTCAAATGTCCTCACGTTGACGTGGTGTGAAAGTTTGGAGAGTGGGGTGCCAGCTCAGGTGTGACCTCGTCATCTGACCGTGGTTAAAAATTACGTGGTGTTGTCCTCGGATCTCTTTCTTCAGGTTTGATCCAGGACCGTCACCAATAGCCCGTTGTGAAGCCTCAGTGCGACGTTAATTAAAATACCTACCTACCTCTCGTTGCTTACTTCTGTCCTGATGATGGTGAACGTTTCCCTCCATGGAAAAGGCCATTGACTATATTTTAACCCTTCCGGTGGTTGTCTCGACGAGGTATCTTGTCATTAGTAAATTTGACCAGATCTTGGGCATGGATCCAGGACGAGACATCTCGTCATTAGAAGAAAACTGACCAGATCTTGATCTAAAATCGGCAATATCTTGATGATGAAATATCTCGTCATTAGCGAAATTTTCAGATCTTGATGGACGAGATATCTCGTAGAATCCACTTGGAGGGTTAATCTTTGAGTCATATTTTGAAGTTTTACATTTTTGCAACCAGTTTCATTCATTTATCCAAAATTGTTAAACAGTAATGGATGTGTACGAATTAGTCAAATCATTTGGAACGATAGTTATGGTTGGTTGATTTGGGATTTTATGGCGCAAGGGCCGTATTTGGCCAAGCTGTGCCAAACAGAAGACGGAAAACGTAAAGTAATTGTGAAAAGACAGAAAAGGTAAGAAAACAGAACGATACTTACGAATAGTGTGCGTGCTATATGGTGACCTTGAATCTTCTAATTATTTTATAAGTGCAACAGATTTGTTGTATCTTGAGGTTGTCGAAATTATTAAAATTATAAATGTACGAATTTACTGAAATAAAAATAAACGATGGTTTTTCTATTTCAAAAAATTCCATATCCCGTCAGGTAACTAACTTTCTGACATTTCTTTTTCTGACGCAAAAATTCACTAGATGACAACTAAATTAAGTCATTTTGTGTTTTTCTTATTGAACCATCTACAGGTTTGAACAGTCTTTAGATTTGAAATACTGAGCTTCTCGAAAAATTTAAATTGAAACCAAGTTATTCACAACCAACGATTAAATTAAATTGATTGCCAAGTTATTCACAAAAAATATATAAATACAAAAATCGTATAGCTATTATATATATATATATATATATATATATATATATATATATATATATATATATATATATATATATATATATATATATATATATATAATTATTCTTGATTAAGTTCTTGAGGTTCTTCAGTAACGTCGTCTAACATAAGAGGACATCTCGAAATTTAAGACATCACACATTATCAGGAAAGCATCAGACAAATTTAAGGAATATAATCACCCGGGTGTTCCATATAGAATCTATCTCAATCTCTACAATCTACCTCAATCTCTACAATCTACCTCAATCTCTCTACAATCTATCTCAATCTCTCTACAATCTATCTCAAAATCTTAATTCTAATGATAAAAATTACTAGGAATATACAGACACTTCTATTGTATAGTATAGGGTAGGTAGGTAGTTGAATGAGCGTCGAGCTGGAGGAACACAACGGGCTATTGGCGACGATCCGGGATCAATCCCGAAGGGAATGACCAGAGAACAACACCTCGCAATTTGGAACTTCGGTCGGGTGACGAGATCAACACCTGAGCTGGCACCCAACTCTCCAAACTTCGACACCACGCCAACGTGGGGACATTTGAGACCACTACAGATTTAACGTGCACCAGCACCCACGTACAAGATCATCTTTGTATAGAACGAGTTTCAAACTCGCAACCCTCCGTTTGCTAATACGCTACTGTTCCAACGGAGCTACCGCGGTCCTTGTATAGCATAAGAGAAATACAGAAAGCCTCGCCGGAAAGCTACACTCGTTACAATGAATATACATGACAATTTGCATGCAATATGAATGAATATACATGACTTTAAATGTTCGGTTAGTTGTCAAAATGTCAAACATTTCAAAGGCATATTTATTTCGGGCCGCAAGTTTGAAATTTTGAGTGCATATCTGCATGTGTATGCTTGTTAGTTACAACAAATTCTAAAGGTATTTATTATACAAATACTGACTTCCTTAAGTCACGAATATTAATTGACTACTTTAACAATTTTATCACACAATGGTACACATTAGTTCTCGCTAATAAGTCAGATTCTTAAAAATTTTATAACAAAACTGGTGCGTGTGAAATTGATATAACCTTGAAAATTGAAGTGGTCTGAATCACTGATAGAAATAAATCTTATTTCACGAATGAGCATGTTTATTTCTATATTATACATGGATGTCTTTGAGAAACGATACTAAAAATAACGAAAGTAACCAGTACTAAATCTTTAGATATTTTAAGTTTATTTTCAATTCGCTTTTATTTTGAGTTATCGATGTTTACAAAGTTAGACATGTTAATTAGTAAAATATGTCGACGAACACCATATTTTATTCTTGCATTTATATTTCTTATCGTTGTCCTCAATTATAGATAAAAAAATGTTAAAAAAACTTGAAGTAGAAAGCTTTTGTTTTCTACACTTCTACGATTTTTACAACTCCATAACTATTAATACAACATGCAAAATTTCAATTTTCAATTCAAAGCTATCTCTTTTACTACAGCTTTCTCTTTATTGATTGGAATCGTGTCGTCAAAAATCCCAAGAGTAAAGGAGAATTATATTTATTACTGTATTTACTAAATATTTGGTATTTATTAAATTAAAGTATCGATTTTATATGATTTTATATTTACTTATTCAGATAAAACATGTGTCGAACCTTTTATCCTCCTGATGGCTATCTCGATAAGTTATCTCGTCATTAACAAAACTGGCCAGATCTTAATGGACGAGATATCTCGTCATTAGAGGAAAACGGACCAAATCTTGATCTCGTTATCATAAAAAGAGTCGACAGGATCATGATGACGAGGTATCTCGTCATTAGCAAAGTTATTTAGATATTGATGGACAAGATATCTTGTCGAAATCACCTGGAGGGTTAAAATGCTTATTTGGTTTTTGCGCTTAAAGTATGCGTAATGTCAGTTTCCTATACCCCTCCCCTGTTTTATAATGATACCGCAATCTTTTATACGTGAAATACGTTTAGATAAGCGTTGTTGTCTTTATTATTTTTTAAAGGTTTTATCAATTTCTGCTGTAATATAATCGCAAAAGTAGTATCGTAGGTTTATAAATTATAGCTACTCGTTATTCATATCAGGATTAATGAATTTAAATAAGACGGAAATCTTTTATATAATTGATATTTCTTGGATCTAGAACTTTTATTCTGTTTTCATTCATCCATGGATGTAAAGCTTCTATTTCACCATTCTTTATAAGAACCTAATATATTCTCAATCACACCTCAAATTATTTGCAACAATCAAATTTATTCAGTATAATTTAATTTGTGGTTTTACATATATTACATTTATTTTATTCCTTCTGAATATTTAAGAAAGAGACAAGTCAAACAAATACTTTGAATTGCTGTGCATAAAAGACTGCTAGACCCCAGAGCGTTAGATTGTAAGTTCATCCTGAACCTTTTATTCATTAAAGTGAAGTTAGAAGTTTACTTTAATGTATTCCCAATAGGAAACGTCAAATCATATTTTAGGGATATGTTTAAAGTATAGCAAATTCGAAATTCAGCTAATGTGTGTCCGTAAAGTGATAGCTTACGAAAATTCCTTGATGGATTGTTAACGATAATCTGCCAAGGTGTTTTTACTCAATAAGTAATTTTGTTTTACATAAATGATTATATGGCTATTATACGCTACTATACATAGCACCTTCTCATGGTTGGACTCAATATGGAAATTTAATCTTTTCAAATAACAATGCATTCCATAAAATACGAATAAATCATGGAAATTAAATTAGGCAAGTAGTTGAATTAACGTCGCACTGGAGCAACACAACTGACTATTGGCGACGATCCGGGATCAATCCCGAAGAAAAAGATCAGAGGACAACACTTCGTCATTTGGAATCACGGTCAGATGAAGAGGTCAACACCTGATCTAGTAACCCACTCTTCAAACGTCCATACAACATGCGGACATTTGAGGTCATGACAGATTTAACGTGCACTAGCCCCCCTACACGACGGTCTTTGTTTGGATCGAGTTCCGAAATCGCAAGCCTCCGGTATCTAATCCACTACTCTCCCAACCGGGCTACCTAGGCCCGGAAATTAAATTAGGAAATATGCTACAAACTTTTAATAAAGATGCGATGAAATTCCCCTACAAATTTCACTACAAACAAATTACGCTAAATATTTCCAATCTTCTGTTAGCTCTTATGTAAAATTTTTCTTTATATTCGGTTGTCACTTCTCTTCCAAAGATATGAAATGTAGATTATAGTTACTCCATTTCACTACAACACTTAAAATTACATTTACAACATTGGTACTTTAAAACCTCTGAGGTTCACGTTATTTCCGAGTAGTGCACTATTGCTTTTACCCCCCAATACTTATAATGACTAAATAGCCACATCGATTGGTTGAAAGAATACTAGAAAGGATTCTATTGGCTAAGAAGTCTTAAACTGGTTAGAAGTCATGCAGAGAAAACTAGTTTGCTGTTTATGTATGTTGATTTTGTACTAGATGCATTAGTTTGCTCTATTATTTAGACACATTTATATCTATTAAAAGATATATTTCATTGCCAACTCTTCTCATGTTGCGATACAGTTTGGTTAAAAAGACTTGAGAATGGGTTTCAACCTGTCAATTTTAAGCGTTTTGTTTCAGCTGAATATTCGTAATGAATTTTGAGTTTCTGCTTTGTATGCAGAAAGCATGTTTAAAAGTAACCTTTTACCTTTCTCCAGGTCATTGTAAACACGTACGTTTTGAGACTTATACTTGCACGGCTTTTATCATATATAAAAATGTAAACAAAAGTCATCTAAAAGTTTTAATTTTCGGGTAAGCCTTTTTATAAGTCTCAACAAATCCGTATACTTATATTAAGGGCATCGTGATAGAATTCAATAATGATAAGATAGTTTAGGAGTGTGATATCAGATTGAATTTTGCATGAAAGTCGAATACATATTAGAATAAAAAGTACATAGTTAAATGATTATAAGGCAATCAGCACGCATATTTAATAGCTGGAATATCACACCACACTTCTACTGGGCCAAACTGATTGTCTAACCAAGCGCTCTATAATGCTGGGAACGCATAGAACAAATCCTAATGAAAAATACTTTAATGAGTTTCTTGCGTCCTTTCAGAAATCCTTCCTACAGAAACAGCCATAAGCCGCTTATGATCTCGCTACACTTGGCTGCCTAAATTTCCTGTCTTCCCAGAACTTTTATCATGAGCTCAATAATGAACTCTTTTGTCACTTCCTTTTTTATAGGAAACATCATTTTTCTTCTTTCGCACCAAGCGGTCAAAATCTTTTTGATATTTGCAACGACGGCATAAACCGTACACAAAGAAGTTCCCAGATATTACTCATATTGGAAATTCTCAGACAATGCAGGAAACTTGAAATAATGATGGGAATTCGTAAACAATTTCTCAACGGCACTTGAAACCAAAAATTCAGATGATTTTCTGTTGCAATACCTTAAAAGTAATGTCGGGGTATGATTTTTTCAATTTGCTGGGAAAGGGTTTAATGGAAGGCCTACATTATTAAAAATTCACTGATCGATACTAAACGCTTCCGCTGTAAGACAACGAAAAGAGCAACAAACCCAAAGTTTTTTAACAACTTGGTGTTCAAAGAAAACTAATCATCTTTTGGTATCATAACTTTTGGTATCAACGAATAAAAATATATGCATATGTTACCAAACGAAAAGATAACACAGGAAACTAAAGGAGAAGAAACAACTATACTATGGAGTATCTACAATCATATTGCTTTTATTGATTCGAAGAGAAACATTTCTTTCCTAAAAAGATGTTTTTCTTTACTTCTACATTAAGTAGGGTACACATTGGGTAGATAAATTGATTAGATCATGTAGTAAAGGAATATATTAAATTAATTCAAGAGGACATTTAGAAATTAAACACAGAAAAGTAATGCTTTTTTAGTTAATTATTAATAATTAAAATTGTTTTTAATGATATAGACATATTGATCCAGTTTTGTTAAAGGGATTTCAAATTATTTAGTGACAAATATTTCATTTTTTATAAGGAATATTAAATTATAGAGTAAAAATAGGAAATATACTTTCAAAATATTACTTCTTAAATATATTTAATTATAAACATGTTTAAGAGTACCATATCTTATATATTTTAATGTAAACAGTACTACTTAAATATACACCACCCATCTGAAGAATGAAAAATGTTTTCGCCGGAAAATCTCCATACTTCTCATATAAAATTACCATTTTCTAATTATCTTTCTTCAAACGTATATGGACTTTCGAAATTTACTAGAGAATATTAAATACACAATTAAAATTTTTAGAAAAAAAACTTAGACTGTCTCAGAACCTTTTGCTTAATATACTACTTTCATTTTTAACACTTCGATTCGCGTGTTAGATGTTGCTATATGTCTATAGATGTCGCCTAATGCGGTAAACACTCTTTAATAACCGATAACAATTTATTGTTTTTTACTTCATTTACCAAACTCTGTTTAACCCGATAATATTAGTATTATATAATATCAACAATAAATATAATTTCTCAATTAAAAAATAAAGTCTAATTGCTATATCGAATGGTATTGAAGTTAGGAATACAAATAGTTTTCTTGACTCTACCATTAAACTGTATCACAAAAATTATTTATTTATTTTTGAGAAGGACCCCAATGTCTACACTCCAGCACTAGGGTTTGAAAATTACCAACATTCTCAATACCGGTAATTGGGGACGAAAGTTTCTTAACATCAGCTTTAATGGTTTTTAGTGACACTAAGTTTTTTAGCTGGAGGCTGACTAGACGTTATTATAGGACTTGAATTAGGTACTAGTTCTGTACACGACATTCAAAGAAAAAATTATCTCAAGGTATTTTGCATACAGGAGCACCAAAATGACAATATTTTTTATAACGACATGCAATCGAGGATTCTGGAAGTTTATGTTTAAACAACGAGAGGATGTCACATAAAGATAACACATTGTGAACCTAATTGAATACGGGATGAATGGACTTGCTGGCATTAGTCAGAGCAATGGGCATGAAGCTGGATTTTAATGGGGATGGTAATGATAATTAATTAAAATTAACATCGCACAGGAGCAACACAATAAGCTACTGGCGACGGTCCGGGATCAATCCCGAAGGGAAAGATCCGATCACGTAATTTTGAATCACGGCCAGATGACGAGGTCAACACCTGAGCTGGCATCCCACTCTCCAAACTTCCACACTACGCCAACGTGAGGACATTTGAAGCCACGACAGATTTAACGTCCACCAGCCCCCGTGTACACGACCATCTTTGGCTGGAACGAGTTTCGAACTCGCAACCCTCCGATTGCTAATCCGTCGCTTTTCGAAATGGGCTACCGCTGCCCAGGATGATGGAGCAACCGGCAAACGTCAGAAACTGGCAATCGCTCGGGGAGCAGAGGAATCTGAAAAATGCTGAGAGTGGATGACCGGTAAAGAGCGAGCGCCTCGGCAACCTCAAAAGTGAAACCTTCAAAAGTTATCCCGGGCTCAGTAGAATTGTCATCACAGCGTGCCCAGCGACACCCCAACGCTCAATGCCAGAGACCCGTCGGTTTGAGTACAACTCTCTTGAACTTCCCATCCATGCATATTTGACCCCTCAACATACCTATCAATAACCATGATGCTCCCTCGACACTAATACGTCATATTGCATGAACTATGCACGGACTTGGTGGTATATATAACATATTAAAAATCAAAATATTTTTTTGATTTTTAATATGTTATATTATATATATATATAACATATTAAAAATCAAAAAAAATATTTTGGCTTGTATGGGTAAGTTTGATCTATCTTTTATTCCTTTTTGCGGTGTTCTACGGTCCAGTGTTGTGTTTAGTTTTAATCTGTGGTGCTTTTTTAATCTGTGGTGTTTTTTTAATCTGGGGGTGGTGTTTTTTAATCTGTGGTGTTTTTTTTTAATCTGTGGTGTTTTTTAATCTGTGGTGTTCTTTTAATCTGCTGTCTTTTTAATCTATGGTGTCTTGATGTTTTAACTTTTGTTGCATGGACTATTTGCCTTATTTTTTGCTTTCGTTCAATATGGCGTTTGGGACGAGCAACTTTTGGCGTACCTCTGCCCACACGCAGAAAACACCATTTCGTGTAGTCTGGACCAGGCTTCTCCCTGATGACGCCCTGATCCACCAATAGCACTTCATTCTATGAAATATTATCAAAATGCATAGCGGTAGGTCGTTGATTTTATACCTTACTGGAGCAACACAACGAGCTATTTGCTACATAGTGTGTGTGTGTGTAAACAGCTTTTACTTCTATCTCTTCGGAAATTATGACCGTTTATATATTTTTGATGTTTAGACTTACGTGAACTTCTTATCAGGGTTCAGGTGCCTGAACCGTTCTCCGGATCCTCGGCGGAGGGCTAGGAGTTGCCTGCCACACAAATCTATCCAAGCGGCTTATCACACGGAGACATTTCTGGTGATGCATAATATCGCTGGATCGATCTCGTCTCTCATACGGTATCATTAGATGAAGAGACCATCTTAAAATATAAATATGTATCCCAAGTACTTAATGTATAATTTGCACAAACGTTGAAAATTTTCTTTTTTCCTTTATAGAATGGTGAACATGCATGGAAAACAATGAAAATATTTATTAATGTTTGAACCTAAGAAAACAAACTCCTGGTGAGGAGATAGTAGCTGTTGGATATTTTTGGGTTGTGGACCCTCTTCTAAAATGTTCAAGCAACGACTCCCAACTGAACAACTGAGCAAACTGATAAGAAGCTGATTCATGCGATTTATTTTGTCTTATATAGTATGATCTCCATATTATTAGTAGACTCCGCTTATACAATAATACATATATACTTTCCTTGTTTTTTAATGTTTAGAATACGGAAGAAATTGAGTGATTATGATTAGTTAGTTTCATGTAGAATTTATAAAATAACAGCTATAATATTCGAAGAGATAAAAGTAAAAGCTGTTTTCACTATGCAGCAAATAGCTCGTTGTGTTGCTCCAGTAAGGTATAAAATCAACGACCTACCACTATTCAGCAAAGGGTAATGGGAAAAGTGCGCACTTACTGTTTTGTATTGTTGAAAACTTGTTTAGAATGCCCACGATAATAAACGTACATCTGCCATATCCTCTGAGCTTGTAGTTGTTGATGTGATAAATTATTTAATTTTAGTCTAATTACGAAATCTACATTGGGCATTCAATTTAGCGGATGCAAAATTGAAACCATTTTATCACAGATGCCTAGGGAATTATCTGTTTTGAAAACATTCCAAACCTTACGTACATAAAAAGTGTCTGTTGGAAAAGTCCGCTTTTTTTGGCAAAAACAGTTTACAAATAGTTCTTCTTTTGAACTAAATGTAATGTATATAAGTATCTGAAAAAATGACAGAACATAAAGGATCTATTATTTATGTATTTAAGGTACCGGCAATGGTTCAGAAAGATTAAGCCTTTAAATAGATACAACATCAAAAAATCTAATAGAAAATTTATTTCGAATATACAAAATTATAAAAACCACAGGTTATTTTGTCACTTCAGTAGCTATAATACAAAAAATCATCAAATCTAAAAATTGATTAATTAATTAATCCCTCTAAGCGAAAGAACAAAAAACCACTCAAGCCTTTTTGTCATACCGACAGAAAATAAAGATACGGGTACTGCGTAAGGAAATAAATTTCCTTATTAAAAATAATTTCCTCCTCTGGAATTGGCCGTATATGTGGAGGCAGGATATTTTTTCACTCGTCAACATAATTAAAAAGCTGATTGCGATACGTAATAATTTGTTTGATGTTTTACAGGGTCTGGTTTTAATTATGCTCCCACACTGAGCGAAAAAAGTATATAAATAATTCCAAGTCATAACGAACTGAAACTGCATTCAAAAGGCAAGTTATTCGGAATGGGAGATCAAAATGAAATGTTGAAATTAACTTCGAAAACTTATTTCAACTTATTTTTGTGATCCATGCTGAGAGAATGTATATGGAAATTACCACTGTTATTAAATTAGAGAGTTAATTAGAATAATTCCATTCTGCTAAAATAATCTACATAAATTCTTAAGTTTGTTAAGTTAAAATTGAGGATTTCAAAAGGTTTGGAATCCATATTTAAAAATAATTGTCCGCATACAATAAGTCCATATACAAAAAAGTTTTTCAAAAGATTAACTCGACGACTAAGATTAGCATTATTAATTAACAATATAAACTTGCTTAGAAGCATAAATGCGTTCAATTTGCTGATTTAAATACACCTAATTACTAACTTACATATTTTGTCAATGAGGTTTGACAAATTTAATCTATTTATAGGATAAGTTTTACATTAACCATTACAAACCATAAGTAATTTGGAGGAAGAACATTAAGTAAAATGTCCTCAAGGCTGAATTAAATTTTTTTATATATATCATAACGTTGAGCCTCATTTCATGCATTGTTTTAGAAATAGGAAAGAAATTGTTTGAAAATAAACACTGGAATTTAGAAAACCGAGGCTTAAATGTACTTGTGCATATTTTATTAACAAATCGATGGACCAGTTATAAAGTTATTGTCACTTGGATGGAAACTATAATGGAGAATAGTTAGAAATTTTTATTCAATCAATGATTTTAAGGAATGATACACGACATGGCTTTACCAACTGTATGGTCTAGGGCAGCATCTTTTCAATCTTTTTCGTCTCATGGTACACAAACCAATGACTAAAATTCTATGGCACACCAAAAAATATTATACTGTTTGCCAATCTGGCAAAAAGGTTGGTATAATTTTGATTGATTTACAAAAAAGATGGAGTAATTATCCACTCATTTTGCTCGAAAGTGGCTTTTTAAAAATAATCTTTTTGAAACAATTTATTTATACTTTACAATCAAATATGATACTTAAAATGATTTATACGGGTATTATTTGAAATTATATGTGAACACACTTGTTGAAGTTTCAAAACTAAACCGTTGAATCTTAGACAATTTAAACCACTTCACCATTCGTAAGTCTCACCAGTGCCACTCTTGCAGAACATCAGAGTGACACTGCACAACGGTTGAAATAGCTGGTCAAGCAGGGGTCGCCAAACTTCTTTGACCGTCGACCCCTTCAAGAGTTTCTTGACTTTTATCGACCTCTCTATTCTACTATTATGTAATTATAAGATAAGCAAAAAAGAAGCTAATGTGAGTTTTTAGATTGTTTATTTTATAGTTAGTGTTTATTGTATGTATAATATAGTATATATTATTATATTGGCTTAACTTCAAAGGGATACGTTTTTGTTTTTGAAGTCCCTCTTAACATTACATATTTGATAGGAGGGATAAATAATATATAAAATATATTTAGATAAAACAAAATAACAATAAAACAATCTTCCTTATGTGCAAATAAGACTTATTAACTTAGTATACAGTTTACTAACGTTTTGTGAAGGGTATGTTTCGTGACTCTTGACAAGATTAGCAATGTTGGGTTCAAAATTAGTTAGTAAGTTTCAGCTTTAAATTAGTATAAGCTTCAGCCTCCTATATTCACTCTTAATTGCACTGTCATTCAGGATGGAGGTAATCCAAGTTAACCTAATTAAATATTCGTTATCTGACCGTGGTTTAAAAGTACGTGGTGTTGTCCTCGGATCTTTCCCTTCGGGTTTGATCCCGGGCCATCGCCAATAGCCCGTTGTGTTGCTCCAGTGCGACGTTAATTAAATAACTACCTACCGAATTAAATATTACCCGTAGAATGATGTCTTATATTTTTCTATCGACCCCTAACACACGAATGGACCCCTAACAATGTTATATCGACCACTTTGGCGACCACTGGTCTAGGGTGATAAGTTTATAAAATCCTCCTGCTCTGCTCTCTGCTCTGTCCTCTCTCTGAATACAAACTGTACAACTATACTTGATCTCTTTCCTTTCTGTCAAGATTGACCATACTAGCTCACAAGTTTGCCATTATGTTAAACTACTTTTCGTTATCATGTCGGACTTCCATTGAAGAACGTAACAGTTATATCTTCCGAACCACACAATCACTCATACTCCAACATAAAATTTGAAAAAGCTGATAGGGAGAAATCTTCAATAAATTCCGACAGTTTAAAGCTTAATTTTGCACTATGGGTTCAAGTAAGCCACAATTAAGAAAGATGGATTACAGAGCTTTCATATTATTTTTTTCTCCCTTCTCACCCCGAATTCCCTTTCTTATTCGAGAGTTCAGATTACTTACGGTTCATCAGCTTTGAAGCTTAATTAATTTCTTCAGTCAATATCTCAATTTAAAAAGTCTCTGTCGGTTGCCAATAAGGGGAAAGAGCCTGAATTAATTTCTGGCAGGGAACCCCCTTGCACCGTAACCGTCAACCGTGGGTTGGAACACAATTATAGACCGTGGTGTTCTTTTTCACCCCCTTTGCTTCTCTTACGCGTGCTTAATAATATTGACACACCTATATTTCAATATTAGATGAGTTTAATTTTTCACTTCCGCACCGGCCTAAGAGGAAGAAGGGTAGAGTGGTGTATGGGATGAAAGTGGGGAATTTTCATTCTCAGCCGTAATGGGATCTTGACAAAATGTAGGGTTTTCTTTTAATTTATGTAGCTTATTTTGGGTGGGTTCCTTATGAAACAGTATAGAATAGAAATCATGCAACTGTGTTCAAGAAATTAGGCTTTGAGTATCCATATTTGCATGATGATTCGAGTAGTATTACACACCGAATTTGAAATCATGAAGTAAATTACAAAACTATTTTATTTTTAACATACAGATGTATAATTTGCGAGGTTGGTTGGTAGGGTTTTACGGCGCAAGGGACATATTTTGTCAAGCTGCGCCACACATAAGACAGACAACGTTAAGTTATGGACACAACAAGTAAAGTTTTACTGATACAGAAGATGGAAATACACACAGGGAGTATAATCTGTGAGTGTCGGTTTCCAATTTTCATGCGATTCAACGAGATTCAGTTTCCGGGTTAATCCGAATCAATCCGAATCCAGTAGAAACTGACTAACGAAGATACAGGAAAGCAGCTTTAATAAGAAATGACTTTTTCGTCTTAATACTTTCACATTGCTTGAATCCCGATGTCCAAATTCGCTGATTTTGAGTATGTCCACAAATCATTCCAAGGCTGGTTGGTTGATTTGGGTTTTATGGCGCAAGGTTCAAAAATCCTTCCAAGATAAAGAGTTATACTAGAAAAAATGACAATGTCCTCATTTCAATACATTACGAAAACATCAAAACATTGGAAGGTATTTTTGTACCCTGTATTAAAAACAAAAAAATAAGTACTAAATCAGGTGTTATCAAAAACTTGCAAAATGTATAATTGGCCCTTTTCTACCAAGGTACAGAATTATAGAGGTGTAATCATTCTTATGAATTGTTTTAAAACAGGATTTGACGGAAATTTATTTGAAAAAGTATTTATTAACCCTCCTGGTGGTTGTCTCGACGAGGTATGTCGTCATTAGCAAAACTGGACAGGTCTTAATGGAGGAGATATCTGATCACTAGAAAAATTGACTTGAAGTTGATCTCGTTATTATTAATAAAACGAAAATATCTTTATCATTCGGCATTCAGTCGTCAATCTTGATGACGAGATATCTCGTCATAATTGGTCAGATCTGGACGGACGAGATATCTCGTCGAAACCACTTGGAGGGTTAAAAATTAGTTACAAAAACTTAAATAGCTGTCTCAGTTCTTATTTCGTAATGTTTGAAAATCATGTGGTGACTGACGACGAATAAAAAATTTAACGAAGTGAAAGCGAAACATTTTTCATTTTTCAGTGTAAACATTACAGAAAAGCAGACTAAAATGCACTTAGCCCAAGCAGTATTTATATGTTTACCATAGGCATAAAATAAAATTTTAACGTCTCACTTTCAAGTGCTGCGAAAGCAGCATTAGCTCTCCCTTATAGAGTCGAAATTTATTTGCTTTTGACCAGGGTGAAACGCTTTTCAAAGTTATGCTTTACTTACGTGGTAGCAGGCTTAAGCAAGTGATGTCGTGGTAGAAAAATAGGATGATATTTGCAAGCCTTTCTGATTCCGGGTTTAGGGTTTAGTTTATTCCCTCATAAATTTCTGGGATGACAGAAGTAGCACACTTTTAAAGCTTCTAGAATATGTTTCGAGATTAAACCGCTTACACTAAATCTGTTTTAAATGTTTACGACGTTCTCAAGTTTGTATGGGGAAATAAAATTGTTAGAGCACTCGAGGTGCCACAGTTGTGGTTGATAAAAGCTAGGTAGAAAATGCAATGGGATTTTAGGTTCAAATAGGGATGGGAACATATTGAAAACGTATTAAATGTTCTCTTTCGTGTGAGATGCTTGCTAAGATAGGTGGATATTAAGTAAAAGTTATTTTAAGAAAAAGTTAAGATATTAAGAGACTAAATATTATATTTAAAAATATTTTGGAAGAATTTGATACGGTTGTTATATGTAACACGAATACGAAATTGTAGCAAAAGACAGTTTTGTGTATTTGAATTTTTGTGTTAACAATATTTTAAACATTCAAAATGCTTCAAGTGGCATAAATTTTCAAATAAAGAAATTTACATTTTACAAGCCTTTAAAACACATACTATATTTAAAAATTACACTCCACTGATTGAAAAAGGAAACAATTTTTATTAGTTTTTAATTTAAAAAAATTCTGATATTTTTTCGAAATGTATACCGCGACCTTTTTTGTATAATTGTAACTATATAAAAGGAAAGTTTCATGCAAATATATGTAAAATGAGCGGCATAAAAACTTTTGCATGAACTCCAATGGAGAAAAATTAATTAAATATACATTAATTAAAAGTACAAAATTTTAAAATTCGTTCGAGAGAAATCGTTTAAAAATAAGGCAGTATAAGAAATTACACGCAAAAAATAAAGCATAAATATCGTTACTTGAGAATTTTTATACACATGTAAATTTATGCAGGGAAACTACACAAATATATAAATATTCGAAGAAATTTGAGAACTAAAATTTACAGGCAGGTGGATGTGTTTGAAAAATCAGTTCTTTGTAAATGGAAAGCACCTTAAACTGGAAAGCTATAAAGATTTGACGAGTGTTACAGAATTTCGTGTTCGTGGGTAGTTTGAGTACAACTATTAAAGCTCTGATACAAATGTCACGTATCTTAAATTGAATGCAGTTTTATTGAAGTTAAGGATTAAATTTAGTTTTTGGCAAACCGTTCTTTCAATAGTTGCCGTTAGACATCCCATATTAAATCCTGCTTTAACAGGAATTGCTGTGAGCTCCCACCGTTTCGTTCTAATGAATACTGCTTTGGAATGTTACTAAATAAGACAATAGATTTATCCGCATTTTAGGATTTTGTACTAGAACCTTTATCACACCATTAGTTTAGGATAAATTGGCGTAATGTTTTCATGACACGTTTCTTTGACTACAAACTCGTTTCAGAATTTACTTGACAGACAATTCATTAAGAATTCTGCTAATACGTAAATTATTTTTTGACTAAACTTGCGTTTTTTGTTCTGCAATGCTCTATGATTTTACGTCAATTATCTAGAGTATTGAGTTGTAAGTCAATTATCTAGAGTCTCATAGTACTTTAGACAAAGTACTATGAGTTTTTATCTTAAAGATTAAATAGTTTTCCTATTGGGTGTTGGGCCGTGGTAGTCCAGTTGGGAGAGCATCGGATTAGCAACCAGAGGGTTGCTAGTTTCAAGCTCGGTCCAGCCAAAGACCGTCGTGTACACGGGGCTGGTGAAGTTAAATCTGCCATAGCCTCAAATATCCTCACGTTGGCGTGGTGTGGAATTTTGGAGAGTGGAATGCCAGCTCAGGTGTTGCCTCATCATCCGACCGTGGTTCAAAATTACGTGGTGTTGTCCTCGGTTCTTTCCCTTCGGGATGGATCCCGGACTGTCGTCAATAACCCGCTGTGTTACTACAGTACGACTTTATTTAACTACCTACATAGCTACCTATTGGATGTTAACTAAAACATTTGAGTAGTTGAGTAATTTCAATGGCGATCTTGGGAAAATAGGGTCCAGAATTGGACAAAGAGACGGAATTAGTAGACCGTATTTTGTAAGGCAGTTTAATGACACTCTATTCACGTACATTATGGGATAAAGGGTGTTTTTTATGTATGGGCACCAATTCGTGTTAGAATAACTTTTATAAAGAAAACATTTAAATAAATATTTTTCCTTATTGTTCACTCAATTAATGACATTGTTTATGGAGTTCCCGTATTTGGACACACAAGGCCAAATGATTGCCTCTGGCCGCGCTGCAAATACGGGCTTTCGATCACATTTCCCATTAGATTTGAGCACATTTCCGGAATCTTTTTTCTTCGCAAATGTTTTGCTTAACCCTCAAAGTAATTTCGACGAGTTATCTCGTCAATTACGGTCTGAGCAATTTTGCTTAGGACGAGATATCTTGTCATCAGGATATTACCGATTGCTTGATGATCACGAGATCAAGATCTGGTCAGTTTTTTCTAAGGACGAAATATCTCGTCGATCAAGATCTGGCCAGTTTTTTTTCTAAGGACGAGATATCTAGCCCATCAATTTTGCTAATGACAATAAACTTCTTAGAGACAACCACCAGGAGAGTTAATCAGTAGAACCGTTGACAACTTGTTAGCTTTGACTCGTTTCTCTAAGTTGCCACATAGAAAAAAATACGGCTGAGTCATATCAGGGGAACGAGGAGGAAAATTTTCATCACCAGATTTTATTCGGCCTAGAAATGCGTCCTCTAGGATTCACATGTTTGCAGCTGTATTATATATTACTTCATTTTGGTGAAACGTGCTTGCCATAAGCCTTGTCGATCCATTTCAGGGAGAAATAAATTTTCTAACATCGTACAGTATAGTTCACAATTGACAGTAACCTCATTTTCATTAGCAATAATGCCCCCAGTCGAAATCTATAACTGTCAGTAATTTAGTAAACAGTAGGTAAAACAAACTTAAAATGTTTTATTTAAAAGTTTTTGCAAACCAAAACGATGCCCTTACGTAAAAACATCCTGTATATACAGCAGTGTTAATCAAGGCAAGTTTGATCGTCGTGTTGAAGAAACTTGACTGAAGAGTAGGTAGGTAGTTGAATTAACGTCGCACTGGAGCAACTCAATGGGATCAATTCCATTGCGTTGCTCCAGTTGCTCCAGTAATTTTGAATCACTGTCAGATAACGAGGCCACACCTGAGCTGCCATCGCACTCTACAAACTTCCACACCACGAAAATGTAAGAACATTTGAGGTCACGACATATTTAACGTGTATAAGCCCCCGGGTACACGACGGGTTTGGGATCGAGTTGCCTCCGGTTGCTAATTCCCTACACTTCCAAACCGGGCTACCACAGCCCTAAGAGAAGAGTGACAATCTCCCAAACCAAATTGAATAATTTAACGTTTTCCCCTTCAAGTAGCGCCGCATATGATCTATCTGCCCTACAAATACGTCAGACCTGTAATTGCAGTTAGATAAAAGATTTGTCGGCCAGAATCTGAGAAAATAATAAGAGGGATCATTAATGCTTTCAATCTTTCGTTTCATTTGATTTGTTTCAAAACAATTTTTGAAAGTTTCATTTTAAATAACGTTGCCTTAGTGGCTTACTTTTCACGCCTTAGTTAATTTGTGTAACTCTCTCACATTGGTGGAAACTATAACTAAAGATCTCTTAATGATGTTATCGTAACTTAGAATCTAAAAGATATTGATTTCCATAATTATAATTCCGTCGGCCTAGTCTAGTTTTATTCACGAGGAACCATTCGGTTCGCATTATACTAAAGTTAGTTTCAGGAAAAATTTGACTTTCGCACGAAATGGGACCATCTGTTTAACTTATGAAATGCTTTTATCTTTATGAAGGTATGTTATGGTTTATGTGAAAATGAAAATGTATTTTATATATACCTGATTCTTGTTTTCAAGGTTCTTATTTCTTATTGTTGCAAAGGTTTTATTTGGTAAATTACTTTTTTGCAATCATGATTTATTTTGTTCAAAAGAAAACAATTCTGCGTAAATAGTTGTTATTTGAAATTTTAAAATAATTACTTGAATTAAATTCGTTGGATATATTTCAAATACTATTCAGCAGTTGAAAAATCAATTTTGAATTTGTATATTTTATTATATAAAGCATGAAAAATTAATCTTGTTTTTACTATGGAATTAAACTTTTTCTAGAAGAATCAAGTCTCCATGAATGAGACTATATTAACTGAGGCAAATAAATGAACACAGCATTGGCAGTAGATGGTAATATCAAAGTAGACTTATTCTAATACACATATAGGAATGAATAACATTTAAAGGTGAAATTTAATACAGTTAAGTTGTTAGCTATTTAATTCAATAGTTTAATTTCCGTGTTTTAAACACTCATAGAATATTTATTTAAACTTTATAGGCTTAAAATATGTAAACTTAAGGTCACATTATTTTGCCTTTCTTCCTAAAGTTTTGAAACTGGCTTTGGGTTCAAATCTTGGTCTAAGCATGGTTTTTCGTAGCGTATCGGAATGCACTTTTAGCTCTTTCACGGTTTGATTAGCCCTTGTGCTATTGTGTCAGTTTTCATGAATTGGACAATTTAAAAGCTTTATTTACAATTTTTAAGTTGTGAAAACTAAATGTAAGGCATGGAAACGTTGATACAATCATAATAAAATCTCGTTTTTGTCAAGGATAAGGAAGGAGGAAGACAATTTATGTCCACTTTTTGCATTGGATTCTATTAATTACTCTGAGTTATATTCTGTAGTTTTATGTATATTAAACTCATTGTCAAATGTGTTTCGATATCGGAATCTACAATGATTCAAACAACTTAATTTATTAGAAACTAAGTATACTATATATGAATGTATGTTATACACAATGAAAGCAAAACCACTAGGACAAATTGGGAAAAGTTAGAATTAAAGAAAAATAAAGAAAAAGTTATTTCACCTACTTTATCTTAAAGTGGAAGGTATGTATTATGAGTGTAAATATGCATAGATTATTTATCCATATTGCCATACAGAAAAAGTCCCTTTATATGACAGCGGGAAAATGCTAAAAAATAGAAGGGAAAGCACAAAACACAATGCACCTCGCTGCAAAACACAAAATTAATCAAATTTAAGAAACAAGATTATAGTTTTATGTCAATGATAAAATTTTTAAACATAGGAACCGCCAAATAAAACTAGGTGTGAAGCTATTTGTGATATTCGTAAATTGGAAAACTGGTTGAGGTTTTCAGTAACTTTGAATGTCTATATTTATATCTAGAATTAGATCTAATATGTATTAAATCGAATCAGTCACAGGCCTAGTGGTTGATTTAGAAAAGGATATAATGCAACGATACATAATGATAAGGAATTGCGACCCAAGGGAAGACGTTCGAGTTGCTAAGAGGTTAATAGAGAGGTAGGAGAGAGAGAAAGGTATCCGAAACGGCAAGCAGGGCACGGGAAAGGTACTGAATCAGCAATTTTAAGGGTTGATTCACAAGTTTCTGAGAGGGGAATGCAATGGCATTGAATTAATAACAAGTCCGTGCCTGGCAGTTGGTTGGAGAAAGTAACAGTGAATACAAGAATATGTTAGGTTAGGTTGAGGCGTTCTTATTTATTAAAGACTGTATATATATATATATATATATATATATATATATGTAGGACATCGTCAAAAGTCAGATAAGGAAAACCAAATCAAAACAAAATGCAAGCAATAACATAACAAAATAAGATGAAACAAAATAAGAACCCTTTAGATGAACAGCGCTGAAAGCCAGAGAACAAATATAAGGAAATAAAAAGTAGAAACTACCTTAAAAATAATTTTTTTCATGAGAAACAAGATAAAATGTGTGAAAATGTGAAGGGAGTGAGCCCGCTTACTTTGTACAAGGGGAGTAAAGCTGGAGTCACTTTTAAGAGAAGCTTTGAGTTTTTTCTGCACATGTGTGAGGCCGAGCAAAAGAGATTAACACAAGTTAGCCCCGAAAACTCAAAGTACTACCAAAGATAGTATATATATATATACACATATATATATATAATTATACAAAGAGCCTATCTTCACGATATGTCTATGGGGCTGAGGATGTATACGAAAAGAGCTAAGGAAAGTATTTGCCATTCGACCTGAGATGGTAATATCCAAAAGGGAGGGCTCAAAGAGAGTGCGAAAAGAGGAAACGAAAAGCAAAAGTAATACAAAGGAGTATCAAAAGGTAAGTGAATTTTTGATTGACAGAAAAACGTGCAGAGATAAATATATGAAAATTTATTATGTTTGACAAATCGTATCACACTATCATTCGACAAAGGAACCATAGTGGTCTAAGCATTTATTCCAACGTGGCACCAAATCATCCATGCCCTTTTCAAAGAAATCTTGCTCCAGGTTCCCTAACCAGGTAAGTGTAGCCTGTTGTGCCTCTTCCAGTGTATGGAAACGCTACCCACGGAGGTGTTTCTTCAGGGGCCAAACAAATGGTAATCCAAAATGATAATACTGCTCACTGAACCATGTGAGCTATTCAATGCATTTGCAATATCATGCAACCTCACTCTTCTGTCTTCACGAATCATGGCATCGACGACAGCCACATTCGTGTCGTTACACCACACATACATTTGTTTCAGCGACATAGCACTCTCTCCATAGACTTCCAACAATTATCGATGAATTATTACATGTTTTTTCCCCTTGGCCCATAAAAAACGAATGACACCGCGCTCCTCTTCCTTGGAGTAATGCTCAAGTCGATGCGCCATCTTTGATTTGCTCTAAGCACCAGACGGGTTGACATAGAAGTTTCTACAAGCCGTCACACTTCTATCACCTTGGTACTTGCAACATATAAAAAATTAATTAGCTACACAAAAAACTCTGAGTTTTAGACAAATTCACCTTACTTTTTGATATATCCTTGTATAATACTAACTGAATTACTCTGAAGTTAAAGGGAAAGCTTTTAGGCAAGCTTACATATAAATACATTCCCATCTATTTTAAAATTCCCAAAGCAAACTTTATTTTATAAAAGAAAAACATACTTTAAGAGGTATCCTAAGTTCGAAACAGATTTTAACCTCACTTCCTCCAACTACACGGAATTTTTCTCCTATACGCCACCTTCGACATGCAGCGCTTGAAACAAAAATATGTGCTCCTGCGCCTTTTAGACGTCTCAAAAGAGCTAAAGTCTCTAAGAAGACATTCGAAAGTTCTTAGTCTTGGTAAGTGCAGTGTTGGATCTCAGGAGCATAAAGTCTATCGGACGAATAGCTTCTTACTCAGCGTGTTAAGGCCGTTATGCCAATTGTTTGAGATCAATATTTATACGGGAGAATATAGAGAATTTCACATATCTCACGAGCTTGCATTTGTGTAGAAGAGAGCTTTTAATCTTCAAATAAGGTTATGCCTTTAGGTTCCACTTATGCATTTTGAGAATGCCCAGCAGGTTGGTAAATATGGTGAACTTTACAGAAAGACATTTATGCAACTCCAGTGTAAATGTACACGGGACTGGATGAAGCAAGAATCGAGGATCCTTTGGAAATATTACGTGATATGGAAGATATCGTAGAGATATATTTAACTCTGCTATGCAAAATTAGAGTTTGGATGTTAGTATAATGCAATCCTAATACTTAATACACATATTACTTTAATAAATGATATTCGAGCGATAGTGAATACGAAAATTGTAAATGTAAATTGGATATCGTTGATAAGCTAATGGAATTTAATTTTACAAGAGGGAATCGTCCTCGGGCTGAATCTTTTATACACGTTTAGTTTGGTTTAGTAAATAGATTCAATTAAACATCCATTTCTGAATACTGGAGTTTAGAAAAATAGGTGTCTATTTCATGTCTAACTCAAACGAAAAATTGCTTCATTTTCTTTTTCAGAAATCAATTATCAAAATGTTTTCATGAAGATTGTTTTGTGATATGGCAGCTTAAATCTCATAGTACTGTTAATCTAGATTGCATGAGAATGCCAAACTAGGTTAGCGATCAAAATAGCTATACTTCAGTTATAGTATATAAGCAAGTAATAAGTCTAATTTTTTTAAGAGTAAGTCAACCTGTAAATAAATTAGATTGGTACTAACAAACAATTTAAAAAAGAAATTAACAAAAGTGTAAACAATTTCAGCTAATTTAAAATTTTTGAAAAACTAATACACTTAATACCGGATAGATAAATGTCTTTTGAGCGGATAACAGATACTTCAGTGTTTTATGTGTATACAACCTCATTTTATTTCAACTATACACATTTAAGCAGATTTATTTATATACGTCGAGTGCAAGATTATTAAAATTATGTAAAATCAAAGACATTACGCAAGGGAGGCTGACTGTCTCATGTTATTTTTTTTGCATAATGCAATCTAGACTGATCTTGCTTATTGACTTATTCTTGCAATGTTTCAGAAGTGTTGAATTTACTTTTCGTAAATTTTTTTATAATTTTGACAATTTAAAACTGCATTTTTAAATTCGACTACCACCCTATAGAATTCTAACATTCTGATAACATTTACGAGACTTACTTTCTTCAGTGACATTTTAATCACTAATTTTAGTTGTTTAAAAATGAAAAAAACGTATTAAATGTTCAAAGTGTTTTGATAAATAATCTTATGCAATGTTTTTAGACTTTTGACTCTTTAAGGCTATCTACAAAAATAATGTAAGCTGCAATCCCCTTTGCTTTCCATGGCTTAAAATATTCATAAAGTACACGAACTTTTAAATTAAAGTTATTGTTACAATTATTTGAAGATTTTATCCATTAAAATATGCTAATACGGGAAATATACAAAGCGTTAACAACGAGGAAACATCCAGATATTATCAAAAAGGAAGAAAAATATTGGAATTCTATTTTTTTAAATAGATACAAAACAAATATTTATAATACAATTCTCATACAAACACCCACAAAGATTTTAATAAAGCATTTTATAATAGAGCTTTTGCAGATAGCTACTTCGTGAATTAATCAAGCATAATCTATTTTTTCAAGCAAACTAATTTGAAACAAAAGCTCATTTCTAATATTCGGTCCATAATATTTGCACAACAGATTTTCTTTATTTAAACAACAATTTTAGTTGGAATTAAATGAATTAAAAAATAAAAAAGGCTTTTAAATGTTTAATATGCATTTTGATAAATAACCTTATGCAGTGGTTCTAAACTTATGAATACATTTCTTACCACCAAGCTCGGTTGTTTTCAGTATCGAGATATTTTAAGCTTGTCTTTGGCTTTTGAAAACAAACTAAAATTAATTTCTTGAACTTTAAAGTGATTGCGCGTTTCGTTTTTGATACTTTTCACGAGTATATATATCGTGATCTGCCTTTCTGTTATTTGATTTTTCCACCTCCCAAAGGATCTGTATTTATTAAATACAGATAAATAAATAACGCTGAAAATATTAAGTTTGGATTTAGCACGAGTATGAAAACTTAACAAGTACTGAACATAATACATGATACGCAATTTTTAATGTAAGCACTATTTATCTATTTTCACATCCAATAATCTAAGTTTTGCAACCTCAAGGAAGTTAAGTAATTATCAAGTACGGCAACCAAATACTTCCTTAACCCTCCTGGTGGTTGTCTCGACGAATTTCTTCGCCATTAGCAAAACTGACCAGATCTGGATGAACGAGATACCTCGTCCTTAGAAAAAAATCGGCCGGATTTTGTTCTCGTCATCATCAAAAAATGGGCAGTGCCCTGATGACGAGATATTTCGTCATTAGCAAAATCAGTCAGATCTTTATCGACGAGATATCTTGTTAAAATCCTTGGAAGGTTAAAGGGGGTATTTCAATTAACGTCACACTGGAGCAACACAACGGGCTATTGAAGGTTAAAGGAATAATTCTGAAAAATATTGAGTTTGGATTTAGCACGAGTATGAAAACTTAACAAGTATTGTAGGCGGCTCAGGTTCGATTCCTGTCAGGTGCATTCCTCCCTGGGTGTATTTCTCTCTTCTGCGTCAGTAAAGCTTTCATTGTGTGTGTCTATTACTTGATATTGTATGTCGTGTCTGGCTCAGCATGGTCAAATATGGCCCTTGCGCCATAAAACCCCAAAACCAACCAACCAACCGAAAACTTAACAAGTGCTGAATATCATAATGTATCACACAATTTTTAATGTTTACATTTTTTATCTATTTTCACGTTCAATACTCTAATTTACACAACATTAAAGTAGTAAAGTAATTATCAAGTACGTAACCGTCTACTTCCTTAAATGAATAACGCTGAAAAAAAATATGAAGTTCGGTAGGTAGTTGAATTAACGTCGCACTGGAGCAACATAACGGGCTATTGGTGACGGTCTGGGTAGGTAGGTATTTAATTAACGTCACACTGGAGCAACACAACGGGCTATTGGCGACGGTCCGGGATCAAACCCGAAGGGAAAGATCGAGGACAACTCCACGTAATTTTGAATCACGATCAGATGACGAGGCAACACCTGAGCTGCCATCCCACTCTCCAAACTTCCACACTACACCAACTTGAGGACATTTGAGGCCCCAATAGATTTAACGTGCATCAGCCCTCACGTGCACGACTGTCTTTGGTTGGACCGAGTTTAGAACTCGTAACTCTTGGTTGCTAATCCGATACTCTTTTAACCGGGCTACCGCGGCTGTATTAAGTTCGTATTTAGCACGGGTATGAAGACTTAAATACTGAATGTCATAATATACCACACACAATCTTTAATATCAGCATTGTTTGTCTATTTCACATTCAAACAGTTTAAGTTATACAACTTAAAGCAGTAAAGTAATTATCAACTATTCTTAACACTGCCTACTCCTTTTATGATATAACTAATAGACACTCATTTATTTGCGTTGCTTCTGCAAAGTCAACGGGAAAGTAGCATACAAGGATGAATTTGAAATGTCTGAAATCCCGAAACAAACACGGAATAACTTAAACGCCTCTCTTCAGAACTCTGAGTTATTGAAATCAGCATGCATACTTTGCGGGTGAACTGCAGAGTAATGATCTTTTACAGATTTGCTGTTGATTCGGAAATTTGGTTGTAAATCACTTTACAAACGGGTAGACGACTTCCGCAACGAGAGTTGACGATAAACTCGCATTATGTTAGCTGTATAAATATTAAAAGCTAATTTCTCGGTCTTCTAATACTCTCAAAATCTAGTAAACAGTGCCAGTCAGCATAGAATCCATTTAGGGATGTTTGACTTCAAAGGATTAACAAATGAGCTCTCCAAACGTACGCGGGGAATTCGGATGACTATGCATTTATAGGCGGCTAAAGATGTGGTTTGTAACACTTTATTACATCGACGTTCAGTTTTCTACGCTGCCCCAGTAGGTCATAGATCTTACGGTCAAATGACATTATATTTGAATGAGAAATTTAAAATAGTTTTTGTTTACAAGCGTGCTTTTGTTTTTTTACCAACATTGAAAAGAACAAACTAGTAATTGAAGTACAGAACGTGAGAGTAGTTAACCCTTTGAAGGGGTATTCTAAGAGGTTTTTTTTCGAGAAAAACTATGGTGAAAATGCGTCATCTTATGAGAATGTATTTTGTGCATTTCAATAATTTTGTACTTTTAGTTTTTTTGATGGGGGCGAAAACCTATGATTTGATAAGAATACATTTTGAGCATAACAATTGTGATTTTTATTTTTTAAGAGGAGGTTGGTTGGGTCTTATGGGACAAAGGCCATATTTGGTCAAGCTGCGCCAAACAACGTCAAGTAAATGAGCATACATACACAAGGACAACTTTTCTGACTCAGAAGAGGACAAGGGAGGAATCGAACCAGCTGCCTACATCTCGCAGGTTGCTGGCGTAGCGGGCGAACCCACTGATTCACGACGACCCCTTTTTAAGGGGAGGAGGGACACCGTATGTTGATAAAGACCTATCATCCCGCAAAAAATTGCATTTTTCCCATACACATAATTTAGTATGTTTTGTTTTATAAGGGGGGGGACACTGTATGTTAGGTAAAGACCTATCATCTCATAAGAATACATTTTTCCTATACCAATAATTTAGTATTTTTAGTTTCTTAAGCGGAGTAGAGACATCGTAGGTTAGATTAAGACCTATCATCTCATTAGAATGCATTTTGCCCATGACAATAATTTAGTATTTTTAGTTTTTTAAGAGAAGTAGGGACAGAAGTATGTCCCCACTGCCCATCTAAAACAATCTTTGATATCAAAATATCAAATACTTATAAAACAAAGTACGAATAGTTATAACAGCCTTAATTCCCCTAGAAAATTTATACACACTAGGCTTTACATTTTATGAGACTCCAGACGTCCCATCACCTCCAAATGGTTAAATGGATAATTTTGATCATAAATTAATAACTAAGCGTTAATTGCAGTTAATCTGTAGGTGGTTATTTCCTATGATTTATCTTACATAGTGTATAAAATGCAATTTTTATTCTTCTAAAGTCCAAGTAAAACCATTTCCATAAAGTTCAACGAGATTTCACAATTTTTTTACCAAATGAAGATTGCATGACGCGTAAGAATTATAATTACTTTTGCTCTTCGGATTTTATAAGTCAAAGCACTTGCTCGCAGAATTATATTTGTTTTTTAACCGAGTGAGGGAATTTTTAAGTGACGTGAATGTTTAGAAACAAAAGCAATTAAAAATAATTTTATCTGAACTCTGTTAACCGAATCACCGCCATTTAAAGCCAAATTGAAATTTTCCAACAAATAAAACCGTCTGAGTTCCAAATTACTTCGCGAATTAGCTTCAACTCTAAACTTCAGCATTTAATTTTTACTCTCACCTAGACTTGAAATTAGTCGACAAACGCGTTAAGTTATTTATAAAAAATGTAAACTAGCAGCTGTCCCGTTTTGTTTCTTTAAGTCTCACTATTAAAAACGAGACTGCACGAAGACTGAAACTTAGATTGGTTTGGTTTGTCGCTCTACGGTCTTTTTTTCAGTTTTACAAGAGGCTAAAATTTAGCTCACGTTCACTTCATTAACTGCCGACTACCATTTGGGAAATTCCGATTCAAGGAGACTTTCCCTAAAGGCAAAACATCCTCTTTTGATTTTAGAAGTATCATCTTAAACAGTTTCCCATGGTTGGAGAAATTTATTTCATTCAGTATTAGAAGCGTCTGATTTCCAAAACATTGTGCCGTGGGTTGTTTTACAAATATTTATTTCAGTTTGGAATTATTACACTTTGTAAGACCTCTCAGGTAATGTATTATGCTGGTTTGTGATATCGAATATGTACGTATTTAAGCGTTGTGTTTGATTTTAAATGTTTCGGTAGATGCTTCTCTTTGGAAATGCAAAATCGTATGTAATAATTCATAGATACCGACTTTTATATCAATAATACACGTCAAGTTTAAGAAAATATTCATTCTTTCTTTAAGTAATGGAAGCACCATTGATTTTCATTCGAACTTCAGTGAAAATGAAATAGTATATAAACGATTGATAAAGAATTGAACTTTCGTTTTAGAATTATGCAGTGTGTTTTAATGATAATTATAGAGTTTAATAAAAGTTTATCTCAATTTTACTTGTTACTGAAAAGTATACAGTACAAATGTTTACTGTTCAGACACTTCTGAAGAAAACTGAAGCGGTTACGTAGTATACAAAGAATGGAGCAACAACCAAATCTCCATTAATATCTCAAACTTGCTTAACCCTACAAGTGATTTTGACTAGATATCTCGTCCATCAAGATGTGATCAATTTTACTAATGACGAGATACCTCGTCGAGATAGGCAGTGGTTCCCAATCTGTGCTCCGCGGAGCCCTAAGGTTGTATTTTGAACGGAAATTTGCTTTATTGAATTTAGGAAGAACTTTTATGTATGGTGCCAAGCTTTGAGAATATCATGTGTTAAGAAAGGTAGGTGAAAATAAATTGAGATATTATGGTGAATTTCAAAGTTTTTAAAATATAATTTCACTACATTGACATTGCGCAATTGTTTAAATGTCTCTACTATCTATTCCCGCTTCCTCCCCCTGTAACACTACGCCTAAACACCATTAACTTGTAAAGCATAGGGTAGGCCTAAGGGTCTCCACCATAGAAATTGATTCTAAAAAGGGCTCCGAGAGTTAAAAAGGTTGGGAACCTCTGCTCTAAGGAAATGAAGATCCAAGTAGGAAAAACAAATGCCTATTGTCCAGAACTGGTGAAAATTGGGAACAGGTTTATGTATGACAGGCAGGTTACTACAGGGCAGATTTCGATGCGTAGATAAGCCAGGGAAGATTAAAATTTAACAATTTTCCTTCTGCAGTTTCTACAGTTCTAACTTAAACGTTACGTCTTTTTATGTATTATTTAAGTTTTTATTCTTCATTAGATAACTTAATTTCAAGTTTACGCGTAATAAATACTGGGCTTAGTTAATTATCTTTATTAATATTTTAAAAGAAAATTCCCTAAATTTGGCATTCGAAATTTTAATACCCATCTAATGTTACTAAGGAAAAGTAAATGACGGGTAGAGTGATAAATAGATTTTCACAAGTAAACAGCCAAATCTCTACATTTTAAGTATTAGTAACAATTTATTTTTTTTTACATTTTAAGTATTAGTAACAATTTATTTTTCTACATTTTATGTATTAGCAACAATTTATTTTCTAATATGCATCTTATTGTAAGTTATAATGGATGTGGGGATCACAAAGCATGCAGAAATAAAAGGAAAAACTACTATAGAAAATCCTTTGACTACACCCACAATGATTTCTTTTCAAACCTCTATTTTGCTCAATTCCATTTCGATAAAATTGTAAGTGAACGAATCTCCACATTTTACTCACCGTCCTGATTTAAACAGTTTGATTCCACTTAAATTCAGTTGGCGCCGATTCCTTTTTTCTTCTTGCAGCTGGTTGCCAGTTCTATGGCAGATCCCCCCAAACTATCACAATTTAGAAGCTTTTTGTTTGAAACAAATGTCTCCTGTGTTCTGTTGCAAATGATAAGACACTAAAGATATTTCGGCTAGGTTATTGCGCCCATTTCTTTTATCAAAAATTTCCTATCGGATTATCTGTCTTCCCTAGGAATGTATTTTTAGAATTGTTAAAAAAAACATTTGAGGTAGGAAATGCAGCGTTCTATCCCGATTTAAAAAGTTTAGACTCCTAGTTTTCCTGGTATAGAAACATTTTATTTTTGTTTTGGGAGTTATGGTTAAAGAGAAATTATAACTTTGTCATTACGTACTAAACTCGTAGTGTACTAAATCGGTATCGGATTTTCTGTCTTCTGTAGGAATATATTTTTAGAATTGTTAAAAAAGTATTTAAGGTAGGAAATGGCAGTGTGCAACCCAGATTTTAAAATATTAGGCTCCTAAGTATAAGCTTATCCTGGTACAGAAACATTTTATTTTTGTTTTGGGAGTTATGGTTAAAGAGAAATTAAAACTTTATCATAACGTACTAAACTCGTAGTGTACTAAATCGGTATCGGATTTTCTGTCTTCAGTAGGAATATATTTTTAGAATTGTTAAAAAAGTATTTGAGGTAGGAAATGCAGCTTACTATCCCGATTTTAAAAGTTTAGGCTCCTACGTATAAGCTTTCTCCTGGTACAGAAATATTATATTTTTATTTTTGGAATTATGGTTAAAGAGAAATTAGAACTTTTTCCTAACGTACTAAGCGTTCTCGCATAGGTAAGCAATTGTAAAATTCTCAAAACATTTAATGCGAAAAATGAGATATATAGTAGCATTCCAAATATTCGAATACATTCAATAAGTAAGTTGCAGATTAAATAAAATAATAACTAGTCTTGGTATACATAAAATATTTCATTTTTGGAAAAAAATTATACATTTCCATTTGATTAATACTTTCTATAGTATATACTCATCTATTTACTTACGCATTGAAAATTCTTCATTCAAATCCAAGTTATTGAAATGCAAGTAATGTCTAAATACAAAGAAAAGCTATCGAGTTATTCAAATTATTTGAAATAAATTTAAGATTTTGATTAAAACATGAATACTCTTTCATTTGCAAACCCCAATAGTATTTATTATTTTTATGGGAAGAATTACAATGGTTTCTTCATTTAATGTAACATCTTTCTTCAAAATACCTTAGAAAAAGTCACGAAAATATGAAACATTTAATACTGTATAACAAAACAAACTGCAACAAGATTCTACATTCTGCGCAGTCATTTCACGAAACATATCGTACAAATTTATTACTCTCAAAACTTAATTTTCGAATTTCATTTTCTTTGAATCATCTAGTGTATCATTTCCAATGAATATTACAGAACACCAGCTTATTTTCAGTCAGTATTCCGAGAAATTTAATTTTCCTGTTGAGAATTTTTCTCGAAAATCTATGAAAATATCAATTTAAATACAAAATAGATTGCCAATTACATTCGGTAAAAGATAACGAACGTTGTACCGCACGAATCCTTCTCCTTAGAATAAATTATCCAAATATAAATCATTCAACGAAGTTTAACCAATGCTTTTTTCCACATCGGTAATTTACGTTCGAGTTCGGCATATGCTCGCCATATATATTTTAATATTAATGCGGGTAACGAAATCCTGCTGATGCGAAGGTATTTAAAATTACAATTTAAGAATTATTAAAAGTCGGGGCACCGAATAATAGTTGTTAGAGTTACATTTATTAAGGGAGTTGGGAAAAAATTATGGGTATAACTCTTCTTTATTACTTATTGCGAAGGAACTTTTGCTAAAAAAGATTAAACTTTTGCTAAAAAAAGATTCAAACCGATGGAAAATGAATTTTTCTTTTTCTATTCTGGTGAACTTTCTTTCAAATGTATCATCCACTTGAATACATTTGGAATATCAGGGATTTCGGTAATTTTTCTCATCCCATCACAGGGATACCTCCCTACTTTTCTTAATGATGTTGATTTATCTTTGTACTCGAAATAGATTTGATTTGTATGTTGAATCGAAGTTACTAACTGGGCTTGAGTTTGGTTTAAAATGCGCGTCTTTAAATGGAATAACACATTCTCTCAGTGAGGTTTGTGTAGCAGGATATTTATTATTTTACTTATTTAGCTGGAATATATCCCATGGTTAAATTAATAAACAAATCTTTCGTTGATATTTATGATTTATAACTTCGGTTAACACGTTTATTTTTTATTTCTGGTGACAACAGAATAGATCAGAGTTTGAGGGCCTTGTTCAAAATATACGTACACTCAATTACTCTGGGACATCTTACTTCATTTAATGATGTTGATTTAGCTTCTACTCGAAATAGATATGTGGATTCAAAATATAAGTACGCTCAATTATTGGTTTAAAATGCACGTTTTTTAATCGAATAACATTCTCTCGGTGTATAGTGAGGTTTGGGTAGAATATTATTTTACTTATTTAGCTGGAATATATTCTGCGGTTAAATTAATAAAAAAGTCTTCCGCTGATATTTATAGTTTATAACTTCGGTTAACAAATTTGTGTTTTTGATATCTGATGTCAACATAATAGATCACAGAGTTTGAGGGCCGTATTCAAATATAGGTACACTCAATAGCAAACTGTTTCTCCCTTCATCTCAAAAAACAAAAAAAATGAGTTACCTAATTCTTGTAATCAGGTGACAAATGCACTTTATTTGTACATATTTTACTTTATTAATTCTTATAATAGCACACGTTTAACTTAATGTATAGTTTTTATAGTATGTATACTCTGCCATTTTTTCTATGAAAACATTTCGAGACATTTAACCCTTCAAGTGGTTCCGAAGAGACATCTCGTCCATCAAGATCTGACAAATTTTGCTAATGACGAGATACCTCGTAATCTAGATACTGTCAAATTTTTAAGATGTGACGAGATATAGATTTGGCCAGCTTTCTTCTAATGATCATGGTCATATTTTATTCTAATGACGAGATATCTCGTCCAACAAGATCTGGTCAGTTTTGCTAATCACGAGATACCTTGTTGAGAAACCATAAGGTGGGTTAAATTAATTTTAATTCCGTCTACGAATTTTTTTATTTATAAATGTGTGAAATAAAAACTTTAAATTGAATTACGTTGTCATGTAGTGCAACATACATTCACGCCATAACGCCTGGCAATAAAACTGATAATGCTTAGATTTATGAATTCTTTTGAGACTTAAGTAAACATGTGTTTCCTCGCATTTTAAAATATAACGAATAATTTGGGTTTAATGAGTGTGTATTCTGTTATTTTGTAAGTAAGATTAAGCATTGCTTACTAAACTCGTTTCATAATTCCGGTACTTCACTTCTGATTTTCACACTCCTCAAAACATTTAAATTCAAAATGAGTATTCCCTTTAATGTTTCGATCATCTCAATTTTCACCGGAACGTTTCATCTCAAAGAAACGTCTGTTTTCACCAAGAAACTGTTTCGTAATTCTAGCTTAAAGAGACTAATTCATGAATTGAAACATAACTCAGGTTCATTTCCAAGAGAACAGTGGCGCGCGAATTTGAATAACCGAATAAAGACGAGCGGAAGTGATTGCTTTGATAGGAATCGCATGCTGTACAAAAATTGGAGCCGCATAAGGGATCCAACTTCCGTTAGTGCGAGAGGAAAAAAACCCGGCGGAACGTCAATGCATTCATCCTCATATATTGGCGGAATTTTTTATACCCCTTATCTTAAACGGTGCAAAATTTAAAAAAGTTGTGAATAAAAGGGAGAAGAAGCGAATTTTTGAAGTGCCCGAAATCACCGGAGGCACTTTTTTCGGAAAATCGAAAGTAAAGAGCGGAAAAGAGTGCATGTGTGGGGGAGGATTTTGCGAGACGTCAAGAAAGAAAATAAAGGAAATGAATGTATAAATGTGGTTGCAGAAAGGGAGTACAAGGCGGATTCTCTTCCACCTAGTCTTATGAGATTTTTCTTTCTCTTCCCTCGTACGTTCAACAGATTGCGATGGGCGGGAGCACCCCGGATGGGAAGTGTAGAAATGGGAAAGAAGAAAGAGAGTACTTTGGAGAGAAAATCTCTAAAAGCACTAGAAGTGGAGCCGAAAATTGTTCAGATGCCGTCTCTGGAAGGAGCAATCCAATTTCCCCACTTCAGAAATCTCTGTCGTCCCATGGGTCCGGGCTCCAAGCTGGCTTGGGTCTTCGGGCAAGAAGCAGGGTCCGTGTCTTTCGCATTGTTTTTGTGGGAGAAACTACGGTCTGTAGCAAGCAAGGGTTGTAGGAAAGAAGCTTGTCCGAGGACCCATGGGGCATGGTGGGGGATGAGAAATCATTGATGATCCCCGACATATCGTGTGTAGGCTTCTGGCTGCGGAAGATGAAGAGCGACCCATACAAGATGATCTCCACCACTTCCTTTTGCAGCCTCCGTGGTTCCTTTTGCAACCTCCGTGGTATATTGGTTTTGAAGGATGGTTGTTTTCGAATTCTGAGTGACACGGGCCTCACGCTTGAGAGATTTCCGCATATTCAAACGGAAGGAAGCAATGCATATTGGGTTGCATGTATTCAAATGATATGTATTTTTCATATCATGTTCCGTGGAAAGTAATGGATGGTGTATAAAGAGAACGTTTTAAAACCTATTGTATTCCAACGCAATTCAACAGCGAAAGGTTGATTGCTTCATCAATTATTTTCCCACAAATTAAAATTGTTTCGTAATGATGCAAGATTTATTGACTGCTTGATACATTTGAGAAAGGTTAATGACATCTTAAGAAATCAAAATTTTTTCGTTACTGCTATTTATCATTTTAATTAAAAATAAAGAATGCTGGAATTTTTTTATACATTTGTCACCATAGTGTGACAAGTTGAAAAGCAATAAGCAATACTAAATGGAACGATTTACTACATTGTGAATTGGGAGGGGTCAAGCAGTCAGTGACTGAATACGGGATGAGTGGACTTGCGTTGGTCAGAGCATTAGGTATGAAGCTGGATTTTATTGGGCAACCGGCAAAGGACCGACCAAACTGAGAATCTCCCGGAGGATGACCGTAGATCTACAGAATGCTGAGAGTGGATGATGGAAAAGAACTAGCTCCTCGTATAATCAAAGTGAAACCTTAGAAAGCGATTCCTGGCCAACGCCCAATGCCTAAGACCCATTGGTGAGTACCACTCTCTTGAACTTCCCATCTACACATATTTGACCCCTCACCATACCTGTCTATAACCATGATGCTACTACACCAATAGTACATATTGCATGGAATATTCACGAACTTAGTGCTTGTATGATCAGCGGAACTCAAATCAGATTTTAATGCGGCTTTATTTGATGTAATGACAATCTTCTGTGTATATGCATAATTGAAAATGATTAAATAAATTAATATATAAATTTACAACGCATTGTGCGTCTCTATAACAGCATTTTTATAGGTATGTATTGTTATAGTAAGTCCTAATTAAGAACTGTTCATATGCTATTATGTTGTCCGTGAAGAAAATGCTGTCAGTAGGCAGTGTTTTTACCGCATTATAAAACATGAATTACATTTTAAAAAGCAAATCATGCAAAGATTGAAAAAAATGTACAGCTGACGTGAAGATTTTTCAATTGATGAAAACTCGTGACATTTTGAAGTTCCTATTGAACATTACATTCTGGCTCTAAAATACACCAGAATTTGGATACATGATTTTGCTTGATTGTAAATTTGAATTTTTGAATGATTCGTAATGGAGATAACGATGTGTGATAATCGTAAATTTCATTTGATGTCAAATTTTATTATAGTTCTTAGTACTCTAGTTTTTATGACACCACATTTCAAAATTACTTAATTATCAATAGCAATAAAATGTACTGTAATTTGCGAGCATCTATCTCTTACAAGATACACTTTCCCACCACAAAATTTAAGAGTGGTTTCCTGCAACATCAACATTACAGTCAACAGAAATACAGTCTTATGTGGGAAAACTACCGAGTCTTGTGTTTACTCAAAATATCACCGAAATACTATTTCAGAATTTTTCCTTCCGTTCAGTTTTCGATAAACAAAAAAAGTGCATTTCTTTCACATTGCTTGAACGCACAATTGATATACACTACCGCGTTCGATTCTAGTTTGTGGTACATTTCTGGCTAAGAGGGCACCAAAAAATGGAGGAACTGCGAGCTAGAATTGAAGTACGTGAAATATGTCTTCCTAGTTTCAGATGAGAGGTTTCACGCATCCCAGCAAGAGATGAGGATGATCAAATGTCAAACACATTTTTTCGAGTACACTCTATCCTAATGCATTTCGTCGTTTTATCATCAGTCCATAGTACTCTCTTCTCCAGTCTTCTGGAAAGACCCCTGGGATTTATATCCTTTTGAAATCTGTTTCTATCCAATGGTTATTTGTATTTCAGCTTCAAACATATATATAGTTCGAAGTACCTTATGAGAGATCTGTGATTAGGGCTGTAAAATAAATACTTGCTTTTCTCAAGACAAAGATGAATGGTTTGTGTTTCATAATTTTAGGCGTGGAAACTAAGATGTGCTTCGTATTATTTTTTCTGTTTCAAGGACGGAATTGCCTTCCCGATCACCTCTATTTTCTAAATGAAATAGACATTGTCCAACTTAGGTAAATTATTAAAATGATACAGAATCTAAATAAGAGGAAAAGGTAAGTTTTAACCATAGAACGGGGGTGAAATTTTAATAGATTGAGCATTGCTATTGAGAAGAGCTTCAAAAAGTGTGGCCAACGTGTCGACTAGTAGTCAAGTGACTGCTCGGTGAAAAATGAACTTGGTTGGCAGATTTCTCATCTAATCGCCTCGTTTGACGATATAAAATCTTATGACAGGGTAGGTGTGTGAATGCGCATTTCTATAGTGGCGACAAAAGTGGTGAAATCGCCAAAGTCTATACTATGTCACGCTGACGAATCAGATGATGAATTAATGGATGGGTGTCTTCTGCTGTCTCGTCAACCGATCAGATGATGAATGTTCGTTTCCGCCGGTAGACGAAAGTAGTCTAAGGGTAACGTTACTACTAGTTTCGGTCACATGATCCTGGGCACATAAAAAAGGCTCCCATGTCTTGTCCGTAAAATACTGATATAAAAATCAAACAACGCTTACATTCTCTCAGTACAGTAAATAACGAAAAACAAGTCAAGAAAATCACGTTTTTTGTAACCCAATTCAGATAAAAATCCCTCCCTTGTTGCATCTAAGTCCACTGATTTTATCAAAATCAGAATCGAACAGTGTGGGGTGAGGCAAGTACGTTCGCGGGGTATGTGTGTCCACTGAATATAAAACGTGTCTGTGACTTAAGTAGGGGCTGCCACCTGCTGGAAATACTCGGAGTCCTGTAGATTAGTTTCACCCCTCGATCGCTGCGAATTGTCTGAGAAGTTGTGCAGACCTCAGAAGGGGCATGAATGAAACGACGGGATTTTGCCCCACTCACATTGCAAATGAGGAAACAGTTCACGGAATTCACTTGCCCCACATGATGGGTCTAGTGCGAAACAATGAAATAGCATTGAAAAGTATCTTTTTAATTATATCAATGGCAAGTTTAAACAAATAAGAATGTACACATTAACCCTCTTGGTGGTTGTCTCGAAAGAGTCTCGTCATCAGCAAAACTGACCAGATCTTGATGAGAGAGATATAACATCCTTAGAAGAAAACTGACTAGATCTTGATGGACGAGATATCTCGTCCTTTGAAGAAAACTGACCAGATCTTGATCTCGTCATTATACAAATATCGGCAACGTCTTGGATGAAGAGATATCTCGTCATTAGAAAAATTGCCCCTAATTATGGTAGAAACAAGCTGAAAATTGCTGTGTTATTGTTAAATAGTATAGAGATGGAAGAGATATCTTGTCGAAATCAGTTGGAGGATTAATAAAAGATTGAGTGTGGTAAATATATTTATATATTTTAAATTACCGGGAGATAGTAATTGGTTCAATATTAACTTTTGAGATTTGAGTTCGCACGTTCCTCACCCACCACATATTAAATAAGTTCATTAATTTTAAAATATCATTTGAATCATCCATAAAAATTATTATTTGTATTGAATAATGTAATTGACTAAAAAATAATCAAATGAAAAGCAACAGAAATCGCCAAATTAGTTTTTATCATTCCTATATATCCCGTTCTGTCCAGCCTCTAGTGAAATAAACCACATTTTGTTAGTCTTCCCATTCGCTTCTTTCGGTCCAGTCTAAGGAGCAGGTATGTTGAATGTACACAATAACAAATGCAAAGTACTAGGTCCTCATGTTAAAGTAAGTATTCAGTGGAGCTGGTGGGCTTAGATTTTCCACTCAGGGGCCGAAAATATAAATACTCACAACCCAACTGGTGAAAACCCATCTCAAATGAAGATATCCAACACATGGAGTGACCCACTAGGTCTCCGGATATGAATCCGAAAGAGATCCGTAAGATGTACTATGGAAGTCAATCGCATCCCATAATCCTGCACTGAGGTTCATTCCGGATGTCCAAATTGTCTTCTAGAGTGGAACTTCTTGCTTGAAGTGATAAGACGTTTTAGATAAGAAGAAAAGAGAGTAGTCCTTGGCTACAGAATTAACCACGCCTTTATTAATGATAATTCACCAGTTTTTCAGAAACTTATGTAATGAAAATTTTGTTGGGTCGCGGTAGCCCGATTGAAAGTAACGGATTAGCAATCGGAGGGTTGCGAGTTCGAATCCAACCAAAGATCGTGTACAAAGTGGGCTGGTGCACGTTAAATCTGTCATGGTCTAAAATGCCCTCACGTTGGCGTATGTGGAAGTTGGGAGAGTGGGGTGCCAGCTCGGTGTGACCTCGTCATCTGACCGCGGTTCAAAATTCGTGGTGTTGTCCTAGGTTTTCCCCTTCAGGTTCGATCCCGGACCGTCGCCAATATCCCGTTGTGTTGCTACAGTGCGACGTTAATTAAAATACCTACCTACCAAAATTTTTTTGATGCTTCTAATTTTCGTGAACAAGACAATACAGATCGTTCACTGTCTTCACTTTCAGTTGTTTGCTAGCTGCTAGTGTTTGTGTGTTATGTATATACAGGGTGAGTCTAAATTGTTTTTACAAAATAAGAGGGGTGATAGTACCCATCCAGACGAGCAATAATTACCATGGAACATAGGGTCGCATTCCACTCTGAGAGGCAGAAAAGAGTAAAGTCGAAACGCGTCGAGCATGAACAAGTCATCGCTTCTGACGTCGTTTTGTACCTTTCTACGTAATATATCTCCTAAGCACGATGGATCGGACGTGGCGGACCTGTGGCTTGGCCTCCTCGCTCACCGAACCTCAACCCACTGGACTTTTTCTTCTCCATGTTAGTTCCATGTCATTCCGACTGTTGATGCATGAAACACAATATTGAATAACCTTAGCATTTCACAGGGTCGCGGTAGCACAGTTGATAGAGTCGTGGTTTAGCAACCGGAGGGTTGCGAGTTCGAATCTCGATGCAACGAAAGTCCGTCGTGTAGTGGTTTTTGGTGCACGTTAAATCTGCCGGGGCATGAAACGTCCTCACCTGCTTGGTGTGGAAACTTGGAGAATGCAGTGTTGACCTGGTCATCTGATCGTGGTTCAAAATGACGAGGTACTATCCTCTGATCTTTCCTTCGGGATTGATCCCGGACAATCGCCAATAGACACGTGTTGCTCCAGTGCGACGTCAATTCAACCTACCGTAACCCTCCTGGTGACGTAACCCTCCTCTTGACGAGGTATCTCGTCATTAGCAAAACATGACCAGATCTCGATGGACGAGATGTTTCGTCTTTAGAAGAAAAACTGACCAGATCTTCATCTCGTCATTATAAAAGATCGGCAATAACTTGATGGCAAGATATCTCGTCGTTAGCAAATTGATCAGATCTTAATGGATGAGAAAGCTCACCAAAACCACTTGGAGGGTTAAACGAACGTTGAACCACTTTGAATTCTCATTCAAATGGGTATAAACTTAGAATTCCGTACATGTGCAATCGCATAAGACACCAACATTTACAAAACTGGGAAAAATCAATATTACATTTAGTTTCCCAGTCACGAAACGTCCTATATTCTAAGATAGTGTAGTTCCGCAAGGGTAAATGCAGACAACTGATGAAAAACAGCAACGTAAATAAATTTGAGATAATCGAAGTGAATAAAAGACATTGAAACTCAAAAATTCAACCGTGGATGTCAGCTTGAGATATTGGTAATAGCTGGCTGGCTGTGGGAAAGGCCCGTCTGGGGAACAGAATTTCCATTTAGGTGCAACGAACGTTTAAAAATAAATAAGAGAATTATAAGAAGTGAAAAGGGTGAATTCTCTGGTGAAAAGTGGTACAAGAAATTTATTACATAGATGTCAAGGAAATTTAGTGGAGAATGAATTCGTGTGAGATTTCAGTTGTAAGTTCCAAAGGAATCAACTGTGCATGGTAATAATGTACCCGATCTCCAGGAATCTAAAGGGTTCCACGGCCGTCAAGTTGATAGAATAGCGGATTGGCAACTGGAGGGTTGTGAGTTCGAAACTCGGCCCAACCAAAGACCATTGAGTACGTGGGGGATGGTGTGAAGATTTAAATCTTCCGTGGAATCAAATGTCCTCACGTTGGCGTGGTGTGGAAGCTTAGAGAGTGGGGTTCCAGGTCATTGTTGATCTAGGTGTTCGGTGTTGATCTCGTCATCTGACCGCGGTTCAAAATGTCGAGGTGCCCTTGGGTCTTTCCCTACGGAGCTGATCGTAGACTGTCGCCAATAGCCCGTTGTGTTGCTCCAGTTTGACGTTAATTAAACTTACCTACAAGGAATCTAAAAATTCAATGAATTCCAGCTGACACGTAAGGGTTGATTCTTCACAAATGCAGCTGTTACGGTGTATTAGTAATACATTGAAGCTTCCCATTTATTGGGGGCATCGGTAGCCCGGTTGAAAGAGTAACGGACTAGCAATCGGGGGTTGCGAGTTCAAAGACCGTCATAAACAAAGGGGGATGGTGCACGTTAAATCGGCCGTGGCATAAAATGTCCTCGCGTTGGCATGGTGTGGAAGTTTGAAGAGTGGGGTGACAGCTCAGGTGTGACCTCGTCATCTGACCATGATTCAAAATTACGTGGTGTTGTCCTCGCATCTTTCCCTTCGGGGATTGATTTCGGACTGTCGCCAATAGTCCGTTGTGTTGCTCCAGTGCGACGTTAATTAAATACCTACCTATCTATCATGAATATATAAAATGATTCACTTTGAACATACGCTCGTGTAACTATATTTATGCTTGAAGCAGATCCTTAATTTTATGTTGAACACGAATTCTCTCATCTTGAACCAAATGTGTTTCTTGGTATACTTGGTTTCTTTTGTTCACCGATCACTAAACTAAATTCCACGAATATGTAACAAACAAATATTAATGTCATAATTTTTATGACTTTCAACATACATCATTTAATATCACAAAACTTAATATCGTCTGCCTCTGAATATGTGATTCTTAGCCTGCTATATTATTTTATAGTTAATTACAATAATATTATGTCAATATTACTAAAATGCGTAGACTTGATAATGAAAAAGTACAAAATCATCAGACTTGGTTTTATTTAAACGTTGTTTAAATTGAATGTGTCGTTACGGAATAAATTTATAACTCGTACAGCAGGTCTGATGTTTTAGTAGCAGTAGGGGAACATTTAAAAATATACCATTAAAATAAGTAACAGAATGAATTAACACGAGAACGATACTCATGCAAGACAAAGCAGACCCATCAGAAAAATGCAAACGAAGGTTGCAAGAAGTTGCAACTAATTTTCACTCAACATTTGCATAATACTTCTGTTTACGAAATAAATTATCATGAACGTGTAGCACTTTTTCTAAACTCAAGGAAATGATCTGAAACTTGAAATTTTAGATTTCACTCTTTGTATGTATTACTATTTTGGATGTGTATTTAAAAAGTATTTGTTTCAAATATTAGCTGAGACTACACATATGAAATACATGAAACATATAATTAATTATAAATATCCATAAAAATTCTGGAAACGATATTAAAACTGATCAGAAAAGCAAAATTTCAATTAGAATGTAAAAACCCTATTTCAGATAAGTTTTTCTCATTCATTACATGAAAATTGACATGGTTGTTCAATTTGGCATCTCATCGCCTCGTTTGGTGATACAATATCCTATGATAGGGTAGATGTGGTGAAACCGCATTTCTAGACAAAAGTGGTGAAATCGCCAAAGCCTACTATGTCGCGAACCAATCAGATGATGAATATATATGAATATATGGTGATTTAGTCAAATATGATGTAAGATATAAGTGGCAGTACTACACTTTTCGAAAATTTCATCATGCTCAGAGAGTTAAAAAAATGTGTACTATCTTTTATCTGTAGTGAAGTTAAGAATGTTCACTTGCTCTGCAGTTTTCACATTACAGATACTTTATGAGATGTTCATATTGGCTAAAATTACCAAGAGTATTTGTGTGAGAAAGCATTTGATTTCTGTGGTTATGGAGTGAGACGGGATTCCCTAAAACTATTTGTGAAAACATCAAGTAAAACCTATTGAGGTAGAATGATTGAGAAGTGTAAAATATCAATAAATTTCACCTGAAATACCGGCTTTCATTTCGATAGTGCGATAGTTGGAAAGCGGGCATTATGCTTTTATAAATGATAAGGGTAAATTAATCCAAATTACGTGGTACACAAAATGAAATAAGTTATTTATTGTTAGAATAGTTTATATAGCTATTTGAAAGGTTTTTCCTGATTTTAGAACAAATAAAACATTTTCGATGAAAGAAAATGCACATTTATTCCTATAAATAATTTCATGAGACAAGTCATGACTTAATTGATGCACCTAATACAAGCGGTAGGTATATGTTTTAATTAACGTCGCACTGGAGCAACACGACGGACTATTAGCGACGGCCCGGGATCAAACCCGAAAGGGAATATCCGAGGACACCACGTAATTCTGAAACACGGTCAGATGACGAGGCCACATCTGAGCTGGCACCTCACTCTCCAAACTTCCACACCACGCCAACGTGAGTTCATCTGAGGGCACGTCAAATTTAACGTGCACCAGCCCCCTTTGTACACGACGGTCTTTGGGTTGGATTCGTACTCACAACCCTCCGGTTGCTAATCCGTTACTCTTCCAACCGGGCTACCGCGGCCCCTAATACAAGAGACATCGCATATTACGAAACAATCTGTCTAAATAGCAAATGAACCTTTCATGAGCTAGGTTCATATGCCTGACTCTTTAAATAGCACTTTCAACAAACTGATTTACGCATAATATAAGGAGATAAAGAAACAAAGAATCGTATTTACTAAAGATTAGTCAAGCTACTTATAAGAGAAAACTGAAGAATTGATATTTACTGAAGAATACTTATTTGAAGAACACTAATTCTCGTGAGTATTTCGGTGAATATTATAATGATATAAAAGAGCATTTAGCTGTATCAGACATCGCACCTATTTGTTGTAAGCGTTTTATTAACGCATAAGCTTGTCCCAATAATATAATATGATTATCTAAATTTGCTTAAAAAAGATTTAACTTAAAACGTATAAAGGCAGAAAAGGAGGGTTCACTTTAGAGTTGTTTTATTTTGGGAGTACTAAGTCTTTCCAAGAAAAGGTTGAAAAACACTAGTAATTTGCAGGTCACACTTTCCTTTATCCCTCAATGGTTTTATTCAATCAGCAGTATATTCTTATCTCATTTCTCACGTAGCACGATACGAGGAAGTACATTTCGGCAAAACGAATTTATTATGATCCGCAGAGATTTATTCTTCAGAAACAATTTAAACTTCCAGCTTAGTTCATTTTTATTAGATATGAGTTTTAAGAGCCTTTTCTTAAGAAAAACATTGAGTCAAGAAAGGTTTTACGAAATGTTATTTAATTCATACATTGTATTAACACCTTAACCTTAAACTAAAATATTTCATTTAGTTTTGAGAGTGAAGTCGAGAGCTTGGTTATGTTTTGAATTTTACACTAAAAATAATTAAGTTGTTTTTCTGATATGGAGTTGTATAAGATGGAATCTAAGGTACTCATCTGCGAGATTGCTTTAATTTCGTCATTCTTTTTAAGTACTTGTGTAGTAACAATGACAAAACAAACCATTTTATGACCATAATTCGTTCCAACGTAACTGCACATTTTTGAGTAGTCAATACAGGTGTTTCTATATTTGTTATATAAAATACGTACATTATACGTCTTACATACATGTGATTTTGGGTTTTTAAAAATTTAATTTTAATATGAACATTAAAATGCTTGTTATTTACTACATTGTTCACACCAATTTTTGCCCAACGCATAAAAACGAAAAATAAATTTATCCATTGTTATCATTGGAGCTTTTTAGCATGCTCCTTCCAATTCCAATTAAAATGAATAATTATTTTTGCAAGCCTTATAGACTTATTTAATGAGTAGACAATAGAAATAACAGAATGTTCAAATTTTAACTAACCCCAGATTGTAAAATTAATATGAATCTGAAGTGGTTGCAAAGGCAGTACTAAGAAATTTATTAGGTAGGATATAAAAGTAAAAGCAACTCATACTTTTGGGAAATGATGAGCTCTAATGTTTCTTTTACTCAACGATTATTTCAAATTAACCTCAGAAGTTTTCTTACATCTAAGTAATAAAAGCACTTGTTGATTACTACGTAAATCATGATATGCTTATGCACTTTTATGCGATTCATAAAATTATACAGCACAGGATATGTAGTTCCCTTCAGTCCAATTAAATGTGCTTTACACACCATAGAGTAGAGAGAAATCGATTAGAGCAATATAGCTGCCTAACACATCCTTCATAAATATCCATGAATTCAAAACCAAAGCTTCCTATTTTCGTAGGAAACCGCTTGGAAAATGCGCGTCGAGACATTTGGGACGTTGTGGAGAACTAACGTTGAAGCAGTTCCTTCATTCCGTAGAGTACGCCAGTCAATATTTATTTAAACGAGACCGCTACGTTTCCCTGAAGCCAAGTCGAAGAGAGGATGGTAATTCATCATTCACACACTAACACAACTTAAAAACGAACACTTAGCGCTTCTCGAAATGTGTTGAAAGGTCCTCCAGTAAGTTAACCCAACAAGCGATCACGTATTCCGCCTCGTAAAGGGATAATTCCTGTCCAAAGAAATTTTGTTTACCGCAGATGCTAAACCTCCGGAGATCCAGTAATGTGTCTTATCATTAATAAAACCACTGAGCTTCCGTGGTATTGGCACAGATGCGGCATAAGATAGTTTCTCAACATTATCGGCTTCAAGCTTTTTGTCATTTGTTATTATCTCTTTCCGCATCTCCGCGGAAAACATGTTTCCGAGAGTTGGTGACCCCTGCTTCTTTCCAATATTGGATTATGCGAGGAAGTGACCCTTGGGGAATGGAATGGCTCTTCCCGAAGAGCAATGTGCGCGGGAGATGTTTCTTCAGGAGAAAGATAATCAAAACATCGCTTATATCTTCATACATACATAAAAACACTCTTTTGGAAGACATGTGTACACGACCAGATAGTGGAAAATAAAAAAGCTGTTTCACCACATCGTTTTTTCCAGTAAATACCCATTGCGGATCTTTTGGGGTTAATCTTTTATTGCTCTCTGTTCCTCAGAAATAACGGAGGTGGTATCGTTTTATAGGAAGTATACGCTAAACTCGTATACATTCTTAATCAAAATCTATTGTCCGGAAAGAATTACACCATTACGGTTTTCTTTCTGGTTCTATTTCATAAGTCTTAGAGATGAGATGTTCCTGAGCGTGCATTTATATAAATTCACAATACAAAGAGAACCATAATACAAATATATAGAATGAGGTTGTATATTAACTCTCCAAGTTTTTTGACGAGATATCTCGTCCAAGATATGGTAAATTTTGCTAAGGACGAGATATCTCGTCAAGACAAAGCTGCCTTATTACTCCAAGGAGAATGAAGATCCAAGTAGAAAAACAAATTGTCATTTGCCCTGAACTGGTGACAGTTTGGAATAGGTTTTTGCACCAGACGCTGGTCACTACAGGGCAGTTTTTGACAGAGATAAACCACAAGAAGAGTTAAACCAGTTTCCTAAAGTGGGCGCTGAAGAAATCTTGGGGTCCATTCTGGCTCTTGAGATACAAGAGTGGGGAATAAGATGCTTAACAAATTTGTCGCCTAAAAATGTTTTGAGCATACACTTATCCACTTAGCCATACAAACACTCACTACGATACATTGCAAAAGAATCGTGTTGTAATATGCAAATTACAACTGATCGGTCTAAAAACAAGACGACAGGTCGCAAGAAGCGTGTGTTAATCCAGCGTGCAGGAGTATGCATGTTATGTTAAGTTTACTGTACAATACTATAAATTTAGCATAACACTAGGTCTGATCGTTCTCATTAGTGAGAAGAACCAGCCTCTAGTGTTATGCTAAATCTAGAAGCTGCTATAATTATTAATTTTAATTATTTGATTGATATTAAAAACTAATAACAGTGAAAAATCTAGTGAGTTAAGTGCCAATTTACTTTTGTTATTTCATTTTAATAAACAGCTTTATAATTTAAGCTCCAAGTTTTATTTCCAAACTAGCTTTTTGAAATTCTAAAATTACACGCATAGCTACCTAAATATTTTGGTGAAATTAAAAAAAAATATAGGCACAGCTACACGTTTGCAATTTATTTTTGTTGAGAGTTTTCTAGAAGGGGCGAACAGAAATTGCCTTCGAAAAGGGGGCGTTGAATAAAAATATCTGGAAAACGACCTTTTTAGTAGTTCTTTACATCTAAAAACATTCTAGATGCAAAGTTGATGTCCAAATTTACGACTCACAAGTAATGAAGAGTTTAATTGACGAGCTATGGGAAACATAATGATAAACCACAGAAATCAGATTCGTTATGAAAAAGGGTCCATCCTTTCTCAGTGGGTTTGCCCACTGCGCTAGCAATCTCCGAGTTGTATGCGGCGTAGGTTCGACAGTTTCTAAGACAAGCTGCTTTAGAGATAGATGTCTTATAGAAGTTTACATGGATCATTATTAGTAAAAGAAAAATAGAAAATTATTTAAAGAGAAAACTTTATTTTGAAAAAAAATTAGTTTTCCCCTTTCAACATTTGTTTGATTATCAAAACAGTGCACATGCAGACCTAAGCTTGAAATATTTTCTTAAAAAATGCGTCAAGTTACACCTCATATATCTTTGCCAATACTTTTCTTTACAAAGCAAATCTATTCCTTGTCATCTGTGAAAGTTATTACAGTAATTAGTCGTACGTAACTGGTAATTAGTATCCTCGAGAAGACTTACATTATCAGCTTTTCATTCATTTCACAATTCCGTTCACCAATAAAATGACCAGAAACGAGAACTCGTAGTAACAAGGAGGGTTTTCCTCGAATTGCGTAGGGGGGCAGTATAAAGCCTTCTAGATAAAATCAACGCTGCTGCAGAATGGCATTTTAACCTCTTTCAAAAACTGTCTTAATTACAGAAGAGAGAGAAAAAAAGAGAAATTCGGGCATTGCGTTAAAATGAAGCTATGGGTGACTCAAGGGGGAAAGCAATTAAAACCAGATTTCAATTACGTTTTAGAAATGAATAAAAAGGAGAAAAAGCTGAATTGAATGAAAGTTTCAGCGGCTGGAGTCATTTTTAGCGGTGCAGTTACATTTATGAATAAAAGCTTACAGGAACTGTCTGCTACTATCGCCCGTGGAAAGCACTGCTTCGCATATCGAGAAGGGTGTTCGTTAATTTATGAAGAAATAGTGTAAGTGATCTCGGATAAATTACGAGGTGAATTTTAATTGGGAATATGGTTTGGGAACGTTTTTAAATATCTTTAGAAGAGGTAGGTATATTTAATTAACGTCGCACTGTAGCGACGCAACGGGCTATTGATGACGGCCAGGGATCAAACTCGAAGGGAAAGATCCAAGGACAGCACCACATCATTCTGAACTATGATGAGATAACACCTGAGCTGGCACCCCACTTTCCAAACTTCCACACCGCGCCAACGAATATTTGAGGACATTTGAGGCCACGACAGACTTAACGCGCACCATCCCCCTTTGTACACGATGGTCTTTCGCTGGACCGAGTTTAGAACTCGCAACCCTCTGGTTGAACGTGAGGACTACCTTTAGAAGAGAAAGCATGTAAAAGTAAAACCTATACTTGCACTAGTTTTTACAAGTTGAGCATGTTTGTTAACCCTCCTGGTGATTGGTATTCCCTCCTCGACTAGGTATTTCGTCATTAGAGCAACTGACCAGATCTTGATGGACGAGATATCTCGTCATTAGAAAAAACTGACCTCATCTTGATCTCGTCATCATCAAAAAACGACACTATCTCCATCATTCGGAATTCAATCGACATTGTTTAAGCCGAGATATCTCGCCCTTAGCAAAATGATTCAAATCTTGACGGATGAGATATGTAGGCGAAACCACTCGGAGGGTTAAAAAAGTTAAAAAATCCAACTCTGAGATATGCTGAAGTAATATACCATCCTCGCGATATTTCGCGTTCCTATGTCATCCATGTGCATTACTAAAACAAAAAAGATTCAAATAATTATTTATTAACCCTCCAAGTGGTTTTGACGAGGTATCTTGTTCGTCAAGATCCGACCAATTTTGTTTAATGGTAAAATATCTCGTCATCGAGATGTTGCCGATTTTGCCGTTGTTGATGATGCCGTTGTTTGATGATGACAAAATAAAGATCTGGTCAATGTTCATCTAATGACTAGATGCCTAGTCATGACAACCACCAGGATAGTTAAACGGTTAAAAGGTGAAGTAAAGATATTAACCCTCTGAGCGTAATGCAATTTCCGAGTGATGTACTATTGCTTTTCCCCCACAACCCACATAAGTAACCAAATCTATTGGTTGAGAAATCATGAGAGATCAAAACTCGTTAAATTCATCAGGGAATACTATACTGCAGAACGGATATATACGCGTGAACCCCTCAGGGGGTTAAGAAATGCAAATTCCTAATTATTTTGAATAGATTAATATATTTTCATGATTTTATACCTAGGTAAATGAATTTTAAAAATATATGTAAGAAAAACCGCTCTTAGCCTTGCCTACAAAGATTCGCCGTTTCTTTAATCATTCATTCATTTTAACTACATAAAGTAGTCATTTCATGTTCTTTCAATGGCGCATTCTAAAATTTTCAATAGGGAAAATATTTCTAGTTTGTCCAATGTAAATTTGATGACAATTTTGCTTTCCAATTTAGTTTCTTAAAATTAGTTTTAGCAAAAGCACGAGAAGTGTATAAATTTGAAATGGCTCTTATTTAAGATTTCTATAGAGATACGTACATCATGACACACCCAAATTTGGGCTTTGTGCTGAAAATTTCAATGAATCGATAATTAATTTTATAAAACAGCCTGTAGCACAAAATTGTATAGGTTTTATCAACTACAGTTTTCTTTATAAATAAAAAATCGATATTAACGTGTGATAGCGCTTTGAACAAAAACACTGGTCATTATTATAATTAAACTGAAATAACGACTGACATTTTATTAACATGCATTTGAAAGATTTATAAATTTGATAGTTTTTATATTACCTGATTCTTGTCTCATTATATTTCCCAAGCGTATTTTATGTACCCCAATTATTAGAGATTATGACTCGAGATTTAAAAAAGTGATCTCGGAACCTTAGTTATTTTCTGAACTGTCCATATTGAATTCGGTTTTAATTTTATCATTCAAGAATTTCTTACGTTAATCCAATTATAAAGCAACACGTTCCTAATTTAATATTTACCTGAGTTAAATTGGTAACGTTATGCAATGCATATTTTTTCTTCATATTCCAAGAAAACCAAATTATACCCAGAAATTTTCAAGACAATGACAGAATCATGTGAATTACGAGGCGAAATCTGAATTTATTAAATTTTAATGATCTTGGAGATTTCTATCACCGAACGCACTTAATTATTAATTTAAGATTCCAATACCACATCAGATGGCGCATTATTTTAGAAATGAAATGAATTAGTTATGCCTTCTTTTGCGTTGAGCAAATCGTATTTTAATTTTGATATTTCTCCGGGAATATGCAGTTTTTGCTTAAAAATCTAAATAATTAATTGCGTAATGCTTATTATTCACTGCCGAAAGACCGAGACGAGATTCAGAAAATTATTTTTTCTGGAAGACAAATGGATTTTATAGTCACACTTGTATGGCCATACTTTGCGGAAAAAGCGAAAAGTAAAAAAGTGATGTAAATGAAAGAATGGACACACGTTTCGGTAAATAAAGAGATAACTTGAAAATTCTCGTTGGTTTTCTGTGTGTAGTGATTTTATATTATTAGCTTCATTATAGTACAAATAACTCATTAGTTGTTTCTTCAGGAATACTTATTTGAAGTTTTGTCGTAAATACCATTCTCCGCGCAAAATAAGCTTCCGCAGATGACTTTACCCAGAAGAATTAATTAGCTAATTTACTTTTTAAATTACTTGTTGTTGACTGATTATTTTCAGTTATTATTGAAATAATTATGCTGTTACTAATGAGTACTCTGTAAGAGATCAAATATCCGCATCATTGAAAAACTTATTTGCACTCAACTCTATTTTATTAAAAACTATGTGAACGTGAACAATGATAAATGGGAATATGTTATTTTTACGGTTATTCTAATTCTTAATAATTCAGCTAGACATGCGTTTCATCTACAGGATTAATTAACGTAATGATATTTCTCTTTTTTTAGCTTATATGAAAACAGTTTTGTCTTATTTTAATTAAATTCCAAATAAACTTTTCTGAATCTCTAGAGTCTGTTTCATAATTGCCAGATTGGTCATTTTATGCTTTCCAATAATTTCAAATTGCTTGGCTAAGCTTGGTAAGATCTGGCCCCCTTATGTAAAAAAAATCTATCAACGAACCAACCAATACTTTCGAATTGAAAACTAATGAGTATGCAAGGTGGTTAGAATCATAGAGTAAATATAAAAGATGTTATAAGATGTTATATCGCTAAACGAGGTCATAGGATACAAAATCGAACTACCAAGTCCATTTTTGACAGAGGAGTCACGTGATTACTAGTCGTCATGTTGGTGACACTTTTTGAAGCTTCTCTCAATAACAATGTTCAGTCTACTTATATTTAACGTCTATGGTCAGAATCGACCGCGCAATAATTATATCACACAATTCCCTGTCGAAAATCAGGGCCACAGTATCCCAGTTGGAAGAATCACGGATTAGCAACCGGACGGTTGCGAGTTCGAAACTCGAACTCTTTTCTTCGGATCTTTCCCTGCGGGGTTGATCTCGGACCATCGCCAATAGTCCTCAGTGTTCTTCCAGTGTGACGATAATTCAACTACCTACAACACTGGGTCTAATAAGTCCTCGTGTAGCAAAAAATGTCTGCAGAGAGATGAATTAACAAACCTATCGAAACGTGTCTAGCTCCTGTGGAAAATGGAAAAGTTGGAAGATGCCTTTTGAAAATTGACTTCCACCAATACCTCCAGGAGAGCAATCAAATTGCTTAATAAAGCATATGAAAACAATAATGCGCATTAATTTCTTTTAATGCAAATCATCATAGTTTACCCATATATTATCACTTTTGTGATTACTAAACCACTCAACACGTAGGAGAGGCTTCTTTTAGTTGTTAAATGTAGATAGTGGTAGGGTTTTTGACGCGGAACGTGCTTGCTGTGCGAAATTGGCTTGTTTTTCGAAAGCGGTTTTAGTACATCGCCAATAAAAATTCCAAGAATGAAATCCGAATTGATATACGTATGATAGTTGATTGGATATCAACTAAATATATGATAGTTGATTGGATATCAATTAGGATATGATAGTTGATTGGATATCAATTAGGATATGATAGTTGATCGGACATCAAACGCCAAACGTCGCCAAAATGGCGATAAACTACATTTTAAATTATTAAGTTTAAGTTATACATTTTAAGTTATATGTACACGTGAGAGTATTTAGGTAATAGGAAGTAAAATCTTTATTTGCCGTCTGGCTTGTTTTGTCTTGAAAATCCCTCTCGTGCATCCCATCTTAGCTTTATAACTACCACCCATATTTCACCACTAAGCTCGTTCATTTGGCTCATGCGCACTAGCGTACATGGTCGCGACTATGGTGGCAGGAACTTATCTGTAGTCTTAGTAGTTTTCCCATCTTTCTTTCCTTCTTGAAGAATTAGAATGCATAACATTGTCAACCGCATTACAGATTCGTCAATCGATAAGATGAGGAAAAATGATGACCGCTTTAGACGAATGCATCGACCATTGGTCATCATTCCATCTTGTAGCAAATGTATTCCAGTTTACGTGAATAGGATATTTAAGATGTTAAGTCTTATAAATTGTTTCATCGTTTCAAAAGTGTACTGCGTCTCGTTGAACTTAAGAATAGAAACGAGACACTATCCAAAGATATCGCTAATAAATTATGTCATCTTCGGTAAGGATGGTATTCCCAAGTAATTAATCAGGAAGAAAATAAGAAAATCGAATCCCGACTGTTCAACTAAAAACGTGAAACTATTTTTTCTTTGTTTTCAAACAATTTATTTTGGTGATGCAATTACAGTTTTTGTATTCGTAATAACAAAAGTTCCAAGCATATTTCATTTTTTCTTCTTCCAAAATCCGCTAGTTAAGTGATGTAAATAAAACAAAAATAGATATTGGTTTGTAATACCTACTTTTTGTTTTTTTTCTTTGATCAAATACACAAGAAAGTGTCGGCTTGTATTTAATAACTAAAATAAAAGAGTCTGAATAATCTAAGCGCATCCTATAACAGTTTTCTCTGAAAGCAATTATTTGGAATGTAAAGTAATACGCTTTGTCTGCCTGTTTCCTGATTTTATTACAGTTAATTCCATGTTTTTATGTTCCCTGCTTTTTCAATGATTAGCGAAAGCTTAAGGAAATGTTTTAACTTGAAATGTTAATAAATCTATGTATTTGTTTTGCACTTATTCGGAGCAAAAAACCTAGGCGTTCTCTTCTTTCATACCACTTATTCAACAGAGGTTATTATTTATTTTTGCTTATTTCTTATTTGAAGTAGGTTTCCTTAATTGAAGTTTTAAGTTTCCTTCTGTGTTTAATATTAAAAGAAGTCCTCATTTTTGCTCTAGCATTGTTCTGCCAATTCAGGGGACAAAAAATCTTATGTTTTCAAATTAATTTCAGTTTCATTTGAGAAACACGAAACACACGCGTATTTATTTCGTACGACCTGCAGCTCAATCTAAATATCAAGAGAAACATTTACAGAAACTTGCAAACATATTTTATTAAGGTTTACTTTTTAATTTTGTTCAGAAAATCTGCATTCTTGTAATATATCGCATTCAGGATATTCTAAGTACTATGGTATAATTGAAAAACAAAAACAATGATTTAAAACTATTAAAACTGAATATATGTGTCATGATATCAATAGATTCAAAGAATTTTGTTCTTCATACGAACTGTTACCTTTTACAAGAAAGGTATTTATCTGAAATGGAATTTTAAATAAACTAAAAATGTAATGAATCTGATATGCAAAACATGACATTTTTTACTTATTTAACAATCATATTCCTAGTAGTTATTCATTTTAATCTAACTTACTTACATATACTTATGTGCAATGCAACACAAACGAATTTAAAGACTTTACATTGAATACAATTTTTCAATAAATATTCTTCATGTTAATAATTGAATTTCCTTTTTTTAACTTCAATTAACTAATCTCTATTTTCAAACTCATTTAATACGTTGATTATCTTAACTGCCTTACAGGATTTTCTCATATTTATCCTTTTTATTGATTAAATACATGTATTCCGACTTGTGCTTGATCGTAAGTATCCGCTTATAAACCGTCAAGTAATGGACAAAATACAGGAAAAGTTTGACAAAGATAGAAATACACCAGGATAAGTCATAGGAATCGAACATGCAGCACCTCCAGCGATCAGGCCGCAGACGTACTGGGCAAATTTTAAACTTATAATTCAATGGTAGGTAGTTAATTAAAGTCGCAATGGATCAATGCAATGGGCTATTGTCGATGGTCCGGGATCAATCCCCAAGGACAACACCACGTAATTTTGAACCAGGTCAGATGACGAGATAACACCCGAGCAGGCACCCCACTCTCCAAGCTTTCACACCACGCCAACGTGAGTTCATTCGAGGGCACGGCACATTTAACGTGCACCAGCCCCCGTGGTCTTTTGGCTGGACCGAGTTTCGAATTCGCAACCCTCCGGTTGCTAATCCGTTACTCTTTCAACTGGGCTACCGCGGCCTATAATTCAATGGGTTGTTAGATATCCTTATGCAGAAAAAAGTGTGGAACTATTTGTAAACAATATAACGATAACGTGTATGTCAGTGTTTGGTCGTGGTCAGTGACTGAAGTCATTAAAGTGATTTAAAAATGACGTTAAGGATTAAATAAAATTAATAAAAAATATTTTAAAGTTCGATAGTTAAGGGGATCCGGGACTCAAAATTCTAAAATCTTCAATTTTAAAGTTTATGTTCTGAAATTTTTTTTGTAGGTATACATTGTATTTTGCAATTATAATAACTATTTTATATTTTCAAAATTTCAAATTTTTTTTATTAAAATTAAAAAAATTTAAAAATTGTGACGTTGGGCAAAATTGATATATTTAAAATATTTTATAACAAATCACTTCATTTTTGCACTAATTCACTCCGAAAAGTTCATACTTTAAACTGTCTTCGTGATTTTTGGTTAAAACAGTTAGAAAAAATTAAAAAAATATTTTGTTCAAAAACTACATAAAACACAGTATACAAAGTTCGAAAAATTATAGAAAAAATAATTACTTATATATACACAATTGCTGAAGACAAATTAAAGAAATATATTTGAAAAGTAATTGTAGAAAATTTCATTCATTTATGACAAGTAGTTTTTAAGTTATATCCATTTTTCACTATCGTAATCCCATTTAACAGAAAAGGAGAAAAAGAGCGTTTAAAATTATGAAAATATTCAAGTTATTAAAAAGCACTTTTGCATACTTTATGTTTGTTTAAAATCCTACCGGATAGTATTTTGTATTACTTCTTAGTTTTACTAATTCATTTAATTTAATTTTAGCAAGTTGGACCTTTTTCCTATACCTTTTAAAAGTATTTGTGGACTTCATCGTCGCTTTCCTGAACCGCCTACAATCCTTTATGGAAAGCGTTATTAAAGGTATATTGATAGTACAGAAAATCCGAAAACGTGCAAATTCAACAATAAAAACAGTAAGAATATTACGATGATCAATTCAGATCGCTTCAAAAGTGTTCGTAGCATAGTTTATTTGAGTTAGAAAAATAGAGCTGAAACAGTAGAAAGTAGACTCAAAAACAGTTTGTTTACATTATCTGATGGGTGAGGCTCGTTTGATTTGCAGCTGTAATGTTATAAAAAGCCGAATATTTCCGGTTCTACTGATGGTAGAAACAAAATGTAGGTGTTATTTTATTCAGAAATATCTATATTATTTTTTAAGATAATAAAAAAAAATTGGACTTTGTTTCATATTTTGAGTCCCAGACCCCCTTATGTTAATAACGATATATTACCATAAGTTATCCCTTCAAGAGTGCAGTCTTTTGAAATAATTCATAATTTGAAAAGATTGAAAAAATTTCAATTAAAATTCCATTCAACATTTAAAAGTTGACTGGCGTAGGGTGGAAGTCAGGAAAGTGGGAAGTCGGCTGAAGTATTGACCTGACCTCGTCAACTGACCTTGGTTCAAAATGACGAGGTGCTGTCCTCGGATCTTTCCCTTCGCGATTGATCCCGTACTGTCGTCAAAAGTCCGTCGTGTTGCTCCACACACACACACAGTGCGATGTTAATTCAACTACTTACCTACCTTAAAACAGAACTTGTAAATCATCGCTACAGTTCACCAGTGTTTTTATCTCAGAACTCTTCGTATTTTGACGATTGTGCTAAAAGTGAGAAAAATCTAGATGATAATTCAGTAGGCAAAATAAAAACTATAGAAAATCTAAAAAACCGTTCATTTTATTGAGAAATAATCTCTCTCCATCTGATTTTCCCCTAAACATTGATCCCAGGCGCCGATGCGACCTAACCTTATGTTAAACCATCAGTATACCCTCGTTAAATAACAATGCTAAGTAGTTTTTTGTGCAAATATGCTGTTTCCGCCCCGACATTATTACCCAATCCATACTTTATAGCTCAAATAACGCACATGGGAACGCACACCGACTCGTTTTGAGCTTAGACACAAGGTTCATAAACCGCTTTTTCAATCGTTTTTATTGGTTCCGTCTGCTTCGCCAATTTATTTTACTTCTTCTTTCGCACGCAGCAATCGGATGAAAATTTGCAAACGACTACAATTCCCCCTATATTATTTACCCCAGTTTGTCTTTTGCGTTAGCGCTGCAATACTCCCCCCCCCACTATCTCAGGCGATCCTCAGAATGCTCATTCCTCGAAGGGGAAATATGATTTGCATAAATAAATCCACCCTTTCTCTCCTGTAACGACACAATCCATTCTTTTCCCTTTCGGTGGGTTCTCAACGGACTCTCGCGATGCCCATTTGGATTTGGAGAAATACTTTATTGTTTCATATAAAAGGGAAACCGTTTCACGCTCCGCCGTCCTTTATTGCTGCCGGCCCAACTTATGACAGAGTATGTGACATCTGTCATACACACATCAGGTTGGCGGGTCCTTTTTTGGTATAGCGGAATACCTTCCCTCCTGGTGGCTACAATCACACAAAAGGCAGATGACTCCGCTTTCCCCCTTCGCTTCACTTCTTTAAGACATTCGATTCCCGAAAAGGACGGAGTGGGAGATTTTTATAAATGAAGACTTCCTTATTGTCTTGGGATGAAGGGAAGAATTCGAAGATCGACTCGAGATATTCCTCGGGGTCGCGCTGATATTTTTGGTTCTTTTTCGGAAGAGGTAGGTAGGTACTCGAATTTACGTCGCACTGGTTGGTCGGGTTTTATGGCACAACGGCCATATTTGGCCAGGCTTACTTCATACTGGAGGAAAATACAACGGGCTGTTGGCGACGGTCGGGGATCGATATCGAAGGGAAAGATCCGGAGACACTCGTAATTTTGAATTATAGTCAGATGACGAGGTCAATACCTGAGCTGGCATCCAACTTCTTTTTCGGTAGGTAGGCAGTTGAATTAACGTCGCAAGGGAGCAAAGCGACGGACTTGTAGCATTGTGAATTTCGATTACCAAAAGACGTTGTTATTAACACCTTCCTAATCTACTATCATAACTAACTTCAGACATCATATAATACCTAAAAGGTTCATATAGTACGTCTAAAGTCACGGACTAGCTTGCGGATAGAGTGAGTCATTGACAGTCTCAATGAATGTCGAAAGTCTGCAATTGGGAGGAAGATCTAGGTATTCAACATTTTATACGATCAAAATTAACTTCAGAAATTATGTAGCACACTGCAAGGTTCTTTATACAGTAGGTCTAAAACGTCTGCTAACGGATAGAGCGTGAAATTCATCGACAGCATTTTCAGCGATTGTCGAAAGCCTGCGTATTCTGAGATTTGGACAGCACTATTTTCTACTATCCTAACTAACTTGAGAAAACTCAGTACTTACTTGATTACAGAGTACATATAAAGATTCTGCTAACAATCAGAGCACACAATTCTTTGAGGTTCTTTAACTGATTGTTGAAAGTCTTTCCGCCATCATACAGCTTCAGAAATTATTTAGCATCTACGAGTTTCATTATACAGTAAAATATTTTGCTAATGAACAGCGCTTAATTAATCGATGGCACTTTCAGTAGTTGTCGAATGTTTTCAGGTGTTTGAGACGAAGACAAGCACCATTTTTTACTGCCGTAACTAGATTCAGAAACAATATTGTACTTACATGGTTCATTATATAATACGTCGAAAGCACCTGATAACAGAGTGCAGAGTTCATTGACGGCGCTTTAACAGATCGTTGAAAGTCTTTCCTCCCTCATATAGCTTCAGAAATCACACAGCACCTATACGATTCATCACACATTACAGCTAAAGATTCTGCTAACGAATAGAGTGCGAATTCATCGACGAAACTTTAACTGATCGTTGAAAGTTTTTACTCTAACATATAACTTCAGAAATCATATAGCATCTACAAGATTCGTTACACGATAAAATCTAATAACGGACAGACCACGAAATTCATCGACGGTGCTTTAATTGATTGTTAAAAGTCTTCCCTCCATCATATAGTTACAGAAATAATACAGCACCTATAAGGTTCATTTCACTGTAAAATCTTTTGCTAACGGACACACGAAATTCATCAACGGCACTTTTAGTAATTATCGTAAATCTTCCAAGTTTTTGAGACCTATACAAGCACCATTTCCCGTGATAACTAGCTTCAGAAATCATATCGTACCTACAAGGTTCATTACGCAGTACACCCAAAGCCTCTGCTAACGGATAGAGCGCGAAATTCATCGACGGCACTTCCAGCGATTGTTGAAAGTCTTTACATTTTTGGGCCCCCGACATGCGCCACTTTCCCTCACCTCCCATCGGCACCAACTTCAGAAAAATTGGTATACTAAGGTTAAGGGAAGAATTCTTATAAATTAAGACGGCATGCTTCGCTATTGTTCCCACAGCAGCGGTGAATTCTGAAGAAGCGGCTAGTGAGGAGGTGGAACTGCGGAGATTCTTTCCCTGTCGCCCACCCCCCTTTCGCGCACTATCCACATCAGCTTTGAAAAGACAGCTGACAGAGACATTTCGAAAATAAATGAAAGGGTGCGTTTTCATCGCTCCAGAATGTAATTTGCCGCATCCTTGCTCTCGTTTCAAATTCCACAATAGGCATTAAAGAAAGGAAATCGTTCCCTAATACTTTGGAAGCTCGCAATGAAATAGGAAAGGGAAGATGGGAGGGGGCAAAAAATATGGGAGGGGAATAAATACACATCGCTGATGTTTTACGTGAGTGGTACTATCACAATGAGTACAAATTTGATTTTTTAAAATTTATTCTGCCAAAACAAAATTTGGGTGGCGTGTAGATTATTTCAGAGGAAAATGGAAGGGTTTTTTTTGGAAATACGGCATATACATATATATTCTTTGGAGAAAGATGCGAAATATTTGCAGTTTTGAGGGGAAATTAAAAAACTACGGATGTTCTGAATTCCCGGTTTCTCTCGTAAGTTATCTTTGGTTGTTTGGGAAGAAAGTAATTGCTTTCCCCAGTTTTGTAGGAGTAAAAAGATTTTCGGATTCGAAACTTTCGAAATGTGGGCATAAAACATAAGAGCTTTTGAACTGGAGTATTTAATTGCCAATTTATAGATAAATGTCATTAATCATGAGTGGTTTTTGGTCTGGAAACGCGACAGGACGTTCGTGTGATAAAAATACTATAATTAGAAGTAATGCTAAAGTGTAAAGGGAGTCAGAATAGAAGAACTGATAATCAAATTTTGATTGAGACTGGAGAAGAAATTTCAAAAGAGCTGTAGTTTAATGGAGAAATATTTTCATTAATTTGTGTGAGAGGTTGCCTAGCTATATCACATTTAAAATCCCCTAGGAAACAGCTTTTCAATTGCACTATTTTATATAAGCCATCGGTTAAAATAGTTCTTGAGTCAACTGATAATCTAAAAGGTGACTTTTTTTATTCTTGTGGACCTGTCCCATAAATTGATACTGTTTTGATTACATAAAATTTATATGTGAACTAAACATTCATTCTCTCTGTTATACGCTGAAATACAACCTACAAGCTTTTATACCTGTCAAATAAATTTCTACTGTTTTGATTATACAAAATTTATCTCTAAACTAAACATTCATTCTGTTATATGTTGAAATACAACCTACAAGCTTTTATACACTCTGTCCGAAAATAATTGACAGGAAAGAAATATTTAAGAAAGGTTGTTTTTATTATTTTTCCAAATTGTTTGTTAAAATGTTTATTATTCGTTCAAATTTTACATTATAAATATAAAACTAAATACTCAAAGAAAACATTTCGCTTCCCACGTAAAATTGAATGTCATAATTAAAGTATAAAAATGTTGCTGAATGAGAGAGATAGAGAGAAAACTATTTCCATATTAGGAATGAACTGTTTCTAAATTAGAGAAAATCGCTATAAAATCATCATTTTTAAAATTAATATTCGATTGTCTCACAACTTAGTCTATTACCTTAAAAAACTAGCTCGAATTTACGAAATTAAATTTGAATCAGTTCTGGTAGCAATTACGTCAACATTCGTACATTTTTTAGTTCCGCTGAAATTATCCTTTTGCACACACTAATCTTGCACGTTTCCCAACTTCCAGACGGAGAATACATAACGTTAATATCATTACAAGAAAACTACTGTTACAAGCAGTGGGAATAGTGGCGCTGACCCACAGGAATATGCAGTCCAGTCGACCCAGTGTTTGAACACGGAATTAAGTAAGGCTCTATAAATGGAGATGGTCCTTAACATTGTCTGATTCAGAAATAAACGCAGTTTCTGAGCTACCATTGTTTCCAAGGCACACACGAAGCGCTACGTATCTATCTGCTTGCTTTAGTCTTTTCGTAAATCGTGTCGGTAACATTTTAGTCTATCGGGTCTGTCTAGATTGAACACTTCTTGCAGAAAACAGCAGGATATGACTTTTTGTCCAATTTGACCACGCTTCTTTATACAATTATGATGGTGACAACAAACACACGATGCATTTTTACAATGGCTATAATGGGGTCAGAATCGACAACACTAAAATCATACCACGCGATTAATTGCCCGAAACCAATCCCAAAAAATGTTGCCTGCCTACATACCTGAGCACCTTCATTTGATAATTTTACGCACACACTAGGATTTGATATCCATCTGATGCTTTGTTTTTGTCTCTACTCCCAGGTGCTGAAACCCCCAGAGACGCCAACAGAACAGTTTGAATGGTGTTTTTAGCGCTGAAAATTCGAAAGACAAGATGCGATGTCATAAAAGTACCAAGTAAAGTACTCTGTAAAAAAAGTACTTTGATTGTACCGAGTTTCGAAATCGCAACCCTCCAATCGCTAATCCGTTACTCTTCCAACCGTGCTACCGCTGCCCCTAGGAATCGCTTGGTATGATTACTGTGCGGTCGATTCTGACTACCCTGTAAGGTGGCTAACGAAATACCTAGTGCAAAAAGTTTAGACTTGCCCTCCTGGTGGTAGTCTCGAAGATGTATCAAGTTATTAGCAAAACTGATCATATTTTCATGGACAAGATATATCGCCCATCAAGACCTTGTCTCTCGTCATAAGACGAAATCGGACCAGATCTTGTTCTCGTCCTAATCAACAAATCGGCAATATCTCGATGACGAGATATCTCGTCGAAACCACTTGGTGGGTTAAAGGTTTAAAATGCAAAAATATTCTTTGATATTGACTTTCAAGTTTTGGTTTAACGTTTGTACTTTTTACGAAAGGTGGCCGAGTACTTTAGTGTGCCGGATTTCATGAGTAATGTTACATTTTAGTTATTTTTTAGCAAAGCTGCAAAGCTTTTAATAATTGTTCAATTATTTTGATGATAGGCTAAAATTGAAAAACAGAGTTTTTAATTTTAGCCTATCATTTTAAACAAAGTTGTAATTTTTACCACATTCTTATACAGCACTTGAAAATAGTTAGAAACGGTAGGCGGCCGAATGCTTTTGCGATCCACTGTGTGTTTAGTTTGAAAATAAATTTCACACACGCACGCATACACACACCAGCTATAACTGCAACAAAAATATACACGATGACCTTAAAATGCTTGTGATTTTAAACATGTTACCTCTTATCGTGTTTTATATTGCCTTAGTTAAGTCAAAATTTTCAGAATTTTTAAAACTTAAGTTATCCAAATATATTATTTAAGTATCAAGTATGAAATTTAATTAAAATAAAATAAATAAACTATGTATAAGCATCCATACGTATTTCAACCATATGTATTAAAATTATTATCTAGATCAATAAACTTGAGCGTACACACTTTCAACTGTTACTTAAAACTCTTGTTGGTTGTTTCGACGAGGTATCTCACCAGAAACGCAATCATTAGCAAAATGACCAGATCTTGAACGAGATATCTCGTCGTAGCAAAACTGGTCAGATCTTGATGGACGAGATATCACGTCGAAACCACTTGGAGGTTTAAAAATGAATTTAAATTCAAGCCAGTTTCAGAATATAGTAATATCCTCAAATGCATAATTTTGATTTCTTTCAAAGTTCAATTACAACTGAAATTATGTAGATAGCATGCAATATTATTGAATTTCAAACATATTTATATCAGTGCCATCCTTAATTTATTTTAATACATTTTACTTGAAAGATGATACTCTCCAATTTCCTAGTTCGTCGATATAAGTAAAGTGGTGTAATATCAGAAATACATACTTTGTCTTAGAATTCTATATATTCCATTTCAAGTGAAATGCATCTTTTAATTACTTTCAGTTACAACTTATATTCCAAATCCAAAGTTTATCTGCTCACAATAATTCATCAGAAACAATTTATTTTTCTTCGCGATTTCATTTATGTACTTAAAAAAAGATTTTTTTCATGTTTCTACTTAGGAGAAAATGGAGATTCGCTGAGCGACATAATTATTATCTAAAATGGTTTAATAATATATCAGAACGATATGGAAATTCAATTAATTTTTGCGCCATCCCTTTTTAATGTTCATATGACTTAATCGAATGAAAAATGAAGGATGAATTTCACAAGGAAAAAACATGAAATAATAATGAGGCGTATTATTACTGATGCGTTGCCTTCGCGTATGAAAAATAGATATTTTTTCGTGCGCTTTTAAATCACTTTCAACATCTAACGAGGTTGAAAATAAAAAAAGCACGCCTTTAATGAAAAACCCAACGGCAATTTGTTCAACAAAAAAGGCGGTTTCCAGAACGAAACAGAAATTTGAAAGTATTAAATATGTTAAATATTTAGTTTCATCTGGATATGAAGTCAGTTTTTCTCACTAAGAAATGTCATGGAACATTAAAAAGTGCAGTATTTACCATTTTTAATCATCACTCTAAAAGAGCTTTCGTATTTTCCAGAGCTTAGAGTTTAAACACGGCTTAGAATTTGCTTTAACTTTAGAAAACAACCAAAGTCATACTACAAAAAGAACTCACGTGGCTGTAAAAAATTCTTTCTGTTAATGAATCTTGAAATTGCTGGAGATTACATTACAAAGAGGGAAAAGAGGGATGATTTAAAAAAAATCGTTCGCTGCATATTAACGGTTTCGTTTTCCATTACTCTTTGCTTAGTGGAGAAATTTCGTTTCCTCAGTACACGCATTAAAACTATTGACTCTTAAAATATGTGAATGTAAAACTATAAAATGAGTCATTTATTTATTGTTTATTGGGTTTATGACTAAAATTAAGAATAAAAAATGCTTTTGAAAAAACACTAGTGATTTCCGGAAAATTAAAGTGTTTCAGTATATGTAAATGGCAAATTAACCCTGAACTAAAAGAATTCGTTGTCTTCGGAATATATTTTAAAATTTATTAACAAGAATCAGCTAAGTTGTTTTAGTGAATGAGATATGTGTATATCGAATTCATTTAGATTAAGAAAAGTTTTCTTCAGGGTTAAATAAAAAAGTCGCAAAATCGGGAAAATCAGTACTTAAAAGTGTAATCTTCCCAATAAATTTTAGAAATTAAAAAAGAAACTGTAATACATTCCAAATTTCGTACTTTTTTGATTGATTTAAAATACATCAATAAATGTCTAAAATGCATTCGCACAGAAATTGGATAGATAAAAATGCTCAATTAAAATAATTGCAATTTACCAGTTCTTAGAAGTATTTGACATTCAAATGGCAATACATGATTTCGTGATTGCTATACAAAAACATTGGGAAAAGTTTAGACTAGATAAATAATTTCATTACATGTCTAATAATTACTGTATATTATATTGCACTACAAATATCTGTGTGAACTAATTACTTCATAGTATTTATATTGCAAAATTTGACAAAAAATTGAATCATTTATACATTTCATTGACATACATTTCATTTAAACATATACATTGAATCATTATTACATTACTTCAATAAAATTACTGAAATTCATCCCCCTATTACCATCTCCGAAACTTAAACTTCTTTAAGACCTTTCTTCTATTATAAGTTGATTGTATGTATCTTGATTTGATGTTAATGGATTTTTAGGATTTTTATCTACTACTTCAAGTCAAGGGTATACATGTTCGCGAGTTATTGGAGAAAACATATATCACCACAAACTGTCAATCATCTTTTGTTAAACCTTTTAAAAGAATGTATGCAACAATTTTACAAAAATAGATTTTTTAAACCGCATTCTTTAACGAATGTATGTATAATTTTAAATTTCAATGCAATATAAGTAATCTGCTTCAATAAGTTTTTAATGTATTTTCTAACTGCATTTGTGTACGTCTTTTTCTTGCATTTTTTGGATAATGTATTTTTGTCCTCTGTAATTGGATACTTTTCGGTAGGGAAAAACAATTAAGTAAATAAGAGTAATGGAATTTTCCATTTAACCTGCATTTATTTGGCTTGGTTTGCTTCTGTACGGTCAATTTATAGTACGCAATTCTATATTTTTCTGTATAGAAACAACAGTTAAATAAATAACTAAAGGAATTTTCCATTTAACCTGCATTTATTTGGTTTTGTTTGCCACTCTACGGTAAATCGTGAATACGCGAGGGCTGATTATACTACCTGTATTTTTTGTAAGCACTTAGCGCAGCACTAAGGCCAGTGAAGAAAATTTCACACGCACGGGATTTAGTATTTCATTAGAAAACCCCTTTCCATGCTTATTCTACAGTAGTTATTGTATAATATATTTTTGTTCTCTGTAATTGTATATTTTCTGTAAAAACAATTAAATAAATAATGAAATTTTCCATTTAATCTGTATTTCTTTCGTTTGGTTTGTCGCTTAATGATCAATTTTTAGTACTTAAGGGCTGATCATATCAATTGTATTTTTTGCAAGCCGTTAGTGCTTCGATAAGGTCAGTGAAGAAACGCGCGCAATATTGCATTAGAAAACCTCGCCCCATGCTGATTCTACAGTAGTTATTAAGAATACCAATTAAATAATACAAGATAACGAATGGATTATGGTACAGCCGAAAGCCCTCCCCTCAATTAATCATCCCGCGAACCATCCTCTCCCCGACTAATAAGTCCAACCTTATCCATCACACGGTCGCTACGAGCAGCAACTTAATCCAGTTCTAGTCTCGCGGTGAATAGGTTCGTTACTTGCAATGTAATCCACATCACCTGATTCGAGCTTAGCTGTTACCATAGCTATCTCTGTCGGCAGATTTTCATTAAATGATACACCAGGAATTCGTTGAGTGCAAACGCCGTACTAATTGATGTTCGGGGGAGGAAATCGAACCCCTAACCAGAGCTCTAACCCCCACTGGTAATATATTTCCAAGCCCTCACCACTGCGGAATCGTTGTCCATTGAGCGGCAAACCACGTATGCGTTATCGGGAGGAAAATTGCGCCCGGCTCCTAGTTAATGAGATTGGAGAATCGTGCAACTTAACAACTTGCAGCTCATTTCGTTGCAAAATTGACATTCTTTCTGATAAACAGAATTGACGATTTGCACGAATTGATCCAGGATCAATAGTTGGTAAACTGGAGATGTGTGAGGTTTTTACCAGACCAGAGGGGCGTCTTTTGAGGACGCAAATCAACCACTCCTTCGATTTTGGTTTAATCGTTTTCGTTTGGGTCTTATTTATGTTTCGGAAAAATACACACTTAAACTAAAGTCCTTCCACTGAAGTATCGATGCTTCGGTTCTTTTCGTAATTCGAAGACCTGGCTTACCCAAATAGTTGGGACCGCGGTAGCCCGGTTGGAAGAGTAACGGATTAGCAACCGGAGGGCTGCGAGTTCGAATCCTCCAAACACCGTCGTGTACAAAGGGGGCTGGTGCACATTAAATTGTTGTCCTCAGACCTTTCCCTTTGGGATGGATCCCGGACCGTCACCAATAGCCCGTTGTATTGCGAAGTTAATTAAAATACCATACCTACTCAAATTGTTCTGTGGGCGTCTTTGACGAGCTGTAGTTTCCTGCGGGCCCCGTGGGAAATAGTGCCTTAACCCTCCAAGAAGTTTCGATGAGATATCTCGTCCATCAAGATCAATTTTGCTAATGACGAGATATCTCGGCATCAAGATATTGCCGAGATTTTTATGATGACGGGATCACGATCTGATTAGTTTTGATCTAATGACGAGATATTTCGTCCATCAACATCTGGTCAGATTTGCTCATAACGAGATACCTAGGACAACCACTAGGAGGGTTAAGGCATGGAAGACAACTATATTTCCCTAAGGCTCAACAGTTTTAATCTTGGAACTCTAATTAATGCATAGGGTAAACCATTGAAGCTGCTTTCCCAAATCTTCGTTAGTCAATTTCTTCTGGATCAGGATTGACCCGAATTCTGTTTTTGTGCAGAGGTTTTAGAGTTCATAAATATAACCCAAACCACGATTATAATCGACAGTATTTTTTGTCAAAATAATATTACCTCAAAAGACAGCTGATTCAAATCTTTACATTAATGTAACACGCTAAAATCCGAGAATTACCCCACTTCTGGAAGTCATTATTTATTTTAAAGAGTTAGGCATCATAATGTACAGTAACTGCTATTAACCCTCCGTGTGGTTTTGACGAGATATCTCGTCCATCAAGATCTGACCAATTTTGCCAATGACGAGATATCTCGTCATCAAGATCTGATTAGTTTTGCTAAGACACCTCTTCGAGACAACCACCAGGTATCGACAGTATTTTTGTCAAAATAATATTATCTCAAAAGACAGCTGATGCAAATCTTTACATTAATGTGACACGCTAAAATCCGAGAATTACCCCACTTCTGCAAGTCATTATTTATTTTAAAGAGTTAGGCATAATGTACAGTAACGGTTATTAACCCTCCGTGTGGTTTCGACGAGATATCTCGCCCATCAAGATCTGACCAATTTTGCCAATGACGAGATATCTCGTCATCAAGATCTGATTAGTTTTGCTAAGACGCCTCTTCGAGACAACCACCAGGAGTGTTAAAACAAAATTATATAAACACTTGCCTCATTTGATCATCTTTTATGAATGAATTGATGCTGTTTTTCTTGCTATCTCTAGATTTTAGGTTTATTGCATTGTCACTGATTTTTCTCTCCTTTGGAAACCTTTTCAATTCATCTTGAAATGTAGAACGAAAATCCTAACCCATTTAAAACAATCGAACAAATATTTATGGCAGAAAATGAGACATACTTTCACACCTCAGAAATTATTTTAACTTATTCTAATTTTATAAAAAGGCTGTACAGAGCGACAGAAGACTTGCAAATCATCTCTGTTAATAAAGACACTGTTTTAAAATTTAATTATTATTCATAACTAAAATATTCATATAGTGCTGTTATATAAATAGTAATATAAAAAAAAGTTTTAAAATAACACCTGTTAAGTTTTTAATTACGTATACTAAGCTTTGAATTCCCCTTAAGATCTGTAGTGACAATCAATTTGCTAGATTAATAATTACGTTTATCTTATAGGCAAGGGCTGTACTCTTCTAATACACTCCTTTTCGAGAAGAGTGAAACAACTTGTGACGAAATCCAAATTCTTAGAAATTAAAAATAACATTTATTTTTCTTAAGACTATATACAAGGGTTTAACATTAGAAGCGCGCAAAGCAAAACAAAATGCTTAATTGCATAAAAATCTTCAAATTGTCTCGGAGAAGTCTCAACCAGACGGAGCAGAAAGCTAACTGATTTTCAGTTCTATTCGTTGGAGTCGATGACATCAGCAGACAGGCAGGCGCAAACATGAAGGACACTCAGCATATTACAAACAGGAAGCTCCAAAGACACTAGCCCGTTAGACTAGACACTCTGACTCTAAGAAGTTACAAACTCAAGATATTGTTTACAGAAGAGCCTAATGAAGATTGAAGTACTTAAAGCGTAGTTTACTTATGCATTTGAAATTTACAGAATTCTATCATTATATTTATTAAACATTTGCAGCATATTTAGACTACATGATTTATTCGAATTTAATAAAATTATTCGGATATTCAAAAAAATTAATTTTCGATTTTTAGTGTCACTTTTTTAGGTCAAAAACACGGTTGAAACCACTCTTTGCTGCATAGTGTAGTTATCGGATAGAAAATTATGTAAAAGAAGCAAAAGTTTTTCGAATTGACTAAGGGTTAGCTTAATCTGGAACAAAATTCATCTCCTCAAGTCCATTATTTTACTTGGAATTGTTTTTGCTGCTCTAATTTCCTAAAGACAGCAATAATTGGTGAAGTCATCCTACCTAAAACTGATAAATTCTATCTCTGTGACTGAAGCTAATAAGCTGCCAACTCATTGCATTTAGTGTTAGAGACATGAAAAGAGAAATCGAAGCTGTGTTCCTATTATACAGCTTCAAAATAATTCTTTTTTGATAAATAATTCTATATTGAATATTAATAAATCCTTTTTTGACCGAATGTAGAGGTTGAAGTAGACCTGAGCCAGAGACTTAAAAACAACCGGAAATTCGTGTAGGTAGGTATTTAATTAACGTAGCACTGGAGTAACACACCGGGCTATTGGTGACGGTCTGAGATCAAACCCGAACGGAAACTTTAATTGCTAAGATTTTCATCCCATTTCGGGTTTAGCACGCATGAATTCACAAATACATTTCCCTCTGTCCCAGAACCTTTGCTGACCAGTGTTATAACGTTGGTTGATTAGGTTTTAAAAACAGCGCAAGGGCCATATTTGGCCAAGCTGCGCCAAACACAAGACACAACATCAAAACTTACATTATAAGAAATAAATAACATTAAGATTAGAAATGACGCGGCAAATGTGTTCTTTAGGCTTATAGAAATGAACCTCGACAAGAATCATTGCAACATAAAATAGATTAAAAGTTCAAAATATATCGTTTTTAGTCATTGTATCGAGAAAGAATATCCTAGTAGAAAGTTGGAGGTTTTCCTTGAGAAAATGGGAGTGTCAGCTCAGGTGTTCACCTCGTCATATGACCGTGGTTCAAAATGACGAAGTGTTATCCTCTGATATTTCCCTTCGGGATTGATCCCGGACCATCGTCAATGGCCCATTGTATTGCTCCATTGCGACGTAAAGTCATTTACTTACTTGCCTTTCTTGAGAAAATGGTTAGATTCCACTTTGTGCATTTCTCTTTTATATTGGCGCAGCTTGTCCGCTATTAGACCTTGCGCCATAAAGCCCAAATCAACCAACCAACCCTCTCTTTTGTGCCTCTAAAACCTTTTTGTATTTGCATGTCCTTGCGTCGTCTTGTGCTTGGCGCAGATTGACCAAACTTGACCCTAATGCCATAAGAACCAACCAACCATCCTCGAGAAAACTAATTTTTCAAATATTCCCCAATTGAGTTTTGCAAAATATCTCTTACTTAACCCTCCTGATGGTTGTCTCGACGAGGTATCTCTTCTTCAGAAAACTGACCAGATTGTGATCTCGTCATCATAAAATATCGATTATATCTTGATGACGTGATATGTCGTCACTAGCAAAATTGGTCAGATCTTCATGGACGAGATACCTCGTCGAAACCACTTGGAGGGTTAAAATGCGCTGTAGGTATGATTACTAGTGATCTTACCTACTTTCGTCTTTTTGACGATTTAGTTTCTGTGGATACAGAACCATTACGCATACCTATGTCCATACTGCCTTTCAGACTTCAATGCTTCATTAATGTTTGAAAAATTGAACTTTCTGAGATTGTAGTTCCCTTGATTTTCTAGTGCATTATTTTTAAATATGTGCGAGCACATTTGATGATTTTCGGAAACCATTTTTTTGCTGGTGGTAATACATTTTTATAGAAATGAGAAACACTAAAAATATGATTACTCTAATAAAATAAAAACGTAAAGCATAAAAGACATTTATTTAGATGCCAGTGAAAATTGAAGCGTTATTTACTAAACAGTTCCCATTTATTTCATTATTATCGTAAAATTTTACTTGCATGACGTCAAACAGACGAGAATCAAACTTTGAACAGTGAAGTGCTTTCAGTAAATTAAACAGCTAATAAAATTCAGCTTAAAAGTATTTGTGTAAGTATTTAGTACGAGGGCTGCGAGATTATAAATAAGAAAAAGGATTCCATGAAAAAACTCAGCGTGTGTTTATATTTAAAAATTTACGCTAGTCGGTCAAAAGATAAAAACAAGATCACTTAGCAGAAATAATGACTGAAGAATAAGAACAATTTTACTAAGGAAAGAGGAAGATGAAATTTTGTTGTTTACTTGCCTAAACGAGTTTTGCTCTTGAGTAATTTATCTGCAGTCAATTTTTATAGTCATTTTTTATTTCTCAGAAGAGATTCTACTGCAGTTTGCTTATTTTAATAGACTTACTTCCCTCGTAAACTTTTATTAAATTTATCTTTCAATTTATCCTTCTAGAATCAGACAGAAAAGACAATCGTATAAAAAATAACCTTCACGAAATCAGATTTTCACTAAATATTATTCATTAACATGATCTATTTAATAACACAATAGTATCAAACATTTTGAGAATCCTTGAGATCTGCTGTATGATATTAAATTCTCTATCATTTGCTTCGTGATTAGTCAATAGTACATAACTCAAGACATGAATGTCCTTACCGGAGAATGTTTTTTTCTAAAAGCCCTTGAATCTGACTTATTTCTATTTTTTCTGGCCCTTGATACTGGTTAAGTACACAAATAAAATACATAGTATTGGATCCTGCATTACATGCTTTTAGTATATTTATAGTTAACAGTTCGGTTACTTTTATGCTACATTATTTTTACCCCTGATTTTGAACTAGATGTGGCATAGTGAAAATTGTTTGACGATTCATCTCTCTAGTAAATAGTGGCTCAGTGAGTGTGACCACAGCACTAGCAACTTGCGAATTGTGGGCGGTGCATGTTCGATTCCTTTAACTTACAATGGGTGTATTTATCTCTTCTGTATCATTTAAAATTTCCTTGTGTGTATATGTCCTTTACTTGACAGAGCTGTGGTAGCCCGGTTGGAAGAGTAACGGATTAGTAACCGGAGGGTAGCGAGTTCGAATCCAACCAAAGACCGTCGTGTACAAAGGGGACTAGTGCACGTTAAATCTGTCCTGGCCTCAAATGTCCTCACGTTGGCGTGGTGTGGAAGTTTGAAGAGTGGGGTGCCAGCTCAAGTGTGACCTTGTCATCTGACCGCGGTTCAAAATTGCGTGGTGTTTTCCTCGGATCGGCTTTGATCCCGGACCATCACTAATAGCTCGTCCAGTGCGATGTTAATTAAAATGCCTACTGTGACATCTTAGCGCCTAAGAGTCTAGGATGGCCGGCTGCAGACCCGGAAGTTTCCTGTTAAAAAGTCCTTCAATACTGCGCTTGCGCATGTGAGGAGAATGAGAAACAGTTAGCTCACGGACTCCGTCTAGTTGAGACGTCTTCGTAGCAATTCGTAAATTTTAATATGAAAATAAGCATTTTTGTTTCGCGCGTCCATTGTAAACCCATTGTTTTGTCTGTGTTAAAATAAATGTTATTTTTTAATGTCCAACAAAAGTTCGGATTAATTCATCACAGACTAGAGTTTTGGTGTCCTGGAAGTTGGATGGAAGCAAGAAAGCAGGAAATGCAGGTAGGCCCACCCTTGTATTAAATTAAATTTATTGAGGTTCTGGCTTACCGGAATTAGTGAGGCAAAGAGCCTAAATAGTTTTGGTTAAAAAAACAAACAAAAAGAAATGACTACATATCCAATTTTATTTTGTGGTTATTTAAATTTTGTCTTTATGAAAGTTAATAGAAGTTGATGATAAAGTGAATTTGCATGTTCTACTAAGTAGATATTATCAAGTTGATAAAGTCACGGCCAAAAAGTGCCAAATCGAAAGTGAACGAAAATTTAAATTTCGTTTTGATTTTACTGAAATTTTGTGTTTTGTGCATTTAATGATTTGAAAAGAATCAGATAATTTGAATTACATATGGTAATTACGCATTAGTAAAAGAAAACTAATATTTAATTGCAACTATTTATATTGCATCTTGTGTATTGTATATGCTACGATATAGTTTAGGATTCTGTTATTATATTGAGAATTGTGTTTGATATTAAATCTTATCTAGTATTTGAAGCATATTTGGCATTGAATATATTTTGTGAATCATATAGTTATTAGAAAATATTGATAACTATATTTATGATAACAAAATTGGATTGTTTACTAATAAGTTATTCATCGATCATGGCTTTTCTTTCTCGTGGGAGAAAAGAAGACCTCCTCGAACTCGCAGATGAACTTTGTGAAAAAGTATCGCATAATTGTAAACTGGTTGAGATAAGGAAAATAATCCTAAACAGTGAAAACTATGAAGAAGAGGAAGTTAAAATTTCTTTAACTCGTATTATGGAAGATAGGATAAAGAGAGAGAAAGAAGCAAAAGAAAAAGAAGAAATTGCCAGACAAGAAGCAAAAGAAGAAATTGCCAGACGAGAAGCAAAAGAAAAGGAAGAAATTGCCAGACAGGAAGCAAAAGAAGAATTTGCCAAAGAGAAAGAAAGGGAAGAACGTAATATTCGAATGGAAGAAATAGCTTTAGAGAAGAAAAAGCTAGAAATGCAAGCTGCAAGTGAGCTAGGACTATCTAATAGAGAACGGATGCCAAATCATAAAATTGAGCTCATCAAAATTACCCCGAAATTTGAGGAAAAGAAAGATGAAATGGGTCTATATTTAATAAATTTTGAAAGAAGAGCTGAGATGGCAGGTGTGCCTAAAGAAGATTGGGTGCCGTATTTACTAGGCGTATTGCCTTCGGAAATTTCGAGCATGATGGCTAGAGAATCACCTGAAGATGCAAAGAATTACGATTATGTGAAAGATATTATTCTTCAGAGGTATAAAATGAGTTCTGAGAAATTGAAGCAGATGTTTTACCGTCATCAAAAAGTCCCGGATAAAACATGGAGAAGTTACGCTGATGAACTTACAAGCTACTATGATGAATGGGTTTCTGATTTGGAAATCAAAACTTTTAAAGAACTCAGAGACTTGCATATCACTGAGCAGATTAAAAGACGAGTGCCGTCTGAAGTAAAAGAACATTTTCTGGAGGAGTGGATGGACTTAAATTATCCGCTAGAATTAGCTAAAAAAATAGATCAATTTGAAAGCTTGAAGGAGAGTCTTACACCCAGAAATACTAAAGGTTCCCAGAATACAGAGGGTATCAAGAAAACATCCGTTGGTTTTCGTAAGTCTAAGGGAGAAAATAAACCCTTTGGAAAAACAGAAGTAAACAGAGAAGATTATAAAGAGAGAAATTTTGAAAAAAGAAAGCAACTTCAATGTTATGAATGCAATTCCTATGATCATCTTAGACCTCAATGTCCTAAGTTGAAGAAAACTGAAATCATAGCTGCTATCGAAATTATGGGAAAGGGAATAATAGATTTGATGTCTCCCTACATTAGTGTCGGAACTGTAAATGGATCTCAGATTTCTATCTTACGAGACACAGGATCCAGCATAGATCTAATTCCTAGGAAGTTTGTTAAGCCACACATGTATACGGGTGAACATGTATGGGTAGCATCTCCTTTAGCGGATAACCCTATTTGCTTGCCTATAGCGGAAGTAAATTTAGTGTGTGAGTTGGGTCATGTTATAACCAAAGCTGCTGTCAAGGATAACTTCCTAGATAAAGAACGCTACTTACTAAGTAACAAGACCGTTGTACTTATAGAAGATATGAAAAAAGACAAAGACTCTGATATTGAAGTAAAAGACTCTGCAACGCCCAAGTGCCAAAGTTCTCCATATTTAAATGAAACATCGAAAAACGACTGCCCTTGTAACAGTAACCGTTTTAGTTCTAGCAGTGTTACTCCTAAAGAGACTGGAATCGTTGAAAATTTGTTACGTTCATATGGTTTTATACAATGTTGCGAAAGACAAGCAATATATTTTTTTCACTACAGTCAATTTTCTGGAAATATTGATAATTTAAAACGTGGTGATGCAGTTGAATTTAAAATTACTCATAATCGTCGTACTGGAAAACCAATTGCTAGTTCTGTTTGTAAAATAATGTGTAAAGAGACAGTTTCTGGATTTGAAACCACTGAAAAAAAGGAAAATACTGAAGGTAAAGTTGCTTATGAAAATCGTGGTGAACGGCCCTATTCTGCTGAAAATGTTGATGGTAATGTAGATTTTCATCCTCCTAAAAAGATCACTTTTAGTATTCCTATTGACAAAAATACAAGAAACCTTAGACCTTGTAAAATGCGTTCGGAACAGCCCTTACCTGTGAGATACCGTGGTGTTATCTGTGCTCTTAAAGGAACATTTGGTTTTATTAAAAGGGGTGATGTAAAGGATATGTTTTTCCACTCTAGTGAATGTAAAGTGTTTAAAAATCTTAATCTTGGCGATGATGTTGAATTTGGAATACAGACTCGTAACAACAAGGAAGTTGCTGTAAGTGTAACTAAATTGCCCTTAGGGACAGTGATATTTGAGGACGTTGAAACTGAAAGTTTGGTTGGTGAATTAACTGAATGCTTAGACAAATCTAAAAGTCGTTTGAGGAAAGCATAAAAGTTACGAGACAAAGTTGAATTCACTGTGATCCAGGATTACGAGGTAGTCCATAGAAAGGGAAAACAGCATATAACACTGATAATTTAAGTCGTACACCTCACGTACAAAAATAAAGTGCTATTTTTTTGTGTTTGTATTTGTGATATCTTGCATATCAAAATATTTTATTCCTAGTGTACATTGATACATTTGAATTGCAAAAAAGTTTTAAATTTGAATTGAAAATCTGTAAATATTTTGAAATTGAATTTCTTCTTTGATGATTATCAATGAGCAAAATTTTGATTATACTTTGTTAAAATTATGATATGTTTTTTTTTTAATTTAGAGTAGGCGGTACAGCCAGGATCTTAAGGGTGTATGGTCTACTTGCATATTGCTTTGGGCATGAGTTGTTGCCTTCGCGAAAATTCTGTTGCTGCTGTTTTGTATCTTTTTTGCAGGTGTCTGTCTCTGCAGAAAAAGAATCTTGAGGAGGGAGGAAATAGACTGTGACATCTTAGCGCCTAAGAGTCTAGGATGGCCGGCTGCAGACCCGGAAGTTTCCTGTTAAAAAGTCCTTCAATACTGCGCTTGCGCATGTGAGGAGAATGAGAAACAGTTAGCTCACGGACTCCGTCTAGTTGAGACGTCTTCGTAGCAATTCGTAAATTTTAATATGAAAATAAGCATTTTTGTTTCGCGCGTCCATTGTAAACCCATTGTTTTGTCTGTGTTAAAATAAATGTTATTTTTTAATGTCCAACAAAAGTTCGGATTAATTCATCACACTACCATCCTTTACTTCACGTTGATCGTCTAGTGTTCGGCGTAGCTTTTGCCAAATAAAACCCAATTCCAAAATATTTTAAAATAACAATATACAACCTTTTATATTTATGTTGCATGTCATTTTGTTTTATTAAACATTTTATTACATACGTAATTTTTTAAAATTTTACCAGTTTTTGTAAACATATTTCAAAGTCGCATGCCGTAGAAAAAATATCTAATTTTTCTGCATGGCGTTCGTTGCCTTATGGATATATTATGCAAATAGAGTCGGGGGGTCTATCTATCAGTACTCAGAAACATTTCATGCCTTTGTTCTCTTTCATGAGAGTGAAATGAGGTCCGTGAAAGACGCAAAAACTCATAAAAAGAGATATTTTGCCGATGTATCATTTTGATTACTCCATCAAAAAGGCGTCTCAAGGAAAGAATTTTTCCCGAAATTCCCCTTTACAAAGTGATTTCGTGCCTTGAATTTTCGATTCAGGGTTTTAGCAAGAAAACAGTTAAAGAAACGGGGAACTGGATAAAAAAAGGGTGAGAAAATCAGTAGCAGTTCTGGCCCTCATAGCGAATAAGAAAAATCTAAAGTTCAGACTGACAAGTTTTCTTAATGTTCTTATTCGAAAGATGAATGCAGCTTGATTGATGTTGGATGACAAGACATCCCGAAAGAAAACATTTCTGCGTAGGATAAATGATCCCACAAAATATCTGCAAAGCGCCTGGTACTCATTGGAGTTCCCATCTTCGCTTTTTACTATTGTGTACTGACGTCACGCGCTTTTTGAAGGCTATTTCGGATTGAGGGGTTTAAAATATTTGTATACCTTCGGATGCAATTTTTTGAAATTATCACGGAACTTAGATTAATATACATTTTGTTATTGATTTCTACTAAAAAAGCATTCTATGGCAGAAAATATTGTGTTTTAAATTTATTTTTTAAAAAGTCGCGTAAAAAGTGTTAAAAAACAGCCAAACATACTATTTACGCAAAACGTCATTTTTTAAAAAATGGTTAACATTTTTCCAGTTAGTTAAGTGGATTATCTTCTTAAAACATTGATTCAAGTACTGAACTACAATCATTACTGTATCTTAATATTTAAATTAACTGTGGACTTTAATAACGTCAGTCATCCCTAAAAAACATGAAAAAAGAGTAAAATGTAAAAGTATTCAGGTTTACATCCTGCTCATTTTTAATGCATATTTCTCATTGATAAACCCTGCTTTATAATCTTCAGAACGTGTATAAAAATTTCGAAAGAATTTAATTGATATAATCCTGTGATATTGTGTTTTGCGGAGAGTAACACTTAGCGAAAATTGCATTTCGAGAAAAAGCGAAAAAGTATATAACCCCCCATGTCAAATATAGATGTCAATGCTTTTTAAAATTTTATATCTCCAGCTCTAATGGTCGTAGAAGTAAAATACGAAGTGATCTGATGAGCTAGAGTTGTAGTATAATATGTAAAATTTGAAAAATGTGAATTTTTGTGAAAATGGTGTTTTAAAGGTATACAGGATACCTTAAACTTAGGATGGGAGATGGGGCCTTGGAAATGATTGTTTTGTACATAATACACATTATAAACACTATGATTCACTTATCTGCATGAAATGAAGTGTGATATAAATTGGCAATCAGTCTTCACAATGATACTACACTGCTGGCCACCGTAAATGCAACACCCTGAAGGAAGCATGCAAATAATATGAAATTTACAACATGCATTAGCGGAGGTGAGATATGCAAATGATTAGAATTTCAGCGCAGACGCACATCACGCGCGCCTGTGGCGCCACTTCAAAGCGCTATTTAAGGCTTGGAGATTTCGACGATTTCAAGTACGGCAATTGTGTTTTTTCTTGTGGTTTTTTCAAAAAAACGATCAATTATGCCTCGTAGAAAACAGCGATCATCTTTTGATCAAGTATCCGAGTTCGACAGAGGAAGGATAATGGCGTACCGAGATTGTGGATTATCTTTCAGGGAAATCGGTAGTCGTGTTGGACGAAACCAAACAACTCTAATGCGGATAAGTGATCGTTGGATGCAGGAGGGTACGACGGACCGACGTGTTCGATCGCATCCACCTCAGTGCACCACTTCACGTGATGACAGGCATATTGTGCGTATGGCAGTGACGGATCGCTCAGCCACATCACGAACCATAGCACAGCACATTCAGTCTGTACCGCATCATCCAGTGTCTGCGCGTACCATTCGACGCCGTTTACAGCAGAGTGGTCTGTCCGCAAGACGTCCATTGCTTCGTCTACCCTTGACGCAGAACCACAGACGTTTCCGCCGCCAATGGTGCGATGAAAGAAGGATGTGGACGGCAGAATGGAATGAAATTGTCTTTACTGACGAGTCACGCTTCTGTCTGCAACACCACGATGGTCGGATTCGAGTCTGGAGACACCGTGGAGAGAGGATGCTGAACAGCTGCGTTATGCACCGCCACACTGGTCCTGCACCGGGTATTATGGTATGGAGCGGTATTGGATATCACTCTCGCACTCCTCTAGTACGCATTGCCGGTACTTTAAACAGCCAGCGCTACATCTCCGAGGTGTTGGAGCCAGTTGTCCTTCCTTACCTTCAGGGCTTGCCCACAGCCATATTTCAACAGGATAATGCGCGACCACACGTGGCACGCATTGTCCAAGGGTTCTTCGTCAATCGCCAGATTGAATTGCTTCCCTGGCCAGCTCGCTCTCCGGATCTTTCGCCGATAGAAAACATGTGGTTCATGGTTGCTCAACGATTGACCCAGAATACATCCCCAGCTGCCACACCAGATCAACTTTGGCAACGTGTGGAAACTGCTTGGTCTGCTGTACCCCAAGAACACATCCAAAGTCTCTTTGAATCAATGCCGAGGCGTGTGGCAGCGGTGATCTCCAACAATGGCGGCTACTCTGGCTACTGATTTTGGCAGGAACCACACTTCACAGAAGTCTATAAATTGAATCATTTGATACTTGGTCAACATGTTATCTACAAAATAAATTTTGTTGTGATAGCTCTTGTCTTTCTTGGTGTTGCAATTTGGGTGGCCAGCAGTGTATGTAGACCCTTAAATAGAAGATACCTCTCTTACAATTTTACTGAAAGAAATTTATCTTTCTATATATTATGAAACTTAAGTTAGGAAGTCGTCTCTTATTTCCTTCACCTTCAAAATAACGAATAACAATTACTAAATGACTATTTTTACTCTAAATAGGCGTACAAAATCAAAAGAAAATATTGACAAAAACAATATTTTGGAGAAATATAGATTTGCATGTCTATTACATGTCTACAAAAACAATTCAGGATTGCAGTCCTAAAACAACAAAAAAATCGTTAACACTCGAGAACACAGCAGACCCATCCTTAAATTGGCGACTGAAATTTTCATCTCCAAACGACCATTTGTAGTCTTATGTGACGGCGTACAATATTCCAAAACTATCGCCATTACTGGCGATGGTTAGTATCGCCAATCATGGCATTTGCTTCCCATTCTATGCATTTTACGCGTTCCAAATGACAACAGCAAAAAAAATACAATGAAGCCCCAAATCAACAATGAAATACCAAATAATTTATAGCTTAAAAAGGTAAATTATAAAAGAACAAATTAATGTTAAAAAGCTGAAACATTTAAACTTATGGATCATGGACATTGCAACAATTTTACTTGATTATCTTTTCAAATTCCCTTTCCAATCTGATAAAGGCCCCTTGTTCAGTTTTGTAGCATTTGCTGAAATTGAAATTCGACCTAGGTCTGCCGAATTCTTAAAATCTTTACTTGTTTCACTTGTGATTGTGATAAATATGAAACAAGGATTTATATATATATATATATATATATATATATATATATATATATATATATATATATATATATATATATATATATATATAATGTACAACTGGGAATCGGGATAGAGAGAAAGAGGCATGTTCTCATGATAGCTGCTGACATTTCATTAGACCTTTGTCGAAGTTGGGATTCAATTTTAATAAATTCAGTTGAAGGTACGTAAAAGAACTTGATGTTTATTAAACAAAGAAAATCTTCATTTCTCAGTCACAGGTGTATTTTCAACTTTATTGGGGTTTACTCGTTTAACAGTACCTAAATTTACGTTGGCAAGATGACACAATTTCCTTTTATTTTCTTTTGCCATTTCGCCACTAACATTTACATTCCCTAAAGATACAAATTAAAGAGACTTCGCTAATAAATATAGCTTTCCACAGACTAAATGATTATTTAACCAATGGAACACTTCTTGGATTAACCGGAAAAATGGATTTTACAAAAGTAATTTGATGTGAAATTTTGCACGTGCACCATAATAATTGTCATTCTTATATCGTAATTTTATACTATCGAATCTTATTTCATTATCACTGCGAGAGTCAAATTTCCATCTAGTCAAAAATGTTCCCTGGGCAAAAATAAGCAAAAGGCAATAATGAAAATTTCTGGAAATATAATATACATCTCGATTTTTTTCACATTGAAAAGTTTGATGTTTTCGGAGTTTTTAATCACAGTTAAATATGAATTTTAAAAAATTGAAAAAACAGTTTACATAATTTTACTTTTAAATATTTTTCTTTACTCAGGAATAGAAACACAATCTCTAAATTACACTACATTTGTCGTAGAAAGCATTTGATTATGAATAATTTTAATATTATCTACATTTCTAGAGATATCAAAGTAATTTGAAATTTGCAGCAAATTGGCAAAATTTCTATTTTCGTCGACCTCTCAGATTCAGAAGTATCGACTATCGTATTAAATTATATTCCGACTTTCCTAAGAGACCTGTTTTTGAAAAATGAAATCATATAAACATTTTAAATTTGTGTCAATAACTTATTGAAATATAGGGTCGTAAACAGGATACTTTTAGAACTAAAATATCTACATTTGTGTAACCTTCAAATTTTAATGTCAAAAAATAAAAAAATCTATATATTTTTTAAACCCAATATTTTGTGGTTGTTCATTACTATATATGATCTATTTAAAAACTGATTTTGATTAAAGTAAGTGTGACTTGTGAGCCATAGCCATGCTTATTTTGCATGGAATGACCAATTACTGACATGAATTTTAACATTACCATGAATCCATTCAGGTTCGAATACATATTTACTTTGGGGAGACAATTCTCCGCGTATAGATAAGTGTAACCAAGGACGAATAAGTATAATTAAAAGTTCTGAATGAAAAATATTGCAGTTACGATGTATAAGCAATAATCTCATATTCTTAATTTCCTTCCAGTTGTAGGTTGCGCAGGTTCTATTCCTGTCAGGTGCATTCCTCCCTGGGTGTATTTCTCTCTTCTGAGTCAGTAAAGCTTTCATTGTGTGTGTGTGTCTGTCTATTACTTGATGTTGTATATCTTGTGTCTGGCGCAGCATGGCCAAATATGGCTCTTGCGTCATAAAACACCAATAACCAACCATATTCTTAATTAAAACTCGTGTTTAGCTTAAAACAAATTTCATGTTTATTTTATACCAAATTATGCGACCAATTGGCCTAAATACACGCTTATGGACCAAATTAAACATTTATATTTTGCGATTTTGGTATTTTCCTACTAAAGTTTTCATTGATTAATAAAATTTACTGTTATTGGCGCCTGTTTTATATTGTATTCTCTTAAAAAATTTATTTAATAGAGTTAGACTCAATGGGGATTCATTGATACGTAAGTTAAGTGGTTCAAAATGCACAATAGGTAGTTGAGATAACTGCTCACTGGAGCAACAGCAGAACGGGCTATTGGCGACGGTCCGCAGCCCCTGAAAATACACGGACTTCCCCTACATGTTTCAATTTTTCGAAGTATAGTTGAGTGTATCGATGTAAATTTAAGGAAATTAAACATTTCGCAATCGATTAATATTTCCTCTTTGTTTCCCAAGTCTTTGAAACCTTTGTCTAAGCCAATTATAAAAGGCAGATGGGAAGAAATCGCCGGAAATCATTAGACTGAAAGTCATTTCGGGTTATGGTGCATAAAAAGATCACCATTTTTGTGTTGGAGGGGTTTTTATCTGACGGCACAAAAAAAAGAAGATATAAACAGGTTTTTGTTCCTTTCAACGGTAGAAAACTTGTCAGGGGTTAACGATAGAAGCATACGCTGATCAATTTACCCTCAGAAAACAAGAAATAATTTGAATTTATTAAATTTTCTGAAGAATTCAATTAATTTTTAACTAGTTTTCTTATTAACATAATTACCATAATAATTGCCCTTAATTATTAGTCCGTAGCAAACCATAAAACTTACATCCCAAATGTTTGTTAAAAAGAGACTAAAATAATACGAAAATATATTTTCATAAGTAATGCGCTATGTGGACAAAAGTGATTGAACAGGAGAAAAATATATACCCTCAATTAATTGCCGCTATGCTTTGAATAGGTAGGTACTTAATGTCGCACTGGAGCAACACAGAGGGTTATTGGCGACGGTCCAGGATCAAACCCGAAGGGAAAGATCTGAGGACAATACCACGCAATAATCGACTACTGAATTCGCATGCTGCTTCCTATAATTTGTAATTCGATCATTTTATATAGAAGTAGAGAAAGTTGAATGAACGTCGCACTGGTGGCAACACAACGAGTTATCGGCCTCGGATCAATCCCAAAAGGAAAAATCCGAGGACAACACCTCGTTATTTTGAACACCACGGTCAGATTACGAGGTCACACCTGAGCTGGTACCCCACTCTCCAAACTTCCACACCACGCCAACTTGAGGGCATTTGAGGACACGAATTATTTAACATGCACTGGCCCCCTTGTACACGACTGTCTTTGGTTGGATTCGAACTCGCAACCCTCCAGTTGCTAATCCGTTACTCTTCCACCTTGGCTACCGCGGCCCCTTCAAGATGGAGGCTATACTATTTTTAATACAGTTTATCTAGAAACAAATACTCATATTTCCTTAGCTTACGTAAAATACTAATGTTTTGAAAAATGACGTCTAAAAATCGTTAAATGTTTAACATAATTTCTGTATAAAGATGGATTAATTTATGTTTTTACGTTTTGGATGTTTGACAAATCTATATTTTCGGGGACATTCATATTTTGCGCGTAGGCGGAAATTGTTTAAACAATCCATCAGTAGTATGCTGCTTGAATGCATTTACGAAAAAAATCGAATTCAAACACTAAACAATCATTTATGAGACATGTAATCTCATTGTCTGAAATTTGGAGGTAGAGAAGTCCTGATTTTAATATACAGGGAAATGTATGAATCAATTTAGACTGGATCTACACTAAACTATGCTAACCATCATGAATGCTTGGATGTTTGAATAAATTTGTGTAACGAAGAGTGGATACAAAGGTTTTCCAAATTCAATTTTCTATTGTTCTTAGTATGCTTCGAGTAATGTAATAAAATAGTACATTTAAATATGAACCGTTTACATATCAAATTTAGGTTATTTATTTTGTATAGATTGTATATCTGAATTGGTGATTATCTGTATATTTAAGAATTGAAATTTGTATATCTATGAATTGGAATATTTTACATTAGGGTTATATTATACATTCTAATTCTTAGTTTTACTATTAAATAATAATACTTTACGGGATTATTAAATACTTCTTCGTTATCATTGAATTTTCTCTGTAATGTTAAATTTCTTAAGATTTCATACTTTGAGGTTTTATTTTATTTAAAATTAAGTTAGATTACTTAATCTTTACTTCACATATTTTTACTTTATTAAAAGGTGCCTTGAATGTTTCTCATTTCATAAAACTTTTAATATTTTAGATCGAATTTAAGATTAAGTAACATTATCAGTCTTACAATTCTGTTTCTCATTCATCGCGTCTCCACAACAAAAATATTCACTGATAAAAAAAGTCGATGTTTTCTCTGAAAATGCAGTATTTGAGGACAATGCTGTTAATCCTACTCCATGATCTGTTGAAAAATGTAAATGTTATGCAGACAATGTCAGGTGAAATCAAACTACAGAACTGTTGAGTATGGTGAACCAAAACTCCAGCTCTTATAATACAAAATACAATTTCAAGGAAAAGATATTCTCACTTTTAAACAGTTTTACCAGACCTTCTAGTACTATAGTATTGCTTTTCCCCCACAATATACATGACTAAATAACCACATCAATTGGTTAAAATAATCCAAAATTCTATTAGTCAAGAAGGCTAAAACTAGTTAAAAGTCATGCAGTTAAGACTGCAGGTTACAGAACGGTTGATTTATTGATTGTTGGGGTTTTATGGCGCAAGGTCCAAAAAAGGACAAGCAGGTTATAGAACGGATATATGCATGTGAACCCTTCAGGGTTAGATATGTTTATATGGGTGCTTAAATATGTTTCCTGAAATTATTGATCACTTTGGAGTGGGGTGCCAGCTCAGGTGTGAACGCACTATCTGATCGTGATTCAAAATTACGAGGTGTCTTCGGGTTTTTCCTTTCAGGATTGATCCAAGGCCGATAACTCGTGTTGTCTCCCCACCAGTGCGACGTTCATTCAACTTTCTCTACTTCTATATAAACTAATTGAATTACAAATTATAGGAAACAGCATGCGAATTCAGTAGTCGGTTATTGATACTCGGGAAAACGTCACTTTCTTTCATTGATTATTTCTTATCCTTACTTCAGAAGCAAAATAACTTCATATATGCAAGCCGTATACAATTACTTTTGGAGTCTAATGAACATCACAACGCATGGTAGGTAGTTAACGTCGAACTGGCGCAACACAACGGGCTTTTGCAGACGGCCCTGGATCAATCCGAGGGAAAGATCCAAGGAAACTCGTGTGATCTCAGTAGCCTGATTGGAAGAGTAGCAAGTTGGTCCAACCAAAGACCGTCGTGCACACGTGGGCTGGTGAACATTAAATCTGTCGTGGCCTCAAATGTCCTCACGTTGGCGTGGTGTGGAAGTTCTGAGAGTGGGATGCCAGCTCAGGTGTCCACCTCGTCATCTGACCGTGATTCAAAATTACGCTGTTGTCCTCGGATCCTTTCCCTTGGGGATTGATCCTGGACCGTCGCCAATAACCCATTGTGTTTCTCCAGTGCCACGTTAATTAGAAAACTCGTGGATGGGACATAAAATCTGAGTGTTTTAGAAAATAAAATTACACGGTTCTCTGAAGCTTCGGGTCAGCGTATTGGAGCTAAGGTCTTAAAGCTGGATCTATATCTGGAATTAGAGAAACCCAAGTCCTAAACACGCAATCTAAAGCAATGATCTGCCCAAAGAGTGTCCTCACAAATTAGCTCTCAAATAGGCGTTCGAGTCTGTCACTTTTCCCATTCGTATTCTAAACAGTTTCATCATCCCCGGCTTAACGAGAGCAACTAGTTCCGATTGGCGGATTGAGGCCGTCTGCGGTTGGTGCGCCCAGTTTCGAGGAGTGTTTGTGTAATTGGAATGATTCTCCTGATTAAACCGTCATTCCTCTTCTGACGAATTCCGTCGCGCGATAAAACGACGAGCAGGCCGTGGTGCGTGGAGATAGATGGGAGACATTTAATCTCCTCGATATTCATTTGGCTGCAGGAACTCTGAAGTTTCAGTTTTTCATTCGCGTGAACTTGGCAAGTCTTCAGTGTTTCAGACGCAAACGGAATTACGTCGTCTGAGATGCAGCAACTGGCGCCGTTTCCGTGGTAGTCCGGTTGGAAGTGTAAGGCTAGTGGCACATACATCGAATTCGATCGTAAGGAAAAATATCGTACGATCAAATTCTTTTAGTGGAACGAAGAGCATGGGAGCTTGCACAAGGTTCAATCTATGCACGGCACGATCGCTGTACCAAATCGAATATAAAACCTACCCGGCTTCAAACTCGTCGAGAAAAATTAATATAACCCGAGGAAATACCACACATAAAGAAAACGAAAGCATCTGCTAAAAACACAGCATTCTTTAATATTCCACTTTGACTGCACCCCGTCGTTAGCACATACAGACTGACGATAGCATAACAGATACAAAACACATGTGGAGCCGTAGCCACCTCTGACAACCCAAAAGAAAAACAAAAGTCGAATAGTTTTTACAGCTAGACTGAACATTCTCCCACCTTGAGTTTACATCAACAAGTAAACTCAACAATAAAATACAAAATGAAAATACGGAAGAAAAAATTCAACAAATACTTACATTACTAGAACACAAATGCACACTTACGTTACAAACTATGTCATTACTTACGAGTAATCTCATACAATTTCTAAATCACCTGAAAATTCAGAGATATTATATCGATAGACTGCACAGGTGTACAGTAGAATCCACGATTTTCTGCCGCCCTTTAAATAAAGGGGACCCGCCAGATCAACCCCAACTATTTGGAACACTGCAGCATCTTGAACTCTATCAGTCGGTAACGCAATAGGCTCTGATTCTATCTTCTGTGCACTGAATCTTTTACATCGAACGCATTTCTGAACTGCAGCACGAATTGTTTTCCTGGTTTTCAGGATCCAGTAGTTTTCTCGCAGAATTGTCATTAAATGAGCCACTCCAGCATGTAATAGTTCTTGGTGTTTCCAAAAAAATCAGTCAGTGGACTACAGGATGATCCGATGGCAACAGAATTGGGTACTTAAAGTTGGCAGTCTGCTCGATATATCACTTGTGTTTTTACTCTCATAACACCATATTCACCCATCATTGGTCTTAGACCACGGATTTTCTCATCATCATACTTATTAAATGCATCTCTTTGTATCATTATCATTTCGCCTTGTTCTAATTCCGAGTACGTAAGATCAGATACTTCTTTTGAATTCACATTCTTGGAAATATTGATGAATCGTAATTTCCAGGCAATCAATCGTACAATCTTCCTGTAAGATGAAAACTGTCTATAATACCAGTCATCAGGTTTGATGCCTTTGTTGAAGACTGATTACACTCTTCCGCTTCTCAGCATTAATAACATCTTCATCTGGTGATTCGACATCTCGAGGCCAAGAAGATTCTGGTTTAGCTAGCCACGTTGGCCCCTCCCACCATCTTAGCTGTAAGAATTGTTCAGCAGAACACCCTCTTGAAGGAAGATCAGCAGGGTTCAGTTTTCCAGCAACATGTCGCCGCTCGTCTTTCTGGGTCAGTGATCTGATTTCTTGAACGCGATTCCAGACGAATGTTCCCCATCTGTCGTCTCGTTGGATCCAACTCAAAGCTGTTGTAGAGTCACTCCAATAAAAGATCTTTAGGTTTGGTATTCTTAGAACAGCAATGACTCGACTTGCCAGTCTGGCTCCTATACAGCAGGACAAAAGTTCTAACCGTGGTATTGTTATGTTCTTAAGAGGAGCTACTCTTGCACGTGACTGTATTAACTTCACTTCAATGAGATTATTTGTCTTCACCCTCAGGAAAATGCAAGTGGCATACGCCCTTCTACTCGCGTCACAGAATATGTGAAGACTGATATCTTTATCCTCAGGATGATCTAGACTTATATAACGCTGTAGCTTAATGTTAGAAATTAAATCTATTTCCTGAACCCACTTTAAAAATTGTTTAGCCAAATGTTCAGGGATTATCTCATCCCACTTCAATTTCCAACACTCCTGAAGTTTAGGGATCAGAGACAAAGGTGAAGTAAATCCGAGAGGATCGAACACCTTCTGAGCCGATGAGAGGAGAGCTCGCTTAGTAACAACAATTTTATCTTCGTTAAATGACTCGATTTTGCAAGAAAGTGTGTCCATCTTTAAATTCCAATTTAAGCCTAAAACCGGTGTAACGTCATCTGTTGGCACTTGCGTAAGAATTTCAGTAGAGCAGTTTGACTGCCATCCTCTAAGATTGAATTTTGCAGAGGAGAGTAACATTCTCGATTCTATTATAAATTTATTTAATTCTTCAACTGTGTTAAAGTTGCAAACACAATTGTCAACATACAACGATTCTCTTAATTTTTCTGCTGTAGAAGCGAAATGATTGGGAGCATTTTCTAAATGATGATTCGGTGTGGCAGCTAATAAAAAAGGACTGCAATTAACCCCAAAAACCACACGTTTATGTCTGTAAACTATAAACTCCCCTTTAGCTTCATCTTTCCATAAAAATCTCAAATAGTCTCTATCTCTTTCTGTAATACCGATTTGAAGAAACGTTTTTTCAATGTCGGATACTGCTCCAACGGGATACTTCCGGAAACGATTTAGTAGTGAAGGAAATATTTCAATTAAGTTAGGGCCCTTATCCAGACAGTCGTTTAGTGAAGGGGACCCTTTGACGTGAGCCGAGGCATCAAAAACTGTCTCACCTTCGTGGTCTCACTCGAATCTTTAAATACAGGCCTGTGTGGCAAATAATGAACTTGAGACTCTTTATCATCAGCAATTACTTCAATAATTCCTTGCTCTAACCACGTATCAAATATTTCATTGTAAATTTTGGTTTTATTTGAGTCTGATAGCTTTCTTTGCGTGGTAGCAAGTCATTTTTCGGCCAGTTCTCTATTATTCGGCAAACGGGAATTATCTAGGACCCAGGGCAAAGCTATTTCGTATCTTCCATTTGGTTTCACTTTCACGGTATTCTTAAAATATTGCATGGTTTCTTCATGCATTTCTGACTGTTTTAGATTCTACTGGGTCCGTTATACCCATAATATCTAGCTTCCATAAATTAGCAATGGAACTCTCATTCGAAAGGGAAGAAATAACCATAAGAGAGTCCTTGGTTTCAGGTTTAATTCCAGAAATTTTGCCCATCAGAGTCCACCCTAAACGGGTTTCTACAGCAACCGGACCACTTTTTAAAGATTTAACATTTCCGGTAAACAAACTTCCCGCTACGTCGGAACCGATCAATAATTTTCTTTCTTTTTCAACTCCCTGTACATTATTTTCAATATCTGTAACTTGCCATATTTATTCAATTCTCTTAACCAAGGCCCGTTCGGCACCTTTCTTATATTGGAACAAATAACAGGTGTATCCAAACAGTATATTTCACACTTATAACGATTATCTCTCTATACTATAGTTTATTTAACTTTATATTATATAATGATGTGTTTAATTTGTTTCTACTCCTCCAAATAATTTATGAATTAATTTCACTTCACCACAATTTTTATAATTCAAAGATTTGATTACATCTTCCGATATATATGTTCGCTCTGACCCAGTGTCAATAACGGCACGAATTATCCTTTCTCTGGCGCCGTGCTTAATGCGAACATTCAAGGTCTGCAATAAAACAGCAGAATCGGACACTTGCGTAGTCAAAACATTGTCGCTAATACTTCCTTGTTCATGCTTGGGGTTCTCTGGCGCCGCATTGCATTCCTCAGCAGGAATATTCTGACACATAACCGTAGAATGTTTTTTCCTACAAATCATGCATTGAACTTTAGCCTTACAATTGCGCAAGATTTGATTTTTCTTTAAACAAATGAAACACGCTCCTTTTCTCAAAATTAAACCTCTCTTTTCCTCATAAGGAAGGTGAACTAACTTTAAAGCATTTTTCTGATGAGTGACATTTGTCACAAAATATGCATGTTTCATCATATTTCTTACTAAAATGTTTCTCTTTAAATTTCTCACCAACAATTAAATCATGAACTGTAGCAACATTGCATTCTTCAGAAATATTATTAATTTTGGACAATTTCTTTGTCCTATCGAAACCAAAACTAGAACGAGCTAATGTAACTCGTTCTTCTGACATAGCTTCATTTTTTAAAAATTCAAGAATAGAATTAAGTTCGCTTTTACCTTGTGTTTTCTTCTCACGCTCTCTTTCCCATATTCTCAGGATATCGTGAGGTAAACAAGATTCTACCAAAGGAAATAAAATACTTGCATATTTGTCCTCTGTAACACCTAGGGACTCCAAAGAACGAAGTTTCGTTTCTAAACTGTCATAAAGTGAAGATAAGTTAGCGTCCTTTCGGGATCCGCTGTTGTTGCATAACACCAACTGTAGATCTCTCACGTATACTTGTATTAATGTATCTTCTCTGCCAAATCTGTCCCATAAATGTTGGATGACTTTAGGATAGTTCTCTGCCGTTGTCGGATAACTATTGACGATGTCATATGATTTTGATTTGGGAGTCATTGCTTGCATTAAATACACGAATTTTAAATGATCATCTAGAACTTTATCCTCATGGATCTTCTTAAACGTATTCCAAAAGCTCAACCATGATCGAGGATCGCCGTCAAACTGTTTTAATGTTATTTCTGGTAGTCGCAGGCAGAGACGTAACTAGAGGGGAGCAGACGGGGATCTGCCCCGGGCGCCGAATTTGGGGGGTGCTAAATTGCCAAGTATTTTTTTTAATATAGATATTTACGTATGATAACAAATGAAGAAGAAAACTTAGTAGACTACAAAAACCAAAAACTATAAAAGGAACTAAATGCAGAATGTGTGAAGAAATAGCAGGAAAGCTTAACCTAGATCCTCATTTTAAAGAAGTACGGAAGAAGAAACGGATATTTGATGAGAAAGGCGAAGTTGAAAGCTATGAATTCTCAGAAGAAAAAGTTCAGATTATTGATTATACAAATAATAGATCGGATTCTGAATGAACTGAGGCAAAGGTTTCAAAACATGAATAGTTTATTTGGTTTCCTCAATGGAGCTCGGTTTGAAACAATGAATGGAGAATTGAAGAACCAGGCACTTGAGTTAGCTACCACATATAAAGAAGACTTAGACAAGGACTAGCTGGCGATAGAAGTGGAGAGTTTTAAGTATTATGCCTTGAATTTAAGCCCTAATATGAAAACGGCTACACCATCAGGTCTTCTGACATTAATGTACAAGAACGGACTTGAAGACGCGTCTACCAACATAACGACAGCGTTGAGAATTTTCCTCACAATACCAGTCTCAGTCGCCTCAAATGGAAGGAGTTTTGGCAAACTAAAGATCATAAAAAATTACCTCTGAAACTTAACAGGACAACGACTAACAAACCTGAGCATCATATCAATGAAGTACAAGTTAGCTTCAAAGCTCTCTTTTGAGGACGTAAAAATGTTTGAAGTCGAAAAAGACCGTAAAGTTAAGTTTTAGTTCAAGCTTTCTGTGTTTAAATTATTTTTTTCAGATTTTGTCAATAGATTAAGAGATTGTGAAAAATGTCTAAGTATAATACTCAAGATAATAACCTGAGTAAAATCTGTTATTCCTAACTCTTATTCCACAGTTTTCCAAAATCCTTGAATGGTTTTCGGTCGCCGTTTCGATAATTCTCTTTTTAAAAGTCCAAAAGCACAAAAGTCCATGGTTGAGAAATCTGGAGATTTAGCAGGAATATCACTACAGGGTATTTATTGACTTGATACCAGTTTCGTGTTCCATTTTTTCCACGAATTTAATAGTAGATTTAGATGTGTGGCTGCTTGCTTTACCCTGATGCAGTTCTACTACTGATTGTTGGCACTTCGGGTAAAGATATAGTATTTCTTTTTTGAATATTGGGGATAAAATAGGGTCTAGATAATATGTGGGAGTTGATTTTTACATTTCCCCTCTTTTTACTTTTAATTTTCCATTATATGCAAAACCAGTAACAATCATAAATCTCTTAGAGAAAGTTCTCACGTTAAAGTTACAAAGTTGAACCACGTTTTAAGATTTTTCTCCTCTTATGATAATAAATTGTTCTTTTTTATTGCAATCTTTTAAATACACCCACGCCTCGTCTATTGTCACAACATTTTTCCATCTTTCTCCGGCTAAATGCTTCATACAGAATTCTGCAGCGAGTTCTGCTTTCTGCGATATGTCGTGGAGATAGACGATGAACATTGTACTTTTTGGCCTTTTTAAGATTCAAATCACTGTTAATTATTTTATTTACAGTTGAAACTGAACTTTTAATGACTTTGTAATAGTCCTTTGACTTTGCGGATTCTCTTTTAAAATTAAAGATCTTACCTTACAAATATTCTCAGAAATTCTTTTCTTTTTTGGATACGTATTTGGAAGTATTTTTCCACTTTTACGCGTTTATTACTTTCTCATTAATAATATTACTTATCGTACCTTTAGATATAGAAAAAACATGACTTTTACAGCGTTTTTGAATAATTGAATGAGCATAATTCTCTTCGGAAAGAGCGGAAACATAGCCTTCCATCCATTGCTTATTTAAAAGCGCCATTTTGAAAGTAAACAAAACTCTGAGTTAGCAGATGATAAGTTATACTTTAACTATTTAACTGCTGCGAAAATAAAATTATTTCGTAGCATACAATTTTTTTACAGCTCATCAAAATCATTCAAAAATTGTCCGAACAGCCTCTGTATTTATCATAATTAAATATCCCATTCTAAAGCTGTCTGTTGATTTTGATGCAGCCCACACATATCCCGATATCATTTGATAAAACCTTTTCATTTCATTTGCAGCGATTATAAGTATGAAAGAATATACCAAACATGCTACTCCTAGATTATTTGTCAATGAAATATCTTAGAATTAATTAGGTATTTTATCTTGTACTAAAAACGAAATTGCTGCAAATTAATTTTTTTTAATTATTTACCTTTGAAATCAAGCATTTACCATCTAAGTTTAATAAAAAAATTTGGACTAGTGGAATTAATGTGTGGTGGCGATATCAGGTGTTGTCGGGGAGGGTTTTGGTTTGGTTGGCCTGTGGGGGGGGGGCGCCAAGGCGAGTTCTTGCCCCGGGTGGAATCTAGCCTAGTTACGTCTCTGGTCGCAGGGGCCGTACCAGTCCTGTAGTTGTACTTTCGATTTTGGGAACACTAACACTTGAAATGCCTTCCCACAAAGGCGTAGAAAGAATCTTTTTAACCTTTAGTTTATACGCAATAAGCTTCTCACTATATTCTTCGCAAGACTCGAATTCCTTTTCATTGTCCTTTTGCTGAGTACCCTTTTCTAACATAAAGTTCAATATCTCACTATCTATTTCGTGCAGCCTTTTTCCTTTATCTTCTAATTGCTCTAATAAAGTTTCCACCACATTTAAGTCCGGTTGAGAACATTCCGATGCTTTCAATGAATTAAATGTTCTCTTAAATACTTCTAAGTGGAATCCTCTTTGTTTTTAACTGTTCCATGTTCTTCACAAACTATTTTCGCTTTTGAAAATTATATTCCTTCGAGTCCTGTCGCAGACGCCAAAATGTACCAAATCGAATGCAAAACCTACCCGGCTTCACACTCGTCGAGAAAAATTAACATAACCCGAGGAATATACCACACAAAGAAAACGAAAGCACCTGCTAAAAACACAGCATTCTTTCATATTCCACTTCGACTGCACGCCGTCATTAGCACATACAGACTGACGATAGCATAACAGATACAAAACACATGTGGCGCCGTTGCCACCTCTGACGACCCAAAAGAAAAACAAAAGTCGAATAGTTTTTACAGCTAGACTGAACAATCGCCGTGCTGCTACCGTCCACTGCCAGAACAGACGATCGCCGTGCCGTTTCCGTGAATTAATTGGCGTGCGTGACCCATTGCACATCCACGATTATATTCGTACGACAACCTGTCCTCATACCATCACCTGTACGATAACCAATTGAAATGATAATTTTTTCTTTTACTCAACTTAAAGGAACAGCAAACCTTTCTTCTGAATTTCTCATTTTCGTATTCGTATGTTGGATTTCACTTTTAAGTCGTTCATGCAGTTCATCGAAGGATGATATTGACATACGAAAATAGTGGAAGAACGTGTTCTCATCATCTCCAAGTTCTTGTACAAGTGTGTAGTAGGTTCCTGCTTGTTCTCTTTTCTGGTTAATTGGGTGAACCCGGTAAGTTCGGTTACGATGCCTGAGACGACGGTACACCAACCACATAGCAACACGTTTGGTATTTATTTTTCATACAACTTGGGATAAGTAGTCACGAGCTTTTAACAAACGACTGCACTTACTAGACAGAAAAAAACCGGTGTGTGCAAGTAAGGCACATTATAAAATATCGTACGATATTTTTCCATAGATCGAAAATCTATGTGTGTGCAACTAGCTTAACGAACTAGCAACCGGAGGGTTGCGAGTTCGAAACCAACCAAAGACCGTCGTGTACAAGGAGCTGGTGCACGTTAAATCTGTCTTGGTCTCAAATGTCCTCACTTTGGTATGGTGTGGAAGCTGTGGGATGCCAGTTCAGGTGTTGCCTCATCATCCGGCCGTGGTTCAAAATTAAGTTGATCAAGGACCGTAGTCAATAGTCCGTCGTGTTGCTCCAGTGAGACGTTAATTAAAATACGTACACTATGGCGCAGTTTCCCAAAGCGGGGCGACCGAGGTTGCTCGGTTGGATGAGTAGCGGTAGGTAGGTATTTAATTAACGTCGCACTGGAGCAACACAAAGGGCTATTGGGGAAGGTTCGGGATCAAACACGAAGAGAAAGATCCGAGGAGAACACCACGTACTTTTGAACTACGGTCAGATGACGAGGTCACCTGAGCTGGCACCCCACTCTCCAAACTTCCACACCACGCCAACGAAGGGAAGAGTAGCGGATTAGTTGCAATTTCGAAACTCGATCCAGCCAAAGACACGTAGATGGTGCGTGTTAAATCTGTCGTGGCCTCAAACGTTCTCACGTAGACGCGATGTGGATGTTTGGAACTCAGGTGTTGACCTCGTCATTTGACCGTGGTTTAAAATTACGAGGTGTCCTTGGATCTTCCCTTTGGGTTTGATCCCGGACCGTCGTCTTGAGTTGTCGGATGATATTGTTTAATTTGGCTACAATGAATATTTAAATGTTCTAAAACAAAAATATCAGCCATTGCGGTGCAATTGGTATAAAGTAAATAATTTTCAATGTTAATTCTAAAAAATATAAACGCTTTAATTTTATTAGCCATTCGGGTTGAATAGTTGTCGTGAAAGTCCAAAAACTCAGATGACTTGATATTTTGGACTCAAAAACCATTAGGTGTCCATCAGATTACGAAACAAATGAAAAAATAAAACCAAGGGATATCATAAGTGAGTCATTGTCTTGGGAAATGAGGAAACTTGGTCCAGCCTGACCGTCGTGTACACGGGGTGGTGCAGGTTAAATCTGTCGTGGCCTTAAATGTCCCCACGTTGGCGTGGTGTGGAAGTTTGGAGAGTGGATGGCAGCTCAGGTGTTATCTCGTCATCTGACCGTGGTTCGAAATTACGTGGTGTTGTCCTCGGATCTTTCTCATTGGGGTTGATCCTGACCGTCGCCAAGAGCCGATTAATTAGTCGAGTTAATTACCTACCTACCCAAAGCGGGCTCTGGAGCAATTTTGGGGGCAATGCTGACCCCAGGGGAAGTAAGGGGAGGGTGTGGAGGAACAATATACATAATTGGAATAGCAAAACGCGAAGAGTTAAAATCGAAAGTCAAAACGAGTATCAAGAGTTATGGGTACAAAAGCAGATACCCAAACTTTATCCTGTGGCAAGAAAATTTGTGATTGCTTTTCCATCATCCTATTTAGCTACTCCCCTAGTGGTTGTCTTGAGGTATTTCATCATTAACAAAACCATTTAGAGATCTCGTCACTAGAAGAAAACTGGCCAGATCTTGATCTCGTCATCACAAATAAATCGGCAATATGTTGACGATATATCTCGTCATTAGAAGAAAACTGAATTGGTCTTGATCTCGTCATCAAATAAATCGGAAATACCTTGATGACGATATATCTTGTCATTATCAAAATTGGTTAGATCTTGATGGACGAGATAACTCGTCGAAACCACTTGAAGGGTTGAACGTGGGTTTAGTGCGGTGACAAATATTTTCATTAAAAGAGGAACCTATTGCAAGTAGCTGACCGTGGGGATTTAAGGACGCTGCTCATGAAAATAGAGCCTGATAGACAAAATGGTAGCACAACAGGTTCATCTTTCTCGCTAGTGATTATTTTTAATTTTACTGATTTGATTGATATTCGTTATTAATAATAATGAGCAATCCAGTGTGTAAATGTGAAATATAGTTTTGGTAATTTCATTTTAAAAATAGCTTTATCAGTTCAGTTCCAAGTTGCTTTATTTCCAAACTAACTTTTCGAAATTTTAAGATTACGCAGATACATAAATATTTTGGTGAAATTCAGAAATTATCGGTTACAACTACATTTGCAATTTATTATTAGTTATTATGGAACTTTCCAGAGAGGGGGAAATATTGTCTTTGAAAAGGGAGCGCTGAGCTAAAGAAATGTTTAGTATACTATGCTGTATCAGAGCCCTTCCCAATATCTAAACTGCAGTTCCCAGAACCAGATTAGTTGATCGGCCCGTAGTAGTATTCAATACCAATATGTATCCCCAGTACCACAAATGCATATTTTTTTCTCTATTTCTTTACACACATTATTGCACAGCTTTATTATTATAAATTAACATTTAACTTTGGCAATTGACATTTAACTTTTTTGCTTAAAAAATGGACTACACATCTGCAGAACAAAAACTTTCCACATTTACATTTCCGTCTGGACCGTTGATATTCACCCTATGCGGAGCTCTGACTTCTAGCCTTCTGAGGGTAAAGCACTCCTTTTCCACTATGCAACCTGTAGCTTCGAACCAGATTTAGATTTCTCGACCAAAAGAATCTTTCCTAGGATACTTTCAACCACTTGATTTAGCCATTTTGTGTGTTGCGGGGAAAAAGCAATGCTACATTATTCGGAAATCTCCTGACGCTGAACAAGATTTGTTGAAAATATCATTTTTTTGTTTGAGGAAAAGTTAGATTTTTTAAAAGAATCATAAGCTTAGAAAATAAGGAACCATAAACTTTAAAACTTTTTAACTTAGAAAATGGACTAAACATTAAGAACAAATACTTTCTCCGCATTTCACGGGCCTCCTCTAGACGTCTGGCTTATCGATGCTTCCCCTTTGCAAGGCCCTAGCTTCTTGGAGAGTTTATAGTCTTTATAAATCATATATAAGCAATGATAAAATATCATTTGGTTACGGAAAATCTGTCTTTTTGTGAAATGCGTTGAAAATTGTTGGTCTTAAAGGAACTGAAATACCAATACGCACATGTCGTATTAGATATTAAGAGGACTTTAAGCATTTTCGTGGCTAAGAGTTCCACTGAACTTTCCTGTAAGAGTAGTCAGATGTATATATTTTAAGAATGGTAGGCTGAATTATGGTCCTTACGTTGAGGCTGACAGTGCCAAATAAAAAGAATTGATTCAGAGGTAAAATTAGAAAAATGTTGTCATTGACTTTTAGAAGCTAGGTACTTAATTAGCTTCGCACTGGAGCAACACGATGGGCTATTGGCGACGGTTCTGGATCAACCCCGGAAAGGAAAGATCCGAGGACAACACAACGTAATTTTGAACCACTGTCAAATGAAGAGGTCACACCTGTGAACTGGCACCCCACTCTCTAAACTTCCACACCATGCCAAACGTAGGGAAGAGTAGCGGATTAGTTGCAATTTCGAAAATCGATCCAGCCAAAAACCGTCGTGTACACGTAGATGGTGCATGTTAAATCTGTCGTGGCCTCAAACGTTCTCAAGGACAGATTTAACGTGCACCAGTCCCCTTTGAACACGACGGTCTTTGGTTGGATTCGAACTCGCAACCCTCCGGCTGCTAGTCCGTTACTCTTCCAATCGGGTTACCGCGGCCCCTTAACTTTTAGAAATTTGCAATAAATGTATTGCGATACTCTTGTATAGATTTTGAGTGTTAATTTAAGGTACTATTAAATGTAATATACAGTATCTTATACTTCGTTTTACCTTAATCTGGTTATTCAATCTTGATTATGTTTTTTAAAATGTTAATTTTGTGTTCGCTGTAAATGACAAATATCATAGACCATTGTTATTCAACAGTTAGTTATAGCATATAAAATTGTGTGAATTTTGACAAAAATAGCATTAGATACACTGGATTTAGTTTTGCTTATTAAATGAACGCTGATTTTCAGAAAAAATGGATTTGTTGCTTTATCAGCATGTGTGTTCATGCTTATTGTATGTTAGATTTTATGAAGCATTTATGGTTTAGACATAGTATAGTTTCGCCTACCTTTTGTATTTTTAATAGCATGGAATTTGCAGTGGTGTAAAGTACATTTTAAACTATAGTATAACTCATTAAACTGCAATGAGTTTTGCTTGACTTCATCTGAAGCACTATTAAATATTTGAAACTTTCAATGTGTATTAAATGTGAGATGAATGTATTTTTAATGTTTTAAATTACTTCAAATAGTTTTTATAACATGCCATTAATAACGCACTTTTACTCTGCGTTTAGTTTTTCACCAAGTATTCTTAACTGTCTCAATTCATAGTATTCTAAATCTAATTGCACTTGAATAATAATGCACTTGATAAATAAAACTCGCAAAGCGGGAAGTTTTATTTAACTGCAGCTGGGGGAGTACATTTTATTTCTCAAGCATGCAAACTTTACGTTCTTGAATGTTCATATGCTTTTCCGGCCGTTCTTAATGATCTCGGCAAAATGGAAGAATTTCAAACTTTTACTTCGCAAGAGAAGAAAGGAGATCCCTGAAAGCGAACAAAGCTCCGAAGAGTAGAATGATTTTGTGAAAAAGTATAACCGATTCCTTGAAACATAATCATCTGGAAATTCTCAAGTTAGTGATATTTCATTGAAAGATAATATTGAACAGAAACGCCTCTTGCATATGATGTATGCATGTGTCTTGCAACTTCAGAAAATAAATTAATTCTCCTTAAATGTAAGCGCACAGTATTCCGCATCGGACGGACTGCACGCATCGGATTAATTTAGTGCACTGCGCACACTGCATTTGGAGCATCGGAATTTCACTGAGAAACTGACGGAAAAATGCCGGCATCTAGTCCCTTGGAGGCAATACTTCCGTTATTGTTTAGTATAAAAGGAATACCTACGAAAAGATTAGTTACGACTGTTGAAAAAAATAACAGTCTTTTAAAGAAAATCTTGTTTTGGTATCGATCTAACGTAAAATTTTACAGATTTAAAATCCGTTGAAATTTTCACTGTCTTGGACCATAGCAAAAATGGAAACTTGGATTAGGGGAATAAAAAACACGATTAATGTATAACGTCAACATCCGGTGCCCACACTACTGGGAAATTTCGGATGAGTTATCCGCATTGTTCCGACAGATTGGATTTTATTCTCTACGGAATCATCGTCGGAATTGCCCTACATCCGATAGGTACGATGCGGATAGGTGTGTGCGTAGTCTCATTCAAGACAATGCAAGTAATTATAAAATACGATCCGTGCCGTCCGTACGATGCGGAATACTGTGCGCTTACCTTAAGTAAAGACATTGTTCTAAGTTCTCAAAAATGATCAGAATATATTAATACTAAGTGAATAGTGTGAATGTAGGCTCTATCTCCCTACAATTAAATTTTTATGCAGAAATATGAACCTTTAAGTATTCTAAGTATTAAGCAATCTAAAGTGACGCAAATCTATATATTTTAATGATACAGAATTGAGTCTTTAGGAGGTGGCACAGTTCATTTTGAACTCAAAAATATTTTTTTGAAATAAGAATTATCGACGTGTCTTTTGATCTCCGTAAAGTTTTAAAGAAAACTACTAATCAAAATGAAATGAAAAATGTTTAGCTTTAATAGCTTAGAACTCATTCTATAATTACCAAAAGAAAAATGGGGTATTTAAGAAAACAAAACCTAAAGATTGTCTAGTGTTAAGCTAAGTAGTCCATTTCTGCAATTACTGATAGCATCAAGGGAATAAGTTGACGAAGATTAAAGTCAGGCAAACATTGCATTGCATTAGTTCATTATAACTAATGCATTATTATTATTATTAATCAGTTATATTGAATTTAAGAAATTATTGCACTTGTTAGCCACATAGGAAATTAATGCTTCATTACGAAAAATATATTTAATTATGAAATAAATTAGGAGTAATATAAAATGAGTTAAAAGTAAAATTTGTGTTCATATGGTCTCTTCAATTAGTTATTATTGAAACACTTCACCTGCGTATTACATTTTACGTCTAAGTAAGAGTAATTAGCATCTTTGCAATAGCATACATTTTTATCACAATTTATAAAATTATTTTATGTGGACTATTATATTTTTGTACTTATAAAAGGCTTCACTAATTATTAGACTTCAGTTATCACTTGAGTATTTAATTGAAATATTCAATTGAAAAAAAAGATATATATATAAGCTCATGTTGAGATTATAATTTGACTCTTTTCTGCCTCTCAGAGTGGAGTGCGACCCTATGTTCCATGGTAATTATTGCTCGTCTGGATGAGTACCATCACCCCTCTTATTTTGTAAAAACAATTTAGACTCACCCTGTATATATATATATATATATATATATATATATATATATATATATATATATACAGGGTATGTCTAAAGTGATAATACAAACTACAGGGGGTGATGGAACACAACGAAACAAACACTTTTCACCATAGTATGTATGGTCGCCAGTGCAGCGGTTGGCCACTAGAGAGCGCTTTCCATTTCGGCACAAACACACGGTCCGATGCAAGTTGGAAAGGAGAAGAGGCATGAAATATGGAAACAACGCTTTAATGTCAAATAAACATCAATAACTGCTTAACAAAACGAAATAATACAATTAGATTTGCATAAATTAAAGATAAGTACAAGGAACAACGGGTAAGAAAGAAATGACGTGTACAAAACACGAGAAACGTTTCACATGGAAATGAAACATGTACAACATCAGTCGGTAAGTACAACCCAAATGCACAATTACAGAAGCTGTTCAAAATGTCGACCACCACACCTGATGCAGGTCTCGCATTGCCGACGTAACGCTTTTATTCGAGCTTTTGACTGCGCTCTCTAGCGGCCAACCGCTGGATGTCTTTGCGTCTGCAGCAAAGGCTTTCATCTACAGCCCAGGTCCCGATGTCTCGAGGACCCTGGGCTTCTGTATGTTGTTGCAGAAGACGAGTCATGAACCTCCACTGCACGCCAGAAATCTAGAATTTAAACAATCAGTGGAAGTAACCATCTTCTACTGATTGTTTAAGCTCTGGGCTTCTGGCGTTGTATATGCCAGTCATGCTATTTTATGCCTGGAGAAGCATTGCTCTGGACTTCTACATATTACAACAGAAAACGAGTCATGGACCGCCACTGCACGCCAGAAATCTAGAATTTAAACAATCAGTGGAAGTAACCATCTTCCACTGATTGTGATTGACTTTGAACCTATCCACTTCAAAAGTTCATGGCAATATCTAGTGCAGGAAATTTTGTACTGGCATCTTTTCCTAACTTCGTGGATCATTGTCGATTGAGTTTGTGTCACTGCACGCAACAATCAACTCGTCACGATACTTCGAGATACTGTCAAAGCCAAACGTCCGGACGCTTAGAGAATGCTAATCTTTTTCACGCTCTAACTACCGGAATAAGATCATTGCCTCTTTAGAGACTACAGCATCCGCAGCACGCATGGCCTGTCAAGATCTTTTCTTGATACATTTAATTGATTTGTGATTGATATTAACATACACATAAGTGAAAAACACGAATCCTAGTGGACACGACTCTTGCCATTATGAGGGTCAGTGCTTGAAGGGATACCTTTTCATTATTACTTTTTGGATTCGTTACAAAGGTATGAGAATACTATTTGAGATCGGACAATGTGTGAAGAATAAGTTAGGAAGTCTTTTAACAAATTACCAACAAAGTTCTAGGTCAGAGGTACTTATCTGCTTGAATGGAACCATTTCTTAACCCTCCAAGAGGTTTCGATGAATTATCTCGTCAAGATATTGACGAATTTTTTATGACAAGATCAAGATCTGGTCAGTTTTATTTTAATGACGAGATATCTCGTCCATCAAGATCTGGTCAGTTTTGCTATGCGTGGAAAGATATCTCAACGAGACAACCCCCAGAAGGGTTAACATTAAAATTTTTGTTCGACTGACAATGCCTTCCTCTATTTACAACGTGTTGAATCCATTTGAAAACAATAGATACATTTGACAGACGATTCCTCTGACACATTTTTATGTTATACGCAACTTTGTTTCATTTTTGAATCTTTCTCTGTCAATAGTAATCCACAGGCACATGACAGAATTGTTTTGGAAGAGTTTTCGATTCAGCAGAACTTATTTAAAATCAATCTGACTTCGAGAAATGAAAAATATAATACACACTACATTTAAAAAATAATTTACGACTCAAAAATCCAATAGAAATTTATTTCACCGTCTTCCTTTATTAGAAATCGATGGCGCCTTTGATCCTTTGGCTTCTCGAATCAATATGAAAGAATTGTATATTGTTTTTATTAAATGATTCTTCATTCAAAATGCGTATCAGATTGTTTCCAGAATGTTTGCAGGCTCTATTTCACTTTAATGAAAATATCTTTCACTTCCATTCATATAATCTATCTACTAGTTTTGAAATGTTCCTAGATGTGTAGCACTTTCTTTCACATTTTTGAATATGCCTTACGATCCATCATTTGTCTGCGTTTTCTAGAGTTCCGAATCATCGATAGGGGTAAGAATCATAGATGAGATCGTAGACCACCGATGAAAACACTTATTTAATGTTGATAAAGGGAGACTTATGAGCAAACTCGAGTTTAGAGGATTGCGGAAATCCTCGTTAAATATTTAAAGAAACTTCTATTTGGAACATAGTACTAATTCTACATCTCTTAGAAAGTACAGCGAAGTACCTAAAAAGACAACTAAAAGATACAGGAAATGGAGAAAAACGGATACATAAATGACGTATTTAATTGCATCTCATCAAACTTTGGCTCACAGTTTCATAAATGTTCCATATATAACCCTATTCCAAATATCTCTACCATTAAATATATTTAATATGAGAGTTACCACAATAAAAATATGATCAAATACTCTTCTCAACATGTGACAGTCAAGAAAAGTGGTACATTTATTTATATTTCATCTTACTCAAATCTCTGCTTAGAAACTTTATGTGCAGAGTCATTCTTGTCGGAACCATAACCAATGTCAGTTTGTTGGGTTTAATAGCGCAAGGTCCCCAAACCCCATAACCTAGGACTTCAAGGGCGCAGTTCAGATGACGCCATAATGCCCGTCCTTTCAGACTCAATAAACTAAAACTTGGCGTTCTAAAACAGCCTAAATTAAGTCTTGTTAGTTGGTAAGTGCGTTTTTTGACCGTCATCATAAAATGGCTGCTGTTTTGAATAATCTAGAAATGCTACGGCCATACGAGTGTTCCGGTGACGGACAACTAATTAAAAACCAGAATTTCTTACAGCCATGCAAAAACAACGGCAGAATAGTCTCTTTCCTCAGTGTGACATTTATTGCTCACTTTGGCGAAACTCTCTGAACGAGACAATTTGGAAGAATGAAATGGATAGTTAAAATCTCGTGTTGTGATTATTCGACTGCGATGACTTTTACGGTTAAAGCGACTAAATATTGTAATTAGGGCCTTCTTCAAATTCGTAATTTTGTTTATTTTGTGACAAAAATTACTGTGCTTGTTTTTTTTATCTATATTAAGGTTTAGGTTAACAAGTGTGGAATTCTTGAAATTTTTAGATACGAGATGTTTTACATTTTGTAAACAAATACTTATCACAACAAAAATACCACGTGAAACAAAAAAATGACAAAAAATTAAATTATTTCCTTGTAAAACTAATCGAATGAAACAAAGCAAACTGATCTGAAAATTATAATTGTTGACTATTGCTTCGAGAAATGAAATTCTTTGTTTTAATAGCCAATGCATGACCTATGAAACAAAACAGAATAAACTACAACTTAGTCCACTCAGAAATTAAACCAAATTCAAAATTTAGTTCCAAAAAGTTTTGCCCAGTTGTAAGAAACTCTTTAAAACACAATTACACTTTTTCGATTTCTAATCAAACTGAGTCTGTTTTTTAAAAATAAGATACAAAATGCAATTTTCACTTCTAAGAGTTCTTGCGTTTCAAACAAAAAGTTTAAATTTTGTTAACAAATTTTTTTAAATTCAACATAGTTTAATAGAACGGCACAATAGACGGGAAACTAATATTAGCCCAGAATTGCAATGCACCATTCAAAATGTCCCTTAAGTTAAAAAAACTCTAACAAAGGTACCTAAGCGAGTTTGTCTTTTTATAAAACATATTTGGTATAAATTTGAGCAATGTTCTAATCATATACATGTCAATCCATTACTTCATATACAGCATGAAAATGTTGAAGATAATAACATCAGTGATTCCAAAAGCCTCTTCTACTAGACTATTAAAGTAGGTAAAAACAAAGCTCGAGAAAGAATAATCATTTTGATATTGTTGAATAGTGCTAAATAGATTCTAATCAAAGTGGGCAAAAATTTCAAACGCTAACATCGCTCGTTGACTCAGATCTTTTCCTTCGGGATTCATCCCGAACCGTCGCCAATAGCTCGTTGTTTTGCTCCAGTTCTCGCAAATCCAACTACCTACCGTTTGTTTTGATGGTAAGAAGTTACATAATAAATTTGATTAAACAAATTTTGTGAATATGCTGTTAAACCTTCATAGTTAATAAAACTATGGGTCAGCCACTTTTGACTTCCAATTTTTAAAAAATCAAGTAATTTTTTTAAGAATAATAAATAACAATCACCTTGGTAGCCGAGTGGTTGGAGCTCCATCCCTTGGTTAACAGGCTCCGGGTTTGAATCCCAGTCTAGGTATGCGCATTTCTAGTAGTTCATAATCCATTCGGTAGGTAGTTAATTAACGTCGCACTGGAGCAACACGTTGGGCTATTGGTGACGGTCCGGGATCAATCGCGAAGGGAAAGACCCGAGGACAACACCACTTAGTTTTGAACCACGGTTGGATAACGAGGCAACACCTGAGCTGGCACCCCACTCTCCAAACTTCCACACCCCGCCAACGTGAGGACATTTGAGGCCACGATAGATTTAATGTGCACCAGCCCGTCATTCGGAGTCGTAGGTCCTGGTCTAATTAGTTCTCGTGTAACAAAAAAAGCGACCATAAAACGACAAACCAAAAATAATAATTACGATTTTGAAATACCAATTACATCCCGGTGTTTCTAATAGATAATGATTTAAAAATTATACTAATAGTTATGAGCATCGTTCTATACATATCTGACCGTTCTAATTAATTGGTAAAACTTTCTAATGAAAAAATCATCATAGAACACAAAACCGGACTTAATGAAATAAACCCATGACTTTTGTTTTCTGGAAATCAAAAAGGTGAGTTTGAAAGCGCAAAAGCACCATTCTCATTTTCAAATAGTTTTCTATCGATTTTAACACACGTAGGCAATTAAGTTAACTTTAAAACGACATCACCTTTAATTAAACATTTGTCATGTTAAAAAAATGGGAATTGCAGTACTCATCTTACACATTTCACATTGTGAACATTAAAGCAAAAATTTAGCTTTCAAAAGGAACTTTACCTAAAAATAAATAATTTTAATCTTAAAAGTTTCCTGGAACTTGAAAACGTAAACGTATACGGGGTGGTCGCGGTATGCTTTCTCAAAAGCAAAATTACCGATTATACCCTTTTGTGGTTTAACCTCACATTTTTTGTACTATCAAATTGGGGTAAATTTTTTTAAAAATAGCAAATTCGATTAAATTTTTACCTTGCCTATTAAAGGTTAGGTAAAAGCAACAAAATTCTGTAATTAGTGACATACCCTTTAAAAACGAGGTACATTTTGTTTACCATGAGGAATATCCTCGCTAAATGCAGCTATAACTCGTTTCGCAAAAAGATTAGGTAGGTAGATATTTAATTAACGTCGCACTAGAGGCAACACAACGGGCTATTGGCAACGGTCCGGTATCAATCCCGAGGTTAAAAATCTGAGAACACGTAATTTTGAACCACGGTCAGATGACGAGGTCACACTTGAGCTGGCACCGCACTCACCAAACTTCTACACCACACCGACGTGAGGACATTTGAGGCCACGACAGATTTAATGTGCACCAACCCCCTTTGTACACGACGGTCTTTGATTGGATTCGAACTCGCAACCCTCCGGTTGCTAATCCTCAGGTGTTGTTCTCGTCATCTGGCCGTGGTTCAGAATTACGTGGTGTTGTTCTAGAATCTTTCCCTTCGGGATTGATCACGGACCGTCGCCAATAGCCCTTGTGTTTTTCCAGTGCGACGTTGATTAACTACCTACTTAACGTGCTTTATATCTATCCAGAAATCAACTGACACAAGGTCGACTGCCTTCTTCCAGGAGCCGCACTATGGCCTTACAGTGTGAAACATTCAGAAGTCTAAAATGTAAACAGCCGCCATTTTGAAATTGACTGCCTGGAAACGCAGTTACTACTAGACTGCCTTTGTTCTACGAACTATTTTAGAAAAATTGCACTTCAAATGTCAATTTTCATTCAGTTTCAACTTAATCACATTTTTATCAGAGTATTTGAAACTCTTTCAGCTATTATTTATTAGTAGAGAAAATATATCTTTTAATGTTTGTCAATTAGATTAAGAGTAGCAAAGAAAATATTGTGCTGGAAAAAGTTTTCATTTTTTGGTAGAAACCCATGAAATTCACGGCATATTTTTTTCAAGTTATAGTTATCAGCATCTTCATTGAGTAAGGAAATTTTGATTACGGGTCAGTTTCTTTTTAAAAATAAACATTTAAGTATATCGAATTTTTTGCATCTACCAATAGACGCCACTTATATGCTTCATTTTATGTGCAAAAATATGTAGTACATCAGGTAAGATTTGATAATTTAATTGACTTCAGCTAACTAGAAATGAATGTAATTTTCCCAGTTGCAACTAAACATTACTTTCGTCAGGGGACACGTTGTCTCATGTAGAACGCAATGAAAAGTTAAAATTTCTTTTATTCGATATAACAATCTCGTTTACATAAATAAAAAACGTAGTGAAAGCTTAGGCGTTATTCTATTTTTGCGCAAACTTTGTACTTGTACAATTTAAATTTAAAAACCAACCATTGTTTGCGTAAGAAACGAGTAAAGACTTTAACTTTGTACATCCTTTTACTCAAGTCTTTTTCAATTATAAAATGTTTTTTACTTACAAACTATCTATCCATGTTATACAACAGGCATTGAGCTATTTCATTCCGTTAAGTTATGTCTCCTAACTATTTTTTATAATCAATTGTTATTTCTTTAGAGATAAGTTCATCGAATTAAAAAGTAGTCATTTAAATTTATTTGTGTTTGTTAAATCTAAATTTGCAAAGAATCAATACCTTATTGTCCTATTTAATCGACGAATAAAAATTGCATTTAAAAAAATGCTTGGCTGATAGAAAAATCCAACACACTTCTCCTTGAAGTAATTAATACCGTGATTTTAAAGAATAAATTTTAAAAAATCAGTCATTAATTTTTAATTAAGATCTCTAGCAAAACCTTTTTCCAAATTAAAAGTAACTTGCGGATAAAATAGTTTCAACTTTTTGGAAACAATCGACACTATTACAATTCCCTATTTTTTACGTATTCCTTTAAAATCAGATAGCTATAAGGACTTGAACGAGGGAAAATCTATCTAGTCTCAAAAAATTAACTCCGGGGAATTTTTCATCTCAAAAATAAGATTTGAAAACCGAAAACATAGAAAACAAAAATCTAACAATACATTTTTACTTTCGAATTTCCGCTTGTCACTGCTATTTTTCTTTCTTTAACGCATCACATTTATATGGAAATCACAATACATTGTTCATTTAAATACCCAGGTTTTAGAGCTGATTTTAGTTTATTTTGACAATATTTTTATCACTGTTTTTATGGGAATAAAAGTAATTTATATGCAAATTTTTATGGATGGAATACTACTTTAAGAACCCCTACTTATAAGTTTATGCATTTTAAATGTCTTTTTTTGAAATAAAATGTTAGCATTTTCAATTCCACGTGGCTACATTTGGTTTGAAGTGGCTTGTCGAAATCTATCAGCATTTAATTCTTGCTTTCGCAGCTTTCAGAAAAATAAAAAAAAATCCGATTTCCTTATTTTCTTTCAGATAGTATTAAAATCCGAGTTATATATCAGAGCATGTTAGAATGAAGTACATTTTAAATAGAGAATTTTCTGTCTTCTGAACCATTAATTCGAAAAGTTTAATGAATAAGACCTTAGATTAGTATTGCTTTTTAATCTAATTGTTTAAACCTAATTGGCTGACACTCTTAAAACTCCACTGTAAATGTTAACTTATATTAGAATTTTTTTAAATATATACAACAAATGAACCTAGATCACTGAACTTTTTCTATCACAACCTTCATTAATTTGATTAATTTCATCTGTGAAATAATTTGCGCTTATCAGAAGTTTTTATACTATGACTGCCGATATTGAAAGATAACATATCTCTTATATCATCATTAAAATAATGTACCATTGCATGAAATTTTGTCTGCCTACTTTTTTATCAAAGTTTGCGTCGAAGTGTCTCACTTTTCGCTTTTTTTAGGTTTTTAATCAAAATCATCGTTGTAATCTAAGTTTTGTAAATCAAAATATCTGTAAACAATATCCCATACACATAACTCAAAATTTTAAAGAGTTACGTTAAGAAATTATAACAATAAAGGAATACTTTTCTCCATCAAAAGTTGTTACTTCGTAAAGTACCCTCTTTAAACTAAATTTATACACACCTACTGAAGTTATGTTGATACTCCAAAATGTCGGTTGTTTGGAAAAGAAATAACTATCTCTGTGAATGTGTCATCATGCAAACCAGATGGAAAGTGATCGTTATCCAACAACTGAAGGGATTCCCTATTCTGTTTATTTTTGTGAAAAAAGGTATCTCTTTGTGTTTTGTTTTGAGGAGGAATTGTGCACTTTTCGTTTATGATGTAAAATGACTGCTTCCTTTTTAAAGATTGATTCTTACTTGTGTTTTGTGATAGTGATCTGAATTTCTTTTAGGACTGTCGAATTTTTTGGACTGGACTTTTTTGGCTGATTTTTACTTTTTGATTGAAATTTTCTGAATCTTGAACCCAAACCTATTTTAATAAAACGAAAATGCGCTTTTTATAAGATTGGAATTTCATATTTTTAATTGGTATATTTTTTAAACATTTTAAAAGTCAAAGACAAGAAGACTGAAAACAAACTTTATCTTTGTTGAAAGCTCCACACTTAACGGTTGCTTGGAAAGGAAATAACTATCTCTTTGTGAATGTGTGACTTTTTGAATGAATAACTCCAAGTGATTTCAACGAGATATCTCGTCCATCAAGATCTGACCAATTTTGCTAATCACGATATATATCGTCATCAAGATATTGCCGATTTTTTTATGAGATCAAGATCTGGTCAGTTTCCTTCTAATTACGAGATATCTCGTCCATCAGGATCTGTTAATAGTTTTGCTAATGACGGTAAGGAAGAGATACCTTGCCAAGATAATCAAAAGCAGGCTTAAAAACAATCAAAGGAAAACTAAATCTGTACAATTTGTGTCCTAATGTATTTTCCCATCCCTATTTATCGTAATGTTTTCTAATTTGAGACATTTTCTGATGTTTCTACAGTTTGTCTTTTTGAAGTCAATTGTAGAACCCATCATACTTTCATTCATTTTCATATAAGGCCAGTAATTGACTTTGACCAAATGCCATGTATTTCTTTCAGAAATGTTTTTCTCAAAATTAATTCCGACTTTGAAGTGACCAAATCAAGAATAGCAAGCACATGAATGACATCACAAACGGTGAAATTCATGTGTAATTCTTTGAAAAATATACTTACCTTTACATCTAAAGCTAATATCTCATGGCAGAATATCAGCTCAACAAAGAGTGACTTATTCCTAGCCAGTAATTGTTAGGTGATATCTACTATTTCTGGACGAATTCAATGTTTCTTACAGAAATTATATTAGCTCTTGAATTTTCTACTAGAGATTACTGAATTAATGTCTGTATACTTCGAACATACTTCTTAGAATAAAAGGTAAAAAGGCGCAACAATTTTTCAGATTGCTTCGAGTCGTATCGACGCAAGAGTTTATTGATTTAGGTGATCATTCTGTCATCTGAATTCTTTATGATCAATATCTTGTGAGGCGAAGTTCAAATTTTTCTGGTTTTCTGTCGCTGGTTTGTGTAGTTCCATAACCCTATATCAATTGCATTTGTTGATTTTACTTTGAAAATATTTAAGCAATTGCTTCTACAACTGTAGAGGGTTTCTCGAGTCCTTGTGTTTAATTTAAGCTTTTGTACATACATTTTTCACAGCTGGATATGCGATTACTCTAGAAATACTTTTATTCTAGAGCAGGTATTTTTAACCGGTGTGCAGCAAGAATGAAACTGGTGTGCCGCATGGTCAAAAGGTTTGCGAAACAGTTAAATTGCGAAAAATTTATTTTATTTGGACTTTTGACAAGTGTGTGTTCGCAAATAATTTCAAATAATACTCCTATCTTTAATACCCTTATAAATAATGTTGAGTATTATTTTTTATCTAGAAAATATAAATAGTTTCAAAATTTTTTTTAAAGGCACTCTGGATAAAAAAAAAGAATAGGTAATTACTATTACTTTTTGTAAATCAATCAAAATTATGCTATTTTTTGTCATAGCGGCAAAAAGCATAATATATTTTTTGGTGTACCACAGAATTTTAGTGATTGGTTTACGTGTGCCATGAGATGAAAAAGGTTGAGAATCGTTGCTATAGAGCTATTAATGTTTAATGTCCAATACTTTTGGTTACAAAAGATCCAACATAAATGATTGGGACCGTACTGTGTTTGCTGTGTGTTATTGTGTTTTCTACATGTTGGTTTTGTTAAGTATTTTTAACAGTAACAGGAGTATTTTGATGGACACTTTTTAAATGTTTTATAGAATAGAATAATATATGTATAGGATGCAGAATATTTCATATAATATAGAATGCAACACTAATTTGCTAACATTTGTGAACTGTGCAGTACCATCAGAATCAGTTAAATTTCTTAAATTAGTAAATTAGTCTACATCCTGATTGATCGGGTTTGGATCTTTACTTTCGGGATTGGTCCCAGACCGTCGCCAAATAGCCCGTTGTGTTGCTCCAATGTGACGTTAATTATCTACCTACCCTGATTGACCCGACAATTTTCATGTCACATTTATCAATTTATTTTAATTCTTTGTATTTCTCCATGGCCATACACATAAGGACTTAGTTTACATTAGGAACTCCTCACTCAAATATTGGGGCCGCGGTAGCCCTGTTGGAAGAGTAACGGATTGGCAACCGGAGGGTTGCGAGTTCAAATTCAGCAAAAGACCGTCGTGTACAAAGGGGGCTGGTGCACGTTAAATCTGTCGTGGCATCAAATTTCTCACTCTGGCGTGGTGTGGAAGTTTGGAGAGTGGGGTGCCAGCTCAGGTGTGACCTCGTCATCTGACCGTGATTCAAAATTACGTGGTGGTGTTTTCGGATCTTTCCCTTTGGGTTTGATCCAGAACCGTCGCCAATAGGCCGTTGTGTTGTTCCAGTGTGACGTTAATTAAATACCCCTACCTACCTACCATACAAATATTTAAACTTTGATTCTTTTAGACCCTGTATCTATCCTAGTTTGCTCAGTATAGCGCAAAAGTGGGAAAAACTGAGAGGTCTACAGGCATGATATAAATTTATTTCATAAGTAAATGAAAAAGAAGCCATTCACATCATCTGGAGAAAATATAGAAACAAGTCTTGATAAAAATAATTAAGTTCACCGCTCGAAATTTTTTACAACGTTGTTGTTATAGTGAGAACAAAGTAATTGAAAAAATTTCTTTCTAAACTTGTTTCAAAGTTTCGAGATAAGAATACAAACTATTTACGAAACACAGTATATGTTTGTAAACACAGTTTGTTCTCTTTTGCTTTGCGTCGTTCAGGTTGAAAAATAAAGCTTCGTTATATGATATTTTCTCAATTAGCTTATAAAAAACGTGGTTGAAGGCAAAACCGTGTCCATGTCATCGGAAATTTCTGAAGAATACTTGAAAGACCCTTGACTTTTTCATTCAAATTTTTTCATTGGATTCCCAGGTATGTAAAGTAGAAATAATTCTTACATTAAAAAGTGATTAAACTTGTTTATTTCAGCTTATTTCGTCAAAGGTAAACTTTTTCTTCCTTGAAAGTCAGACTTAATAAACGTTGCTCTTTTCTTTTTAACCCTGCTTCAGGTAGCAACCATACATGAGATGTTTTATGAAAAAGAGGGAGCAAAATAAGTGTTTTCAGTAAAAAATATTTGTAAGTTTTTGATTTTTTCTCAAAAATGATTAACTGTGCTCTTTTTTGGAAATGTAAGATTTCGCTGTACAATTTATTTAACACAGGAGATAAATTGCTTTTAACAAAAAAACAAATCTGTTTTCAAAGTGCAATCAAAGATTGGATTGAATATTTTCTTGTTTAATTATGTTTCTTAATTTACGACTTCAACAAAGATCATTTGTAGTATCACTGTTCCATTTTTTCAGATCACTTTTGATTTTCAACCGATTCACCGTATTTGCTCTCATCTGTAGTTAAATTAAAATTTGCTTTCTTATCCCATTGTTTTTATTAAGTCTAGCGTCATTAATTTCTAGCAGCTTCCAGAATGTAAAATATTGGAAGAGTGTAGTATTTCTCATATCTTTAATTAAAAACTTCGTAACGAAAATATATTTTGTCCCATCACTTCTGCTATTTTTTATTATCTTCTTGACTATATTGAAAAAGTAATTTTATCTCCAGCATTTTTTAAGATTAACGCACATTTCAAAATATTATTTTACACCAATAAAATATTTTTTAAATATGGTAATAAGCTTATGAGGGATTCATACTGAAGATGCGTGTGTGCGATCTGATTAGTACAATCCAATAAATGCATACGCAATACACAAATACATAATGGTGACAGCGTTGGTATAGTGTGGCTTTGGTAGATGATTATTGGTTAGTCCACTCATGGAGTGGTAAACTCTAAGAAAGGGCGCAAACTCACGTAGAGCGATCACCATAGGTGATTATTTGCTTCGCCTTTTCGTGATCACTGCTATCTCTCGCCCCTTCCAGTAAAAAGTCTGAATCCGCTTTTAAGGTGTCAATGGTGGAAACGTATTGCTTAGGATCTGGCTTGTACCTTAACTTAACGAATAGACTCGTCTAAAACACGAGCCTCGAATGCCAACTTGCCAGAGGCGAACTATATATGAGAGTTTTTCAGAGTAAACATAAACAAATTGCCTCGAGAGGAAAAATACTTACGGTGTAAAGAACTCTATTACCTTAAAATTAGATTTTCCCCGTATTAACAACGTTTGGCGTTAATTCCCTTCACCACTAAATTATTCACGAGGAACAATTTGTGCCAGCTCCCATGGGAAGCCATTTGCAATACATGTATTGCGTGATTTTCAGGTAAATAAAAAAACTATTACATATACGATTAATTCAATAAGTGACATGTTGAAATCGCATTCGAGTAACATAAGTTACGACACTTCCGAAATGATACAGGAAGTACGTAGTTCCACTAAACACTAGCGCCCTCTATATCTAGTGTTAGAGCAAACCCTTTCATTGAAGTTTACCATGAAAATTTAGCTCGGAAAAGAAAGTAAACCCCTCTACTAAACACATACACTCAGTTTAGTATCAGCATTTAAAATAATTCAATAGATGTTCAATATCTCAGACAGAAATTCAGCATATATTGGATCTTGATATTTTCCCGTAAGAAATCAAAGATCTGGCCTTTTTGCGCAATGAAAAAGATCAATCCAACAACTGTATACAATCAAACATTGATTCAGCATCTAATTGGCTCGTAGCAATTTTCTAGTAAGTTGGAATAAATAAAAATAATAATAAATATGACTTAGAACTAGAAAGAAGCTTTCTAAAAATAACTTTTCGATACATTAAGGATAATAGGAAACAAAAATTGCGACCAAATTTAATTCAGAACATGTTACATTAAGTTGGGATTTTTCAGCTAAGTTTAAAAAAAACTTCAAAATAAATTCATGTGAAGTTATAGCTTGTCACAATTTCTTGTGTCGATACATTGTGTTCAATAAATGATTTCAACTCAATAAATTAATTCACCCATAAAATAATAAAATAAAAAATGCCTTGCTGAAAAATACTTAGGCCTTCATATCTCACTGTGCTTTTGCAAAAGCATATGGTTACGTTTATATGATATATCTATCCTAACATCACTTCAATTATTGAGTTCTATAATTTTGCATCCCAGATTCTTAGATGTCTAGTATATACTGAAGTACGAGAGGCTTTTCTGTCAAGTTAAAATTGTGGCGGGAGTGTTTTTGCGCATATTCCAGACATGCCTTCACTGCTTGCTTTTCAAATACGATTTCAGCACTCCGTGAATAAAAATACCAAATAATGAATTCCGAATTTATATATGATAGTTGGTTTCTCAATGCCAAATGGACTAAACACCAAACTTCACCAAAAAGGCTATTTGCTACATTTTAAGGTAACCCGATCTGTATCATGCGATAGCATTGGCTTGTAAAATCTGTCTCCCGTCTGGCTTGTTTAAACCGAAAACCCTCTAGTATCGAAAGCTGTTTAAGCATTTCCCAATTTCGATTTCAAATTCGCAAATTCGTTCCACCTAAAATAATCTGAATATTATTTATGCTGTGTAGCTTTTTTTTCACACACACTTATTCTTGTAGCGACGCCACTACAAGAGATCCCATCATTTCTTCAAGCCGTGATGGCGTCTTGATCGAAGATCGCATGCGTGTATCGAAGATGAGAGGAACGGTGTTACATACCACCATTACGCCAGTAAAAAATGTCGCGCACAGAAGCTCAAATTCATTCTGGGAAAGCACAGAAGTTGTCCTTTTTCCGAATTCCTCCAATTCCGGAGGACGGAAAAATCTTTTCCCTGTGTGTGTGTGACTTAATTCAGTGAAAAGGCACAGCTGCCAAAATATCGACTTTCAAAAGGCATTTTACCTCGATGGCAGAAGCAGTGGCCATTTGATCTTCCGGTGCTTTTTTGATTTTTATCTCCCACTTTCTCTCTCCCTACTCCTGGGGCCAGACCCTGATCAAACGACTCTCCCTTTTGTGTTTTCTTTTCTTTCAAGTCGACACTTTGCTCTTTGAGAAACGTCAGTTTGCCGGAGACTTCTTCCGAGGAACTCGGTGAACAATCAGGGCGGCATGTGGTGTGGGGTGGGCATTGCAGACCGGCCTGCGGTCATTTGTTAGCGTTTTGCCTCCAGGGACTTTAGAATCAGATCGAAAGAACTTTAGTTTTAACACAAGTGTGGAGTTTATGAGAAATGTTATGTTCCTTTTTCTATAAAATGTCGAGAGGTCGCGTAGGTCATCCGAGAATATTGATTCTAAAAGAGAGGCTTATTCGAATCACCATTGCCCATCTAGTTATTACGCTCAACCCTATGCATCGTTCCGCGCAGCATAGTTTTTATGCATTGCGTTATAGAGATTAAATGAACACGTAAAATGCATTACACCTGCAACACGTAACATGCATTACTAGTAATTGATGAACTTTGATTTGATTTGCGATACCCAGCGGACAACATATTTTAGCACTTTAAGGGGATGGAGTGGGCGATCGGGAAGAGTGCATTTAAATGCTGAATTCAACGTCTAATGGGCAATGTGTGTACGTGCCATATCCCTCTTTGTTGAATATATATATTAATTTACCTACTTTTGAGTATTTTCATTACCGAGAGATTTTGTTGGCGACACAATGACCTGGGGAACAGACCTTTATCTTTATATATATATATATATATATGCACATACATACACATTAAAGTTAATGACTTATGACTTTGTAATATGAATCATGCTGCGTGACATCACGAAATTCAAACAAAAATAAAATTTTTAAAAATCTTAAACAGACGAAAGAATGCATAAGTCTAGAGCAGAACATCAGTGTGTCACAATAACAGAGCAGAGCATTGGATTTTCATCGACGATTGAACTCCAGGACTGAAAAAGTTTTACGAATCCTAATCCCATATTTACAGCTAAGTGTTGTGTATGGATAATGCTTCAAGCTGCAAAGCATGCAACGAAAATAGCAATGATTAAATACACACTTCCAAAAATAATACTAAATTCATATCTAGCAATGTCACCTGATCTTAATCCAATAGAGCATGTTTGGGATGTATAGGCTGTAATGCGACATCCGAGAACAACACCACAGAACACAGACGTGCTGTAGTACACGAATGGAGCTACTTGCCACAGGAACGCTTGGACAGCCTTGTGGAAAGCTTGTCTGCATGCTGTGAAGCCTGAATTAGATTCAGAGGCAAGCACATTCTCTATAAAGTTGCTTTTAACAGAGCAAAAATATTTTTTTCTCGCAATAACTAAAACATACAATGTGTTCACCTAAGCATTGTTTTCAACTTTTTAGTTCCCAGTAGCACCACGAGGCATGTGGTGTTCTTATTTTATCCCACATAACTTGTGGAATCTTCATTTGTCATTTGAGGTACTTCGGTGCAGAGTACTTGGTACGGGATTGCCTTTCCTTAATTTTCGGACATGCATAACGTTGAGAAAAGAACATCAGATGTCCAAAAGTCATTTGAAATAATTTTTAACGTGCTCCTAGGTTTGTCACTATATTAGAACCATTAAAGTTGCCAAATTGACATCAAATCATTGTAACCTGATGTGTTTAGTTTAGGGCAGGTTTTCTCGGCTAAGGCAATCTTTTTGCCTAATGAGATTTTGCTTGATCACTACAAACAACCACATTCCTAAATTTAGTTGTGATTGTAAAGGCTATTGCGAGAATAAACAATGTTTGTATCATATACCATACATAATAATATTGATAGAAATGATAGAAACTTACATTTTGTGTGAAAATGTACGTCACAATAGCTGCGCATCTTTAAAAGTTTTAATGCATGAAAATAATTGTGATAAATGTAAAACAAGCATCTTTCTTAGGTTAATTTCTTAATTCGTTTTGATGCTCCGTTATTTGTGTATACGGCTCCAATTTTTCTATTGTATCAAATTCAAAAGATGCAGGATAATGACATGTTCCAGTTCATGGACTACTTTTGTTTTTGAAAGAATATCATCTCAATCCTATTAGAGCCTGCATTGTTTTTTACTCTGAATCTACCACTCAATCTCTCTGCCTCGCCCAACAAAACAATTAGGAGATGAAGGTTGAATAAGGCTTTTGCGCTGATGTTAGTTAATTTTTTTTTATCAACTAATTATGCAACAATAAACTGGAGAACAATTGATGTCTCGCGAAGAAACTTTTATTTGAATAGTTTGTTTTTTCTGTTAAAAATAGCGTTTTGAAGCATTTTAAATATTATATTGAAATTGAGGATTACAATATTTACATATTATAATATTTATGTACACATTGTAGGTCCATTTAGAAGGAAAAGACTAGAAGGTTATCGTCTATAGGAACTATTATAGTTCCACTCATATTCGAGGTGTGTGTTACAACTGACAATTCAAAATTAATTCCTTGCTTTATAGGGCCCGGTAGAAGTTGGAAGAGCAACGGATTAGCAGCCGGAGGGTTGCGAGTTCGAAACTAGGTCCAGCCAAAGACGGTCGTGTACATGGGGACTGGTGCACATTAAATCTGTTGTGGTCTCAAAAGTTTTCACGTTGGCGTGTGGTGGAAGTTTGGAGAATGGGGTGCAAGCTCAGGTGTTGTTCTCCTCATCAAACCGTGATTAAAAATTACTAGGCGTTGTCCTTGGATTTTTCCCTTCGAGTTTGATCCCGAACCGTTGCCAATAACCCGTTGGTGTTGCTCTAGTGTGACGTTAATTAACTACCTACCTTGCTTTATATTATTCATAATATTAGCTCAGAATTTTTTTTCTCGTATTCATTCTTCTGAGATTAAACTCAGATTATTAGTTGGTGCCAATTTCTATGGCACTGTGCTTTGGTCCTTGTTATTTATTTATTTATTTATTTCAATTAACGTCACACTGGAGCAACACAACGGGCTATTGGTGACGGTCCGGGATCAATCCCAAAGGGAAAGATCCGAGGACAACACCACGTAATTTTGAACCACGGTCAGATGACGAGGCAACACCTGAGCTGGCACCCCACTCTCCAAACTTCCACACCACGCCAACGTGAGGACATTTGAGGCCACGACAGATTTAACGTGCACCAGCCCCCTTTGTACACGACGGTGTTTGGCTGGATTCGAACTCGCAACCCTTCGGTTGCTAGTCCGTTACTCTTCCAACCGGGCCACCGCGGCCCGCTTTGGTCCTTGCATTATTTATTTGGATTTTACGGATCATCTCAATTCAATTTCAGAGAATGTTTATTCGTTTAACAATCCAAGTGATTTCTACGAGATATCTCGTCCATCAAGTCAGACCAATTTTGCAGATAACGAGATATTTCGTCATCAAGATGTCAATTTCTTGATGATGACGCGATCAAGATCTGGTCAGTTTTATTCTAATAGCGAGATATCTCGTCCATCAAGATCTGGTCAGTTTTACTAACGACGAGACACCTCTTTGAGACAACCACTAGGGGACGGTGAAGTACCTAATTTATTAAATACTCTTGTAATTATATTTCCTGTTGATACTTCCATTACGAATTTTTATCAACCTATCAGCTTTTAATTTCTGTTTAGTTTTAGATTCTTTGATAGATATCGCGCGGTAATCTCATTATAATTAATTACGTAAATCTTATTTCAGAACACCATGCTCATTACAAAAAATGTGATCAAAACTTTAATTGATAACAAATGAACAAAGTTCTCTAATGCAAACTTCATAAGCTTCAATGCATTTAAGAATTTCTAAATGTTTTATAATTACAGTTGGTTAAACGCAGTGTTGGCTTTTGTATTGACTAGAATTTTTTTAATTAAATAAATCACGTTCACTAAGTTTTACGCTATAACTTTTAAGGAATACTTAGGCAATCATTTCTTTAAAATCGAAAATGCCTTACATAGAAAATTTTAAAATTGATAAAAAATGCATTTTCCCGTTTATAAAACTGAAACACCAGGAAATTATCCAATAGCTTTGCTTAATATTACAAACAAAACTGATAAGTAAAAAATTGTAAACTGAAATAGTTTTGAAGTATTTCTTAATAAAATTGTCTATAAATGCTTTATTAAAAAAGTAATCTAAATTTGTTTCCTGTACAGTTTAAAAGAAAAATCTCATATCCATTAAATTCGGCGAAAATGTCCTTGACCATCCGAATCCAGAGATTAGGAAACGAAAAGAAAGAGAAAAGCTTCAAAAGAGACGAGATTAAAAAACTCCCGTTGTTTGTTTGGGGGTTTTATAGCGCAAGGGCCATATTTGGCCAAACTGGGCCAAACAAGATAACGTCAAGTAAACAATGTCGTGAAAGTAGAAAAAAAGAAGGGAACAACCATGACAAGGATTTAAGTAACTACTACATACAAAGCAACTATTACACTATTAAATACAATGACATAGGAAACTATTTAAGAGATAAAAAAATATTTTCCTGTTTTTAAACTTAAACGATGGGAAATCAGCCAAAAGCTTTGCGTTAATTTCTTAGGTTGATGCAAAAATCTGTGTCCCGTTTTTTAATAAAAATTGAAGAAAAGTTTTATTTACTAAAAATTACATTTAATCAGTAAAGTATGTGTCGTTCTGTTCGATAACCTTTCTCCATCTCTCGGGTAGCTGCATAATCCCGCTCTCATAGAAGTTCTGAGGTTTCTGGTTAAAGAACTGATCCAGGTGACGATACTTTCTGAACTACTTACTGCATGTGGAATTGTCTACGGCACCCTCACCATACACAATACATATCTTCTTTTGTGTCTGCGAAGCATTCTTGCCTTTTCGGAAATAAAAAAGCATATGTCGAAAATGCTGCTTATTTTCTGCCATTTTTAATGCTTAACAAAATGTAAAAAACACACCAAATAACATAATTTTTTCCCAAGTACTTGCTGAAATTCCTTCTTTCAAACATCAAAACTTTACACATATGAAGGAAATAACACTTTGGTTTTGCGATGCAATGCCATCTAGGCCTAAAATATGGACGAACTTTTGCATGAATCCATAATTTTACAAACAATAAAACTAATAAAGTATAAATTTCAAATTAAAACTATTTCTTAATAAAAATGTCTCCAAACGCTTTATTATTATCCGAATTTTATTTCATCTTGCGTGTGGAGCAGCTTATTCGTTTTTGGATCTTGCACCATAAAACCCAAACCAACCAAACGCTTTATCAAAAAATTTTATCGACATCCGTTTCCTGTACGTTCTTAAGGAAAAATCCCGAAGCCTTCAGATTCGGTAGAAAATGTCCTTGACCATCCAAATCGAAAGAGACGAAAAGAAACGGCGCCCGAAGCTTCGCTAGAGACGAGATTATAAAAAAATTTCAAAGAATTTAAGCTATTTAACGGTTTCCATAGAAAACTACATAATACATAAAAAAGTATTTTTCTGTTTTTAAAAAACTTGAACACGAGGAAATTAAGCAAGAACTGTCTTAATATTACTAACAACAAAGCGAATAGATTAGCACAAAATCGCAACCTTAAATAAATTCGCTGCATTTCTTAAAAAATGGCTCCAACCGCTCTGCTAAAAAAGCCGCTTTTCTCCAGGTTTTTAAGAAAAATCCCAAAGCCGGTAAAGATTCAGTAAAAAACGTCCTTGACCATCGGAATCGGAAGATTAAGGCGCGACAAGAAATGGCGCCCCAACTGCAGGAAGGGACGCGATTCAAAAAACTCCCATCCTGACAAGGATTTAAGGCCACCGTTTAAACTTATTTGTTGCAGCCTTCAATTAAGAAAGAAGAGGAGCTGCCCAAGAAGAGAAGAAGCGCTTCTTAAGAGGAGGAGAAATTTGATTTTGCCTCGCAACCTGGGAGGAGAGCTGCCGGAAGCTCGTGTAGGTTTTCGGAAGGAAGTGTGAAATCAAAGCTCGAGTGCCTCATTACAGAGATTCGCTTAGGCTCTTTCTTCAGGGGAAATGCCGCCTCTTTGTCCGCCTTAAGGAAATGGCCCTGCAAAGGTCCATCGCCATGAATCAGGCTTTTCCTCCTTTCTGTCGTTTATTTCTCTTAACATCCGAGAAAGGAGGCTGATGTGTAACTTTTACTGGACGAAAAGTGTACTTTTTCATCCCGTGGACTGGCGTTTGAAGGCGAGTAAAGCGCTCATATTGGATTAAAGCTTCTTTCCAGGGTAAATAACCCCGGGCTTGGGGTGGAATTGTGAAACGCAGCGGAGACTGAGTGCGGCTCCCTCATTGCGAAACTCGGGGAAGTTATTATTTTAAGTAGACGAGAATGACGAAAAAATCGAGAATGTCTGAGATTGATTCAAGAGGGAGAAAATACATAGGTTCGAGTGAAGAAATATTTCTGACCCTTTGGGTTCTTTTTAACTCCCCTGGTGGTTGTCTCGACGAGATCATTAGCAAAATTGACCAGATCTTGATGAACGAAATATCTCATCCATAACGATCTCGTCATTTCTCGTCATTAGAAGAAAACTGACAGATCTTGATCTTGTCATCATAAAAAGAAACGGTAATTGATGACGAGATACCTTGTCATTGAGGAAATTGATCAGATCTTGATGGACCAGATACCTCGTCGAAACCACTTGGAGGGTCAAGTTTGTTGTTTTTGGGTTTTATGGCGCAACGGCAGTATTTGGCCAAGCTGCGCCAAACACAAGACAGACAACACAATGAGAGGTAAAAAGCAAAATGGTGAAGTAAAGATGAAAGGGAGGAAAGATCACACAGGTACCTCGGCGGTATGGAGGGTTAAGAGATCGAAGTGCTCCATTACAAAGTAGGGGCATTTTATTTTATTCCTATAAATTCTTCAATACAAGTCCAACGTTTGCGCTATTGTGGTTGTAGGTTTTTGGAAGGAAAGTGTGAAATCAAAGCTCGAGTGCCTCATTACAGAGATTCGCTTAGGCTTTTTCTTCAGGGGAAAGCCGCCTTTGTCCACCTTAAGGAAATGGCCCTGCAATGGTCAATCGCTATGAATCAGGTTTTTCTCCTTTCTGTCGTTTATTTCTCTTAACATCCGAGAAAGGAGGCTGGTGTGTAACTTTTACTGAACGAAAAGTGTACTTTTTCATCCCGTGGACTGGCGTTTGAAGGCGAGTGAAGCTCTCATATCGGATTAAAGTTTCTCTCCAGGGTAAAATAACCCCGAACTCGGGGTGGAATTGTGAAACGTAACGGAGATGGAGTGGGTTCTACTGCGGCTCCTAAACTGCGAAGTTCAGGGAAGTTATTATTTTAGTAGACGAAGAATGACGAAAAAATCGAGAATGTCTGAGATTGATTCAAGAGGGAGAAAATACATAGGTTCGCGTGAGGAAATATTTCGGGCCCCTTGATCTCTTGGGCTCTTTTTAAGAGACCGACGTGTTGCATTACAAAGTGGGGCAATTTATTTTATTTCAGTAAATCTTCATTACAAGTTCAGTGTCTACGTTACTGTGGTCACATTTTCGGTTAACAGCAAAAGCTAGCAAATTATATATTAAGGGTGAAAAAGAAATTACGGAAGATGAAACTATATATCTCCTCTTTTATTGTGTTGCTCCAGTGTGACGTTAATTGAAATACCCCCCCCCCTCTTTCAATTTTACGTCACCTGACCGTAGTTCAAAATTACGTGGTATTGTCTTCGGATCTTTCCCTTCGGGTTTGATCCTGGACCGTCACAATAGCCCTTTTTTTGCTCCAGTGCGACGTTTATTAAATACCTACCTTTTAATTTTATGTAATTTTCCAATCCAGTTTTCGTCTTGTAATCTGGAAATATTTGAGGATTGAATTTATTATTTTTCTAAACAGATGTAATATTGAGAACGTAGGTAGGTAGGTAGTTAATTAACGTCGCAGTGGAGAAACACAATGGGCTATTGACGACGGTCCTGGATCAATCCCGAAGGGAAATATCAAGGACAACACTCCGTAATTTTGAACCACGGTCCAATGACGAGGTCAAAACCTGATCTGGAACCTCTCTCCAAACTTCCACACCACACCAACGTGAGGACATTTGAGCTCCGACAGATTTAACGTGCACCAGCCCTCTACACTACGGTCTTTGGTTGGATTTGAACTCACAACCCTCCGTTACTCTTCCAACCGGGCTACCGTGGCCCCCAGATAGAGTAGGATGCACTAGGATAAATGATAGTACTGAAGTTCGACTACATCGTCTTTCGTCTTAAGATTACCTTGGCGTGACATTTGTACCACATATCTTGTATCGCAACACCCTGTCACAAATTTCCAATAGTCGAGAAGTGTGGTCTCTTCGAAATGCGAGTTCTAACCAGAAAGGAATTTCTCCACCCATAACTTAGTTTTATTTTTTATACCTCTTCCACCAACTCAATTGAACAGGGTACGAGAATGCATTAACGGATCTTTGTTCGAGTAACGAAACGTTTTCCCCTTCCTTTGGTCCTGCAGTTCGTTTACTTCTAACAATTGGATTTTGAGGAATTCCTTGATTAAATTCAGCAGATTCCTGGAGGAGGTTTTTCCGGGAGGGGAAATCAGATCCCTTCCCTTGAAAATCGGAACAGAAGCTGCTTAGCGATGTTACCTGTGATGAGTATTGCACCGTTGCTATTGATATTTTTTATCGATAATTATTCAGCCCCAAAATAAGGTTTGGTTTCCAGCAGAGCTATACGAGAAAAGTAAATAACATTTGCTCCGAAGCGTAAATTCGGGATAATTCTATACCATTTGATAACATATAAATTCATTCGCCGTGATGAGATCTGGAATATGGGGATCAAATCTAACTCGAAACCAGAAATTTCCTCTTCTGCAGATATTTCTTTATTTCAGAAGTTGAACTAGACTTCGGTAAACCACAAAGTCTATTCTTTATTTTATTGTCTCGTTGTGGAGTATTCTGCCCATTCTAGGGTCTTGGAGAAGGGTTTGTATATTGTAGGGAGACATGTAGGGAAGTTGAAGAGACATTTCCTATTTTCCGTCTAGATGCGCATTGTATTTCCAGTTTCTGATCCGACTGAAGCTTAGGAATATTAAAATCTTTCTTTCCAATGTATATATGAAAGTAAGTTGATCGTATCCTTACGGTTCCTTGAATTCCGACTGAAAAGCGTAATTACTTTGAAACTTCTGTATAAGTAAACTTCTGTATAACAAAGCAGATTTAAAGTTTCGTCATAGGTTACATTTCGTTACTTATACAACACTAACTAGAAATAGAAAGATTCATGATATACTTTTCGTTTAGTTTGGTTGATCGGTTTCGGGTTTTATGGCGCAAGGGCCATATTTGGCCAAGCTGCGCCTCACAAGACAGACAACTTCAAGTATAAAATGTCGTGAGGGAAAAAAGGAGGGATTGGGAATAGAATGGATTGCAAGCAGAAAGATCACTCGGGTATCCCGGGAGCGTTACACCAGTGTTTACTCAAGGCAGTAAACCCCCCGGGAAAAGAAAAGATCATTAGAGTACCTCGGGTCCGTGAAGCCCGTACACACATAAAGGAGATGTGCCCTGAGGGCCTTTAGGAAACATTTAAGGCATTTGAATAGATTAAGATACATGAATGTTTACTCAACTGAAAGTAATTTTATTGAAACATTATTTGATGTGCCTATAAGTAAAACGACTTTCAATAAAGTAATTGAAATCTGGATGAGTAAGAAATACAAATTTATCGAAGTTATGCTTTGTAGTTATGGTTTTCAAATTCTTGCTTGAGTGGTATCGAAAACAAAAAGGTTGGAAATGATTAGATCCCTCTACATTTCTAGATTTTCACACAATTCTGCAAATTATAATTTAACTAACTCAAACGAACCGCGCAAAACACTAGGTTGGTTGTTTTGGTGGGGCAAGGGGCCATATTTGGTCATGCTGCGCCATAGACAGACAACGTCGAGTAATGGGCATACACTCACACAAAGAAAGCTTTGACACATCAGAGAGAAAAACAACACTAGGCTACGATTTGCTACTTTTTCAAATATTTATTTTTTATCAATGGGTATCCTCCAGAAATATATGGTATTCGTATCTGGTTTGCACGCTGGGTAAACTAACTTGGTAGTTAAAGGTATTTAATTAACGTCGCACTGGAGCAACACAACGCTCTATTAGCGACGGTCCGGGATCAAGCCCGAACGGAAAGATTCGAGGAAAACACCGTAGTTTTGAACCACGGTCAGATGATGAGGTCACACATGAGCTGGCACCCCGCTCTACGAACTTCCACACCACGCTAACGTGAGGACATTTGAGGTCATGACATATTTGTGCACCACCCCTGGTTTTTGGTTGGATTCGAACTCGTAACCCTCCGGTTGGTAGTCCGTTACTTTTCCAACCAGGAAACCGCGGTCCGGTAAACCAATTCGGAGCTCCTTTTCTAGCCGGCGGGCCTGGAAAATCGTTTCGGAGAGCCGTATTTGGCCTGCGGGGTAGTTAAATCTATTGGGAAGGGCGTATAAGGTCTCTAGACCGATTAACCTGGTCTCCAGGCCTGAGATCAATCTATTAGCTACAACTTTTTTTATTTTATGCGTTCGGTCTTTTTTGTGGTGGATGTGCTGGTTAAAACTGATCCTTACGAGAACAGCTATTTCAGAAATAGCTGTTAAGTAGTAAGGGCTGGAAGTTGTTTAGTTGTCTCTTTTGATCATAAGAGAGCTTAGCTTTCAAGAATATTATAAAATCAAAGAATCATATGTAGAAAAGTCAACATTTCCTTGTCGAAAAGAGTCTTTCTCCATTGTACGTATTATCGACATAATCAAATTATTACTTGTTATTTTCCTACCCCGTAAGGTGCAAAAATCAGAATTTCACAAGATTTTTATTGTGATTTAGATTTGAAATCCTACTCATAGAATGTCAATGTTTTTCGAATTCGTCTGTCAATTTGTTATTCTGGTAGTTTTTGTAGCTATGTCATACCAATTCTGTTGCCCATTCATTTAAGGGGACACTGTACCCTAAAAATGATTAAAATATCGAAAAAATTGTAGTCTTATATTAATTGTACAGCTTTAGAGAATATGTGAAAAAATTTCATAGCTGTAGCGAGTAATTAGTTTTTCCATCGCAATAGGTGTTGAATGAGTTTAATTTTTAAACTCTAGTCCTTTTCTCAGCTGTTTTTCATGAATACAATTTATTTAAACTACTAAGACATTTTTGGTAATTAACAGACTCGAACCTTTTGAAGTTAGTTTTAATGATGTATTTGATAACTTTGGCACGGAATAGGGATTTAGATCAGTTAATTTTTAAAAAATTTGTAAATTCGATTATGACTATTTATTTCAATGTTTTTCATGGTTTGTTGTAAAAGTATTTGTAAAAAATAAACACTGCACACAACACCATGCATAAAATTGTGAGACAGTTCAAAGAAAATAAAGAAAAAAATGTTTGTAGAAAATTTAAATTTTCAGGAGTAGGACTTGTAAAATATTGAAATGCAGGGTGTTTCGAAAATATCTGTTCAAAAACATTTTTGTCAAAGAATGTCTTCCCGGAAATGCCACGTTTAGATGGTAGAGGGCGCTGTTTAGGTCAGTCAATAACATCGTTTCTGTGGCGTAAGGTACCATTCTCCGTTCGGATTTTCAACTGCATGAATCGTAACACGAATTCGGAGATCGCAGATATGCATCTGATGTATGGGGCTGCTAAAGGAAACTTAAAATTGTTTGTTCTGTTTTTTAAATGTTTTTAAAATAAAAACATATTCTAAAATTTATTAAAATGTATATTTTGGACTCTTCTAACCCTTTACAATTTGGCTAGATATTTTCGAAACACCCTGTATTTTTTATCAATTGTTTACGTAAAAATGATTTTATCTTTTGTTATGTACTTTACATGTGCATTGGAATGAGGTGCTCAAGAATCTTTTGTTGTAATGGTCAAATAAAGAACAATTTTTTAAAGCGTACTGTGTCCCCATGACTGAAAAAACGAACAAAAGGGTATAATTCTATACATCCAATTTTGAAAATAAGATTCACTGTAGATTATCTTTGTTTAGGTTGTCCATTGGAACGGATCTAGGAAACCACACGCAAAATATTATTTGTTTTGTTTATTTAAAAAATGTTTTTTTAAATTAAAAATATTTTAAAATTTATTAAAATGTTTATTTCGGGCTCCTATACTACCCTTTACAATTTTTCCAGATATTTTCGAAACACCCTGTATTTTTTAAATAATTCTTTACGTAAAAATGATTTTATCTTTTGTTATGTACTTTACATGTGCATTGGAATGAGGTGCTCAAGAATCTTTTGTTGTAATGGTCAAATAAAGAACAATTTTTTAAAGCGTACTGTGTCCCCATGACTGAAAAAACGAACAAAAGGGTATAATTCTATACATCCAATTTTGAAAATAAGATTCACTGTAGATTATCTTTGTTTAGGTTGTCCATTGGAACGGATCTAGGAAACCACACGCAAAATATTATTTGTTTTGTTTATTTAAAAAATGTTTTTTTAAATTAAAAATATTTAAAAATTTATTAAAATGTTTATTTCGGGCTCCTATACTACCCTTTACAATTTTTCCAGATATTTTCGAAACACCCTGTATTTTTTAAATAATTCTTTACGTAAAAATGATTTTTCTTTTATGTATTTTTCATGTGCATTGGAATAAGGTACTCTAGAATGTTTTGTTGCAATGGCAAAATAAAGAAAACTTGATCAAAGCGTACTGTACTGTGTCCCCGTGACTGAAGGGCCGCGGTAGCCCGGTTGGAAGAGTAACGGATTAGCAACCGGAGGGTTGCGAGTTCGAATCGAACCAAAGACCGTCGTGTACAAAACGGGCTGGTGCACGTTAAATCTTTCGTGGCCTCAAATGTCCTCACGTTGGTGTGGTGTGGAAATTTGGAGTGGGGTGCCAGCTCAGGTGTGACCTCGTCATCTGACCTTGGTTCAAAATTACGTGGTGTTGTCCTCTGATCTCTCCCTTCGGGGGTTGATCCCGGACCATCGCCAATAGCCCGTTGTGTTGCTCCAGTGTGATGTTAATTAAATACCTACCGACCCCGTGACTGAAAATGAGCTAAATGATATAATTCTATACCATCCAGTTTTGTAAATAAGATTCACTGTACGCTAGCTTTGTTTTGGTTGTCCTTCTCAATTGATCTAGGATACCACACGCAAATCAGAACGTCAACGTCTTTTGGCAAACAATGTGATGGTCGATTTTGACGAGCATCTTGGAAGGAGAAACAAGCTGATACTTGTGATTATATATCGTTTTTTCTCTCCTTTCCTACACGGGCAAAGTCAGTGGAAAGAAAATGAGGGCAATGCGTTTTCATGCTCTTTCCTCTTATCTTTTTTCTCCCTACCGCGTCTTCGCTTCATTTTTTACTATTTATTTATGTGGTGACGTCAGAGATTCTGTCGATCGATAGAGAATCTACTTTTTCTAACTTTTGTTCCTTGTTGTCGTAGGACAGTAAAAGATGGTGTGCTTTTTTGGAACCACCTTTGAGTTATGTTCTTAACTATTCATCGAGCGAGCAGCTGTGGTGCTGGCGACAGAAATAGGCTGCAGCACCCAAGTCATTCTCAGAAATGTTCTTCGCATTCTAAGGGATGCTAAACCAGTACATATTGTGGTTTCTTTTATTCAAATAAATCTTGTCTTGTTCTGTGTTGCAATGTGCGAGACTAACAGTGCTGTAAAATGACATTGCGGACCAGGAGGTTGAAGTATATTAGTTTAAATATGTACATTTGAACCCTCCTGGTGGTTGTGTCTCGACAAGGTGTCTCATAATTAGAAAAACTGACCAGATCTTGATGAATGAGATATCTAGTCATTAGAAGAAAACTAACCAGATCTTGATGGATGAGATATCTGGTCCATTAGGAGAAAACTAACCAAATCTTGATCTCGTCGTTCATAAAAAAGATCGGGAGTATCTTGATGACAAGCTATTTCGTCATTAGCAAAATTGATCAGATTTTGATGGACAAGATATCTCGTCGAAACCACTTGGAGGATTAACCCTCCTGGTGGTTGTCTCGAAGAGGTGACTCGTCATCAGCAAAACTGACCAGATCTTGATCTCGAAATCATAAAAAAAATCGGGAATATCTTGATGGCGAGCTATCTCGTCATTAGCAAAATCGGTCCAGTCTTGATGGACGAGATCAAGGAAAGAGTGGCATTTTATCGAAACAACTTGGAGGGTTAAAAGCTCAATCAAGATTGGCGATTATACCAATTTTTCTTGAATTTTAGTCATAGGATAAGTTTCAAGTCAAGTATAGCCGAATAAATTCACCAGCACGACTAAATGTTCAGTCAAAGACAGTATTGTTCGGTGTAATTTTTTGTTTTGTGCTTATATAATATGAATAAATAATTATTTAAGGAAAGTTGAGTATGTCCAAACATGTAACTACTTATCTATTTCACTCCAAGAACGGACAGTCTAGAGACAGAAATAAAATATTTAACTCTATCAGCGCAGTATTATTCACTACGACGTCAGTAAAATCAGGACAGTTATTGAAGTGAGTTTCTGTCATGTCTGAAGGGCCGTCCTGGCTCAGTGGGTTTGTTTACTACGCTAGCAACCTGTGATCTGTAGGCGGCGCAGTCTCGATTTCTCCCAGAGTGTATTTCTCTCTTCTGTGTCGGTAAAATTTTCTTTGAGTGTGTATGTCCATTACTTGACGTTGTATTGTGTTTGGTGCAGAATGGCCTAATATGGCCCCCTTGCATCATAAAACCCCAAACCAACCAACAAATATGTCATGTCTGAAAGGCCAAATAGGGAAATACAACTCTATTAAAATTGTAATTTACACTTAACTACATTCAGCATAAAAATTTCAAACATAATTTACGGCCATGGAAAAATCAATTCACGAGACATTCATGGTGAAAACTAACTGGGAGACTTAATTAAAACTGAACCTTCTAGTTACCTGATTAAAATAAATTCTATTTTAAGTGCCATTTCAACTATAGAATCCAGGTAACTTGAATAACAAAAATACATTTCAATAATAAAATACAATTTAATTTAAATCCATTCGCTGTGCCGAGACGGGATATTGAGCCCGAAGGGAAACTAAAGTTATCTCTAAATTTATGTCTAAGATCATCCCTTTTCAATCTGTAAACATGTATACTGAAAACAGTATTGGCAGTCTTCAATAAGACTAAACTGAATTTCATTAAAATGGAGGCTAATTAAAATATTTGAGTTTTAGTTGCGAGATTCAAATGTTCTTATTTCCATTTTAACACTATTTTGGAATTTTCTTTTCTTCGGTCTTAGTTTGAAGTTTCCATTAACTCCTTGTAGGCATTTTAATTAACGTCGCACTGGAGCAACACAATGGGCAATTGGCAGCGTTCCGGCACCAAACCCGAAGAGATCCGAGAACAACATCATGGAATTTTGAACCATGGTCAGATGACGTTAACACTCCTGGTGGTTGTCTTGACGAGGTATCTCGTCAGTACCAAAACTGACCAGATCTTGATGGACGAGGTATTTCGTCAATCGAAGAAAACTGACCATTATCAAAAAATTATCATCAAATATTGGCAATATCTCGATGACGAACTATTTCGTCATTCGTAAAATTGGTCAGACTCACGTCTTAGCAAAATTGGTCAAATCTCCACGGAAGAGATCTCGTCGACTAATTGGAGAGTTCCCTGCTGCGTGTACCTTTGTCAGTACAGCATTTTCTGGTCGTGATATATGATTTTGTACATTTTCTATATGAACCTATTATTTGCTTGTTATACTGTGCATTTTATAGTTTCAATATTTTTTATGTTAATAAATAAGTTTCCAGCTTAAAGAGTGAAAAAATTGACTATTTTTACATGAACTCATCAGCCCCCGTGTACACGACGGTCTTTGTTTGGGCCGAGTTTCAAACTCGCAATCCTCCTATTGCTAATCTGTTACTCTTCCAACAGGGCTCCGCGACCCCCTTAGAATCGAGGAATTCTTTGCCCGATGACAGAAAAATATATCATTATTCTATCTCGTTCGATATTTAACATGACTTGTGTCACAAAAGCGGCAAACCAAACTTAAACATATATGTAGAATTTTTAAAATGTATTTTGCGAAGGAACTCCTTTCTGAGAACTGAATCATTGGAAATACAAGTCAATTCGAACATGCTTAAAAGGTTGCCAAATGACTGAGAGTTATGTCGATACTGGTGTAAGGGATATATCTGCGTGGTGGGGATGAATGTACTAATGAATCAAGTTGGAAATAAAATTCCCATCCAGAGATATTGTGATCTAGGCTGACAGAACAAATCACACAGTCTACTCTGAAAGCTAAATTTAAAAGCAAATCTAAAAGAAGTATTTACACTTAACCCTCCAGGTGGTTTCGACGAGATATCTCGTCCACCAAGATCTGACCAATTTTGCTAATGACGAGATATAGGGTCATCAAAATATTGGCGATTTTTTCATGATGTCGAGTTCAAGATCTGGTGAGTTTTCTTCTAATGACGAGATATATTGTCCAGCAAGATCTAGTCAGTTTTTCTATTGACGAGATAACTCGTCCATCAAGATCTGGTCAGTTTTGAATGACGAGATACACCATCGAGACAAACACCAAGATGGTTAACTGAATACGATCTTAAAAGTAAAGCTATTCACCAAGTGTGTCACCAAGTCTTCGTAAAAAGTGCCAGCGCAAGCTTCGCAACTCGATTTCTTCAGTCGTGTAATTGTTCACACGATGCTCGTTTCTGTATGGATCTTACTTGACACGTTCATGGCACTTCGAGTTCGAGACATAAGGATTCGAGACATTACTCCTCCGGTAAAACATTAGGATAAAGTGCACTTTTTAAGCATTCGCATTTTTTGTATCATTTCCTTTGCATCGAGGGGATAATCTTGCTGCCTTGAGGAAATATCTTTCTCGTATTCACAAAGGAGTCGTATTCGCCTATCGCTTTCCACGAATTCGCCGTGCTTTTTTCCTCGAATTGCTTTAAGATCTTCGTGTCCTCTGAGAAAAGAAAAAGAAACGGTGGGTGGACTAGGAGATAAAATCGAATTTCTTTTTGTGTAAAAGCGGCACAGCCGACGACAAGTTTCCTCCAGGGACTCTTTCAACCAAGTACTTTTTCTATACTTTTTAGTAAAAAAATATTTATCCGAAATGCTCTTATTTAAAACTTAAAATTCCTGTCAAAACAAGGTGGCATTTCTACTCATTCATTTTAGACTTTTGAGGTGGTTCAAAAAATTATTTAAAAACGTTTAGTTTCTCAAGTAGGTAGATTGGTAGGTTGTTTTAGGGTTTCATGGCACAAGAGCCAGGTTGCGCCAAACAGAAGATAAATACAATGAGGGAGGAATAAAAAGCAAAAAGAATGATAAACGAGGGTAGAAATGAAAAGGAGGAAAGATCACTCGGGTACCTAGGGGTTGTGATGCCCGTACACACCTAAAGATCTGACCCTGAGGGCAGTTTTTCAAGTAGGTAAGGAACCTATAATTTTGACCTTCTTACCCTCTCTTAAACTCTTGAATTTGGATCCCATCTCTCCAAACTTTGAGAAAGACAGAAACGATCATTCTCAAAGCAGAACGATTAACCTTATAACCAAATATCCACTGACGTCATCCTACAAACCAAATGTGCTTAGAAAGAAGGAACTGGAGTATGTAAATTGAATAATCGGTGATGATCACCAGATTCTGTGACAAAGGGTAAACAGTCCTAAAGCCACTCAAAGTAGTAGGACTAGGAGATAAAATCGAATTTATTTTTGTGTAAAAGCGACACAGACGACAAGTTTCCTCCAGATGCACTCTTTCTACCAAGTACATTTTTCTACTTATTTGAAAAAAATATTCGCGAAATGTTCTTATTTAAAACTTAAAATTGCCTGTCAAAATAAAGTGGCCTTTCTACACATTTATTTTAAACTATAGATGGCCCAAAATTTTATTTAAAAACGTTGTTTCTCTGTAGGTAAGGAACCTAGATTTTGGACCTTCTCACCCACTCTTAAATTCTTGAATTTGGACACCCGGCTCTTCAACCTTTGAGAAGGACAGAAAAGATCCTTCTCAAATGCTCTCTGATAGGTTAACTTTATGACTAAATATCCACCGAGATGACCTTCGAACCAAGTGTGCCTAGAAAAGAAAGGACTGGAGTATGTAGGTTAATAATCAGTGGTGATCACCAGATTCGGTGACAAATGGTACAGTCCTAAAGCCACTCAATCGACAATCAATCGACACGAGACAAACGGAACTACCCAGACAACTGTGTCAGATGACACGCTTCCTGAATACCAGGCGCTATGGATAATAATTACAACTTCAATAAATTACAACTGCCGTTTGAATCTGGTGTTTATTGCAGGAAATTCAACAATTCCAATGGATGTGAATGACATCTTAGAGCTTGCCCGCATCCCATCATTGCTAATGCATGTATGCCGTTGTGTATAAAGGTAGCTGTTGGTCCACTTACGAGACGAGACCGTCACATGGGAATGGTTAAAAGGATTAAAATAATACCGCTTCCTCCAAAATCTCCAGATTCATACCAACAAAATATATGCAAAAACACTAAGGGACGTCATCTATAAGCATAGGCACACAAACAAATCAGGCAATACCTTTTTGTATCGTGTGTGGTAGATAAAGCACGTCGAGTAAATAATTCGATATAACACATCTTTACTATTCAGAGACACGACTGTTACATGATGGATGGTTGATTGGTTTTATTGGCGCAAGGACCATATTTGACCATGCTGATAGACACAAGACATACAATTTCAAGTAACAGACACACACAATGAAAGTTTTACTGACACAAGAGAGAAATACACTCAGGGAGGAATCGCACCTGACAGGAATCGAACCTACGCCGCCTACAACTCGCACGACTGGTACACGAAGAGACATTCTTTATATTGGGAAATCGGATGAGCATATTGTGACCATATAAGCCATTTAGCTTGAAGCAGATGTTTTTTACGATTCCTTATTTTGCACCTCTACTAATATTTTAAACCTAATTCCAGCTTTTGTCAGTCCCGAATATACTGTTGTAATTTCAATTTCACTGAGTGTATAACGCATTATATCAGCAAATGAAATATTTTAAATTATTTAAATCGATGTTTAACTAACTTTTGTCAAGCAGGAACCGAAAGCAATGCTTTGCAACGTGACGCGCCCTATCCCCATCTTAAATTGTACATAATATTTTATTTATATTCTGATAATATGAAAACAGTGTTCGTATAAATACCATGGATAATTAAAATACACATAGTGAAGAATAACACTGCGCCGTAAGAAGTGATTTGAGCTCTTAAAAGTTCTGAATGATAAACTCCGACATGCTTAAAATTTGCATCATAAGCCATTCTGTAGCTTGAAGAAGCTCAATTTATTTCAATGCAAGTTTTGATGCATAATACATGATTCTAACACATTTCAACTTGCGCAGCGTTAATCATCTCCCCGAAGCTCTCGAAAGACTTCATGATTTTCCTATTAGAAAGAATACTGGGCAGTAACGCTTCGGAAAACTTGCTTATTGAGATTCTGGTGCATTAGATACTTTACAATTTAGTGGAAGGTTTGAGGAAAAGCTGTGCAAAAACTTGAGCGATCGATGACTATCCGGATTACTTTCCCATTATAAGTGAAATAATCCAAGTTTTATACTTTTTCTAGATATTAATTCTAATGAGAATTAAAAAGAAATTCTGCCTCGCGGGGGTGTTGTAATAGCGGTATAAATTTGTCCTAGTTGCTACGTTCAGTTTCTAGAAGATTTCTACTTACTATTAAAATACGTTTTTATTAGATATTTCCCTTATTTCTCCTTTCCTCCTCGGAAGTCAAACGTAAAGTATATAAGATAAAAGATAAATATGTTTGAACATCAGTTTGACGTACGGATCATTTTAATCGACTTTAATATACCAGACATGTTCTCCAAACTACAAGTGCCAGAAAAACTGGTACATCATTTTAATTTTCCCATGGGAGCGTTAGAACTGCAGACAAAGGGGCAGACTCCACGAACTCACGGAAGTATTCTGTAGGGATTGAACATCCAACTTCGTGCAGAGCGCTCCACAATTCTGTTGTATTTCCGAGGTGCAAGATTTTTGTGTTCCACAGCGCAGCATGGCTTCCCAGATGTGTTGGATAACGTTGAAATCTAGTGAATTCAATGACAATGGCAAGACCCCAAATTCAGATGAGGGTTCTTCTAACAATAATTTAGCGTGTTAACCGAGTTAAAAATCGCTTAAATCGTGATAACTTGCCACTGTCACGGCGGAGATAGTTCTAGATGCTTCCACAGGTGTCTATCACTTTATACATGCACTGGCAGATGCAACCAATGACATGCATAGGTAGCGTTGCTATGTATCTTTCATAGGCTCGACTGTACCAGTTTTTCTGGCACTACAGTGTAACACCCAATGGTAGGTATTTTAATTACCTAGGGGGTGTAACACTGGAGCAACACAACGGGCTATTGGTGACGGTCCGGGATCCATCCCAAAGGGAAAATCCGAGGACACCACTTAATTTTGAACAACGGTCATGACGAGGCAACACCTGCGCTGGCACCCCTCTCCAAACTTCCACACCACACCAACGTGAGGACAGTGGAGGCCACGAGATTTAACGTGCACCAGCCCCCTTTGTACCCGACAGTATTTGGTTGTATTCGAACTCGCAACACTCCGGTTGCTAATCCATTACTCTTCCAACCTGGCCACCGCGGCCCGTAACACCCAATGCATTTCTGATTTGTGAGCATTTTTAGCCAATAGTTAAAGAAGTTTGCAACAATGCATTATGTAATTCAAACTAAGACATTCAGTACCACATTTCTAAGATGGTTGGTAGGGGGTTTTATGGCGAAAGGACCATATTTGGCCATGCTGCGCCAGACACAAAACATACAATATCGAGTAATAGAGAGACACACACAATGAAAGTTTTACTGACACAGAAGAGAGAAATACATCCAGGGAGGATGCACCTGACAGGAACCAAACCTGCACCGCCTACAACTCGAATGTTGCTAGAGCAGTGGGCATACCTGAGCCACGACGGCTCCACTCATTTTCAAGAATCTGCCTCTTGCTTTACGTGAATCTTTAGCGAATACCATTCTCGTCTGTATTATGCCAGTGCAACTGGTAGGCATATTGAGCATTTTCTTAAGATTTTAGTTGCATTTTTCATTATAAGAGTTCGTTTTATTCAGTTCTAGAGATAAGTTAAACTATTTTTCGTGTCTTCTGTATCTTGTATTAATACCACACTGCATAAAATTAACATAAAACTAGGCAACGAAAATTCCCCAGTCGCAAGCAAGTAAAAAATATTTACTTATTTGAAAATTTAACCGTTCATCTTTTTCTTCTCGGTTATACATTGAATTTTAAATGTTTCCTAGTAGTTAGTCTTTAAATGATTAATTTCATTCAACGATGCTAGAAAACTCTGTTCAATAAGCTTTCTTCCCTACATTCTTAAAAGTAAAAGGAAAGCACGAAAACCACCTTCTTTTAAACTTATTTTTAAACGTACAATGGCCTTACTTCGTAGAAATCTTGTCATAAATGCTCTCATTAAGAATATTTGCCTTATAAGCTGAACTTTTAAATATGATTCTCCAATGGCTTGGTTCTTACATTTGATCATCCATATTCATTGTAAACTAAAGAAAAAAGGACCGTTCAAGATAGCTCAACTGCACGTTGTTAGATACATTATTTCTCGTGTCAATTAAAATTGCGCTCTTTCGGATTTAAGATTCAGCTATTATTTTCTTAAAGCCTCGTAATGGCTGAACTGGACATTTTTAATTCTTTACATTTTATACTTTTTAATCCTCTGAGCGTCATGAGATTTCCGAGTAGTGTAGTATTGCCACACAATACTTAATGACTAAATAACCACATCTATTGGTTGTAAGACTCCATAGATTATTTCAACATTCAAATTCTACTAGTCCTTTCCTAGAATAGATTCCTTTGGAAAGATTCCGTTGTTCATTTCCTTAGAATAGAATTCTTTGGAGTTTATTTCTGCTTTACTTAGAATCTTTTAGAAAGATTCCTACTGCTCCTTTCTTTGAATAAAATCCTTTGGAAAAATTCTGTTGCTCCTTCCATAGAATAGATTCCTTTAGAAAGATTCTGTTGGTCAAGGTCAAAATTGGTTTGAAGACATGCAGAAGGGAAGAATACAGGTTGCAAGGTGGAATTATGCGTGTGAAACTCAGAGGGCTTATATACTTTTCAGCGCCGTAGTGGTTTTCTGTAGAAACATACCCAGGCTATTTGCAATCTCTAGCTTGAGTTTTGAATACATCACTTGAAGAATATTTAGTGGAATTTCCCTCCATTTCCGAAATTAAATGAGCGTGGCCTTTTTAAGTATTGCAAATCAGGGGGAGATTAAATACATTATGAATCTGAGACTTCGTTGTGCTATGTTATTGACAATCGTAAGAATCAGTCTACAATATCATTATTGATATTACGTACGCAATTGGTTCAAAAGTCGTCCGGATCAATCCGAAGGGAAAGATCCAAAGACACATTCTCGTAATTTTAAGCACTGCTATTGAGAGTAACTTAAAAAATGTGACCAACATGTCGACAAGTTGTCACGTGATTGCTGTGAAAAAATTGACTTGGTTGGCCGATTTGGCGGGGGGGTATTTTATTTTTCTTTATTTCAATTAACGTCACACTGGAGCAACACAACGGGCTATTGGTGACGGTCCGGGATCAATCCCAAGGGGAAAGATCCGAGGACAACACCACGTAATTTTGAACCACGGTCAGATGACGAGGCAACACCTGAGCTGGCACCCCACTCTCCAAACTTCCACACCACGCCAACGTGAGGACATTTGAGGCCACGACAGATTTAACGTGCACCAGCCCCCTTTGTACACGACGGTGTTTTGGCTGGATTCGAACTCGCAACCCTTCGGTTGCAAGTCCGTTACTCTTCCAACCGGGCCACCGCGGCCCGGCCGATTTGGCATCTTATATCTTAACAGGGTAGATGTGTGAATGTGCGTTTCTATATAGTGGCGACAAAAATGGTGAAATCGTCAAAGTCTACCAACATATCAAGCGAACCAATCAGATGAATCGATGGATGGTCATCTTCTCCCATTCCGTAGACCTATCAGATGATGAATGTTCGTTTCCATCCGTCAGATGAAAGTAGTCTTCGGGTCACGTTACTAATTTCGGTCACGTGATCCTTGGACAAAAAAAATTACTATTGCTTACTCTACTTTTATTATTTCCTCTATGGTTTTTACATAGTGGGCAAACCGACTGAGACACAGACCATTAGGAAACTAACTATACAAGTACGTGCGCCCATGAATACAAATTCAGATTATAGATTATTTTAGTTTTGGATAAGTGTAATAGATATAACAGTTTTTGGATTCAGACAATATGTTAGGATGGATTCGCATATTGCATACAAATTTAGCTTAAATCCATTTTGCCAAGAGAAACTACTAAAAGCACCTCGTGGATCGACAACATAAATTTAATAAAATCATTTCAAAAAATTTATTTTTCAAACCTCAGATATATTTCAAGTGTTCGTAACGAATTTGCTGGTCAAACTAGATGCACTCAACTACCCACGCTTTATGACCACCAGACCGTTTTATGGTAAAAAACTTCTTTCCTGATAGTTCCAACGCGCGGTGCATGGTTAAATCGGTATAAAAAGGAACGAAGGCTTGCAGACTAATGAAGTGCCCGGCTCAACAAATAATGGATAAAATACATGGTCTGACAGGCTTTGAACGTGTGATGATTGTGGAGGTTTAAAGTAGGGGAGCGAGCATTGCAAAAACGGCTGTACTGAATTGTTCGTGAGCAGCAGCTGTGGAAGTTCACAGATAGGGAACTACCAGACAAAACCGGGTCTGAGCGCAAGGAGTGTGGTCATCAACAATTTCTAGATGATGGAGTTGAGCGTAAAGTTATAGGTAGGTATTTAATTAACGCCGCACTGTTATTAATTTGTAAAATATACGTTTATTTATTTGATAAAGCTTCAAACACTTTACAGAGATAAATGTTTGATCACATGTTATTATTGCAGTGTTAACATATTCTGCAGACACTTTATTCTGATAATAAATACCTTAACCACCCTGGTAGGTAGTGAATTAAAGTCGCACTGGAGCAACACAACGGGATAATTGGCGACGGTTCGGGATCAATCCTGTAGGAAAAGACCAAGGACAACGCCTAATAATTTTGAACCACGGTCAGATGACGAGAACACCTGAGCGGGCATCTCACTCTCCAAAATTCCACACCACGCCAATGTGAGGACATTTGAGGCCACGAGATTTGACGTGCACCAGCCCCCTTTGTACACGATGGCCTTTGCATTCAAACTCGCAACCTTCCGCTTGCTAATCCGTTACTACTTATTCTTCCAACCGGGCCACCACGGCCCTGTAAATTTATAAGGCTTGTTCAGTTCGATACTCGGATAGAAAGCAGTTTGACTCATTTGGCATCTCAACATGATCTTTGTCATACGTGAGTGTGTGATAAAATCAGTCATTGAAAGTGAAGAAAAATCGCTTTTCAGGTATCTTAGAACACGAGAATTGGACAGCAATTGAACTGGATTAGGAAATGTTTAGAATTTTGTCACGGAAATTTTATTTGATGTAATGCTGAAGCAACTTTTAGTTTAAAATACCTTGTGCAGAAGTATGAGCGCGTTTTTTTTATTCAAATTGTGTCTCTAGTTCGTTGGTAAACAGCTTTTACACCAGGCAATCCAAGATTTTGAATTTTCCACTTTCATAACTTGTTTTTACTGTGCTGTCTGTCTTGTGTTTGACTCAGCTTGGTCAGATATGGTCCTTGCGCCATAAAAGCCGAAACAACCAACCAATCATAATTGGTTTTAAATTTTACTCTTGTGGGCGGCTACTTTTCAATGTGGGTCTATTTTTATTTTTCCTGTTTTCTTCTGAGTTAAACTTGCAAAAAATTCATACAAAATCACTTTCTTATCTAGAGTTTTGACATGAAAGCAAAATGTATACCAATATAGATTTTGTGCCCAAACCCTGAAGTCATTGTTCGATCGGAATGAAACTTAACATATTCGATGCACAAGAGATAATGAAATTATCACAATATCAAATATAGATGATTCTTTATTATTGTAGTAACATCAAAAACAAGTTAGTAAATTGTAAAGCCACCTCTAGCAGCCAGCGATACATGGCGACATACAACATGGCTTGAAACAAAACCCTTATGCTATCCCGTGGCAAATTATGTCGACCATTCTGCAAGCGCTACTCCAGATCCCTTATAATCAAGAAATGGAATAATTGACGGCCATCATATCCCAGACATGTTCAATGGGAGGAAGATCTGAGGATCTCTAGGTTCAAAGTTGGTTGGGTTTGGGTTTTATGGCGCAAGGGCCATATTTTGCTAAGCTGCGCCAAATACAAGACACCAACGAGGGAGGGAAAAGCAAAAAGCAGAAGGGAGGATAAAACAGAAGGGAAGACAGATCACTCGGGTACCTCGGGGATGTGATGCCCGAACGTATCTAAAGATGTGCCCGTGAGTCCTCTGTCCGAGGAAATATTTCGACATCACGGAGCCACTTATGGAAGAGGCGAACCTTGTGTGACCAGACGTTATCGTGCTGGTAAATAGCCCCTCGGGTGCGTGAGATGAAAAACAGGTTGTAGGATGTGCTGTTCTTTCAAACTCTCAGACTACCCCATACCAGCACTAGAGTAGACCGGCTGTGGAAAGTAATAACTCCCCATGCAATTATACTAGGAGTTTAGTTGGTATGGTCACACGCGAATGCGTTGATCATCTGCACCATGGCAGAAGCAGGATTCGTAACTAAAGATATTCTGCCATTCCGTACCAGTTCACGATTATGGCACGGCACCGCTGCAGAAGCAGCCGATGATATTCGGTAGCCATTGTTGTAGTTTTCAGGTGTTGAAACCTTTTCGTGATCCTCAGAGATGTCTCACATTGAGCATGTCTGAGCTAGGCGCTAAATTGCACCATCCCCGGAAAATAAGGGATCTGAAGCAGCAGTTTCGGTTGGTTGGTTTTGGGGTTTTATGGAGCAAGGGCCATATTTGGCCATGCTGCGCCAGACACGACATACAATATCAAGTAATAGACACACATAAGGAAAGTTTTACTGACAAGAGAGAAATACACCCAGGGAGGCAGCAGTTGCGGAAGGCTTGGTATAATTTGCTACAGAACAGTATGAGGACTCCATTTGGCTCCATGTCAGATAGGTTTCACAACTTACTGATTTATGAACTTTCTGATGCAATTTTCAAGAGTCCTGCATATTTGATATCGTGATAATTTCTTTACCTCTTAATGTGTACGGTCGCGGAAAAAACGAACCACCTCTCTTCATTCGAGCAATTTTAACAGTAGAGCATTCAAAGATGGCGTTCGATAGGAACTAACATCTATAAATTCAAACGCATAAAATTTGCATAGGGGCGGTCTTCATATTAAATTTAGTTCGGTTGTATTAAATAATAGTAGGCAGGCTATTTAGTTGCATACATTTTGTATTTGAAAACGATTATTCCAAGAATGAACATTTCTTTTAAGGTTCTTTGTAGACTTCTTTCAGTCAAGCATCAAATGAACTGAATAACTACAATTAATCTCGATGTACGAAGAACGATTTTCAATGTGCAGATGATCCCTTAAATTGACAACTTTAACATTGAATTTCTCCGGATATAAAGATAGCAAAGTCATGAATTTTCATATTTAGACTAATTTAACGATGCAGAATCTGATTAAGGCATCAAAACATGGTGTTTCTATTGAAACTTTGTTGTTTGTGCAAAATTTGATACGAAGGCGTCCCCTTATGCAATTGTTTCGTATTTGAATTTCTAGAGGGCATTATTCCCTATTGAATGATATCTTTGAATTTGCTCTATGAATAATGCTGGAAATAAAGGGGGTGGTTCGTTTTTCTCCTGCAACTGTACAGAAAACAAGCTAAATTTCATTCCAATTGAACACTGGCTACGGTTTTTTCTTATTTTTTGGCAATGTATCTAAAGTGCATGTAATATGGAACATGGTATATCTCGAGGCAATTATCAAAATATATCGGGATTTAAAAAATTATGTTATAAGTCACCCATATTCTGCTTTGAGTGTCAGTCGAGAATTTACTTTTTATATAGAAGCATTCTTGAATTTCTTGGTATTAAAAATAGTTTTGAGATTTATTTGTATAAACGTCGAGCGAATAATTTAAATTGCATGAGTCTCCCCAAATCCAATAGTGTAGATAAACCATTTATAGACACTTATTTAGGCAGATAAGTAGCGAGATTAGAGTTCTAGAATCATATCGTATACTATACGTTGAAAGCGTAAGAATAAATACGCAATCCCAAAGCAGTGGTTGAGGACTCATGATATGCTACAGTAAAACGCATTCAAAAACAGTTACTTTGGATTTTGCAGTGCTCAGGTAATCTTCAACTATTATGAATTCATATGGCTTGGGACGGGGATTATTTTTTAAAGTATCCCGGATAACATTTTATATCCTGTCAGAATTTAAGTACATTTGAAACAGCTTACCGTGTTTGCCTACTTACATTTACAGCAAATATTTTCAAAAATGTTGACACAAGTTTACTATTAAAAATGCTATTTTATTAAAAGCAGATTGACTTCATCTTTACGTATATCGTTTCCTTTTTCTCTTGGGGAAGTTAGAGGAAGAGAGGAATTGAAACTTTTTCGTATTTGATTTAGAACTTTTTATTGCTTTTTAATACACGTAGGAAATTTAATTCAGCGGAGTATTCCAGAAATTCACAAGGAACTGAATTTAAAAAATGCGCTTAAGCCATCTTTTAACATAAGCACTTAGTCATGTGATACGCGAACCTGAAAGAAATGTAACACGAATAAAGAATTTTGAAAACTCAATCGCATTAATTCATAAAGACGGGAAAAAAGTAATTTTTTTCGTTTATGTGACGAAAACTTTCATTAGTGTTGAATTTAATTTTTCTCAATTTAATGACTCATGTTTTATAATTACTTTGGTTTGCTTTCGCATTAAATAAGTTTTCTCATTCTTCGCATCTTTTTAAATGCTTTTTAGCTCTATACATTACAAATTAAGTTCATAATTAAGCCTTCTGGTAAAATTGCTGATGTTTTTGTCAATCGAAAGATTTCCGATTTTTGTGGAATGAGCTTTTATTTATTAGATTTACTGCTTTTTAATATGAAAAGGTTTTTAGCTTAAAAAATTATCAGGGAAGAAAACAGTTCAAGTGTAAAAATACTTTTCGCTTTAAAAATGTATAGCCAATTCCGGTTACAGCCACAGGTTTGTGCCACTGATTAATAGATAGAGCTCTTCATTGGGATTAAATCTTGAGGAAAAACTCAATCTAGCCAGTTTCGTTTATTTCATTTTAGCAAATTCTTGTTCGATATACCGATTGGAAAGCATGGATCATCCTCAAAACAAAATTGTAAATGTTGACGTTGATGGAATGTAAATCAAGGGGTTACCAAGCTCTACGTGAAGAAACAGAGTCAACGGTGTAGCGTTAAAAAACTAATTCAGAACTTCTGTACATAATAGATTAACGAGGATTGGCATTTTGATTGTGGAAGCTGTATCTACAGATACAGAACGCACTTGTTTCAATTTTTACAGTTCATCAATAGTCACCTGGGTTCAAATGTCTTAAATATTTCCTAAAGACCCTCAGGGGCACATCTTCTTTAGGTGTGTACGGGTTTCACGAACCAGAGGTACACTAGTGATCTTTCCTTTAGCATGGGGTTTACTGTCTTTAGGAAACAGAGTCGCACTCCCATGATACCCAATCCATCTTTCGCTACTCCCCAATCTTCTTTACCTTTCACTACATTTTTACTTGACATTGTCTTGTGTTTGGCGCAGCTCGGCCAAATATGGCCTTTGCGCCATAAAACCCAAAACCAACGAACATGGGTTGTGTTATCCCGGCCACACACTAAAGCAGCATACGATAAACATGGGACATGCGCATGAGTACTCTATCTCTGCACAGAAAACATCGGTACGCATACGTGTTTCAGCCACTGCTAGCGATATGGAAGTTATAGGAAAGCAACGTGGTTTAACGTCAGTCCTGCGACGCTAAATTGGCTGAAATACGCATGCGCCACGACATGTTTTCTGTAAAGAAATGGAGTACGTATGCGCATGTCGGTTGTTTTGTCTCATGCTGCTACATTGTGTGGTCAGGCATAGATTGCAGTTAGCAGGACCTATTCCGCCGTGACCTATTCCGTCGTTGGTATTGTACGGACTACCACGTGAAGAAGGGATTGTTCTGAAATGCCACGAAGGTTTCTTCATTTTATGGATCAAGCTGAAGACTTACATCCTTAGCTCTCCAAGTAGTTTCGACGAGATATCTCGTCCATCAATATCTGACGAATTTCGTTAATTATGAGATATCTAATGATAAGGATATTATCGAATTTTTGAAAGTGGCTACAATTACTACTATGTGGTCAGTTTTTTATAATGACGAGATATCTTGTACAGTCGTGGGAAAAAAAGGAACCACCCCTCCTCATTAGAGCAATTTTAACAGTAGAGAAAATTCAAAGATGGCTTTTGACAGGAACTAACGTCTTATATAAATTCAAATACATAAAATTTGAATAAGGGGCCGTCTTCATATTAAATTGAGCACCAACTTCATAATTTCCAATAAAAACCCCCTATTTCGACACACAAATTTCGAATCTATATCAAACTTTAACTTTAGGTATCAAATTTCAAGTCAATAGATCTTACCGTTTCGAAGTTATGAGTACCGAAAGATTGGAGCTCCAAATGTTTAATTAGTTTCTTAGACCTTTACGTATATATCTTACTAACTATGTAATATTTCTATAGCGCTGATATTTTGTACCATGTTACTGTTAAACAACCCAAACAAAATCCATCCAATATTTCATTTTAAAAATAGTTTTTAGCATGCAATAATTATTAGTCAGTTTTCCTAATGATGAGATGCCTCGTGGGAACATCCACGAGTAGGGTTAAATCACTTCCCAGTCGTAGTGAGCTGATTCACAATCTGCAATACACTAGAGCGTTGTCGTGTAAAATGACGGGAAGTTTCTGCAGAAAGTGTCTTGTCTTCCTTAAAACCAGACGCATATTGCGTATAAATGTAGTGCTATACTGTATAGATCTGTCGTGGATGAGCGTTACTGGTTAGAATACCAATGCTTCAATTTTGAAAATATTAAGACGGGGTTGTAGGGTAGACTGTTCATGTTCTCGTTGTGAACTGCATTTATTGGGAAAGGCAAGCCGATTTCACAAAATGTATGCAAGGTTTAAATTAACGTGTAGAGTAGACGATATAAACTTGTTACGTTTCACTGCAAATATACCGACTATTAAAATTCCAACTACCGTACTTTTAAAGCTAAGGCCAGCTGTCTCGACAGAACTACACTCATAAGTGAATTCAAGAAAACACACGGAGACTATTAAGTGTAAAAGATCAAAACTGCAAGAGAGCACCTAAATTATCAGAAATATTAAGCAGATGCAAGTGTTAGAAACAGTTACGAAACATGTAGTTATGCTATGCCGGATGGTTTTCTTATTACAAACATGCAGAAGTTTCAACTGACAAGAACGCAATGGGGCATATGATTGCGTTAAATGTTTAAACATATCCAAGAGGTGACAAAATAAATGCTTTTCATTATGGATAAAAGCTCTCAAAGATTGTTTAGTACATCGCAATATTGGTTTGTATGTTTTAATTTCTATATACCTACGAAATTACGCATTATTTATCAACTGCTTAGTTTGGGTATGTTTTAATTTGCATTCCCTAGTAATTGAAATTTATTGTAACTCAGAATCGTTTAAGTCTTGATTGTTATCAGTTATTCTGTTTTTATACTTATGATAAAATGTATTTTAATATAATGCCTAAAATTCTATTCCTTAAGTCATCAGTTTCCAGAAAGTCGTTCTTAGGCCTCAAAAAGATCACAAGAATTCCTTTTGACTTCATGAGTTATTAACTCATTTTTAAGGTTTAAGAAACAGAAAACATTTTAAAGAAAATATTATTTTTAAGTAATATTGTAAGAGAAAACACTACTAGTAGTTTTCTCTAACATACTAAGTACTCCCAGTTCAAAAAGGGTTCAGAATTTTACAAATTGGATTATAATCTTTGTCTAGCAGACAAGAGAATATGATGTGGGCTTCAGTTACCAAGTTTACTTATACTATGCACAGATATAAGACTGCGAGGTGTAATCTGTGTGCATATTAGACGAACCCTCATAAATTTAGATGTAATTCTTTGCTGTATTTGATTCTATTGCATGTAAATCTTTGTTTCCTTGTATTAATGAAGTCTGCACTCATCGCCCAAGGTAGGTAATTACCTAACGTCACACTGGAGCAACACAACGGGCTATTTCTGGCGGTCCGCGATCAATACCCAAGGGAAAGAACCGAGGACAACACCACGTAAATTTAAATCATGGTCAGATGACGAGGTAACACCTGAGGTGGCACCCCACTCTCCAAACTTCCACACCGCGCCAACGTGAGGACACTTGAGGCCATGACAGATTTAACGGGCACCAGCCTCCATGCCCACGATGGTCTTTGGCTGGACCGAGTTTCCTCACCGCCCAAGACAACGATTCTCACGATATCCCTTGGTTTGATTTTTAACTTGTTTCGCAATCGGATGGACGCATGCAATAGTTTTTGTCCCTAAAATCGCAGTCTTCTGCCGAGTTTTTGGGGTTTCATGACACCTATTTAACAAGAACGACAGAAAAAATTTATTTGCGTTTATATTTTTTAGAATGAATATTAAAAATTGAAAATTATTTACTTTATATCAATTGTAACACAATGGTAGAAATTTGCTTAAGGACATTTTAAAATTCATTATTACGAAATTAAACGATATCATCCAACAACTCCAGAATTTTCATTTTCGTTTGTGAATTTAAGAAATATAGATCCCTCCGAATTAAAAATCACTCTGGATATAGAATACTACAATGAAGTGCCATAAGTCATGCAATACCTATCTAGTATCATGTAGAACCTCGTCTAGCCCAGAGAAGTGTAGCAAATCGACCTGGCATTAATTACACATGTGACGGGACTTCTGGATAAATACTGAGCAATTCCGTCTGAATAACCTTTCCCTGATATTAGGTGCAGGATCTTGATTAGGGATGATCCATTCTGATTGGACCCATAAATGCGCTATTGAGTTCATGTCGGACAAAGAGCGGGGACTACAACCGGTATGCTTCTGGAACAATTTTGGACAACTTGGACCTGATGACATGGTGCATTGTCTGCCTGGAAAATCTTATCGATGTTGGAGTCCATGAATGGATAAATTGTCTCCCAGCAAAGCAACAAAGCAATTACAGGTTGCTGACGTGTTGACGAGGACCAAAGGACCCAAACCATGCTACCGTAAAGACACCCTATGGAACTACTACCAGATTGCAGTGCCTTGTTGGCAACTTGAATCCATGATTTCACGGGGTCGGTACCACACCCGAACCGTACAATTAGCTCATAGCAGCTAGAAGTCATCGAACCACGTCACATATTGCCAGTATTCCAGGGTCAATTACCACGTTCACGAGCGCAGATGAGACGCTCTGTCCGATGTCGTGGTGTTAGCAATGATACTCGGGTATTTCTACTCCCATAACCCATAGATGCTAAATTACGTTGCATTGGCCTGTTCAATATGTGTCTGGTACCTCTTACAGTGAATGGATGTTATCTAAACCGGTGTCGTGCTTGTCTGTTAGCATGGATAATCCTGGCCAGATACCGCGGATCTCGGTCATCCAGCACACCTCTGGTTGATCACTGCGTTATCTACGGTGAGTGGTAATGCCTTCCATTAGGTATTCTCGGTACATACATGACACCTGGGATCATGGAAAATGTGGATTGTTCGTAAAACATAGGGAATTGAATGTCCCCTCCGTCAGGCTCCCACTACAATTCATCGTTCAAGCTTCAATAATTCACGTTGGTTTGCCATAATCCTATTAGAAGTTGTTCAACCCTACACAGTAGAGGATACTTCGTAACTGATAAAAATCAAAGCGTGTGTCGAAGCCCTTATAAGACGACAGCGCCAATTACAAATTTGCATTCTAATATCCATGACTTAGGATACTTCGTTGTATATCTATACATCATTCAATAGAACTTATATAAATTTGACAACTCAAAAGCTAAGTTACTAACTTTTAATCGAGAATTTATAAGCTTAGAATCTCTCACTACAAGAATCATAAATTTTTCGATGAATGAAAATATATAATTCAAAAATTAACTTTAATTTCAGTTTCTCCCAATGATTTGCCTCCGTGTTTACAGTGCTCAAATCCACTGTGTTAGTAAACTTTGATGACTTCAAAATACCTTCTGAGATGTATAGCATGTCCTCATTCAAAATCATTAACTTGTCTATGCACTACCGACTTGTAATTGAAAGCAAATGAGATCTGTGGTATCCCTTACCCTTGTATTTGCCGTTCGTATAAGCATTTGCATTTGTTTCAATCATTTGCATGAATACGCATGTCTACTGAGACAGTCTGATCTCAGATGAGGTCACCAATAGTCTGTTAGAATTGAAATCGTATTAACGGAGACATCTACATTTTAGTGCTTTGTTGCTCAGTAACAAACCAATTAGTTGATTCTTACTGAATAAATGAAAATTATATTTTGTGCATTTTGTAGTAACTTTAACTTTTGTATAACTATAAATTTAAGTACCTGAATTTTCAGAATTAGGAATATTTTAGTGCATATGTATTTTATTTATTTATACATATAAAGCGTCAGGTACAAGACTAAAATTTATCAGTCCACTAAATAAGGAAAGAAATTGAAGCTTAAATAAATAACGCAGATTTAATTCTATTAATTTTGATGCTTAAAAGAGGTTGCAATTTTAAAGAGCAATTAACTTAGTTGCTTCTCTGCCCAATTATATATCATATAGTATTCCAATATGCTCCACTTGATCTCGTGTTTATATTGCTGAATACCATTGAACAAGTGAACTTTAATAACTTTTTTTTAACTTATAAGCTATCTCACAGTAGTAACATTCAATTTAGACTACACTTTTATTAAATTTTTTCTTCATCTGAGATGAAACACTCTTCGTTTAAAGTTCATGGATTTATCTATTGGATTGGTTATAATTCGGATGTTTGTTTACATTATTGTTAAATAAATATAAAATAGTTTACTGATTTATGTATATACAATTTAATGAATCGCAAACTTAAAATTATTTTGTAGTGTTATTGTAGTAATTCCTCATCAAAGTATAATCGAAAACAAAAAGTTTTGCTAATATTTAAAATACAACATAATTTATGAAATCAAGAACACAAAAAAGAGCAAAAGGCCACCTTCTGTAAAAAATTACAAATTTCAAACAAAAGCATGAAAATTGACGTCATTAATATTCTTTTTGCATTTTGTTTTACTCTAGAGTGCTTTAAGTGCAACTAACATTGTTTTCTCCAGACATTTGATTAAATGGGAATCAATTTCATTCCACTCTGTGCTCCCCCAATTTCTGTAGATTTCCACATAAAACTGATGATAGGGTACAAATTTTTAAGCTAAGGTCAGCTTTTAAGTCGTTCTGGGGGACCTATTATATACCGACCAGACCTTTGTATGTAAAGCGTTTTAGGTTTGTCACGTTGGACCAAAATGTATACTTAAATTCAATTTTACCGACACAAATTTTCAAATATCTTTTAAAAAGAATCGAAATATCTTATATTGAACCTTAGTACAAGGAATAAATTCCAGGGTATTAACGCCAGTTGCCAAAGTACTCCCCTGATCATTACAGAGTATGCTCTACACTTGACAGAGGCTATGTGGTTATTGACCAAACTTTTACTTGATCTCCTTTCACATTAAAATGTAATTATCAATGCTGAATTAAGCTGTTGAAAATGAAATTTTGGTCCTAAATTAAAATCTTGAAAATTGTGCGAAGTTTAAGGTAGTGTTCGGTCAAGGTAATATCCACGCTAGTCACCTATGAAGCATACTCAGTAACAATCGTACACTATATAAAGAGCATGAAAATGAAATTCAAAACAATACTGACTTCGATAGTATAAAGTTGTTAGTAATTTAAATTAACTAGGTAATGACGAAAATCTATATTTACGCTATTTTGTATGAATTATCACTCGAGTCACATAAATAAGGATGAGGCCTATATATACGGATTTTAATGATAAATTATTATCAAACTTTCCGTTATCCCACCCGAAAACATAAAACTCGTCAATATAATAACAGCCCTTTCTGCCACGTATGGAGCACTCTACAACACTCGTATACGATATTAAGAACATGAAAACGAAATTCGAAACAATATTGTCTTAGATAGTATAAATTACAACTTTATACTAACTAGATAATGACGAAAAACTGTACTTGTATCTATTTTGTATGAATTATCACTCGAGTCGCATAAACAAAGATGATCATATATATATTTTAATTATAGAAATATATGATTATCATAGACTTGCCATTATCCCACCCGAAAGCACAAATCTCCATCCATGACTAAAAGTGTATTAGATAGCATCCTTCTGTGACTTTAATATACCATAATATTAGGAACTTTTTCCTCACAGAAATGTTATTAAGTGCTCTGAAGACACGGTTGCATTAATGGAAGAATTGAATAATGCTTTTCTACGAAAGATATTAATGCGATAGTTGTGTAAGCCTACTGAAACACGACGAAAATGCGATTCGTCAGATGGACATTACTTAGTCCAATCCTTTACGGTCAGCGATTCTTACAACCGAACTGGATTGCGAAGTGAATATCCCGTACTTACGTTTGATTACCCTAGGCGGCACCTTAAAAAACCATGGAAATGGGTGAGTTTCGTAGATAGGATGCATGGCTTAAGTTTGCGATAGTTGTGCAGTAATGCATTTTTTGATAGATATATAAGAAAATAGAACCTTTATTTATTAGTGATTATTTACTAACTCTAGATAAGTATGATCCTATAACATTTCAAATATAATGGCGTGGGCATGCTTGATTTGAAAGGGGTCTTACTCTTGTTTTCGGAAAATATGAAAATAAAATAACAAGGAATAAATGCTTTAAAATGAATTAATTCCCCCATTTTGTCGGGTCGTGGTAGCCCGGTTGAAAGAGTAACGGATTAGCAACCGGAGGGTTGCGAGTTCAAATCCAACCAAAGACCGTCGTCTACAAGGGGGGCTGGTGCTCTTTAAATCTGCCGTGGTATCAAATGTCCCCACGTTGGTTTGGTGCGGAAGTTTGGAGAGTGGGGTAGCAGCTCAGGTGTTACCTCGTAATCTGACCGTGATTCAAAATTACGTGTTGTCCCTGATCTTTCCCTTCGGGTTTGATCGCGGACCGTCGCCAATATCCCGCTGTCCTACTCCAGTGCGATGTTAATTAAAATACCTACCTAACCCCATTTCGTCTCTATGAAGATAACTGCGTCTGAAACGTGAATCTTAGTCATTACCATGTTGTCAGTTTCAGCAGTTCGAAGATCTATGAGAATGACATGTAGCGTAGCCGTTTATATTTCCCCAATATAGTGACAATCTAACTACAATACTGGCCATCGAAAATGCAACAGCATGAAAGAAGCATCCAATGGCCTTGAAACCAGTGACCCAACGAAGTGTAGATCATGGAAGGATATGCAAATGATTAGCACTACAGCGTATATGCAAATCAAGTGCCTCTGCACAGCCCCCTGTAACCAATATAAAAATGGAGAACAGAGCCAGTTTTAGGTACTGGAATTGTGTTTTCTTGCTGTTTCTGTGTATAGGGAGCTCAATTATGCCTCGACGAAAACTATGGCATGCATACGAGCGCGTTTGAGTTTGACAGAGGAAGAATTGTGGATTATCGAGATTGGATTATCCTTGCGGGAAATTGGGGCTCCTGCTGGACTTGAATACTTGTGAATATCAAAAGTTGTGTTACAAAATGTATGCCTAAAAGTAGTAAAGGAATTTAACTAATTATAAAGCGCATTTGATGAAGAATAGATGTAAAGGCTAATTGGTCTGGAAATAACTAAATATTTAACTTTCTTAACACAAACTTCTTGAAATAAGTAAAGAGTATTACATTTTTTCAGCATTTATAACCAGAATAGATTGGATCTACACTAGATGAAAGTTATACTTAAAAAATAATGGGGTACACATTACTCAACAATTATGGTAAACTCGACAATTATAATGACAATTATGGTAAACTCGACAATTATGATGACAGAACCTTATAACCTGAGACAAATAATTAATGCATATGAAACAGTATTAGGCACAATTATTACAATTAGTAACTATTGAAGTAAAATAAAGCACATCCTTGTTTCTAATAAATATCAGAACTTCAGCTTACGGAAGTATCGTGAAACAGCACAGGTGAGAAAATGTTTCCCTATTGAAGAAGGGTATTTTAAGTGATAGCAAGTTTGTTCTGCTTTGCCTGCGGCTCAGATATCAAAGAGAAAGAAGTTCTAAGAGTCTTGGAGACTACTAAGTACCTGAGAGAGCGGCACTTTTTATTCCCTTTCATGATAAGGAGCAAGAATAGAATGTGTATGACATAGATGCTTCTTTGTTAGGAATGGACACAAAGATCCATGGATCTACAGGAGATGGTTATTCAGAGAAAGCTCAAGCAATGGAAGAGTAGTGCTTAGTAAATTGCACCCGTGTTTTTATTATGCGTCAATAAGACAGCGATATAAAAGCAATCTTGAGTGATTTTGTAAATTTAGATTGTGATGTACAGGTGCTGTTGTGCAGGATTTTAATTGATCTTTGAAGCATTGTGATTTGAAATGCTGGCGCTTCCGATAACTCATTTGATGCTTGTAATTTAATCTTATTTGCAACCCGATGCACACTCAAGCTGAGTTGCAAGTTTTAAACTAGAATGACGAAAATAAGAGTTATTTCCACAAAAATGTGATCATATGATGGATTTTCGGTAATTTTATACTTAACTCTACAAGTGGTTTCGATGAAATATTTCGTCCGCCAAGATGTGACCAAATTTGCTAATGACGAGAAAATTCGTCAAGATATTGCCGTTTTTATCATAATGGCAAGATCCAGATCTGGTCAGTTTTCTTTTAATGACGAGATATCTCGTGCATAAGGGTCTGGTTAGCATTGCCAATGACAAGATACTTCGTCGAGACAACCACCAGGAGGGGGTTATATACAGTGAGTAAAAAAGTTTCCGTACGCACTTACTATTTGAAATAAATTGCTTTATTATTTGCAGGATATAAATATTGAAGAAATGAAAATGGAAAAACAGATGAGCATAATTGCAGAGTTTCTATTACATTTAAACAAATATTAATGCAATTTAAATCATAATTCACAATAACACAAAAATGTGGCAAATATAAAGCAAAAAATGTCTCCGTACGGTGAACAATATTTCATAAAATGTAATCCTCCCATGTTTCATCATTTAATGGTGAGTTGAACCTGTTTTTGCTTTAATGACCTCTCAGAAGTTTAGTCATGACTCCCACAAGTTTTCTTGTTATTTCTGGAGTAATTTTGTTCAAGACGACCAGAATGGCACTTTTCAGGTTATCTTTGCTACTGGTATCATAATTTTTCAGTTCAAGACCGATTTATTCCCGTAAGTGTTCCATGTGGCTTAAATTAGGACACTGGTGGTGTGTGAAGTTGGTGCGATGTATGGTAAAAGCATCATTCTTTACAGAACGTTGCAGTGTTTTAAATCGTTGTCCTTTTGGAAGATATATGGTCTTCCAAGACAGTTTCGTAGCACTAGCAAGGCCATTTTATTTCAAAATTTCTAGGAACACATAGTTATTCATGTTACCATCAACAAAACAAATTATCTACACCAGAACTCATGCAACCCCATACTTTTAAGGTTCCTCCGCCGTGTTCGACAATTCTACATAGGTTTTTGCTTTGCATTTGATGTTTCGGTTTTCTCCATAACTCGTCCATCTGAACCAGAGACAAAATTTTGATTCATCCCTGAAAAGTACAGAATCCCAAAAAGTTAAGGGCCTACATGCTATTTTGCAAACTTAAGAGGCTTTCTTCTGTTAAGTTTACTAATGAATGGCTTCTTACGTACAACGTGCCCATTGTAGTAACCTTTTTTATTACTTTTCTTAGTCTGAGGTTATATTTCAAGATTGTAATCAGTTTTTCAACAAGGATGCAAGTTGTGGTACACTAATTCGTGGAGTATCGAGAACTTTTCGCAGAATATTTCTGGTGTATATGTATCAATTTCCGAGGTCTTCCGGATCGGTTCCTATTTTCCAGTATCTACCTAATTATATCTTTCAGTGATTTTTACCATAGATTTAGATTTGTTTGCAATTCGCCACTATTTTTCTCATTGATAAACCGTCATTTCTCAATTTTATCACCAACACGCGAATAGATTTCGGAATTCCCATTTTAGCGATCCACTGCTATAAAAATAGTTTGAAATAATTACTCACACTATACTGAAATTCTTTTTCATTCGATAGTTATGACAATTGAATGCGGGACAGCTGGACTCTACGTTCTAATCAATTTTCATAATGCATACGGAAACTTTTTTGCTTTCCATTTTGTATGTTTTCTCAAAGTTTTAATTACTTTTTATTTGTGAAAATTAAGTAATTTTTGTTGCTAACACATTCTATAGTATGAAATAAGTTTCTTGTGCAGTTTCTGAATCTTTGGTGAGATTTCCTTAGAAATTATAATTTATACCCGAATTCCTTTACTTAGAAATTATAATTTATACGCCGTTTTCGTGTCCTTACGGAAACTTTTTTTATCCACTGTATAACAACTTTCTCATTTAAGAAATAAAATCCTCCACTTAAAAGACTGAGGATGAGTACTAATCATCCATGAATGTAATCCCTTTATTCCTAGTAGTTTAACCTTTGAATACCACTGGAGCTAATTCGATCAAGTTATTAAAACAAATTAGAGTAAAAGGCGCATTGGGTTGAAAAAGTTATGCACATTAAGTATATTCGTGAAAAGTTCAAAGACTAACTGTTGGATGGCAAGTAACTTTGTTGAGTGGGTTGGGTCTTACAGTTGGTTAAGCTGCGTCAAACACAAGACAGACAACATAAAATAATGGATATACTCATAAGAAAAGTTTTATTCAGATAGAGAGAAATATACCTAGAATGTATTACAGGAATGACAAATAACTTGGTATGTTTATGTACAATCAAACTAGTACTATAACAGTAAAAACGGGTAGGCACCGTCCCCATTGTACCGTAAAGTTTGTTCGTGAATACTTCAGCTCGTTAGATGGTCCAGCGACGTCGACGTCGTACGCGCGCCTGCTCGGCCCGCTCCTTCTTGCATCTTCGGTAAACTCTAGATCTCTCCACACCTTTCATAGGTTTAGACTTCTTGGTATCATTTTGTTCGTCTTGAACTGCTCTTCCAACCTGTTTACGTTTCCTATGCCGCAATTGAATTTTAGTGATATTTTGGCTTCATAATGAAATCTTCGACAAATCGTCACTTTCCACTGCACATAATTTTCACACAAATGGTTTAAACTGCCAACTAGTCAAATAAAATTGTAGAACGCGTCGTTCTCTTCAATTTAAACACGCACTCGCCATGACCCTATTATTAGAACTGAAGTTACAGCGATTAAACAGGCCAGCGTATGCCCGAAATGAGACTCATTTTCCCACAACGCCGTACAAAGGTCAGAGGGGGAGTGGATTGGGTCGACGCGGCCCACCTACCTCTACACGATGGTAGGTAATTTATCCCCATGGGCTGATTCCCCTGGAGTTATGAGGCTTTGAGATATCAACACTTTTCGTGACGTGCAAGTTTCTGTGGATGACCCCATGCATGCGCCTCAGACCTCCGGACCGATTTTAAAGACGTATTCACGTCAAAAACAAGTGTCGAAACAATTTTATTATATTAATTACTGACATTCAATATAAAAAGTGATTTTCGTTTTAAGTATATAGTAATGAGTAAAGATGCATTCTCATCAATAGTGGTTACCTCTTTAGTCCACACAGATTTCACTTTGATTTTGTATGCTCCTCTTTAGGTTTATAAAGAACTCCGTGAGAAGCATGTTATACTATAGAAGGGCAAGTTATTTGCTTATATCTTTGGTGATATGCCAGTAAACTTTCCTGTCACATACCACTCATGATCTATAAGGTTCATATTCCAAGACATCTTGTTGATCACATTATAAACTAGATATTTTCAACTAAGAAAAAGTTCTCTACCCTAAACAGATTCCCAAATTCCGAATTCAGTGGGTTTGCCCTCTGTGCTAGTAACCTGAGTTGTAGGCTGTTCAGGCTCGATTCCTTCTTAGGTGTATTTCTCTCTTCTATGTCAGTAAAACTTTCCTTGTGTCCATTACTTGACGTTGTTTGTTTTTGTGTTTGACACAGCTTGACCAAATATGGGCATTGCATCATAAAACTCAATAAACCAAACACGACCACGGTAAGGGGGAAAAGGTGAAGCTTTCTCCATGTGACGTCAATCGCCTTAACAAGCTTAACTAAATTTACAAAACAGTGAATGGAATAAAAGTCCATGTGGTTGGCTGTTTGGGTCTTATGGCGCAAGGTCCAATACCGGACAAGGAGTGCCAAAAAGTCCATGTAACTACCTATGTAATCTACCCATGCTTACCTATGTAACATTGACATCAACTATTATTGAGCGTCTTTTCCTCCTCCAGTAAGAATTAATGCCATGTAACATAGACCATTATGTACCAGAGTCTATGTGGCTAACTATGTTTACCTATGTAACAAAGACATCAACTATTATTGAGTGTCTTATACTCCTCCAGTAAAAATTAATGCAATGTAACATAGACCATTATTCGTCCAAATACTTCAATTAATGACTTCGTTTTAGCAAGAAAAAGAAAAAATGTCCTCTTTTAGAGTCTAAACCCATTAAGTAACATGTTATTTAAGTTATACAATAAATGTTGATCTATATAAAGAAATATCTTTCCCGCATATACCATGTTTCTTTGATTTCTGAACGTCTCATTATACGATGATAAATGATACAATTTACTTAAACGAGTATTCATCAATTGCTGAATTAAAAATTAACTGTTTTAAATTCAAGTCTCATAAGTATTTTTTGAAGAACATTTTTTTACTTATGTGAGTTTACTTTAGTCACATGAGCTGGGAGGTAATTTAACATGGTGCTTAAAAAATTGTCATATAAATATTGCCATTTAACTAAACCAACTGAATGCATATTTCGTAGACAAATTTGTAAAAAAGGAATTTTAATGACTAGTATTATGCTTCGAAATATTAGTCTAGAAGAAAAATTAAATTATTCGAAAAACCATATTCGTTAAAAATATTTTCAGCAGTACGAATAACAAATTATTTACAGAGTAATTTATTTTGCTACATTATTTACTGTTTTTTTAACACATTAATTATTTTTATTTCATTAATTATAAGTTTGGTTATAACCATAATTAGAGTTGCCTGCATCTAAAAATGAGTTAGAGTTAATGATGTATTATAGTGATTAATTTCTCTCGCGAATTTATGTCTGGTGAACAAAAAATATCAAATATCAAAGTAAACAAATTAATTTCTAGAATTATTAAAAGACGAAATACAATTTAACGAGATTATTACAGAATGTAAAACAGTAAATATTATATTATTTCTTACTCTTATAACTGTTTCCGTATAAGAATCTTTGCAGAGTTTTTAGGGCTATAAATTTGGTAAAAACATCAAGTTGATTTTTTGAAATTTTGAGTAAAAACATCAAGTTAAATAATTGCATTTACAAGATTATGGCGTTATTCCCCTTTCTGTTTTAAACCAAATATTTACATCTGGGTTCTCCTTCCTTTCAATATATATTTGGTTAAATATGATACTTGGGATATTAACCCTCCAAGTGGTTCTCGAGTACAATAAATTTTGATAATGACGATATATCTTGTCATCAAGATATTGGTGATTTTTTGATGACACGATCACAAGATCTGATCAGTTTTCTTCTAATGATGAGATATCTCGTCTATCAAGATCTGGTCAGTTTTGCTACTGAAGAGACGTCACCACCAGGAGAGTCAACATCTGCTGTAGGAATAATTATTCTGAAAATAAGTTGATGGTTGGTTGATTTTGGGGTTTTATGGCGCAAGGGCCATATTTTGCCAGATAAGTTGATGAAAATGGAGAAAGATTATTACCCACGTAAGTTTTATTTGATTGCAATTTCATAGGTCCCGGGTTAATTAGCTCTCGTGTCGGGTAATTTACGCGTAAGCTGATAAACCAAACTTCATCAACGATATATGAATTTAAAGTAGCGATCAGATTCGGAATTTATTTTCAAATAACGTATTATTCCAAACAGAAAATTTTGTTTACAGGTAATTTGTTATGTTGTTGATGAATACCGATCATTCGGTCGCTAGGCCATTAGACTACGCGCTCTTCAATATTCTTCGCAGTAGTTAAAAATCACTAGTGCAGGGTAGGTAATTAAATAACGTCGCACTAGAGCAACACAACGGGCTTTTGGCGACCGTCCGGGATCAATCCGAAGGGAAAGATCCAAGAACGCCTCGTAATTTTGAACCACGGTCAGATGACGAGAACATCTGAGCTGGCACCACGCCAATGTGAGGATATTTGAGGCTAGCCCATATGAACACGACGATCTTTGGCTGAATCAAGTTTCGAACTCGAAACCTTCCGGTTGCTAATCAGTTGCTCTTCCAACTGGGCTACCGCTGCCTGAATGGGTATAGGAAACATGTTCTACCAAAGTAACCTTACCGCGGCACAACTAGTGCATGGAACTCGCCCTAAGATTGACCAGACATAGGCTGTCCTAGGTAGCACAAAATGTGTCTGGAGTATCAGCAAATTTTATTAGATGGACCCAGAGACAGTCGCGGCCAGTAAGCAGTCTGAACATCGCAGCCACTTCCCGTTGAGTATGTGACTACTGAAATGCTATTGCAGACGATAATCAAGGCTTTCCTTTAGAAACAGACTCCACTTCAAATTCTTTCCCATGTATCATTTTGATGTGGTTTTGACCCATAAAAAGTCGCAGTCTTTGAACATTTATACACCATAGCACGGTTTTGAACTCTTTTCATTTCCTGTCACACCTCAAAGAGTGGGCACTCACTCTAGAGATATTCTGTTAATTAGATCCTTCGACGCTCCAAGGGATTTTGACCAGATATCTTGTCCATAAAAATCTGATCAATTTTGCTGATGACGAGATATCTCTCAATAAAGATCTGACCAATTTTGAAGATGACGAGATATCTCGTCAATAAAGATCTGACCAATTTTGCTGATGACGAGATATCTCGTCATCAGGATATTGCAGTTTTTTGACGACGAGATCATAATCTGGTCAGTTTTGCTAGTGACGATATTCTTTGTCGAGACGAGGTACGAGTGTTAATGTCCTGATCTCCTGAATCAGTGAACAAATATTTTTAATGTCCTCAAAAAGAAAACTTTTCACCAGAATTTCAATTAAATTCGAGAAAATGAACAAACGATTAAAATATCGGTGTTAACTATTTCGATATTTTAAATTATTTTTACTGTACTTCGGTCCATTCATTTATGTATTTATTGATTGAGTAGACATATTCCGACTTGCGCGTCTGGATCCTTTTTTATTGATATTAATTAAACCCAATTTATCTGGTTTCCAGAATTGTCAGATTTTAAGCATGCTTACGAGTATAAGATTTACCTACCTATGAGACGAATAACCTCATAGCACATGTAGATTTAATAAAAAAAAACTTGAATTTACCTTCTCTTCAATACGGATTTGGATACTTTTAACCCACAGAACGCAGCGCGTAAACTACGTTTAAGCATATATGATATCCATGACATATGGCGGCATAAGGCTTGTGTCAACACTTTATATCGAACCTGCTGGCGTAGATAAAAAACAAGCCGCATTTTTCAATCTCTATGTTCACACGCATTGGAACTGGAAACTTCTAGTAGTTTTCCTGCACCCTCTTTTTGTAACTGATTTTGTTGGTAGTTATTCATTCTGTTTTATATCCAGCATTTTTGCTTGAAATATTCCTTCGGATCGGTTTTTTGCTTCGGTTTGCTATTTTATTTTCCTTGCCCGAGACTTTTGCCTGAGATCTTTTTTGTAGTGAGATGATGGTTATGTTAGGGCTATCCGTTTCCTCTTCTTTACGTTACATTATATTTCCCCGTAGTTTCTTCATTGGTATAAATCGAAACACTGCGCATTGATGCAATGGAAGATTCGAGATCTTTTGAAGCAACCTGGTTCCCCACGCTGTTCTTTTGCAAAGGAATAGTTATTTACTCCCGTTCGAATTCGATCGAATTCTACTATTTTTGTTTTATGTACTATGCAGAGATGAATATAACAGGCAATGCTAAGTTAGACTTTTCCGGATTGACATGAACTTTCATTGTATTATCATTACGAGTGAATAAATTACCCACTTGTATAGTACACGCAACAGAGAAAACAGACGTGCTTCTTTTTTAATGGCATTGCATTACAAGAGTATTTACTTTTTATGTGGATTTATTTTTATTTCTCATTAACTTGCCTAGTCAGTTGTTTTTCAATTCATTTGATACTGTTTTTCAATTCATTTCTTTGGTACACTTATTTAAGTGATGTATACACTCGTAAGAAATTGCCTTCCCAAATTGATTATATTAGATAATTATCCGTGTTTATAAAATTATCAATTAAGTTTTCGTAAATCATTTGTTTACTTTGTCAGTATACTTCGTAATTTAATTAGAAATTCAAACACAAGGAACTATATTTTGAGGTAGGTAGTTAATTAAAGTCACAAGAGGCTATTGGCGACGAACTATATTTTGTATTTATCTATAAATGCATGTTCTTAATTGCAGTTAATGCCATGAACTTTCCTCATTCAGTGCATTGTATTACTTAAAAAATTTCTACGAAAACCAATTATATTATTAATTCAATATATTAAATTATGGTTTGAGCTTACAATTTCTTTATCAGAGCAGCGAAGAAATAATCCATTGATCGAAAGAAAACAATTTTGAATTAATTTATCATTGATATGTTGAAATTTCCAATAGATGACGCGACAAATAAACATAGCGAATTAGGAAAATAATTAGTATAAAACTTCCAATTCGATAAATTCAGATAGTGACAAATTTATGTGAAATCAGGGTTCTTTCTTCTTCCCGAGTGCTAAGTAATAGTATTTTGCAGTCTGGATTGAATTTGTTAAATGCATGTAGGGAAAGGGACAGTTGTACCTTGAAACAGTTTATATTGTGCTGCCTCCTTTTGAGTAAGTAGCAAAATAACACATTGGAGATTACCATTTGCCCACCAGAGAACCTTCTCAAAGATTGGCACTCCACAGGTGTTTGTTGTATTTGCTGAACAACTAATTGAAATACGTCCTCTGGTAAGTAAATACACTGCTGGCCACCCAAATTGCAACACCAAGAAAGACAAGAGATATCACGACAAAATTTATTTTGTAGATAACATGTTGACCAAGTATCAAATGATTAAATTTATAGACTTCTGTAAAGTGTGGTTCCTGCCAAAATCAGTAGCCAGAGTAGCCGCCATTGTTGGAGATCACCGCTGCCACACGCCTCGGCATTGATTCAAAGAGACTTTGGATGTGTTCTTGGGGTACAGCAGACCAAGCAGCTTCCACACGTTGCCAAAGTTGATCTGGTGTGGCAGCTGGGGATGTATTCTGGGTCAATCGTTGAGCAACCATGGACCACATGTTTTCTATCGACGAAAGATCCGGAGAGCGAGCTGGCCAGGGAAGCAATTCAATCTGGCGATTGACGAAGAACCCTTGGACAATGCGTGCCACGTGCGGTCGCGCATTATCCTGTTGAAATATGGCTGTGGGCAAGCCCTGAAGGTAAGGAAGGACAACTGGCTCCAACACCTCGGAGATGTAGCGCTGGCTGTTTAAAGTACCGGCAATGCGTACTAGAGAAGTGCGAGAGTGATATCCAATACCGCCCCATACCATAATACCCGGTGCAGGACCAGTATGGCGGTGCATAACGCAGCTGTTCAGCATCCTCTCTCCACGGTGTCTCCAGACTCGAATCCGAACATCGTGGTGTTGCAGACAGAAGCGTGACTCGTCAGTAAAGACAATTTCATTCCATTCTGCCGTCCACATCCTTCTTTCATCGCACCATTGGCGGCGGAAACGTCTGTGGTTCTGCGTCAAGGGTAGATGAAGCAATGGACGTCTTGCGGACAGACCACTCTGCTGTAAACGGCGTCGAATGGTACGCGCAGACACTGGATGATGCGGTACAGACTGAATGTGCTGTGCTATGGTTCGTGATGTGGCTGAGCGATCCGTCACTGCCATACGCACAATATGCCTGTCATCACGTGAAGTGGTGCACTGAGGTGGATGCGATCGAACACGTCGGTCCGTCGTACCCTCCTGCATCCAACGATCACATATCCGCATTACAGTTGTTTGGTTTCGTCCAACACGACTACCGATTTCCCTGAAAGATAATCCACAATCTCGGTAGGCCACTATCCTTCCTCTGTCGAACTCGGATACTTGATCAAAAGATGATCGCTGTTTTCTACGAGGCATAATTGATCGTTTTTTTGAAAAAACCACAAGAAAAACACAATTGCCGTACTTGAAATCGTCGAAATCTCCAAGCCTTAAATAGCGCTTTGAAGTGGCGCCACAGGCGCGCGTGATGTGCGTCTGCGCTGAAATTCCAATCATTTGCATATCTCACCTCCGCTAATGCATGTTGTAAATTTCATATTATTTGCATGCTTCCTTCAGGGTGTTGCATTTACGGTGGCCAGCAGTGTATTTTGGATTTTTCATTTTGATTCTTGTATTTTCACTGATTATAATTGTATTTTTTTAGGGTTGGTCAAGTTAGTTAAAAATCTGTTCTACTCAATGATGATACGATTTCAATGTAAACATAATCTGATACTATTTTCTAGACTGTTTTATTTGTAAAGGCAACCAGTTGTACCTTGGGACAAAATAAATGTTGTATCTTGGAACATCCCAAGGTATAACATTTATTTTGTCCTTTGATACAACAGTTTGGGTTTACAAATTTTGAGAAAGAAATAGAGGAAGGAATTATGCATTAGTGAAACTGACTGGAAAAAAAGAAAACAGCTAATTATGTGGTGCAAATTGAGAAAATAGAAAACGTTGTTTGAAGTTAAGCATCTTGTTAAAACAAGCAAAAATACGTTCGTTTTAAAAATGAAACAATCTATGAAATCGATGTATGCGACATAATCTGCAAACTACCATTCCCATTGTCTGCAGGAAGTTCAGAGCGACAGAAAAATGTTTTGAAGTTTGCAGTTAATTTCAATGCCTATGATGTTCAATAATTTTACTCGGTTAATTATTAACAGTTAATCTCGGTTTGGAATTTTTTTAACCTTAAGTTTAGTTAATTAATGGCTTTATTCTTGATTTCTAACATTGTATTATTAAAAAGAGGCTAATGTAATTTTCAGAATCATTATTTACTATTATAAATGTTGAAACTGAAATTTTTAATAAATACGGGATTTAGTATGTGTGGCATTGATTTATTTTGTAGCCTACTTTAAACAATCTAAAGGTAACATGTATTCCAAAGTACAACATGTATCCCAAGGTACAACACCATGTTTAACCTTGGGCATGCATAGATTAACAAAACAATTTATTAAACAGTTTGTGTTCGAGGTACAAATAAAGGTAAATTCTTTCAAAAGTAATGAATGTAAATAGTTGATGGAAAAACAAAGTGCAGCTACATTATAGCCTCAGGAAAAATATTTGTTTAAAACTTCCCAAGGTACACCTTCCCCTACATAAGAATTCGACTATTAAAGTTAGAAAATCAAAGAAAGTGACAAATTTATGTGAAATCTAGGTACTACTTTTGAATATTAGAAGTATTGGGCAAACCGGACTGAATTCGTGAAACCCATGTACATAAAATTCAACTATTGAAGTTACAAAATCAGATAGGTGTAATATGTTTAAGAAAAACTATAGGAAAGAAACGTTTATTTTCTGTTGACTCTTTGTCTACTACAAGTACATTGTCTACTACAAGTACATTTTGTCTACTTTTCTTAAAGGAAATGTATAAATGCAAGCATGAAACAAATGCATTTTTGAAAGAGAAAATCAAATACTTTAAGAGACATTCGAGAGCCTAATATCGCATGGCTTTGCAATTCTCTTTCCTGTTCCAGAAAACCATTTCTAGGATACACTTAAGGGATTTCCTTGCTTCTAAATTTAGCATTGTTTACGATTGCATCAAAGAGGCTGACGAAGATTTTGGATCCTTGAAACAACAAATATTATCCATTTTGCTTTATGTCGGACTTACGGATGATTCTCCTTTGTAAATTCCTTACTTTAACGCTATTTTCGGTTCAGTAATGCTTCCGAATGCTACGCCTATTTAGAAAATACATTCTGAGAAAGTATCTTTTATTTAAAAAAAGACGCCTTAAGGAAAAATACTACAGGATGATTCAAAATATAAAGTAATGTGAAGACTTTAACAGTTTTCTCTCTAAATATAGTTCCAATTAAAATCCGCGTGGCGCTTTTGAACATATATTTCTATGTAAATATGGTTTAATTTCGTGTCCTCTTACCTCCCATTAACCCTTCTGGTGGTTATCTGGATGAGGTATCTCGTCATTAGCAAAATTGACCAGATCTTGATCTCGTCGTCAAAAAATCGGCAATATCTTGATGACGAGATACCTCGTCATTCGCAAAATTGGTCCGATCTTGAAGGACGAGATATCTCGTCATAATCACTTGAGGGTTAAAGTTTGAACAGGAAGTTTTGAAACACCATATAACGACATATTTTAACAAAAGAAAATTCAACTCTTAAAGTAAATCGTCTATAGATTATCGATGTCAATCGAACTATGTAGAAACAAAAGAAATGAAATTATAATATATCATCAGCTCATAGGATATTAAGAGATAATTTAAACAATAAAAACTTAACTATGTATAGATTTGGATACATAACTTACTTTGCAAATGGTTGTGATACATCAAACACTCGAAATACTTTATATGGATTACGTTTTAGAAAGAAACTTGAAATCAGAAAGTGTTTTCCTAAGTTAAATTAGTCAATAAAAAAAGTTCCGTGTTTCCATAACTGGAATGTTTGCCGATATCAATTTAAAATTTTACCATTCATCTCTAAAGTGCTAAGAAATTACTCTAAAGCGAGAATATTAGCTCTGGTTAAATTTTAAGTTAATTCTTCATGCATGCAGCATTACATCAGAAGTATAGGATGAAGTATAGGATGGGATTGAGATGACTAACTTTGTAGATGAGTCATTTCTAATAAGTTGATTAAGTGATATATGGTATGGTTTCATCTTAAAGTTATAAAACAGAATGCAAGGAACAAAAATGCTAACTTGGTTCTGTTTCTGTTTTTTATTAAGCTAGACTTCTCTGTTGTTAGATAATTATTTTCCTACATACCGGGTGTTTCAAAAATTCCATTACAAACTTTAAAGGAGGTAGGAAACAACAAATTAAACTGTATTCACATTAGCGAGTAAGTCTGAAAGTGCCACCTAGATTTGCTAAAGTTTGCTCTTCGGCAGCGTGGCAGTTGTCAAAAAATTAGATGCTACCTTCGTACGGTAACATGCGTCATTTCAGGAATACTGCGATGGCTGACATGCACTTAGCATATGGGTCGTCAAACGGAAACGGACGAGCCGCTGTGAGGTTGTATTCGTGAATGGTACCCCGATAGACGTGGATCGAATCACCAAATGTCTGCGAGCCAGCATGTCTTTCCGAGAAACCGGAGCCTTCCATGGAAACAGACATGATTCCGACGTCCACCAGCCTTTACTTACACGACGGCCTTTGGTTGTATCGAGTTTCGCAACCCTCCGTTGCTAATCTACAGCTCTACCAACTGGGCTACGACGGCCCACATTATGTAAAAACAAAAGAAATACAAAACCATTATTGTGAGCTCATAGGATATTTGAAATTAGTTTAGTTATTATTGTTGCTTGAATATCAACTCCAATTTCGTTTGGTAATGATTGATAAGAGTTTTATCAAGCATTTCAAATTAAGTTGTAGTTAACGAATATCTTGATAATAGCATTTGGCAGCTCACACGTTAGATATGCCAGCCATGTTTGAATTCGTGTAATGCTAAATCACGTGTGAAATCCGCGTTGCGAAGGACGAAGTTTAAAAAATGAACAATTTGCAAACACGCCAAATAGGAATCCTCCAGCATTTACGCACAACTCTCAAACCTTCTATTGATTGTCCCGACGAGTTATCTTGCCATTAGCAAACCTGACCAGATCTTGATGGCATCATAAAGATCGGCAATACCTTGATAAGATATCTCGTCATTAGCAAATTGGTCAGATCTTAAAGGACGAGATATCTCATCATTAGCAAAACTAGTCAGATCTTGATGGACGAGATATCTCGCCGAAACCACTTGGAGGGTTAATATCTTGTCACTGGCAACCTTCTACGGAGTCCTGGTGAATTGGAGAATTGTTTTATCTTTTGATATCGTATTCAATTAACACTCCTGGTGGTGGTTGTTTCGACGAGGTGTCTCTTCATTAGAAGAAAACTGACCAGATCTTGATGGATGAGATATCCCCCATCATTACAAGAAAACCAGATCTTAATGGATGAGATATCCCCATCATTACAAGAAAACCAGATCTTAATGGATGAGATATCCCCGTCATTACAAGAAAACCAGATCTTAATGGATGAGATATCCCCCATCATTACAAGAAAACCAGATCTTAATGGATGAGATATCCCCATCATTACAAGAAAACCAGATCTTAATGGATGAGATATCCCCGTCATTACAAGAAAACCAGATCTTGATCTCATCACCATCACAAAAATTGTCAATATCTTGATGACGAGGTATTTTGTCATTAGCAAAATTGGTTAGTTCTTGTGGACGAATTATCTCGTCATAATCACTTAGAGGATTAAGGACAGACATTCTTTGACAAAAACATTTTTGATAAAGCCTAAGAGTTTGGCCCGGGAATTTGAATCACCCTGTATATCTAATATTAAATCTTATTAAATTTAACATTAAACCTTTATTAAAAACCTTTGGTTTTAGTTATTTTCATGTTTTCAAACTTAAGCAAAGGTGCATCCGTTTAAACTTTTCTTAAGACAAGCTAGTTAAAACAGTTCTCGTAACGAATTCACCTGGCTAAGGAACATGAAAAAGAAAATTTGTCATTCCGCGTTAAGTTAGTTTGGATTTATGTCCTTTTTTTCCAAAGGAAGCTCTAAAGCATGTAAAAACAACGCTGCTTGTCTACTTTGCTGTCACATTCTAATCTAGATTTCCAGAATATTTTCTAGTTTTTCTAGGACCTACTTAATTCTCTTTTTCGTTTCCATTTTACGACAAGAAACTTCATTTATCATCATCAGTGACTTCTGCATCTGAGAAGTTATATAGTTTAACTGAATTCTATAAAAATATAGATGTATTTCGAGAAAAAAATTCTTTCCACATCAATTTAGAGAATAAATTTTACACGAAATGAGAGACATGTTTAGTTATAATTGGATATTTAATAGCATTTTTAATTGTAGATAACTATTGATTTAAAATTTTTATCAACCAAGAGCGAAATCAAAGATTTTATTTCGCATCTAAATTAACATAAAACAGTAAATAATTTGAATATAACAATAATCTATAACATTAATTTATAATATTTCTTCTGCTAATGCATTGAACCCAGTAATTGAACTTAGTCATTATGGCACTGCAAAGGTGGATTTATGAACCACTTAACGTTACTTGGTTTACCTCACTCATCATTTACATCACGTTACACATCACATTCATCCACATATTTTGGGTAGGTATTTAATAAACGTCGCACTGGAGCAACACAACGGACTATTGGTTACGGTCCGGGATTAAACCGAAGGTAAAGATCCGATGACAACACCACGTAATTTTGAACAATGCTCAGATGACGAGGTCACAGCTGAGCTGGCACACCACTCTCCCAACTTCCACGCAACGGCAACGTGAGAACATTTGAGGCGACGACAGAATTAACGTGCACTAACCACCGCGTACACGACGGTCTTTGGCTGGACTGAGTTTCGAACTCGCAACCCTCCGATTGCTAATCCGTTATTCCAACTGGGCTACAGCGACCTCCACACATTCTAGGCAGAACCTGCTTATAAAAGTGTCTCACATTGATTCTAGACGGACAAACATCCATGCCTTACCCCGGATTCGAACCAGAAACCTATCGATCCAGATCACTGACTACTAGAAAAATTGGTCGACTACAAATTAATACAAAAATAATCGGACCGAAGTAGCCCGGTTGGAAGGGTAACGGATTAGCAACCGGAGGGTTGCGAGTACGAAACTCGATCCAACCAAAGACCGCCGTGTCTGGATACGACGTTAAATTTGTCGTGGTCTCAAATGTCCTCGCTCTGGTGCGGTGCGGAAGTTTGGAGAGTCGGGTGCCATTCAGGTGTGACCTCGTCATCTGACCGTGATTCAAAATTACGTGTTGTCCTCGGATTCTTCCTTTCAGCATTGATCCTGGACTGCCGCCAATAGCCCGTTGTATTGCTCCAGTGTGACATCAATTAAACACCTAATCTACCTAACTTACAAAAATAATCATTGATATTTTTTATTTCAGAACGTACTATCTTGTAAAGGATTTCAACATTTTCAAGAGCTTCCCTTTTCCTGATTTAATTTCCAAGACTGATCTTACATTTGTAAGAGAATGGGTTTAGCATTTTATATTTCATGTATGGTTGTAAGCCTTTCTATTCGTACTTACGTAATAATTTTCACGCTGATTGAACACGAAAAGAACTCCCTCAAAGAATTCGAAGAGTTTTAAGTTTATTCATTTTAAATTCATCTTTTATACAGGGCGAGTCTAAATTGTTTTCACAAAATAAGAGGGGTGATAGTACCCATCCAGACGAGCAATAATTACCATGGAACATAGGGTCGCATTCCACTCTGAGAGGCAGAAAAGAGTAAAGTCGAAACGCGTCGAGCATGAACAAGTCATCGCCTCTGACGTCGTTTTGTACCTGCCTACGTAGCATATCTCCTAAGCACATATCCCGCACGATGGATCGGACGTGGCGGACTTGTGGCTTGGCCTCCTCGCTCACCTGACCTCAACCCACTGGACTTTTTCTTCTGGGGGCACATGAAATCTTTAGTGTACCAGACGCCTGTGGACTCGGCTGAAGATCTCGTAGCGAGAATCGGTGTTGCCGCAAACAAAATTAACACAACACCAGGAATCTTCGAGAGGGTGCGCCAGTCATTCCTTCGCCGGTGTGAACTGTGCAATGACACGCGTGGCCGCCACTTTGAGCATTTGCTGTGAGTTTTTCTCTGATCAATAAATCAGATTGTGCAACTTTTGGTATCGCTCATTCGCTTTCCCAACACTGTTGTAAGTTCATGTTGAAATTCTAATTTTACTCTTTTCTGCCTCTCAGAGTGGAATGCGACCCTATGTTCCATGGTAATTATTGCTCGTCTGGATGGGTACTATCACCCCTCTTATTTTGTAAAAACAATTTAGACTCACCCTGTATATTTAGTCGAATGCATTTTAGAAATAGTTATGAAAATCATGTTTCATTTCTTCGACTTTCATTTGCAAGAGCTGATCTTTAAGTATAATGTAAAATAAATACAAAAGTGAAAATTTAATTTTACTTTCTATTTTTATTTCCGTCCCCATATTTTCTACCAGTTTTTCAATTCATGAATGTATCTAGTCAAGTGCTTTCTTTAAAATAATTTATTGATTAGGGTACGCATCTTAGAGGCAGGTAGGTATTTAAATCAACGTCGAACTGGAGCAACACAACGGGCTATTGGCAACAGTCCGGGATCAACCAACGAAGGGAAAGATCCAAGGACAACACCACGTAATTTTGAACCACGGTCAGATAACGAGGTCATCTGAGCTGGCATCCCCTCTTCAAACTTCCACACCACTCCAACGTGGACATTTGAGGCCATGACAGACTTAACGTGTACTAGTCCCCATGTGCACGAGTCTTTCGTTGGATCGAGTTTCGAACTCGCAACCCTCTGGTTGCTAATATGCTACTCTTCCAACCGGGCAATAATAGCCCCAATTTAATCTCGGAAAATTACTAACAGGAACTGATAAAGTGCATAAATGAGTGAGATAAATTAGGAGTGTAAATTTAATTGAACTCCCAAAATCCATTAGATTGCGGTTATTTGATGGAGCATTTGATGTTGGAGCTTTCTCGTCCGACTATCGCAATCGATGAGGTGGACTATGTGAAGACATAAAACACAACCTGTCAAACTGTTGAATCCTAGTAGTAGTCCTATAATGTTTATTCTTTGTCAAGGTATTAAATATTTTGTAAATCCCAAATAAATGTTTATTTTTGTAAATCCCAAATAAATGTTTATTTCATTTGTTACGTTTCAATAAATTTTTTCTTTAAACGCGTCTGACGAAATGCGATAATTTCGTGAGGTACTCCAAAATTAAACACATCACAATAGAACTATAATTTAAAGTACAGAAAGTCATACAAAGTTACTAAATAGTTGATTCTCCTGTACTGGATGCATTTATGGATCTTTAAACCTTTCAGAGCAGATGTTTAGTTTAGATTTCATTTGCAGCGTTTCAATAAATGTTTTTTCATCTTTAAACATGTTTGATGTAATGCCATAATTTCGTGAAGTACTCCAAAATTAAACACATCACAATAGACCTACTTCAATTTTAAGTATACAAAGTAATGCAAAGTTATTAAATAGTTGATCCTTCTGTACTGGAGTGCATTTATGCATCTTTAAACCTTTCAGAGCAGACATCTAGCTGTCCCACTTCCTAGATATGGTTAACCCTCTGAGGAGTTAGAGTTAACACGTATAATTCCACCTTGCAACCTGCTGTCTACCCTGCATGACTTCTAACCAATTGCGACTTTTCTAACTAATAGAATCTTTCTAAAGGATTCTACTCTACAGAATGGGCCAATAGAATCGCTTCAAATTCTATTCCAAGGAAAGGACAATAGAATATTTCTAAAGGGTGTAGGAATCTATGGATTCGTTAGAAATACTTGGATATTTAGTCATTATGTGGGTTGTGGGGTAAAAGCATCCCTAAACTAATCTCAAATCTCAACGCTCAGAGGACTAATTATATTCTAGGAATAAAGAGACAGTTCCCGTTTGGTATTCTGGTGTCTAGGAGTGCTCTAAATGGGAGGGGTGACATTAGAATCTCACCCTGAAAAACTAAGAAAATAAATATTGTTACGTTGAAAATACATTCATATAATGGTCATTGCATTCATTACATGCAAATACATTCATATAATTATAGGTCATCACACGTAAAATGGTTTCCCCACAAGCTTTGTCTTAACATAGTGCTCTTCAAAGTGTCAAAGCGTTCTGCCGTTGCTTTAGTATACAGCTTTCGAATTTTTTATCCGTTTAGCTACATTTAAAGTAAAAAATCACTAAGTTACGTTAACCTTCTAAGTCATGGTTGGTTGAATTTGAGGTATGTAATAGTTAATTAACGTCGCACTGGAGCAACACAACGGCTATTGGCGACGGTCCGGGATCAATCCCAAAGGGAAAGATCCATGGTTGAATTCGAATGGCCAGCCAGATATTGGTCAAGCCTTCATCATGGATGACTCGAATTACATGTAAGCTGTAGGTAGATATTTTAATTAACGTCGCACTGGATCACAACGGTCTATTGGCGATGGTCCGGGATCAAAACTCGAAGGGAAAGATCCGAGGACACCATGTAATTTTGAACCACGCTCACATGACGAGGTCACACCTGAGCTGACACCCCACTCTCTGAACGTCCACACCACGCCAAAGTGAGGACATTTGAGGCCACGGCACATTTAACATGCACTAGCCTCCTTTGTACAAGACGGTCTTTGGTTGGATTCGAACTCGTAACCCTCCGGTTGCTAATCCGTTGCTCCTCTAACTGGGCTACCGCAACCCTAGTCCTAGAAGGAAAGTGGAACTCTTACTCTTTTTGATTCATATAAGAAACGAAAAACTTCCTTCTTGCGTAGACATCTTTATTTATGCATTACTTTTATCTATATTATACAACGTTAACGAAGAATATAACCGAAAGTATTGGTATTTTTTTTTTGGTATTTTTTAATTAACGTCACTCTAGAGCAACACAACGGGCTATTGGTGACGGTCCGGGATCAATCCCAAAGGGAAAGATCCGAGGACAACACCACGTAATTTTGAACCACGGTCAGATGACGAGGCAACACCTGAGCTGGCACCCCACTCTCCAAACTTCCACACCACACCAACGTGAGGACATTTGAGGCCACGACAGATTTAACGTGCACCAGCCATAACCGAAAGAAACAAAGTAAACCTGATATGGAAAAAGGAAATGAGATAGGAATATGTAAATTCCGAGTCTGCTTTTTAATTTGAAATATTACTCCAGGATTCATTTCAATAACCCACGCATGCAAATACGTCGTTTATAAAACATTAAGTCCGTGATATTCCATAAGCAGCGAACACATCCCCAGAGGAGAACATCACCTGTTAATTTTGAATTTCAAAACAACCACTCTGCATTCCGAGACAACAACGCGAGAGCGATTCCCAAAAACAAGCACCCAGCGAGAAAGAGTTTCGGATAGTAAGACTCGAATATAAGCAGAGAGCCCCTTTCAATTTATTTTCTCCTTTAACAGAATTATCGTCCGGAAAAAACGGAGCAAAACCGGAGCAGAAAAAGGCAACTTCTCCGCCCGGGTAACGCGGGCAGTAATAAAAAGCGAAAAAGAAACTTTAAATATATTCAAAGAAAATGGAAAAGATAAGCATCCGACTCACTGTTCTTAATGGAAGCGAAGAATTTCCATCGGAGTCGAGAAACATTTGTAGATGGAGTTTGTCAGCAGCTGCTACCCACCTCAAGAATTCGGATATCCACACGAGCCACGTCGCTTTCTTTTACCGCCGAATCAATACTTCCGTAGGATCCAGGTAGATTTCCAGACAATAATTACGCTTTTAAGGGTACTGCGCCTGGACATTGGCTGGGAATACAATTGTGCTGGTAATTGGGGACTTTTGGGTCTTATTTTGATGACAAAAAATTCATTTTTTAGCATCGACGGGGATTTGCAAATGAGGTAATAATGCCCATTCCGCATTCGGAGTTGGGGCTTGTTTATTTTATGGGATGCTTCATTATTTAATGCTGTTATTGAAGTTGGGAAAGTTTATGTTAAGTGTGAATTACAACCCTGGGAGCGTCATTTCCGAGTTGTGATGTATTGGTGTTACCTCACAACACGCTAAATGGCTAAATAAACGCATTTGTTGGTTTGAAGAATCCTTAGATTCTTTCATCCAATAAAGTATATAGAATATCATTCTTTGTAAACATTGTATTGGACCTTTCCTTAGAATCCTTTGGAAAGATTGTATTGGTCTTTTCAGTAGAATACATCCTTTGGAATTATTTTGTTTCCCTTTTCTTAGAATATAATCGTTTGCAATTATTGTATTTCTGTTTTTTCCTTAAAATATAATCATGTGGAATCGTTCTAATTATCTTTTCCTCTTAGAATATAATCTTTTGGAGTTATTATATTCTAAGAAAAAAGGATAATTTGAATATAAACTAGTTACCATGGAAATCTGCAGGTTACAAGGTGGGATTAAGCATGTGAACCCCTCAGAAGGGTTATAAAAGGTTTATATTTTGGTTTAGGTCTTGGCAAGCCTTGCCCGTTATCAACGAATTGAAGCAGTTATGTACTAATACGAAACGTATTCATTCATCTCTAACATTTATTGTTATCTGGCTGGTCTGATTACTTAGTATTTAGTATTCATGGGAGTATTTATTTTAAATAACTTCACATTTTCAAGGCTGTTGAGTTTTCATTGTGCAAGAAAACATTCTTAGCATATTGTTGTCCTCGGTTCTTTTCCTTTCAGATTGATCCCGGACCGCCACCAATAGCCCGTTGTGTTGCTAGTGTGATGTTGCTTAAAATAACATACATCTTAGCATATTGACAGCCATAATAGTTAAGCACCATTTTTCTTAAATATAAGAATTTTGTAGATTTGCACAATATAAGGTCACTTTAGGAGGTATAGTTGAGTAGTTAGAAAATTCATTAACGCGTCACATTGGAACAAAACAACGGGCTATTGGCAACGGTCCTGGATTAGCCTCCAAGATCCAAAGACAACGCCTCGTAATTTTGAACCATGGTCAGATGAGGAGAACACCTGAACTGGCACCCCACTCTCCAAACTTCCACACCCCGCCAACGTGAGGAGATTTGAGGACACGACAGATTCAACGTGTATTAACCCCCGTGTACACGACGACCTTAGGCTGGACTGAGTTTCGAACTCGTAATCCTTCGGTTGTTAATCCGTTTCTCTTCCATTTGGGCTATCGCGGAACCAGGAGGCATGGGAAAAACCATAAACTACAGCTCAAACTTCGTGGTTTTTCAAAGTCAGTTTCAACTTATACTAAAGAGCATGCAATGATCGTGATGTATTCCGCGTAAGTCTAATAGCTGGTTCTGTTGGTTGGGTTTTCTGGCACTAGTGTCATATTTGGCCAAGCTGCACCAGAGAACGTCGAGCAAATAGACATACGCACAAGGAAAGCTTTACTGAAACGAAAGAAATATACCCAAGGTGGAATCGAACCTAAGCTGATTGCTAGCGTAGTGAGCAAAACCACTGAGCTATGTAATTGTAATGATTATCATCCTTATTCCTACTTTTTACAATCTGGAAGAATATCATTTTTTCCACTTAAAAAGCAAGGTTTAAAGTAACTTACTCCTTCCTCTCGTGTCGAGGTTATTATCTCTTAACCCTCCAATTGGTTTCGACGAGATATCTCGTCCATCAAGATCTGACCAATTTTGCTAATGATGAGATACCTCGTCATCAGGAATGCCGATTGAATTCCGAATGAAGATATTGCCGTTTTTTGATGAAGGGATCAAGATCACGTCGTTTTTTAATGATAAAATATCTCGTCCATCAAGATTGGGTCAGTTTTGCAATTAACAACATATTTTAGACAACCTCCAGGAGGGTTAAGGGCCCCATTTGGAAGAGCAACGGATTAACCACCGGATTGTTGCGGGTTTGAAACTTTGTCCAGCCAAAGATCGTCGTATACACGGGGGCTGGTGCACGTTAAATGTGTCGCGGCCTCAATTGTCCTCACGTTGGCTTGAGGTAGAAGTTTGCAGAGTGAGGTGCCCGCTCAGGTGTTGTTCTTGATCTTTCCCTACAGGATTGATCCCGAACCGTCGCCAATTATCCCGTTGTGTTGCTCCAGTGCGACTTGAATTAACTACCTACCAGGATGGTTAAGGTATTTATTATCAGAATAAAGTGTCTGCAGAATATGTTAACACTGCCATAATAACATGTGATCAAACATTTATCTCTGTAAAGTTTGAATCTTCTTTTATCAAATATATAAATGTATATTTTACAAATTAATAACAGAAAATTTTTAATACGGGTGTGTATAAGACACAAAATATTAGTTGCACGTCATTTTCAAACATGGCGAGTTTCAAAATATATACCCCCGTGCTTTTCATTTTGATGAATCGTTTTGATACGTTGAATTTGAGATAATTCTGGTTTCAAATCCCCCAGCAGAAGAAAATCATTAATTTTTCCCGACACATAAGACAAATGGTTTGTCGGCTTAACGACAAAGCGAAGTTGACTTACCCTTTCTTATTTTCTTATTGTTTTCAAATATGAAGTTATTCAGAGCATTTCGGCGTCGCTTATCGCGTGCTTCGTGCTTCGGGGATAGGTTTGGGACACGATCTTCGTCAGTTCTGGGATTTGGGTAAGAATGGATGGTAGATATAAAAGGGATTATCAGTAAACAAACCAGGCGATCGAGGCGCGAAGATTTTTTTCTGTCCAAATGATACCTATTAGGGTTATCTTAAGGTGTAATCTATCGCCGTTTTGGCAACATTTGGCGTTTAATCTAAGTGGAGTTGACCACAAACTATCATATTAATTCGGTAGGTAGCTGAATTTACGTCATACTGGAGAAACACAACGGCCTTTTGACGACCGGGATCAATCCCGTGAAGAAAGATCCGACACCTCGTAATTTTGAACCACGGTTACATGAGGTCAACACCTGAGCCGACACCCCACTCTCCAATATATTAAGGGCCGCGGTGGCCCGGTTGGAAGAGTAACGGACTAGCAACCGAAGGGTTGCGAGTTCGAATCCAGCCAAACACCGTCGTGTACAAAGGGGGCTGGTGCACGTTAAATCTGTCGTGGCCCCAAACGTCCTCACGTTGGCGTGGTGTGGAAGTTTGGAGAGTGGGGTGCCAGCTCAGGTGTTGCCTCGTCATCTGACCGTGGTTCAAAATTACGTGGTGTTGTCCTCGGATCTTTCCCTCTGGGATTGATCCCGGACCGTCACCAATAGCCCGTTGTGTTGCTCCAGTGTGACGTTAATTGAAAATACCAATACCAATATATTAATTCGGAATTTATTCTTTCTAATTTTTATTGGCGAAGTGCCGAAATCGTATTCGAAAAACAAGCCAACTGACGTCACATTAAGCATTACGTACAGGAAACACGTATCGCCGCATAGATAGATATTTTAATTAAGTCACACTGGAGCAACACAAAGGGCTATTGGTGACGGTCCGGGATAAATCCCAAAGGGAAAGATTCGAGGACAACACACGTAATTTTGAACCATGGTCAGATGACAAGGTCACACCTAGCTGGCACCCACTCTCCAAACGTTCACACCACGCCAACGCGAGAACATTTGAGGTCACGACAGCATTAAAGTGCACCAGCCCCCATGTACACGACGGTCTTTTGTTGGATTCGAACTCGCAACCCTCCGGCTAATCCACTAATCTTCCAACCGGGCTACCGCAGCCAAATCGCCTAAGGAAACATTAAAGTGCTAGACGTAAACCATTGTTTGTTTTGCAAATTGGAAAATTGGTTGCTTTTTAAAGTAATTTTTGCTGACAAAAATTTCCTAAAAAATTTTATTTTATGATTATGGGGGTACATGAATACTTGTCTCGATGAGACTAACAATAAATTCTATTACGTAACAAATCAAAAAGTTAAAGTTTAAACACGAAGACAGATTTACATTCTAGAGGACACTTTGTAAGGAAGAAAGGGGGTGGGGGGGTATTTCAATTAACGTCACACTGGAGCAACACAATGGGCTATTGGTGACGGTCCGGGATCAATCCCAAAGGGAAAGATCCGAGGACAACACCACGTAATTTTGAACCATGGTCAGATGACGAATAAGGAAGAAAGACAGTGAATGTTCACAATAATGCAGACTTTTAGAAATATGTTATAGAAAATCTATTTTGAATATTTTTAATATTATAACTGAGACATCTAAAAGATGGATTCCAGACAACACAGCCATATCGTAAAATAAACTTTACTGAAGATTTAAAAATACAAATAGTACTGGCGTCGAAATTTGTTTTGAATTTGTTTCAAAAACCGAAACCTTTTACATATGCCCTTTCAGTTACTTTATGCATATGCGCATTAAAAGTAAATTTGGAATCGAACACAATTCCAAGGTCAGAAGCATTGTGTCCTCTTGAGGAATTCTCCATTCATGTTATAAGACGCATATGATACGTTAGTTGGTTTGGGGTTTTCTAAGGCGCAAGGGCTATATTTCGCAAATGGTAGGATTCAATTTATTGGTAAAAGTAACCACAGAATTACTCAAGAAATACCTGTTTTTCCCCACATAATTGCATACTTTAACTGATTTAAATTAATAATTCTTACTTGTAATACGATGAAATGCATTGATAAATTTTCAAATCATCAGCAAAAAAGTAAACAAGTATAAAAGGCATCAATCAAATTGTTTATGAATATAATAAAAAGCAGGGGTCCCAAAACAGATCGAGGTACTGTAAAGGCCCTCAGAATAAGCAAATCCATAGCGTAAAAAATAATTCTTCCTGTGTTTAATAAATATCCAACACATTTTATTAATTTCTGCCCCAAATTAATATTAATTTGTTTCAATATTAACAGCTCAAAATTCATGTCAAAAGCTTTAATAATTTTTGTAGAAACATTTACATTAGAGCATTTATAATATCAGTATTTAATAACGTAAGATTACTAGTTGAACGTATTTTAATGAAATCATGATAATCAGAAATGACATGCCATTTAAAGCATAATTTTATGACAAAACTTTAACAAAGGCTGAAAAAGTAGGAAAAGGTCTAATTTTAAAACAAGGTTTTATCACCTTTATTTATAAAGGAACTACTTTCACACGATTGTTTCCAGACACTAGGGTATGTATGTATTTAATTAACGTCGCACTGGAGCAACTCAACGGGTTATTTCCAGAAGTTAGGGTAATGGTAATTAATTAACGTCGCACTTGTGCAACACAGCACCAGAAATTAGGGAAAATAATATTAAGGATACAGAATCAACAAAGGATAAATTAGGCTTAATTATTATTTTTAACCATTCTGGTGGTTGCCTCAACGAGGCAACCAGAAAAACTCATCAATCGGAAAACTCAATCATCGGAAAACTATCAGTCATCAGAAAACGATCAATCATCAGAAAACGATCACTCAGAAAAACTGACCAGATCTTGATCTCGTCATCAGCGAAAATCGGCATTATCCTGATGACGATATATCTCGCCATTAGTAAAATTGGTCAGATTTTGATGGACGAGATATCTCGTTGAAACCACTTGGAGGGTTAATGTAGGAAGGAATATAATCTAACCCTGTAGAACACAAGAACTTTTAACCTCCTGATTCTCTTCAACATCTTGAAAAATTGATATCCGCCCTAACCAAATCTATTGAAATTGTGCAAAAATCGGAATCACTAAATACACTGATCAGGAAACCCGTCTAGATAATTGGCTTCAAAGCCATCTTTGTAGTGGGGCTTCCACGAGAAAGCAATCAACCTTGAGTCAGATGATTTCTGTATAGGTGTGAAAGGTAAAAGCATTAAAAGGCTTCCATACACATCCCCTGTCAACACGTTATCAATACTATAGTTTTCGGCCCCGAATGTAAAACTTAGAACCAGAATTCGTACTAAAAAGGGCCGTGGCAGCCTAGTTGGAAGAGTAAAGGATTAGCAACAGAAGAGTGCGAATTCAATTCCAACCAAAGACCATCGTGTACAAAGGGGGCTGGTGCCCGTTAAATCCGTCATGGCCTCAAATGTCCTCACGTTGGCGTGGTGTGGAAGTTTGGAGAGTGGGGTGCCAGCTCAGGTGTTGCCTCGTCAACTGACCGTGGTTCAAAATTACGTGGTGTTTTCCTCGAATCTTTCCCTTGGGATTGATCCCGGACCGTCAACTATAGCACGTTGTGTTGCTCCAGAGTGACGTTAATTAAAATACCAACCTCCAGACACTTTGGGGCCGCGGTGGCCCGGTTGGAAGAGTAACGGACTAGCAACCGAAGGGTTGCGAGTTCGAATCCAGCCAAACACCGTCGTGTACAAAGGGGGCTGGTGCACGTTAATTCTGTCGTGGCCTCAAATGTCCTCACGTTGGCGTGGTGTGGAAGTTTGGAGAGTGGGGTGCCAGCTCAGGTGTTGCCTCGTCATCTGACCGTGGTTCAAAATTACGTGGTGTTGTCCTCGGATCTTTCCCTCTGGGATTGATCCCGGACCGTCACCAATAGCCCATTGTGTTGCTCCAGTGTGACGTTAATTACCAATACCAATACCAATACCAGACACTTTGAGAACAGAACTCTTTAGTAAATTGGCTCCTCTTTTCTTAACCCTCGAAGTGGTTTCGACGAGATATCTTGTCCATCAAGTGTATGAAAGCATTCACTTCACACGCTCAGTACTTGAATACACTTCAGTGACAAAGATGAAATTGTGCTTAAAATTATAAATATTTTTTCCAGGAAATTTAATTGTTAAAAATATTTAAATAAATATTTTTGATGGGTCGCCTCTTGCCCTCCATTATCTACTCCATTGGCAGTAGGACGAAACAAAGACTTAGGTTTAGATTTACAAGATTTTTGATGAAATCAATATATTTTGAGGGCCTCAAAAATTGGCAATTTAATTTTTTCTTTATCTAGTTAGCGATCTGAACAGTTGAACTTCTCAAACTATTCTTTAATTTGATGTTAATGGTATCTAGTGACCATGTGGGATACATATCTAAGATTAAGGGAAAAAAACAATACAAAATCTCTCCCACAGCAATATTGACACAAGTAAAACCATTTAAAAGCTCCAATCAACAAGAGATGAAAGAGTAAAAATTAAACTAAAATTTACTCTTAAAATTATGACTGCAATCATACACCAACGCAATTCCCACTGAAATCTTTCCTACACTAGGACTTATATGAGCGATTTTAACAGTCCAGAAGTAATACAGGATAACATGCATCTCCGGCAATCAAATACACTCATGTCCAAAATTATCTTTACATGCATAAAATCACGGATTTCTCAGAAACTGTGAACTACAATTTTATGAATTTGTGTGAAATGATACATAACATCATAACACATAAATACAAAGGAAAAAATTTAAGAGCACTGCACATGATAAAAAACTGTAACATGAAACAATCAAAATGGCAATATGTGACAAAGAGAGTTCAGAAAAAAATTAAGGCTTACGAATTTAATATGGAATGCGATCTCCCGACGTGCACACACATATCACGATGTATTTAATGCTGGCCACAGTTTGGGGAATTAAGTTCCACTCCTCCAGCGATGCGGTCTTCTGGGCATTTATATCTCTAGGCGGAGGATGTCTCCGTGCAACTGCTTTTCCAAGGTGGTTCTCTATCGGGTTCAGATCAGGAGATTTTGCTGGCCACGGTATTCGCTCAATGGCTTCACTTTCAAGATATTCGTCAACGAGGTTTGCTCGATGTGGTCGAGCATTATCGTCCATAAATAAAAAATCAGATCCATATGCACCTCTGAAAAGTCTCTATCGATCATTATTCCTCCCCATACCATCACACCTGCACTACCGAAACGGTCACGTTCCATAATGTTCGAGGGAAGATTTCGCGTTCGTGACTCCCTCCAGATGTAAACACGTTTACAATCAGATGTTAAACTAAACCTCGACTCATCAGTAAAGAGAATATGGGTACATTGGTGTTCACTCCAGATCTGATGTTCTTTGCACCAATTAAAGCGATCCCTCTTTTGTTGTGAAGACAGTGAAACACATACCCTTGACTTTCTGGCATAAAGGCCTTTTTCATTAAGCCTTCTGTATACAGTTTGCCGTGATACAACAGTTCCAGTGACGGCTGCAACCTCTGAACTCAACTGCCGAGCAGTAGACTTCCTGTTACGACGGGCAGTTATTGCCAGATATCGATCTTGAGAAGTTGTTATTCGTTTACGACCTTGTCCAGGCCTCCTTACAACAGTTCCAGAGTTCTGAAATTGTTACCATAGTGTAGAGACTATCTTGAAGTATTCACACTTCTCGCTGCTTCCATGATTGTCTGCCCTGCTTCTAAACGGCCGATAATTCGCCACTTCGCAGATTCTTCCAAATTATACTTCGGAGCCGTAACAAATTGTTTTGAGTCCTTACACACTGAAATCAAACGCTGTATTGCAGAAATTCAATTAGATATTCACATTGCGCAAAGCGCTTGATTCACCGTCGGATGACGTAACGCCTTGATTTGCATATCAGGAACCGTTTGATCACTTTTGATTGGATGATGCTAATTAGGTTTGTTTTTCACACATTCCCTGCAAAAACGGATTACATCGATTGGATATTTCATGGAATATCATTATTTTTGGATATGTAAAGATAAATTTGGACATGAGTGTATAAGGTAGCAATGCTTAATCCAGTTAGATTACAAATTTATTTTAAGCCAAATCCGATTCTCACATGTTCCATAAAATCATTTAGTTTAAATTATGCTGAAAATCATGAACTAAGCACGAAAATTTAAATCTGAATACTAGTTATTTGATAAAAATCACCAAGAACGACAATATTCGTAAAATTATTGAAATGTTTATCAACAAAATTGTGAAATTCATAAAAATACACATCTGCTGTTGGTTGGTTTGGGTTCTATGGCGCAAGGTCCTCATCTGCTGTTGGAGGACAGTAAAGACAGCATATGTAAAAATAGAGAACTATTGAAAAACACATCCAAATAGCCTGACTTCTATATCCCTATAGTAGATTCTACTTAGCATCCAAGTTTCTTTATTGTATTTAATTACACCTAAACGACTAGTACTTGTCAGTTATAAACCTGATCTTCCTAAAGACTATATCAAAGATATCTCAGCAAATTTGTCATTCAACACAGGTTTCTAATAAGCATGTGTTCGGCCAAGGTTGGTTAGTTGGTTTTATGGCACAATAGACATATTGGGCCAAGCTGCTACAAAGTATGCATCTAATACAGTATTAAAACCTAAAAACAAGCATAAATCTAAAAAATCCAGTCCCTTTAAATTATTCTCTACTATTAAAATTTTATGCCTCGTTTCATTGTATTAGTATATATTCGGAATTAGAAGATTTAGTGATTTTCAATTATTTATATTAAACAATCTGTCTTCAAAATTTAGAGTACAAGTGAAAAAAACACTTATGAAATAATACATCTGACCAGAGTTCGAAATTACGAGGTGTCCTCGGATATTTTCCTTCAGAATTGATCCCGGACCGTCGCCAATAGTACGCCAATTCAACTACTTACCTAATTGTTTTTACTATGAAGTACTATGAACTAAATATTTTAAAATTTTTTTCCTACCTAACTTCATTTTAGTCGCCAAAATATTAAATAAGCATTTGACTTTCTAGGCAAACTACAAATTAATAGTATATTATGGCAAACTATTTGTTAAATGCAAATTCAAGTGTTGGGAGTAAACTATTTTAAAATAGTTAAGTCGGTTATCTTTTAAATATAAATTATGCAACTATCCAAAATGAAAAATTAAATGATCGAATTTCAGAAATAAAGATTTATTTACTTTTGGTAGTCCAAGAATGGTATTTGGCACCACGTTATTAATACCCGACGTAAATCTATTCCGACAGAACGGATCGATATTTTTAGAAAGATCCAGTAACGGGGCGAAATTAAGTCAGTATTTCTAGAAGCGAAAATGATTTGTGGGATAAGACTCAGATTTCAATCTCAGAAGTTCAAACTATCATCTGCAACTGATGATTTATTTTCAAAATAACCAGAATCGAAAGGTCTAATTGGTTTAAAACTGGATAATTGTGAAAAGATTTCGTTGGATTTTAAGGGCATGTTGCAGATGATAATGATTTAGTATCTTCTGCCCAGCATGTGTTTGTAACTTAATTCTAACCAATCGTGCAAGAAACGTGCACTCAAATGTTTGGTTTAATCCCTGCGCCATGCATGATCTGATTGGTTTGGTCTCTGGTACTCGAGGATTCATAATACTACTTTAAAGTGAATTCCGAACCACTATGAACATCCATGCTAAGACGGATTTGAAGCCAAAGCCTCTTGAATCAATCGCTCGATTAGGATGATCTGAATGAAATTAGACTAGATGAAACTAATGTGTAACTCTCACTCATTATTTTATGTCTATGGCAAAAGTAATCTTATATTTCCAAGTATAACTGAGGCCGCGTTTGCCCGGTTGGAAAAGTGACGAATTAGCAACCCTCCAGTTGAGAGTTCGAATCCAATCAAAGACCGTCGTGTGCAAAAGGGGCTGGTGCACGTTAAATCCGTCGTGGCCTCAAATGTCCTCACGTTGGCGTGGTATGGAAGTTTGGAGAGTGGGGTGCCAGCTAAGGTGTGACCTCGTCATCTCATCGTGATTCAAAATTACATGGTGTTGTCCTCGATCTTTCCCCCTTCGAGTTTGATCCCGAACAGTCGCCAATAGCCCGTTGCGTTGATCCAGTGCGACGTTAATTAAAATACCTACCTACCTGAGGTTTTAATGTCGGTTTTAATTTTTATTTGGCATTCAGGTAACGTACCTACAAGTTTTAAATCCGTTTTTTGTTGCTGGGTGGGCTATTCTAAGTGCTTAATAAATTTTACTGGGTCGAATTTTAGCTTGAGTTTGGCACAGCTTGACCGTTTCAGGGGTTGGGGGTATTTCAATTAACGTCACACTGGAGCAACACAACGGGCTATTGGTGACGGTCCGGGATCAATCCCAAAGGGAAAGATCCGAGGACAATACCACATAATTTTTGAACCACGGTCAGATGACGAGGCAACACCTGAGCTGGCACCCCACTCTCCAAACTTCCACACCACGCCAACGTGAGGACATTTGAGGCCACGACAGATTTAACGTGCACCAGCCCCCTTTGTACACGACGGTGTTTGGCTGGATTCGAACTCGCAACAGAAGGGTTGTGAGTTCGTTACTCTTCCAACCGGGCCACCGCGGCCCTGACCGTTTCAGGACCTTGCGCCATAAAACCCAAACCAACCACAAAAATAAACGCAGTTACTACAAAACCAAGTCCAAATAATTTCATTGTAGCTTGCAGTATCAACCTACCAACGCATAATTCCTTCGTTTCCATCTGTTGTAGTTAATATGCATAGACATATATTGAATTTCTCCTGATGCACCAATGGTGGGAAATGTTGGCCTTTTCAGTCGTTGATCCAAATCAACCATAAAAATAAACGCAAAACCAAGACCAAGAATGTCATTGTAACTTGCAATAGCGACCTACTAACGCAGAGTACCTTCGATTCCATCTGTTTAGTTAATATGCATAGAAAATATATTGAATTTCTCCCGAAGCACTCAATGGTGGGAATGTTGGCCTTTTGAGTCGTTGACGCCGACATAATGCTCTCCATTTGACTAATCTCCTAGGAGATTCAGGCCTGAATAAGACGGAAACCAACTTGCGTAAACTCTAAAGTAATTGTTTTGCTAATTAGGGTACACTAGTCCACACAATTGTAGCTCTCATTTACTGAATGCGGAGGAAGCTGGAAATTTCCAGGACACCTGCGACGAAATAAATTAATTCTGAAAGCAGGCATCCTATTTCCCTCGGTTTTCAAAATTAATTAAAAAAATACCACTCATAAGGTAATTTTGAATTGTTCTTCCTCATTGAAATTCTTTTAAACAATCAACAAGTGGCATTCAGAGGAATTTAAATCAGATAATTACGACAGTAAATTTTATATCTATCTATTAAAACCACATGGCGGAACTCATTTGAAGAGAATCTAGGAAACTATGAGGCATGTTGTCAAGCTAAATATAGAGGGTGAATCGGAACTCATGGGAGGTTTGGTTGGTTTGGTTTGTTAGGGTTTTATGGCGCAAGGGCCATGTTTGGCCAGGAACTAACTCATGAGAGAAACTTGAAGGGGTGTTAGAGCTTGTATCCTAATCTGAGCTAAAATGAATAATTTTTTTGTATAGCAATATATGGGCGCAAGTAATGCGTTCGGGTGCAAACACAAGAATTGCGCAGGAAATGAGACAAAATGTTTATTCACATCATTATTTTACAATTACTTATTTAAACTAACTGCTCAAATGTTCAACCACCAACATTAATGGCAGCGTCGATACATGGATTGGCGGACTTCTCGCAGCTAGAGTGCACTGTTTGGTTTGGCGAACTTCAACATCGTTTCTTTGCTAGAATCTGGCAGTTGAAAGGCAGGTTTCGCAAGCTTGCCACGGTGCCAAGCTTCCATTAATTGGTGGTGGCACCTTTGAGCAGTTACTGTAAAGTCATTGTAAATAAGTAATTGTAAAATCATATAAATAAACATTTTGTTTCATTTCCTGATCAATTCTTGTGTTTGCGCCTAAACACGTCACTTGTGCCTATGCATTGCTATACAAAAAAATGATTTTTTTTGGTATGTGCTATAACACCCCTCGAATTTGTCCAATGAGTTCTGAATCACCCTGTAGGTGGCGGTAGTGTTTCTGCGATAGAAGGTGCTTCCTGTATGCATTCTGCAGCGACCTTCGAATGAAATAGACAAAGCATGTGAGCGTAGTCGCCCTCGTAAGATCTCAGAAGGGTTAAGTCACGTGTGGTTACGAATCGACTTGACTGATTAGCTATCAAAGAGCAGCTAATGTTTCTAATCACGCTGGATAACCACTTTAGCCAAGTGAAGAAATAATGGAAGTCATAAATATAGGCATAAAAATTAGAATCTTAATCCTGATAGGTTCATACGCACAATTATTCCACCTTACAACCTGCCGTCTTCTCTGCGTGACCTCTCTCTAACCAAATTTGACCTTCTTGACCAATAAAATATTTCCGAAGGATTCTATTCCAAGGAGAGGGGACTGATGAATCTTACCAAATGACATGGATGCTTTCAACCAATAAATTTAGTGTAGATTTATCTGTTATAGAACTACCTAGTATAGCTTATTCAAGGATTCTTTCAACCCATAGATAGAAATAACGACTATCTTATCAACTCAAATAGGAATAACGACTATCTTATCAACTCAAATAGGAATAACGACTATCTTATCAGCCAATAGATTCGGTAGCAGTTATTCAGTCATAAAGTGTATTGTGGGGTAAAATCACTACACAACCCGGAAATTTCACGATACTCGGTGGCTTGAGAAAGCAGAAATTTCCTGTTGCGATCTTAGGGCTTCGTTAGATTCGCCAGGTGAAACCTTAGCCCGACGTGCTTGTTATGAAGTTCCGCTTAGAAATCCAGTATGGTTTAATCTCCATCATAGAACCTAGTAAATCCAAATAATCTCGATGGTAGGAAAACACAAAGCATTCAGGGAGAGAAAACGCACAAAACGAACTATCTTTGTCGTGTAAGCAAAAAAAGAAGCTAACGATTGACGAAGAGTAATAGCATGCAAATTTTAGAATTGAAGGAAAAAGTGGTACAACCCAAAATGTGCTTCTAAGTAGCATAATACAAGCTCTACGAAAATATCTAAGCCCCGCGGATCTCCAAAGCAGATTATATACCATTATGTTATTCGACTTTGTTCACTACTTTGTATAACATTTATAGGAGTTATGTTACTCAATTGATTGAATTTTTATGGTACAAGGGCCAAGTTTGGCCAAGCTGCGCCAAACTAATGGTAGTTTTAAATAAACCATGATACTCAAATAAAGTTTTAGAGGATCCTTCAGGGAGGATCCTTGAAGGGATTTTTGCCGCAAAGCCGTTTGGTGTTTAAAAATCGGAATTTCCTTAACAGTCGAATTTAAATCGATGTCATTCATCACTAGGAAATAACATATGGCATGCACCACTGTAGCAAGTAAAATGTAGTTCTAGTTATGACTTGGTCTTGGCGTGCTTTTGAAATTCTGTCGCCGAACGCGAGAATTGGCTCGTTTTTAAAATTCCATCGCCAATTATAAAAATAAACGTAAAAATGGCGACATGTTCAAAAACGAAACTTCGTTGTTCGAAAGTGGTTGCAATGTCAATAGTTTCAAACAATAAATATCAATCCAACGAAAAGCAGGTTAGTGACTTTCCTATCATTCCTCGTAGCATTAAACTGTAAAAGAAATTAAAGAAAACTTGAAAAGGATAATGTAAATTGACTGAAAGTTCAAAAGCAGAATTATATTCATTAAACAGTAAAAAGTAGAAGTAAATGCATTAATAACCATAAAACGTAAGTTTAACATTAAGAAAATCTGAATTAAAATCCATAAACAGCAAGCGAAAGAAGTACAAAGCAATTTCACCAAATGGGGAGGTATTTTAATTAACATAGCACTGAAGCAACACAACGGGCTATTGGCAACGGTCCGGGATCATCCCCAATGGGAAATATCCGAGGACAACACGTAATTTTGAACCACGGCCAGATGATGAGGCAACACCTGAGCTGGCACCCCACTCTCCAAATTTCCACACCACGCCAACGTGAGGACATTTGAGGCCACGGTAGATTTAACGTACACCATCCCCTTTAACACGATGATCTTTGGTTGGATTCGAACTCGCAACTCTCCGGTTCTTATTCCGTTACTCTTCCAAACCTTCCCTTCACCAAATGGGAAATCAATAGCCCGTTGTGTTGCTCCAGTGTGACGTTAATTGAAAATACCAATACCAATACCAAATGGGAAATAGCCAATAACATAAATTAAAAAGTTCTACGTTCACAGTAAGGTTTAGAAATTCTTAAAGCAGTGCCATCTATAATACTAAAGGTGCCGCGGTAGCCTGGTTGGAAGAGCAACGGACTAGTAACTGGAGGGTTGCGAGTTCGAATCCAACCAAAGACCGTCGTGTACAAAGGGGGCTGGTGCACGTTAAATCCTTCATGGCCACAAATGTCCTCACGTTGCCGTGGTGTGGAAGTTTGGAGAGTGGGGTGCCAGCTCAGGTGTGACGTCGTCATCTAACCATGGTTCAAAATTACGTGGTGTTGTCCTCGATCTTTCCCTTCGGTTTTGATCTTGGACCATCGCCAATAGCTCGTTGTGTTGCTCCAGTGCTACGTTAATTAAATACCTACCTCTATAATGCTAAATAAGGTTTGATGTCTCCCATATTTGGCAAACCTTTCGACAGCTGCGGCGACATCATGATGAATCATGACATCATGATCCCTTGGCGACAGCACCGCAATATTCCGAGATATCTAAGTAAGGAAAATACTTAACAGGACTTGGTGGGGCTTATGCTTCCCAATGTATAAAACAAAAACCTACCTTGAAATTCGGTATATCAATCCCAATCGAAACTGCTCTTAAGGTTTGCTTTTCGTGAGGATGGTGCGACTAACACGTAAGTAAAAGGTATAGAATATGAAAAATAAATAAAAATAAGACGTATACATTAAAAATAATACAATGTTATAATACATTGAGAAACATCCGCATTTGAGAGCACTTCAAATGGCTTGTAGAGTCGATATCGAGGGTGTGATGTATAAGGAAATTGCAAATATAGCCATACCATGACGTAAGTATTATTAACCCCATTTGATAGATGGCTCTTATTGAATAAAGGTGCCCATCGTCTCTTTCACTCACCTGTTCTAAATGCTGAAGAGAAATCTTAATGGATATTCAAAATGGACACATTGTCGCTGTCGTAAGTGTGTTGCGTCATGTATCTTGAGATTATATATTGTGTCAAGCATGTCAAGACAAGTCAGTCCAAGTGCTGAAGAGAAATCTTAATAGCCATTCAAAATAGATACATTGTCATTGTCGAAAGAGCTGCGTCGTGTAAATGATTTTGAGATTAAACATTGAGTAAAGCTTGTCAAAATAAGTCAAGCTTGAGTTTCTCTGAGTTTCTTCCTAGATTAGTACAGGGCCGCGGTGGCCCGGTTGGAAGAGTAACGGACTAGCAACCGAAGGGTTGCGAGTTCGAATCCAGCCAAACACCGTCGTGTACAAAGGGGGCTGGCTGGTGCACGTTAAATCCGTCGTGGCCTCAAATGTCCTCACGTTGGCGTGGTGTGGAAGTTTGGAGAGTGGGGTGCCAGCTCAGGTGTTGCCTCGTCATCTGACCGTGGTTCAAAATTACGTGGTGTTGTCCTCGGTCTTTCCCTTTGGGATTGATCCCGGACCGTCACCAATAGCCCATTGTGTTGCTCCAGTGTGACGTTAATTGAAATACCCCCCTAGATTAGTACATAGGTACTATTTTTGGCATTATCGTTGGCATTGATTAACTTCGAGTGCAACCAACTGCTGATATTTAGTCATATAATAAATAACTAATAAATACCTCGTCCATCTAGATCTGGTCAGTTTTGCTAATAACGATATGTCTCGTCGAGACCAAACGGCTATTATTGTAAGAGGGAATAAAGATCCAAGTAGGAAAAATAAATTGTCTCTTGCCGAGAAGTGTGTGGTAGCAGTTTTAAATGTTTTAGCACCAGTCTGGTCATTACAGGGCAGTAAACCACCAAGTTAAATAACCGAATCTGAGTTAGTACTTAACCAAAATACCATAACATTCAAGTCAAGCAAGTTATTTCAAAATTGCGTAAGCGTAAATTTGTTTCCTGCATTACAACTCTGCCCCATGTAAATAGTCTCGTTACTTTTCGAATGACTCATACTAAACTTAAAATACATCAGAACCATAATCCAGTATCAAACCATAATCCATTAAGATAAGCGACCAGGAGGGTTAAAGAAAACATGCCACATAGCTCATTCTTATAACCACCCAGAGTTAAATGAATTAGAGTGAAATAAAAAATTTAAATCGTTGTCATGTGGCTTAAAAGTGGGGTTCTATGCATGGTTATCAACCCTAAAACCTCAGAAATTTAAGTCGAATGATCGAACTATTATATCAATGGTAATTTATTAATCCTCGACGAGTGGTTTCGAGGAGATATCTCTTCTATCAAGATTTGACCAATTTTGCTTATGATGTGATAAAGATCAAGTCAGCTTTTCTAACGAGATATCTCGTCCATCAAGATCTGGTCAGTTTTGCTAATGACGAGAAAAACTTCGTCGAGACAACTAGCAGGAAGGTTAATAATTAATAGGGAGATAGTCAAACAAATAAAAACATATTTTATTACTAAATTTAGTAATTTTGCAGCCTGTTGAAAATAATACCAAATGAATGAAATTCATTCTTGATATATTATATAGACGTGTGTATACACATATATTTAAAACATTATCGATGCTTTCACACACATCTAGTTTTTAATGATAAAAGCATGGGATATTTGTTTATTTTATTCAGCCAAAGAAAATTAATTCTCTGCTAAAGATTTTTTATGAGTATAATTAATATCAAGTTAAAGAAATGCGTCTTACGCTTTATTTGGTTTTACAATTTTCAGCATCTCTAGGGGATATACCGTCTTCTAAAGATTTTGTTTCTTATCTCTTTTGGAAGATAAATAAAAGATCTAAATCCTTTCTATATCTGTATGGTTTTCTTGTTTGTTTGAACCGATACTTTTGAGTAAACTCTTCGTCGCAATAACGTTGTACGAGCGAATATATTTTATTCCTTAAAATGTTTTATCCAATTTATATGAAAAGATACCAAGTTTCATGCTTTTTAATTTACTGTTGCCAAGAGAAATAAAAGCAGCATAGCTCACATGTTATTCAATCACATATTACGAATTCGTTTGATAAAATAGTGTTAAGATTTATTTTCATTTGCACCGAACTTTTACTATGATTATAAACTTAATTTTGAATGACAAACATTGAGATTATTGAAAATGAATTATAGACAATCTCTACATAAACTATTCAACTTTGTAGAGAATGTATATGTTCAATTTTTATTTGTTCTTCCATATGAAATTCGGAAGACTCTGAATTCGGATCATCTGGGTTTTTATAACATGGTTGTCTCGAAAACTGTATTCTTATATTGTCTAATTTTATGTTTTCAATATCAGGTTGTTGTATTAACAGCTCGAAATTCTTTTGAATTCTAAACTGTTACGAGAACATTTAAAGGAAATTTCTCCATATAATTTTCTGCACTTTTCTACCTATACCTAAGTGAGTCACAAAAGAGGGATTGTGTTTTTAGCTACATTCACATTTATGAGGAATTTAGACTGCCAGGTGTCAAGATGGGTTTGAAAAATACGATTTGGGTCAAAATCATTTTCTTAAACGGAACACAGTACTATGAAAATGACCATAAGTGCCATTTTTTTACTGTCATATGTTAATTGTTAAGCTTTAAAGAATATGTAAGCAAAGTATATACCTGTGGATACGTTATTTTGCGAGTTATATAGCTGACTTTCTATGGGAAAACTTTAATAACTTGTAATCTACAAACTATACAGTTCTTTTTCCCAGCTTTTTATTTTTCGTGCCAGAGTACTTAAAATGTTTAGTTTTGTGTGATTTACAGATTTAAAACTTTTGTGGTTGTTTTTATGATGCATTGGATAACTTTGTTCAAAGAATAAAGGGTTTGAAAGAATAGTTTATTTTATGAAATTGATAAAATTCAATTAACTGGTTTTCATTATGCTTGTTATAAAATATTTGTAGTAAATATATAAAAGTAGTACATGCAAATCCATGAACAAAATTTGTGAGAAAAATTTTACAAAAAGTTATTACAAAAAAATTTAAAAATAGAAAATTAAAATTTGCGAGTAGAAATTTTAAATATACAAATATTTAATGCGTACAATTTAATAAAATTACAAATATATGCTGCGTATGAAAAAATGAGTTTTTTCTTTTGTAATACATACTTCATGTGTATTGGAATGTGAATTGCATAAAAAAACATTTTGTTGTAAATGTCAAATCAAAAATAATACTATATTCCACTGAAAAACTCTTCTACAATTCAGTTGTAAAATTAGAAACTAAAACATCTTGTATATATTTTACCATGAAATTATGCGAGACGATTTTAAAATTAAAATTTTGTTATGAATCAAGTTTAACCCTGTGTAGTACTGCATTTACCCTATAACACACTTAATGACTAAATAATCACATCTATTGGATGAAAAAATCCATGGATTCTTTCAACCTTTAGAAAGATTCTATCGGGCCTTCGTTAGTATAGAATCCCTTGGAATTATTGTTTCACCTTTCCTTAGAATATAATCCTTGGGTATTATTCTACTGCTCCTTTCCTTTGAAGTGAATACTTTGTAAAGATTCCATTGATCCTTCCTTAGAATAAAATGCTTTAGTAAGATTCTGTTGGTCGTTTCCCGAGAATAGAATGCTTTGGAAAGATTCTATTGCTCCTGATGTAATCATTGTGAGTGATAAGAAAAGAAATATATCTCGAATTTCAAAAAGTAATTTTATTTGAACTCACCATCTTCAAAAGCTTCTTGCTACTAGTACTAGTGTCCTTTCAATTATAAATACCACTTTAAACTCTTAAGAACAAATGAGAAATTCTACAACTCCAAGAATTTAAATGGATTGGATTGGATGTTGGGGTTTTATGGCGCAAGGTCCGAAAGTAGGCAAGCTGGGCCAAACACAAGACAGAATATAACCCAATAAAAGTAAAAAACATTTAAAAATCAAGTCCAAGACCGATAAAAGGTAGATTTGAAATATAAAATGTATAGATGATAATAAAAATACTCAAATAGTCATATGATAAAAACAAGATAATTGTCTTGAGCATAACCAATGAAATTAATTTACATATGCATAAAATTTGGAAGTGGAAATTTAAAAGATTGAATTAATAAAATAATTTGGATAAATAAATTGATTGGCATTTTTATGACACTAGGGCCAGGTTTGGCCAAGCTGCACCGAACTATAGGTAATTTCAAATAAATTTTTATCGTATACTAATAATCAAAATTCAAAGATAAAATAATAAAAAACACTTCAAATCATTTTTAGATAAAATTACAAAAACCTATGATCTCAGAAGGGTAAGTCACTTGGGTTTACGAATCGTCTTGGGCCGATTGACTATCGAAGCGCAGAGTAGTGTTTTAAATCACCCTGGGTAATAACTTGAACCAATCAGCAATCTGTCCCATATAAGGATGCATGCTTTTCCCATAACCACGTTAGATCTCCAAATCGAACGACCGGGAGAAATAGCGGTAAAGATGTCGAATCCGGGGCATGTTTGTCGCCAAGCAATTTTTGTCGCCAAATCAAGATGGCGTCCAAAGCCAGTATGGCGGCCATCATGGCGATTCGATTTGTTATATCCTTTTGCATAGGGTTGCCATAAAGCTGGATCAAAAACCAAGGTTACCATGTTTGGTGATAAATCGCTAGTGCCCTGGATTCGACATCTCCACCAAAATAGCATGAAGCTGCGCACACATACTCCGTCTATTTCATTCGAAGGTTGATGTGAAGTAATTGATAATACTGAAGGAAGTCATCTTTTTGCATTAAGTGGCATATTTTCTTCGCCAAGTGGTTCCGAAGAGATATATCGTCCATCAAGATTTGACCAATTTTGCTGATGAAGAGATAGATCGTCAAGATATTGCATTTTTTATGACAAGATCTGGTTCGTTTTCTTCTCGTTCATCCAGATCCGCTAATGGTTTTGCTAGTGACGAGTTACCTCGTCAATACAGCCACCAGGAGGGTTAAAAGTGTGACCGAAATCCGTTATGCTAAACGGGAGAAAAGTAAAAGCAAAAAATCTAAAGCAAAAAAATCGTTTTGAATTAAAAGAAATTTACCTAATTAGGGAATCTTCGGTCACATCGTCATTGTTGTATCCGTTGAGTCATTAGAAAATGAATAGATTCAGATTATCAAAAAGCAGCATTTGTTAAACCCCATGTTTACACCTAACAGCCCTGTCGCTGAACTGAGTTCTATCAATTTTAATTTAAAATAGCAACTCTCGCGAGATTCAAGAGCGGCTCTCGACTCGGCACGTGACTCGTACTAGTCCCGTCTGTTAAATTATGCACAAGAGCTTTCCTAATAGAACCCTTTGAAAAGATTAGTTATCCTTTCCTGAGAATACTATCTTTTGGAAGGATTCTATATCAAAAAGATAAAAACTGGTTAGAAGCCATGCAGGGTAGGTTCAGCCAGATCTTGATCTTTTCATCATCAAAAAACAGGCAATATCTTGATGACGGGATATCTCGTCATTAGAGCAAAATTGGTCAGATCTTGATGGATGAGATATCGTATCGAAACCACTTGGGAAGTTAATACGCGATCATTTCATTTATTATTTGATATTATATCTATTTTATCTATTAGTTTGTTATTTAGTCATGCTTATTGTAGGGTAAAAACAATACTTCACACTCCGGAAATCTCGTGACTCTCATAGGGTTAAAATTATGAAAAGCAAAGTCAGTATACGAAAAGAAGCGTGGAAAGGACTTATTTTAGACTGAAGAGGTATTTTTATCGTTTAAATGTAATTGTAGGTAGTTAATTAAAGCCGTAATGCAGCAACACAGCGAGCTATTTACGACGGTGCGGGATCAATCCACTAGAGAAAGATCCGAGGAGAGCACCACGTAATTTTGATCCACGGTCAGATGGTGAGGTAACACCCGAGCTGGCACCCCACTCTCCAAACTTCCACAACTACAGCAACGTGAGGACATGAGGCCACGACAGATTCAACATGCACCAGCCACCGTGTACAAGACTGTTTTTGGCTATACCGAGTTTCGAACTCGCAGCCCTTCGGTTATGCTGGGAAGACTGCAGGCTGCATGATGGAATTATGCTTGTGAACCCCTCACAGGCTTAAGGAAATTAAAATTGTGGTTTTCATATGTATCACTTCTTAAATATATTTGAAACTAAGTGAAAAAACTGTTTATTTTTCACCATTTCACGTCCGTTCCCTCATTAGCCCGTTACTTTATCTGGCGAAGAGTGAATTTCCTTTAAGCGAGCTTCGTTTACGGTTTTGCGGAGCGCGCTACTTTTCTATCTCAATTAATCTTTTGTCACAAGTTTCGTTACTTTTCAGAGGTGACTGTAGTAAACCTTTCTCCAGATTGATCATCTTTCACCCCGTTAACATTTGTTAGTTTCGTTGTAACGAGATTATTTAGGACGCTGGAGAAAACAAACCGTCCCCTAATAGTCATTTAAGATTGCATTAACAGATATGTAACGGAAATTTCATTAGTTTAGACTGTCCTACAAAGAGCAGAGCTGATGCACATTGTGGAGGCGATTCCCAAGGGGTCGATCGCGGACCCTAGGGATCCGTGTCAAGGTTTCAGGGGGTCCGCGAAAAACATTCATAACTTCACTAGCCAAAACAGAGAACTTTCGAGAAAAATTAAAATATTCCATTATTTCCCTCGTTCTTGTATGTTCTAAATAGTGTTATGTTCCAAAAGTGAGCAACTGAACTTATTTTCATCAGGCCCGTAGTCCAGATAATAGTTTTATCACACCCGCCGTCTGCATACGACCCTCCGATTGGATTACCCGACGACCAGATTCGGATACCAGACATTCCCAGAAGATACAAAGATACTCATTGATAAAACATAAATATTTCATTTTTAAATGTAGCAAGTATTAGGTGTACCGGAAAGTTCTGTCCGTTCCGGTTACAACAAGTTTCAACAAGTATGCGCATATTCATTTGACGCATATTTGGCTCTCTTGTTATCACTGAATGTATACATACTAACCTAGCAAATGAACTAAAACGAAGATGATTCATGTTAGTATTAAGTGAGACGCGATCGTGTACCCATGGCTACTGATAAAGTTCATTTACGCCACTGTATTTTGTACGAATTCCAACAAGGAAGAAGTGCTACAGAAGGCGTGTAGAAATTTATTGAAAGCGTTTGGTGAAGGTACAGTTTCTGATAGAACATGCAGAAGATGGTTCGAAAAATTTCAAATAGGTGATTTCGACCTTTCTGATAAGCCACGCTCTGGGCGACCATCTTTGATCGACGACGATACTGTCAAGATCATGTTAGAGCAAAATCCTTTTTTGACAACATCGGAGATTGCGGAAAGGCTTGATTCAGCTCAACAAACTATTTCGGACCATATTCGGAAATTAGGATTGGTGTGGAAATATTCGAGATGGGTGCCACATGAGTTAAGAGAAGAATTTGAATGATCGAGTCATCATTTGCACATCTCTGCTTGCACGGAACAAAATCGAACCCTTATTGGACCGGATGATAACTGGGATGAAAAGTGGATTACCTATGAAAACATCGTAAGGAAAAGGGCATATTGTGAATCCGGAAAACCTGCCCCCTCCACCTCTAAACCGAAGTTGAGCCTGAGTAAGAGAATGTTGTGTATATGGTGGGACATTCGAGGACCAATACATTTTGAGCTGTTGAAACCGAACGAAAAGCTAAATTCGGAGAGGTATTGTCAGCAATTGGATAATTTAAAAACAACACTCCAAGAAAAGAGGCCGGCGATAGGAAGGACATCATACTGCTGTATGATAATGTCAGGCCACATACTGCTTTGGGGACTCGTCAGAAACTCGCAGAGCTAAGCTGGGAAATCCTGTCGCATCCACCATACTCTCCGGACCTAGCACCCTCCGATTATCACTTGTTTCTGTCCTTACAAAATTTTTTGCAGTGCAAAAAATTCAAAAACGAAGATATCAGACAAGCACTGGTTCAATTTTTCGCCTCTAGGGATAAGGCATTTTTTAAAAATGGGATATACAAATTGCCATCACGTTGGCAAGAAGTCATAAATAATGATGGAAATTATATTATTCAATAAAGTTTATTCAAGGTATGAAAAAATTTAGTATTTTGTTTTATTCTAAAAACGGACAGAACCTTTAGACCTAATATATGTATAATTCAATTAATGAAAACTAAAGGACAATTTTAAGAGTATTTCAAAGAATGAAGTGATGTTGGTGGATCAGCATTTTACTATATTCAGCATTTTTAACATTTTAACAGCATTTTTAATATATATATTAAGAATCCAAATATGCAAAACACTGTAAACGCAAGAGCTAAAAAGTCAAAAAGCTAAAAAACGGGAATGAACATTAGTGAAACAGAACTCTCCATGTATGCGCTCTGAAGCCGCATATATAGCATGGCGAGTAAAGTGATTCAATTAAAGAAAACCATTGGGAAATTTTGAGAATATTTCAAAGAATGAAGTGGTGTTGGTCAAGGCGTCATCAGGGGGGTATTTCAATTAACGTCACACTGGAGCAACACAACGGGCTATTGGTGACGGTCCGGGATCAATCCCAAAGGGAATGAATCGAGGACAACACCACGTAATTTTGAACCACGCGTCATCAGGGAGGAGCCTGACTCATGCAACACAAAATGGTGTTTTCTCTGTGAGCAGCGGTAAGAAAAAAGTTGCTCATCCCCTAAACACTATAATGAACAAAAGTGAAAAAATAAAGGTGGCAAATTAGGCAAAACGTCCACAAATCAAAGTTAGAATATCAAGACACCACAGATTAAAACAAACACGATAGAATAACAAACCCAACACTGGATGGGAAAAGATGGAAATAGCTTGCCTATATCAGCAAAAGCCAAAACAGCAAGTCACACCGCACGAAGATTGCCATCAAATGCCATTCATTAACGCCCCAAACATTTTAATACTACGGTACACAGTTAAGAATCATTTTTAATATACTAGTAGTGTGTTAAAAGCGCCGTGGTGAGAGTGTTCCATCCTACCAAAGTGTTCAATTACATAATAAAATAGAGTGGGGTGCCAGCTCAGGTGTGACCTCGTCATCCGACCGTGGTTCAAAATTACGAGGTGTTGTCCTCGGATCTTTCCCTTCGGGTATGGTCCCGGACCGTCGTCAATAACACGTTGTGTTGCTCCAGTGTGACGTTAATTAAAATACCTACATAGCTACCTCGATTCCTGCTTTAAGGTAGGTAGGTATTTTAATTAACATCACACTGGTGCAACACAGCGGGCTATTGGTGACGGTCCGGGATCAAACCCGAAGGGAATGAATCGAGGACAACACCACTTAATTTTGAACCACGGACAGATGACAAGGTCACGTCTGAGCTGGCACACCACTCCCCAAACTTCCACATCGCGCCAACATAAGGGGGGTATTTCAATTAACGTCACACTGGAGCAACACAATGGGCTATTGGTGACGGTCCGGGATCAATCCCAGAGGGAAAGATCCGAGGACAACACCACGTAATTTTGAACCACGGTCAGATGACGAGGCAACACCTGAGCTGGCACCCCACTCTCCAAACTTCCACACCACGCCAACGTGAGGACATTTGAGGCCCCGACAGATTTAACGTGCACCAGCCCCCTTTGTACACGACGGTGTTTGGCTGGATTCGAACTCGCAACCCTTCGATTGCTAGTCCGTTACTCTTCCAACCGGGCCACCGCGGCCCTGCCAACATGAGGACATTTGATGCCACGACAGATTTAACGGCACCAGCACCCTTTGTACACGACGGTCTTAGGTAGGATTCGAACTGGAGTAACGGATTAGCAACCGGAGGGTTGCTAATCCGTTACTCCAGTTCGAATCCTCCAGTATTACTCCGTTAATACATAATCGGATCTTTACCTTTGGGATTGATCAAGGACCTTCACCAATAGCCCGTTGTGTTGCTCTAGTGTGACGTTAATTAAAATACCTACCTTATGAAATACATAATAGTGTTCGATTCGTGCTTTAAGAATTGATAGTCAACCAGTACATCCCTAAAAGTAATATTTGGTATTTTGGTATTTTTAATTAACGTCACACTGGAGCAACACAACGGGCTATTGGTGACGGTCCGGGATCAATCCCAGAGGGAAAGATCCGAGGACAACACCACGTAATTTTGAACCACGGTCAGATGACGAGGCAACACCTGAGCTGGCACCCCACTCTCCAAACTTCCACACCACGCCAACGTGAGGACGTTTGGGGCCACGACAGATTTAACGTGCACCAGCCCCCTTTGTACACGACGGTGTTTGGCTGGATTCGAACTCGCAACCCTTCGGTTGCTAGTCCGTTACTCTTCCAACCGGGCCACCGCGGCCCTTAAAAGTAATAAGCCATTAGGGTGAATCATGTGTGAAATAATTTTTAGTATTGTTAAATCTTTCAAAACTAATTTTGTTAAAAGAGGAATGGTATTATTAAGGAGGTGTATTGATGGAGATTATTGCATTGAAATAGAAAGTTAGATTTTGAATTACAAATTTTGTTGAAACGCACTAGTTGACTAGTAATTGTATTATAATAAAATGTTTTATTAAAATTTCCAATAAATCAATTTAATAACCGCAAATTTAAAATCATGTCTTTTATCATAAATGTTAATATCAATTTAGATATATTGATTTCTATAATTTATTAAAATTACTGTTATTAAAAACAATTAAATCGTCTATATATCCGAAAGCAGAATTTATTTATAGGCAAATTTTTTTTCGAAATAGTGTAAAAATAATTTAGTAAGAATGGAAGAAAAGTTAGATCCTTGGGGTATGCCTTTAATTTGAGTGTAAATATGTTCACCGTTATAAATGAAATTATTCACCCTTTAAGTAATAATAATAATAATAATTGACCCTTTAATAATAGTAATAAACCCTTTCACTACTGTTCAGTATTAATGCAAAATGCTACTACTCAGATGCACTTAGGTACTTATATCTTGTATTAAATATTCATATCTTTACGTTATTAACACATATATATCGACTTCAATTTTATTCTTAAAGCTTGTCTTACATATTCTAAGGCATTCGACTCTTTCAAATAAATTTCTAATTTCAAAGGAAAGTGCTCGATACGAACTTAGTGACACATGAGATTTATAATCTCCGCTTTTCTCCAGAATAGTTTTTGCTCTCGCATTTTCGAATTAAGTCGCTTAATTTATCTGGTTAATTCATTAAAATAATTTCTTATTCAAATAAATCCATTGGCATAATTGCCTCTCCGTTAAAGACTTTTAACAATCTGGATTAAATTAATGACAAAAGATTCGTCTCTAAATCAAATTATAGCCTTAAAAAGTAATTGGGAAAAAGTTCTTTTCCGTCGCTGATAGCCGCAAGTTTTTCTTGACGCATTTTGAAGATCTTTCCCAGTCCAGTTTTTTAATGCACGTTTGGGAATGCATGAATGCTAATTTAAATCTTTATCTGTTTAAGAATCAGTGCAAATGAACGAGTTCTGTATATAATTCGCTCGGAAAATGAAAGCCGTTTTGAATTACAGATTTGATTATCAGAACTCATCGCTGGATTATGAGATTTATAGGTAAATAGACTGGGGAATGTGGCGTTCAAAATCCGACATCAGTAACATCAAAATTGTCATGGCGATTTCATATTTTTTTCACTTTTTGAATTAAAAACCATGTGCACTGCATAATCTTTCTTTTTGGAACAAAGCTCTTCATACGTCATAACTTTTCTTGCTGTTATACTAAATGTAGTATGCTGTTAAAGAGGCGTACGATGTGTTGGTAATGTAGATATTAATTTATTTAATCATTTGCAATTATGGATATACAGAAGATCATTGCATCGAATAAAGATGGCGTATGCAAATCTGATTATTGTTCCACACTGATCTTACGTGTTCCACACTGATATAAGTTCGTGAATATTTCGTATAATATGTAGTATTGGTCTGGAGATAACATCATGGTTATGGACAAGTATGATGAGGGGTGGTTTTCACCGCTAACTCATCATCACTGCTATAGCTTACGACACCGAATCATAAACTTAGAACCAGAATTCGCGTTAAGGACGCCAGTTGTGGAATCGCTTTGTTTATGTTCCTGCCTATCGCTCGTCATCTGACCGTGGTTCAAAATTACGTGGTGTTGTCCTCGGATCTTTCCCTTTGGGATTGATCCCGGACCGTCACCAATAGCCCATTGTGTAGCTCCAGTGTGACGTTAATTGAAATACCCCCCCCCCCTGCCTATCGCCTTATTTAAAGAATAGACTCTTCCAAAACCAGGGCGGTGGTAGCCCACTTGGAAGAATAACGGACTAGCTACCGGAGGGTTGCGAGTTCGAATCCAACCAAAGACCGTCATGTACAAGGGAGCCTGGTGCACGTTAAATCTGTCATGACCTCAAATGTCCTTACGTTGGCGTGGTGTGGAAGTTTGGAGAGTGGGGTGCCAGCTCAGGTGTGACCTCGTCTTCTGACCGTGGTTCAAAATTACGACGCGTAGTCCTTGGATCTCTCCCTTCGGGGTTGATCCTGGACCGTCTCCAATAGCCCGTTGTGTTGCTCCAGTGTGACGTCAATTAAAATATCTACCTATGTCCAAATCCACGTAACACCACTGCCTTCTCGTGGGAACGGACTATACTTACAACTGATAGTTTAACTCACAAATTCGTATCTTCGAGTTGTAGGCGGCGCAGGTTCGATTCCTGCCAGGCGCATTCCTCCCTGGTTGTATTTCTCTCTTCTGTCAGTAAAAACTTTCATTGTGTGTGTATGTCTAATACTTGATATGGCGTGTCTTGTGTCTGGCACAACATGGCCATAAAACCCCAAATCCAACTAACTACACATTCGTATTTGTATATCCATTTAGTGCTCTATTTTCGTAGTCGTGTCTCGATTTACTCTTAGGTACCAGGGATCCTAGGACACCCAAAGGATAGTTTACGTGTTTTTAGGTTCAAACTTTAGTTACTGTAAGTTTGTTTTTGACAATGAATCTGTATATTGACCTCTCGTCTCCTTTAGTCAATTTTTGTCTTTTTCTCAGTTTCCAACACTTAATTTTTTGGGGTTTTAAATTTAAATACTTTATCTTATTTTACTTGGTGCTTTGATGTAAAAGAGTAATTTTTAGCAACGTGCCAATGGTTTCTTTCAGTCAAGCAAATTAAGTACTGAAGTACCGAAATCTCAGATCACGTACTGAAATTTATAGTACTTTAGATTTGTGGACAACGCAAAATAAATCGTAGGAAGTGGTTTGATCGCACTTGAAACTTCGAAAAACAATCATCCGGAATTTTATAATAAAGAGAAAAACTTGATAAAGAGAAAGGTTTACATAATTTTAATCCAAGAATTTAGATGCGTGTATGCATAATGTATTTGAAATAAGTGTCATCGTTAATAATCATGACGCTTTTAATAAAAAAAATATACTTTTGACGTGAATACGTCTTTAAAATCGGTATGGAGTTCATCGGCAGAAACTTGCGCGTCACGAAAAGTGTTGATATCTCAAAGCCCCATAACTCCAGAGGGAATCAACATATGGGGATAAATAACCTACCGTCGTGTAGAGAAAGGTGGGCCGCGTCGACCACTATGTACCGTGTGGTACAAAGGGGGAATGAGTCATATTTCGGGCCTACGTTGGCATGTTTAACCGTTATAACTTCAGTTCGAATCGACGGGTCGTAGCGAGTGCGTGCTTAAATTGAAGAAAACGACGAGTTCTGCAATTCTATTTGACTAGTTGACAGTTTAAACCATTTGTGCGAAAATTGTGTGCAGTGGAAAGTGATGATTTGTTGAAGATTTCACTACGAGTATTCACTAAAGTTTATTATTTCACTAAAGTATTTAAAGTTTATTATTCACTAAAAATTTCACTAAAGTATTCACGAACCAAGCCGTAGGGTACAGTAGGGTCTGTGCCTACCCGCTGTTTTTTATGTACATCTGCAATAATTATGTTACATAGGACCTGAAAAGCGATTAAAAGAAAGAGATTAAGGAAAAGAGTGTAAAAATTCAAAATTTCACGCTCATCACTCGCATCTATGGAAGTCCTCACATCCCAAAAATATGTGAATCCTCTTGAACGTCCACCACTATCCGTGTTGTATCTTAAATTAAACGTTATCGCTATTTCAACGCTCTTAACCCTCCTAGTTGTTTCGAAAAGGTATCTCGTCCATCAAGGTCTGCCAATTTTGCAAGTGACGAGAAATATCGTCATCAAGAATACCAGTTGAATTCCGAATGGTGAAGACATTGTCGTTTTTTGATGATGACGAGATCAAGATCAGATCAGTTTTTCTAATGACGAGATACCTCGTCCATCAAGATCTGGCCAGGTTTCCTAATGACGAGATGAGATACCTCGTTGAGACAATCACTAGTGGGGTTAATCGAGCTGTACAAGAGTTTAATAAGCGATACATTATAGTTTTTGCAAGTTTCTCCCTCAAAATTCTATCTTTGTATATCAAGTTGTAATATTATTGTTTTAATCTTAATATTTTGCATTAAAAATGTTTACCTTTTTAATTCCAACACCAAAGTAGGTTATAGATAAAAATTAGTACGTTAATTTTTTGTTTCATTTAAGCGAACGTATATCACCTAACCACTCTTTAACCCTTCTGGTGGTTGTCTCGATCAGGCATCTCGTCATTATAAGGAATTCTCGTCATTTACTCGATAAGGCATCTCATTAAGGCATCTCGTCGATTTTTTGAAAACTGACCAGATCAAGATATGGTCAGTTTTCAAAAAATCGGCAATATCTTAATAATGAGATATCTCGTCATTAACAAAATTGGACAGATCTTGATGGACGAGATATCTCGTCGATACCACTTGGAGGATTAAAACATTAAAATCGCATATTTTTACATCACATACTGTTAAGTATCAACATTAAATATATCAACAAATCAGTAATTCGAGTTTAGATTACAGTTTAGAATGATGACGAAATCATTGGATGCATTTATTCCTCAGTATTTGCATGAGCGCATTAATGCCACCCAAATCGATCTTCTGAACCATATTTTAATCATAATCTTAAAATCGTTTATGCGGCTCCAGTTTCTTAGAAAGCACATCAATCTCTCCAAGTCAACGCTTCTAATTCATTAGCAACACCATCTGAACGTCCATCGATTCTTTACTTTCGATTTGTCGAAAATGTTCACGAATAAATTCAAATTAATTGTTTTAATGAAGCTGTTATATTAATACAATCAAACGGAACGGGATTTTTTTGTCTTTCCTCTCCTTGCGAACGGGAATCAAAAGGAAGGCATAAACAATTTAATTAATCTAAAAGATCCCGCGCTCGATGCTATAAAAAATTCCGTTTTTATATTGGAGGTTTTCGTTATTTTCATTCGCAGAAAAAACGCACCAAAGTTTGTGATTTTTTTCACAAAGAATAAGTTTTTATTAAAAAAAAACAAAACTGAGAAAAATGTAGGGATTGAAAAAAGCGGGAAGATTAAGCCGCCTAAGACCGAAAACGACATAAAAAATGACCACTGTGGTTGTCGTTATTTGATTAATAGTTAGTTCCATAAATGTTTTCCCTCAAGGTATTCAATTTTTTCCATTGCTTCTCAGGAACCAATCATGCAGATGAAAGTGGGAGGAGACGTAAAAAGAGGCCATTGAAAGGGAAGCTGATTTTTTTCGTTTGTATTTAGCGCTACTATTACATAAATCCAATTCAAGCTCTTAAACAGCGTAACTTCCTATATCACGGACCATTTTAAGTTTATAAATTAAAAATGAGGTTGAAAGTTAGATGGAGAAGGGTTTTGGTGAAAGAATACAAAAGCATTCAATAACACATTGGAATATAGAAAAAATAAGACGAAAATGAAATTGGTGTATATTTAGATTCTAATACATAAGCAACCATTAACAGGAATAGTATGAAAAAAATCAAGATATATAAAAAGTGCTAATAACCACTGTGGTTGTCATTATTTTAATAATAGTTAGCTACATAAATATTTTCCCTTAAGGTATTCAATTTTTTTTGCATTTCGGAGTCTCATGAACCAATCATACAGATGAAAGTGGGAGGATACGCAAAAAGAGGCCATTGTCAGGAAAGCTATTTTTCCTGCTTTGTATGTATTTAGCGCTACCAATAAATACGATTTAAGAACTTTGACAGTGTAACTTTCAATAGTGTAGACCATTTTCAGTTTAAAAATTAGAAGTAATGTTGAAAATGAGTTATTGGATGGTGAAAGTTTTTTGGGTAAATGCTAAAAGTATTCAATAAGACAAATGGATATAGAAAAATAGGACGAGAAAACGAAATTAGTGTGTATTTATTATCTAGTGCATATAAGCAACAGTTAACATGAATAGTAAGAAAAGAAACTCAAAATGTGTAAAAAGCTCTAATAACCACTGTGGTTGTCGTTATTTTGTTAATACACTGCTGGCCACCCAAATTGCAACACCAAGAAAGACAAGAGATATCACAACAAAATTTATTTTGTAGATAACATGTTGACCAAGTATCAAATGATTAAATTTATAGACTTCTGTGAAGTGTGGTTCCTGCCAAAATCAGTAGCCAGAGTAGCCGCCATTGTTGGAGATCACCGCTGCCACACGCCTCGGCATTGATTCAAAGAGACTTTGGATGTGTTCTTGGGGTACAGCAGACCAAGCAGCTTCCACACGTTGCCAAAGTTGATCTGGTGTGGCAGCTGGGGATGTATTCTGGGTCAATCGTTGAGCAACCATGGACCACATGTTTTCTATCGGCGAAAGATCCGGAGAGCGAGCTGGCCAGGGAAGCAATTCAATCTGGCGATTGACGAAGAACCCTTGGACAATGCGTGCCACGTGTGGTCGCGCATTATCCTGTTGAAATATGGCTGTGGGCAAGCCCTGAAGGTAAGGAAGGACAACTGGCTCCAACACCTCGGAGATGTAGCGCTGGCTGTTTAAAGTACCGGCAATGCGTACTAGAGGAGTGCGAGAGTGATATCCAATACCGCCCGATACCATAATACCCGGTGCAGGACCAGTGTGGTGGTGCATAACGCAGCTGTTCAGCATCCTCTCTCCACGGTGTCTCCAGACTCGAATCCGACCATCGTGGTGTTGCAGACAGAAGCGTGACTCGTCAGTAAAGACAATTTCATTCCATTCTGCCGTCCACATCCTTCTTTCATCGCACCATTGGCGGCGGAAACGTCTGTGGTTCTGCGTCAAGGGTAGACGAAGCAATGGACGTCTTGCGGACAGACCACTCTGCTGTAAACGGCGTCGAATGGTACGCGCAGACACTGGATGATGCGGTACAGACTGAATGTGCTGTGCTATGGTTCGTGATGTGGCTGAGCGATCCGTCACTGCCATACGCACAATATGCCTGTCATCACGTGAAGTGGTGCACTGAGGTGGATGCGATCGAACACGTCGGTCCGTCGTACCCTCCTGCATCCAACGATCACATATCCGCATTACAGTTGTTTGGTTTCGTCCAACACGACTACCGATTTCCCTGAAAGATAATCCACAATCTCGGTAGGCCACTATCCTTCCTCTGTCGAACTCGGATACTTGATCAAAAGATGATCGCTGTTTTCTACGAGGCATAATTGATCGTTTTTTTGAAAAAACCACAAGAAAAACACAATTGCCGTACTTGAAATCGTCGAAATCTCCAAGCCTTAAATAGCGCTTTGAAGTGGCGCCACAGGCGCGCGTGATGTGCGTCTGCGCTGAAATTCCAATCATTTGCATATCTCACCTCCGCTAATGCATGTTGTAAATTTCATATTATTTGCATGCTTCCTTCAGGGTGTTGCATTTACGGTGGCCAGCAGTGTACTTAGCTATATAGATATTTTTCCTTAAGGTATTCAACCTTTTTACATTTCATCGCAGGAACCAGTCATTCAGATGAAAGTGGGAGGATATGCATAAAGAGGCCATTGCCAGCTATTTTTTCCGCTTGTATTCAGCGCTATTAATAATTCCGATTTAAGCACTGAAACAGCGAAACTTCCAACAGCGTAGACCATTTTAAATTAAAAAATTAGAAATAATGTTGAAAATGTGTTATTGGGGATGGTGAAAGTATTTTGGAGGAAATGCTAAATTGGGGAGGGGGTATTCAATAACACGAATAGATATAGAAAAAACAGGATAAAAACGAAATTGGTGTGCATGTAGACACTAATATATATATATATAAGCAATTCCTAACTAAGAACAGAAAGAAAATAAACTCAAAATGTTTTTGTACGGAATGACTAATAATGTATGAGCAAATTCTAAATGTTCTATTATAAACACCTTTTTTCAAGCTGCCAGTATCAATGGGACCCTCTAATTTCTTCCACAAACATTGGGTGTCTGTGTCAATATCGAATGTGTTAATGCTTGATGTTACGATGAGCTGTTTTCATAAGATTTACATTTTCAAACAAATGAAGGCATTGAACTTTGATATATTCAGGCTCTGGAAACTTGGTATTTGAGTCACGTGATTTTGCGTTCGTTAAACTAGAAGGCAGGTGAAACGTAAACAGTGTCCCCATTTTTGGCGTCTTTAGCGTGGATTCTGTCTCCCAGTTTATCGGTAGATACTGGAATTAATTACGAGTTGGCGAAACAAATTATCACCTATGGCGTTCACCCTACATGATTTTGCGTATGACATCCCTTTCTCTCATATTTGTGGTTTGATTGTTCCCTAGGCGTATTTCTATCTTCTGTGTCAGTAAACCTTTCCTTGTGTGTCTGTCCATTTCTCCATTATTTGACGTTGCTTGGCGCAGCTTGGTCAAACATAGTGCTAGATTCATAAAACGCAACCAACCATCCAACTTTTACATTCATAGAAATGGACTTATCCAAAGTCGTCTACTTTCTTACTATAGCCGCACTAGATATACCTACAAAAAGCAAAGATTATGAAACCTGACTTCTTAGCGACCGCCAGTGTCACAGCCAGGGTTTTGTCTCTTAAGCGACCAATCTAGTAAAACAATATTTTCATTCAGGTGAAATATCCGACCTCCTTGTGCAATAAAGGTAGAGTTCCCTCTTGGAAGAGGAATGAAGTAAAACTCTTACTGTTTTTTAAGGTGGAAGAACTGTACCGCGGTGCTATCTTCGACTTATTGATAATGCATATGTTAATACGTATGCAGGTTGCATATAGGATTGGATGTTAGGGTTTTATGGCGCAAGGTCCAAAAGGCAGGTTGCATATGCATATGCATGTTTATGAGGCTTTAAACACTTTTATATACGGCACTAACAAACATCATCCTGCGATCTTACTTGGAGATATCATTTTCATAGCACAGAAGCATATATATTGTTTAATTTCAGAAGACTTCAAGAAGTCTGGTGAATTTAAAGCATATTAGTTCAATTACTATTTTTAGTGCTATGGTAGAAAAAAGTGAATTTTTTCTAGTGAAACAGGTTGCAAGAAATGCGAGCAGGAAGTGCACATGTAAATAAAAGTGAGAATACCCCGAACAAGGTTGCTTCTGTTAAGTATCTGAAAGCACGCTCATGAAAAATGCTAGCTATATTACTTTTTAGAACAATTGAATAAACTCTCAATTCTCGTAAGGTTGGAAGGTTATATTCTTCTCAAGGGGTAAAGTGGGAAGATGACAGGCTAAAGGAAGTGGACTACTAACAAAGAATATTGAGAAAAGTAGATCAAAATTCATGAATTTGTTTAATATTAACTACGATTTCCTTTGTAATTCCATATGTGCTGAGATATATCTAGTTGATATCCCCGTCTGGGATCTTAACATTAATGCGAAAAAAACATATATCAGAAACATTAATATTAAAATAGGATTTATGTATCAATGAAGAGGAACACATTTATTAGACGGAAGGTGGGTAGGTTAATTAACGTCGCACTGGAGCAACACAACTTGATTAGACGGAAATTGTAAGGAATTTACCCCACCACAGGTTTGACTCGACATCCCGTAATACGTATTTATCTAATTTCAAGCCGATAAACAGAATCACGAAGAATCTGTTTAAGAAATTAATGCACACACCAAAAACATCTGTATTCTGAGAAATTATAAAAGGGAAATATATGCTTGGGGATGCACCGTTGAAACTTTCAAACTCTTCATGGGAGAGAATCACATTAAATCATCCTTGCAATAGCCTATTCATACTTTGCTTACTATAAAGTCGATAGTACTGCCCAGTTTTGTTAGGGATTATAATTTTGTAGGATAATTTTAGTTATTTGAGAAATAGCTGTTGTCCTGGTTGGGGTCAGGTGGAGTACCACAAAAATCGTACGCTTTAAAGATAAAGGGCCGTACTGCGTAAGATCTGAGCTGTATCGAATAGGTTTACCTCAAGCTCGCACACAAGATACAGCCCTCCGAAAAGGCTTATTTCTCCTAGTAGTTGTCTCGACGAGATATCTCGTCATTAGCAAAACTGACGGATCTTGACGGACGAGATATATCATCATTAGCAAAACTGACAGATCTTGACGGACGAGATATCTCGTCATTAGCAAAACTGACAGATCTTGACGGACGAGATATCTCGTCATTAGCAAAATTGGTTAAATCTTGACGGACGAGATATCTTGTCAAAACCACCAGAAGGGTTCACCGACCCGTACTCTAAAAACGGCCCTCCGAATAGGCTAACCCGACCAGTAGACCATATAATGCCCTCGGATTTGGTTTTCCTGGCCAGTAGACCAACAAATGGCTCTCCGAATAGGTTTATCCGGCCCGCAGACCAAATACGGATACCAGATATTCCTAGAGGATACTTATTTATGAAAAATATTTAATAAATATTTAAAAAGTAGCAAAACAGAGTCTTGCGTTACTTAGAAAATAGCTATGTTGAAATTTGTGCATGCATATTTATATATTGTTAATTTTTCCTCGTTTGAAAAAAATAAATATATTCTGAACTATAAAAGTAGATACAAAACGAAATGTTAAATTTTAGTTCCAGAGCAACGGATATAAGCACATTTAATTCGTGAACTTTTAATACACTGCATGAAAACTATTATTTGAATTCTAAAAATACTGGGTCCAGCAGTAGAGTAAGCAAAAAACTAACTTAAATAAAGTAGAAAAGGTATGGAATAGTAACAGATATAACTCAAACTGTCATTAAAATTACTATATAAGTGGAAGCTATAAGTGTAATTCAAACGTATGTCAAAGTGCAATGCATCGGAGTTCTATGAGAAATTGATAAAAATTATCCAAGAACTCATTCAATAAAAGTACAGTAAGCTATTGATTTAGTTAAGAAAGTTAAAATTGTAAAATAGATGATGGGGATTATCACACATAATTGGACATAGAATCTTAATCCTATGTACTGAGAAATAAAATTTAGATGCAAATACTGAAGCAGAGGGATGAAACAACTGCTTTAGGAGAGAAGATTAAATTGGTTTGTGTCCCATAAACGCAAATAATTAATAAGAAATTATAAAAATATAAAATTAATGAAAAAAAAACAGAATACGAATTAAATGTCAGAAAAATACATTTTGCTCCATTGATCCTAACTAAAAGTGTTATTAAAAATTACATTAACCGAAAGAAATAAGTTAATTATGAAGACATGCAATGAGTAAAACAGTAATACCCATTGCATATTTTCGATGGAAAATTTATACACAAAACGTGGCAAAATTTTAAAGGAATAAATAAGAAATGATTCCGCCAAAAAAATTATTTCATTCATGTTTAAGTTATAAACTAAAAGGTACTAAAGCTTATTACTTAAATAGTTATTTAGCAGTAATCTTTACATTTAGACTTAGCTCCTACTATTTCAATCGGAAAAATATTAAGTGTGTCTAGCAATGGTTTTACAGCGAACATTTCGAGCACACTTGTGAAGATCATGAGAAATGTCCACAAAAAGAAATAAATCCCAAAAGTCGGTAAAATAATGAACTAGTTTCCCTAAATTTCACATTTAAACTACGTGAATATGTTAGTAATTACTATGTTTAATATCATTTTATACTTCTATTATATATCTTTTAATATTTAAGAGTAAGATAAAATTGCTGTATTTTCTGAGGATGGCTCGATGGGTTAAAAGTTAAAATTAACAAGCATTCGTTTTAATAAGTAATTTCTGAACCATAAGAACTTTGAATCACAGATATACATATTCCCTGTACAAGCACGTTTTGTAGATCTTTATTCAGAGAATTTTTACTGTAGGAATCTCTGCTATTCATACGAACTAAGCACCATCAACAACGTTCGTGCCGAGTACTTTAGAACTAAATGAAATTTATTCATATTTATATCTCGTTTAAAATTTTGTAAATTATTAAATTTCATCTTACTCAAAAGCTGTTCGTTTCTTCTCTGAAATTTACTGTAATTTTGGTTCAATCTTTCCATATTTTGATATATGTCGTTCTAATTTAGTCTTAAATTTTACATTTCTTAGCGCATATAAAAAGAAAGCAGAAACGATTAATAGCGCTTAGTGCTGTGCGAACTTTTGTCTTCAGATACTCTATCAAGCTTTTATACCAACCATATTTTTTCGGCTTAGAGCATAAACTCATTAACTGGCAAAAAAATTTCATAGAACAGCTGATTAAAGATTAAATATTAATTTTTGGTCAAAAATAAAATTTTAGACATTCTGATAGTGTTATATTTTCCTTCTAACCGAAGACATATAAAAAAATTTATTTCTCAACATCATGAAAATAATCATTCAGTGTCGAAAAATGTCTTTTCTAAAAATATCAGTTAATGAGTTTCTGTTATAAGCCGACTATGTATTTTCACTTAGATGAGTAAGTAGAATTAGCGAACCCTTCAAAACCACGCTATTCACTGATGTAAGCTGTACACAGACTGGATTTCTTTAGATTCATCAGGAATTTCCACCGTCCGTTTCACGTATTGTCTGTTTGCGTCACATGTTTCCAATCCAATTTCGTAGTCTACGACTGAACGTGAAATTCGATTCCGTAATTCTTCAAGTTTCTCAAAAGGATTTTCTGGTAGACGAATACATTCATATTTTCTCGAATCCTGTATTGATTGCAAATACTATATATAGTTATATCTATTAAATTTGAGAAGGAAATATCACCGAATCGACACGATATACAACAGAAGTTAAAGTAATTATGAAAGAAACTTTTTCCATTTGCCGAATTCATGTATCATATAATCAAGCGAAACCGAATTACATAGACAGAGGCATAACAATTCAGTTAAGTTATTATCATTGGGTCAAATGAAAAAGTACTAGTTTCTGCGGCATTTTTTCATAAATATTTAAAATTCGTAAATTGCTTGATGTCACAAACTACATATCTATTAAAGTGAGTCTAGTATTGCATTTAATAAACCACTCACGTTTCATTAACGATAAAAAGAGAGTGAAGACACCTTTAAATCACTTCATAAGTGCATTGTATTTTACCGTCATTAGATTTTGCAAAAACCTAAACTAAAAGTTATACTAGGGATAATGTTCCCCTATTAAGACCTTTGAGCGCTTGAAAGAGTTACACATTTGCAATATTTATGCTTTATGTAGATTGATTCATTATGTATGATTAGAATGAGCGAAGTCATTGCATATGCATGACATGTAGTTGCGTAAAGTTTCTCTTCGCATCATTTCTTCCAAAGATGGCAGATGTTAGAAGTAAAAGAACATACTATAGCAGCAACAAAACCTCTGAAACGATTAAGGGCAGTATTATTCATTTATTCACTGCATACTTTTTGGGGGAAGTTTATTTTATTTACTTCCTAAATGATGTTACTTTGCCCCCCCCCCCATTCCAGACCGTCTTAAATTTTGTCACAAAGATAGGGACATTTTTTCATTATTCCTTGCTCTACTTATAAGGCAGCAGAAAATTACCTGAAATTGTATACATTTGCCATAACATTTCGTTTCGAGAGTGTTATGTGTAACACATAAAAAGCCTCCAGTCACTTTTCGAGAAATATTTTCAAGGATAAAAAATGTATTTATTGTTATGGGAAACGTTCTTTGTTTCTAAATACGTTTTTCAGTATTATTTGGATAATTAAACCTGCAAAATGTGGTTGACCTCACATTTTGAGATTTGTTATGATTAAGTGTAGCATGGGAAGAAAAGCTGTTCTTATTGATTTAGTATGTATGTTGTAAATTTAGATTAATTTATGCTATGGGCTTGTGAGTTCGATAGGTATTTTTTATAGTTTAATCTTCCATAGTTTGCAATAGGCAATTATCTTTTTCATTGTGACGAAATTTACAAGTGAAGTATTTCTCACAGGTAATTTAAATTAAAATCTCATTTCTTAAAGGTATCACGAAAAAGCTCTTTTGTTACTCAACTGAAACATCATTGCCTTGTTACAACAGGTAATGTGCTTAAAGTGTTAAAATGACCGAGAAAGCCATGCAGTCTTGTAAATCATTTTCAATAATCTTATTGCCTTAAACTTTGTTAAAAATCACTTTAAAAGCCTTATATTTATTTACATCCACAAAGTGTCGTTAAGATAAAAATAGAAAAAGGAATACTTATGCGGTAAATGTTCAGTTATTTTATTTATCTTCTTTAATTGTTTCTATAAATGTTTGCTAAAGTTCCTTTACTTTAGAATGATTTTGTAATCAGAGCTACATTTGAGAGTTAGGTTAAATTTAAGGTTGGTTGGCATAGATTGCACACGTACATTGACTTTTATTTCAGTAAAATTAAGAATATTTACTTACAACAGTCTACAAATGCATTTACTGAACAAGATAGTTTCTCGACTTACATTTTGTAAACATGTTCAAAGCGCATATTTGAACATTATTCTTGCCAATTCTTCGTGGTCCGAGTATATAAGATTATAAACATGTGTGCATTTAGTGTGACAAATACATACATTTAATGCAGTAGGGTTGACTCAAAAAACCAATATCAGTTTGGTGCATAGATTCCACAGTACAACAAATGAGCCAATATGTATTGGTGAATGGATTTTCTAATCATAGAGCTTCATTTGAAAGTTAGGTTATATTTAAGTTAGTCGACATAGATTGCATATGTTCATTAACTTTTATTTCAATAAAATTAAGAATATTGGCTTACAGCAGTCTGCAAATGCATTTATTGAACAGGATAGTTCTTGACAATTCACATTTCGTAAACATGTTCAAAGTGCACACTTGAATATTCTCGTCAATTCTTCTTGGTCTGAGTAAATCAGATTGTAAACATGCATTAAGTGTGAAAAAATTCATACATCAAATGCAGTAGGCGTCAACTGGAAAAGAAAAGTACAACAAATGGAGCCATAGCAGCTAGTAGTGTCGGGATTCAATCTCACAAGTATTAAATCCAACAATCCAGTGCTGATGTTTCTGATTGGAACGGGAACTTCTATTTTCGTTGGTTTCTTTAAAAACATATATGGAAAGATTGCGGATCTGAAATATGTTTATCTTTGTCGTCCAGACGCAGCACCAATTTCTTAACCCGGCATTGTGTTCATCGACAGAGAATCAAGATTTCGTCTATTGTCATGGTCGGGCTCAGGAACTGGTAAGAATATCGAATTCGCAACCAGTGAATCTCTCCCTTTTGAATTCTGGAGATCGAATGTGGAGGCGAATCTACCAAGGTTTCATTTTCAATTTCCTGTCACATTCTTCTCTGGATTGAAAGGTAAACTCGCGGTGGCATTTCGATGTGTACGGGACGAGTTGGATTCGATTTGAATACGTGGAATTAATTGAGTTTTACTTCCGTGAAGCAGTGAACTTTTTGGGTATACGCGATTTCTGTTTTTATAGAACATTGGCGTGGTGTTAGACTAGGTGGGATTTGAAGTCAGAACCGAAAAATATTAGATTGGTGAATGTTTTACAAAATGATGAAAATAGTCCTGGAATCGATTTGAAATTCCTTTTTTAGTCTCAAAAGTATATTTATTCGTATTAAGATTGAAAATTTGAATTTAAAATCCTTCACACTTTTATGATTTGAGTCATGTATAAGTTGCTTGAATATAAAAATAATTTATTCCTTTTAAACATTATTTCCGATTCTAATGATTGGTTTACTATTTTGGTATCTACGAATAATTTGGAGCCATGGTAGCCCGGTTGGAGGAGTAACGGACCAGCAACCGGAGGATTGCGAGTTCGAATCCTACCAAAGACCGTCGTGTGCAAAGGGGGCAGGTGCACGTTAAATCTGTCGTGGCCTGAAATGTACTCACTTGGGCGTGGTGTGGAGGTTTGGAGAGTGGGGTGCCAGCTCAGATATTACATCTGACCGGGGTTCAAAATTTCGTGGTGTTGTCCTCAGTTCTTTCTCTTCGGGGGTTGATCCCGGACCGTCGCCAATAGTCCATTGTGTTGTTCCAGTGCGACGTTAATTAAAATACCTACCTACTTACGAATAATTTGTAAAACAAATGCAACATACATGCGTTGCATGTTATTTTGAACATGCGCTACTGATATTTTTTTGTGTTAGGTGTTCCTCAGTCATTTAAAACGTTCACTCGAGTGATTAACACTCCAAGTGTTTTCAACACGATATCTCGTCCATTCAGATCTGACCAATTTTGCTCTGACGCAATATCTCGTCATCAAGATATTGCTGATTATGTTTGTGATGACGAAATCAATATATTTCTGATTTTTTGTGATGATGAGATCAAGATCTGGCCAGTTTTCTTCTATTGACGAGATATCTGGTTCATCAAGACCTGATAATGGCACCAGGAGAGTTAAGATGATGATGAAAACTTCTAAGGGAATTTGAATATAAGGCTTAAATTTGCTAGAAACTGAAATGAATAGCAAATATCCGATTGCATTAAATTACTTCAATTTAAATTAACACACTTCAGCGAATCCTAAAAGAGCATTATTTTTAGTTTTTAAAATGAGTCTAATTTTTGGGCAGTTCACATAAATATGTTCCTAAACCTTTTTAATATATTGCGAAATAAATTGATAGTTTATCTGCCATTTTATATGAGCATCGCAAATATTTTCTATTTTAATATTTTTATTTGTTTTGCGATGCTAACATTCTAGACATCTCACTTCGAATCCGATGGTGTTCCAACACGATAGGTAAAATATTTTTATGCAATAGAAATCACCTCTATGATTTTAGTTTATGAATTAATTATGTATAGATATTTTGTAATGGAATTTTGAGCTTTTATGTTTTCCTGTAAGGAGGACTTAAATATCTATGAATATTTATCAACTGTTTTGATTAAATTATTATAGGATAAAATATTATGTTATTACAATCTTTAGGAAAATCTTTCCTAAACAAAAACATGTTACTTTAGTCACCAAAATAATACCATGAGCTAACCTACCATTAATATCGAAACGTAAAACGTGAGACATGTATGCTTGCCTAAGTTATTTCGGTAGTATAAAGTTGATCGATTGACTATATCAAAAAAGTTATTTTCGATTTGTTGTATTCATAATTTCTGGACTATATTCCGAACTCTGTCGAAGTCGTATTTGAAAGCCATTCAGTTTCTAACTGAATTCCCTTTTGTAATGACCTAATTTTTCATAAAATCAATAATATAGGTCAAGAATAATAAACAAGTTTGGATGGAATAAGTAAAAAATTCCAGAGTAATGTTCGACACTGCAGAGAACCCTCAAACACTGTTGGCTGGGAAAGTTTTCTAGAAAATCTTTCCCGATATATATAAAGGAAAAATGAAACCTAGAATATAAATCTTTAAAGTTTCTAGAAAAATGCATTTGCGCTATGTAAAATTCTTTCTTTATCCTATATACTTGGACGCCAAAGTTACTGAATAAAGACGTCGCTCAGTAATAATCAGAAATAACACTGCAATTAATATCTCTCCGCTAATTCTTTGTAATTAGACTCCTTATTTAATTATTGCTATTATTATTATAGAAATACTTCTGTATGAAAGAGTAGTAGCGGTGAATATTTCTGAAATCATCTGTATACCAATGTCTAGAGGCAATTCTTGGTTTAAAATAACTTGATTAATTGATACTTCATGTGTTATATATATGCCTTAAAATACTTTAATTTAAATTGAAAGAAATATCTCTATTTTTGAAAAATTTGAAACAATAATCTTTACAATTTCAGGGTTTTAAGTATACATAGACAAAACAGATTTCAATAGATACCATAAAACGTAGGTGCCTTTACTACACGAAATATATTTATTTTAAAATCGAAGTGGAAAGAGTATCATTAAGTAAGCAGACCATATCGAAGCCTATTTGCATTACACAAGGAACATGATTTAACCCTTCAAATGGTTTCAACGGGATATCTCATCCACAAGAGCTGACCAATTTTGCTAATGACGAAGTATCTCGTCATCAAGATATTGCCGATTTTTATATGACGACGAGATCAAGATCTGGTCAGTTTTCTTCTAATGATGAGATACCACGTCGAGAAAACCACCAGGAGGGTTAGAGTGTCGCTCAGCAATAAATAAATTATAAGGAAAGATAAACGAAATTTCAGTTTCTCATTTTGCGGCACTACCTTTGTTCAAATGAAGTGTACATGCATGAATAGCAGGAATTTCTGTTTGACAAGACACGATTCACGTCATTTTGCAATTAGACCGATGCGACAAGTATAGAATTAGTGGTAATTGATCGAAAAACCCTCATTTCATAGTCTGGCTTGAAACAGTCTGGCTTTGTCGTCCATATTCATAATCGGTATAATTGCAATAACCACTAGAGGGGGTCCAATGATATGAAATTTGTAGGATGGATGCTAAAGGCTATATTGCTAAGCTAGTCAGGATGGCAATATTTCCAAGTTTGGTCTTTAGAATTAACCGTTATTAAATGCTGCTTTTAAAAGTATCGGAGGCCTTATAATGCTAAAAAGCACAAAAGCACACTTAATCAATAATTGGTTTAGAGATCATACTGTTAAGTGTAAGCTTCTGGGAAACTCCGACCTCCGTACAGGAGGTGTCCTCAAATTTGAGAGGTCAGCAGACTGCCATCTCAGGACTGGCAGTGGACATTTGAGATCAATTTCATTTGATCGTGATTTTGAGGTTTTCCCGACCTGTGGGAAATACAATATGGCACGAGCCTCACCTGGTCACTTCCTTGCTTGTCTGTCCATTGAGGATTTGTATTTTAGTCCTATACTCGTCTTGGACTTTCTGAAGGTTCATGAACTTGCGGTGTGGTTTGTCTAGATCAACTGGGAGAAAAAACAACAAAGGTTACTTATGTAAGGATCATTTAACAACCATCAACTCGAACGGATCAAAGGAGATGCCATCTTTTTGACTTGCACGGCAGTGTATTTGTGACTCATGGGTCAATCTAGTTCTCTGTTTTTAACCCTCCAAGTGGTTTCGACTAGGTATCTCGTCCATCAAGATCTGATCAATTTCGCTAATGACGAGATATCTTGTCATCAAAATATGGGTGCTTTTTTTATGATGGCGAGATCAATATCTGGTCAGTTTTCTTCTAGTGACTCGATATCTCATCCATCAAGATCTGTGCAGTTTTGCTAATGATCAGATAACCCGACGAGACAACCACCAGGAGGGTTAAAATACATTTGTGTGAAATCAATAGAAAATTAGAAAACACTCAATCACTGTCGAAAAGAATTCTATGCTGTTTTCCAGGTCATAGAATTGCGACGTATAGGGTAGAAATGGTGTTTCCATTCCTCATTCGCGCTTTTGATTTCTGGCATATTACGATGACACTACGAATAACAATACGCGAGAGAAACCCAATTCTAGTTGATAACGCGTCAAGTGCTTCATATTCAGAAGCATCCATAGCGTCATCTGATCACTAGAGAATTGTTTAGGTAGCAACTGTGCACAAACTTAGCCCAACTCCATTTGTTTGCTGATGATTGTTCGCAACCTCCGTTTGTTAGATTTGTCGTCGTGAAGATTTCACGCATCGTGACTCAACCTGTCATTTCGGATAGTATCGTCCTCAGTGGTGGTTGTTACATCTCAGGTTATTGTGTTTACTAGACCTGGTTTGGCTTCATCGTGGATTGATGTCCGGTCTTCTCGAAGCTCTTGTACTAATTATACACAGCTGTTTGAACAATGTAGCGTTCCTCATACGTATGCTTCATTGGATGATAGAAAACCTTTCATTCACCAAAAACAGGACGGTGTGTACTACACCTGTTTCATTTTTTGTATTTTAAAACTGCATTAAACACATTCTAATGTAACTAAATGCCCATTTTAGAAGTAAATCAGATACCTACCTCTCGAAGAAGAAAGTAATGAATTGGGAAATCATTTTCCCTATTTCACGAAAAATATAAATTAGTATATTTTTATCCAAACCCCTTCGTAACTCAAATGGGGTTTTAGCAAATATGTATCTGAAAAATATTTAGTAAAATTAGTAAAATCAAAAATTTTCGATTTGAGAAAATTTTGAGAAATCGAATTGGGAATTTCTAAACCTGTTAATTATCAATGAATTTAATTCTACTTAGAAAATAAATGGTCATCTCAGTCTTCCATTCCTAAATTATTTCAATCGAATAATAAGTACATTTTTAAAGGTATTCCTATTATGTATTGTATTAAGCTTCATATAACTATTAATAATAAATTCACCCTTATTGTTCCTGGAAATTATTGGCTTTGTGAATTGATTTGTTTTCCATTGATAATTAGCTTTTATTTTAATATATGTGCTTTGTCAAGCAGAAAATCAAAGTTTTAAAATTCTCACGCTTCGCTCCATAGTAGTTTGATCTACGAGGTGTAATATTTGAGTTTCTGTACATACTAAAGTGTTAGAGGGAAATTTAATGTTGAAATAGAAGTCAATTTTAAGAGAAATTGTACCCTACAGTTTTATTTACCCGATGCCTTTTAGATTGCATTTCAAGAGCGTTTGACTAGCCCAGAAACTTTATGAAACTAAAACGCTTAAATAGCTGTTGAGGTTTGGACAGAGTACTAAATCGCATATTATAGAAAATTACATTAGTTAAAAAAGCATGAACATCGAAGTAAGCAGGTTAAAAAAATTGTTAAACAAGTGAAGATAATTTTGTGTACCACATCTATTCAATTACATGTTAGTGACAGTATAAAGCTTTAAATTAAATTTATAAGTGAAAACCTTCCAAAAACATATTCATAGGAAATAAATCATATTTGAAAAAGAAAACTTAAATTATTATAAGCTAACTAGAAATTATACATGAAAAATAATGAAATCAAAAAAATAATGAAAAATAAAAAAAATTAAAATTGAAGTAGACAGGAAAAAAATTATTAAAAATAAATTAAGATCATTTTGTGTACTGTATCTATTCAATAATTGTTAGTGACAATGTAAAGCTTTAAATTTGATTTATGAGTGAAAACCTTCCTAAAACATACTGATTGAAAACAAAGCATATTTAAAAAACAACTGAGATTATTATAAGCTAAATAAAAATGATAAAAAACATTTTTTTATTACAAAATACCACAAATGTGAATCGATAAGGCTAAAATAAGTTTAAAACGTCATGCAAAATTGCAGACAAGTTCTATCCACTTAATCGCTTCGAGGTAATTCAAAGATCAAAAGCTACTCTCAAAGGCAGTTGAAAAAGAGTTTTAAGATTCTTAATGACATTGAATTCCAATTTTCATGAGTATCAAAACGACGTTAAACGCCATGGTGGTTTTAAAAGTATTTGGAAACGTCACATTTCAAAGAGGTTCATTTTACCGGAGGGCCGCAAAAGTGAATAAAATACATGAACAAATGTCTTCTAATTTGCGATAATTGTTAACTCGATAACAGTGATTTCAACCATTTTGTCGCTCTGCTTAATTAAGAGACGACAGTTGATTAAACTTCATTAACCATAAGGGGTACGCCCCATGGGAAAATAGTGACTTCTGAAGGGTATTATACGGGTCTGGGGAAAATTAATGGAACGGGCAAATGTGAATGGTCGTGCATGACGTTATTACCTGAACTATTTCCACTTAAACGCCGATGATGAAACCTCAGAAATGATCCCAAGTTGGCTTTGATCATGTCATCTAAAGACGCATCTTCGTTTCGACCTAATCAAGCTGAACTTAGATGGGAGATATTTAAAAGTAAATATTGTGTTGATATTGGATGAATATAGAGGATTATTTTTTGCTCAGTTCGATTAAAATGAAAATACTTCTTTCCAGATATGTTTATATATCTGGTAAAAAATATCGAAAAGTTTCTTACATTTCGTTGATTTTATTTTTATGCTACAAGAGAACTTGATGTACAAAGGAAATTGAAAAATTTTGATATTAAACATACAATTGATTTGTATAACGACTTGAGTACTGTTAGATGCTTAAAAGTTTGGGTTTGGTTAAGAGTGAGTTTTTATGTTCTAAAATCAAATACTGAATTTGTGTTATGTTAGATTTGTTATTGAGAAATATAAAAATGTGCATGCAAAAATATTTGTACTACAGGATTTGTTAGTTCTGGTTGAATTCCTTGTCTTACATAAACAATTGAATTCCTTTTAGGGATTCGTATATTTCTTTTTTTGTATTCTGATTTTTGTTATTTTATAAAATTTCATTATAGTGCTGTTCTTGTATTTTTTAGATCAATGATAAGCTATCTTGTCAATTCACTTTTTCTTGTTGTGGTATTAAATTAAGATGGTAGGTAGTCGCATTAGAGGAACACAACGAGCTATCGAGACGGTCGGGGAACAATTAAATTCCGCAGAGAAAGATCCGAGACACCACGTAATTTTGATCCAAGGTCAGTGAGGCTAACACCTAACCCGATACTCCACTCTCCAAACTTCCACACCACGCCAACGTAAGGACACTTGAGGCCATGATAAATTTAACGAGTACGTCCCCCCCCCCCCCACACGACGGTCTTTGGTTGAAATGAGTTTGGAACTCGCAACCCTCCGGTTGCTAATCCACGACTCTACCAACTGGGCTTCCCTTCAGCACCCTTCAGTTGAGATGTAATTAAATATTTAAAAATAAACTAGCTTTTCTTTAGTCATAAATTTCTCACTTTGTTAATTCGATACTTTGGATTCAAGCAAGGGCAATCTTAACTTTAATTTCAACATATTGAATATTTTTATAACACAATTGCAATATTCTGTAGTAATGATAAATAGTCAGAATCGTTGTCCTAGTTATTCTATTGGGTGCTTATATACAAACCATCACCTCTCTCCCTCTCTTAAAAAAGCGTGTTATATTCCTAAATCAATCTATTGAGTAATAGGTCATGCCCTGCTACATATTCACATATCTGTACGCATACAGGTTGTTTCGAAAATATCTGGCCATATTGTAAAGGGTGGTAAAAGGTCCCAAAATAAAGATTTTTGAGAGGATACATATTCATTCAGGACGGACAAATATTCATATCTTACCCCCGATTCGAAACAAGAATTAGTAACCGGAGGGTTGCGAGTTTGAATTCAATCAAAAATCGTCGTGTACGTGGGGGGGAGGCTAATGCAATCTGTGTGGTCTCAAATGTCCTCACGTTGGCGTAGTGTGGAAGTTTGGACAGTGGGGTGCCAGCTCAGATGTGACCTCGTCATCTGACCGTGGTTCAAATTATGTGGTGTTGTCCTCGGGTCTTTCCCTTCGGGTTTGATCCCGGACCGTCGTAAATATCCCGTTGTGTTGCGACGTTAATTAAAAATACCTACCATACCTATACCTACCAATGACTAAATTTTTCAATATGTCAAATAAGATGAAAAGCAACACTTTTATCTAACAGCTTGATTTTACCTACACTAATACTAAACAAATTGAAGTTTCCGCTTTTACCTTTCAAGCAATTTAAAATAAAAATTCTGAAAACATTAAACATGTTTTTTTGAGTTGGTATTACACTCTAGAATTCTATTCTTCCTTACAGTGGCACAAAATACGAAGTGAACATTCCATGGAAGTGGAGGAGGAAATGTTCCTAAACATTCTAATGAGTTCCAATAAACTCAATTGAAATTTGATCCTCTTGTTTCAAACCGCAGGTGCCGTAATAAGCTACGAATAGTTTGGTCGACTCTTTATTGGACACGAGTCACTTCGAAATGAACATAAGCGAGCCCTCTGATTGATACATTTTCCGGAAACTTCTCTCACGATACGTTTAACTCCCCAATATTCTCTTTCATAAAAGGGAATTTCTTTTCCTTCTGTGGAAGCTTATGGGTGACTAGGAAATGGGTTTGGGTGAAATAAATTAAATTTGAAACAAATATGAGATGTTCATGAAATTTTTAAGATCTTTTCAAATTACCAAGGAAAGTTTTTCTCTTTTTGATTATTCTAGTAACTCGCTAGCTAGTGTAAAAACCGATTTTCATTTAAAATTTATGAAAAATTCCTTTGACCCTCCAAGTGGTACTGACGAGATATCTCGTCCACCAAGATCTGACCAGTTTTTCTAATGACGAGATAGCTCGTCATAAAGAAAGCCGATTGAGTTCGGAATGATGAAGACATCGCAGTTTTGATGGTGACGAGATCAAGATCAGTTTTCCTTTGGGCGAGATATCTCGTCCATCAAGATTTGGTTAGTTTTGCTACTGACTGTATACCTAATCGAGACAACCACTAGGAGTGTTAAAACGTAATATACACTGCTGGCCATCGAAAATGCAACACTATGAAAATGCAACACTTTGATAATAGTGTTGCATCGAAAATGCAACACTATTATCAAAGCCATATTTACTATACAAATAACATAGACCATAGGGGGAAGCGATTAAAATTACAGTTCCCTTCGACTTGCGTAACTTGAAGAAATCAGTATTTTGTGTAGCGGCCATAGGTGGCATTAAACTGCTGCTTTGGATGTATGTTTGGGGTATATTAGGCCATGCTGCTTCCACACGTTGCTAAAGTACATCTGGCTTAGCCGCGGGTGGTCTTTGGTGTGCTAGTCGTTGGGCTATCATCTACCTGGCGTGTTCAATGGACGACAGATCGGGTGAAGGGGTCCATGGAAGAATTACAACTTGGTGTACATTGATGAGTTGTGTGTTGCATGCCACGTGCGGTAGTGCATTTCCCTATTGAAAACTGGCCACAGTCAAGCTCTGAAGATAAGGTAGGGTAGGTAGGTTGTTAATTAGCGTCGCACTGGAGCAACACAACGGGTGATTGACGACGGTCCGGGATCAATCCCAAAAGGAAAGATTCGAGGATAACACCACGTAATTTTGAACCAGGGTCAGATGACGAGGCAACACCTATGATGGCACCCCACTCTCCAAACTTCCACACCACGCCAACGTGAGGACATTTGAGGCCACGACAGATTTAAGTGCACCAGCCCCGTGTACACGACCGTCTTTGGCTGGACCGAGTCTTGAACTCGCGACCTTCCGGTTGCTAATCAATTGCTCTCCCAACTGGGCTATCACGGCCCCGAAGATAAGGTAGAACAGCAGGCTCCAAAAGTTTAGAGATGTAGCGGCGGCTGTTGAGTGTACTGGCAATGCGTGCTAGATGGGACTAGAATTTAATGGTGTCCTATAGAAAAACTCCTGGTGACGGACCGGCATGGTGATGCATAATGCAAGAGTCACAGTGGTACCATTAGACCTCGACGCGACCATCGTTCTGTAGACAGAATCGAAATTCATCTGAAAAGACAATGTCACGCCAATCGTTTTCCATGTGAGGCGTTCTACGCACCATTGCAGACGCAGACGCTTGTTGTGTAGAGTCAAAGATGGTAACGACAATGGGAATCTTGAAAATTCGCCGCTCCTGCAGACTTCGTCGAATTGCACGTGCTGACACAGGTTGGGGTGCAACATACCCTAATTCTTGCGCTAGGGTTCTTGATGTTGCAGTACGATCCTTAATAGACTGTCGTTCACAATTCGTTTGATACAACTTTAAAGAATGTTCGCTGACGAAAAAATCAGGAATTTGATATAATTTTACTATCATATTTTCATGACATTCATTGATCATTCAATAAGATACCATTTTCCGCTCGTTTAACAAAGTAAGAGATAAAATATTGATCTAGTTTTTTATTTCTGTATTCAAACTGCTGTAAATAAATTATCCAACAAACACGAAATTCAAACATCAATGTTCATACCTACATATTTTGCACTCATACACTCTAGATGCATACACTGGTTACTGGTATATCAGAATCATCTCAGGATGGGTTACTAAGGTTTAAAGAGAGTACTTTTTCTTCAGTGTGATAGTAATAAAAATATAAAGCATTTGCTTTCACTTTCTTCCCAAAAATTGAATTGTTTCCATTACTGCATTTTTAATTTTCTTTGCATCTTAAATCCACTGCACAAAGTTTTGTAGTCATAGGAATGTTATAATATAGTAACAGAAAATTTTGTGTTGAATTTTTTATTACCATCCAATGATCATACACAGTAAGTTTAAAGTTATTCAGAAACTTCTAGCTTAGAAAACAGACATGTGAATATATTCCGAAAGGGAACGGGATAAGTTGCATTTTCTATGCATAAGTTGCATTTTCCAAAACACATTGTTTCGAGCGCAGCAATGTTTAATGTAGAAACGATCCAAATAGTCTTCATCGGTGCAAAGAGTGTATACCAGACAGCGAAGTTCGTCCAGTGCTTTTTGATGAAACGAAAAAATAAAAATGGCATCTTTGTCGCTTGAAGCAGATTAGTGAGTATCGTGCCAACTAGCCTGAAGCACTTCCTGACATGTTGTCAACCTGTGTTACCATATAAGAGGCTGCGTCGACGTGAAAATCAGAATTGGCGTTTAGATGAGACCTAGCAATGAAAAGAACCTGAGCTATATTATTTTGTAATACTTTTCAGGGATGAAACTACTTTCATCTTGCTTTTTTCATTAGTGAAAAGAGAAAGATCCCCAGGGTTAATTTGGAGTAGTTAGTTTCATTGCAGATTCTCGTGTGAAATGTTGAGTCTTCCATAAAACTCTGCAGTACCTTAATCAATCAAAAAAATTATCGCTATGAAATATTAAGCATGTTTGCTGTTTTATTAGTCTGTAGGCAATTATCGGAAGTTTATTTTTACCCTCTGCACTCAGAGTTGATAAATTTCAAATAAAGTATCCTTTACTCATGAAGGCAACTACCTGATTTAAAAGTAATATAAAAATCGAAGGGAGAGAGGAATAATTATTTTGTGAGAGTTTGACTTAAGTAATGAAGGACTATATAAGAAAGGAAAATATATGTATATAAAAAATCACAGAATCCTTTTTATACATTAAACTTATTCCCTATCTCAATCTTTACTGATATACTTAGTTGATATGTTTCGAAATTGAAACCGTTTTTTTATTTAGATCTGTCTAAATCTTGAATTTGAGCAACCTATTTGTCACAATCTCCATAACATAATTTTAATGAAACATTCTTTACTGCCAAAGATGATGTAGAACACATTATTTTTGAGATTACATTTAAATATTAGCAGCTACTACTTGAAAAAAATGAGTTAAGGAGAGTATTAATTAAAAATGAATTAGAGGTAGGTAGGCGAACTTACTTTACACTGAACAACACAACGGGCTATTAGTAATTGTCTGTGATCAATCTCTAATGAAAAGTTCCGAGAACAACACCTCGTCGTTTTGAACCATGGTCATATGACGAGATCAACACCTGAGCTGGCACCCCACTCTCCAAACTTCCATACTACGCCATCGTGAGGGAATTTGAGGCCACAAAAGAGTTGTTATGAACCAGCCCTCATATACACAACGATTTTTGATTGGATCAAGTCTCGAACTCACAACCCTCCGAAAAGTAATTCTGCCGCCACGGAATACAGATAATTACAATATCAGTTCAATTTTGAAACAGTTTCAATCTAGTAGATTGCTTCAAATAGTGCTTTGAAGATTAAAGTTGGGTGTGAAATGTTTTCAAGCTTTAAATGTTTCTGGTCACTAAAACTTTTAATGAAAAAAGAGATCAAATTAAATTTGTAAGAGTTTAAAGTGAGATAAAAAATTAAATAATAATGCAATACTGAAATTGAAAGGAAAAAAAAAGAAATAATCTCAAAAAGCTTACGAAAACAAAGCACCAACCTATCATATAACTGAAATTTTGTTAAAATTAAAAAGTTTACTGTCTCTCAAAGCAATATCAAGCTATGTAAATTTTCTTTTGACAAGGAAAAATTTATTTTTGGTCTTTCAAACAATTGAAAATTCACATAAAATTAAAACTGAAAATATATATTTCTATGCAATATGAATTTAAAAAGTCCTTTGAAAATTTAATTCTTAACAGATCTTGTCGCTAATTTCATATTCACATGTAACGTGTTCCATTGATTTTATACATCGAGTATTTTGAACTTTAACTGTGAAGTTTCTGTTATTGAAATCTCTATTCGTTGCTGATTTGTTAACATATAAAACGGTATTTCACTCCAAATAAAAATTAAATTTAACACAACACTCTGGAAGACAGATCATAAAAGCATGTACTATCTTGAGTTGATTTGGGGCAGTTCTCCAAGAAAGTTTCCATAGGTTTATTGTTTCTACTCTTCATTAAACACAACAGAATGTTGCTTTGAAATTCACGAAGCGAATATACTTTTGAATAATTCATGTTTAGATTATACTTATATTTCACAAAAATAAATTAAAATATTTATTAAGTCAGTTTTATTTCGCAAAGGAAACCTTCTGCAATCGAACATACTATTGCCGTAGTTATGGTTGGTATTTCAACAAATAAAACCATTCAACTTGATATCAACTGGACACTTGAGGACTAGCCCTTGAATGGGAGATTGATATTAGCCATAATTCTCAGAAACGAATTTATTAAGGATATATACGTAGACTAGTTTGATGAAAAAAATTTAAGACCAATTCCTGAAGGAAGCTTGAAACAATCAGTGAACACTTTGTACATTCCGAGTGTGAGCAATTTATGCATTTTTAACAAAGTATATACGATTAAATTAAGAATTAATAACCAGTTAAGAAGAATTAATAACCAGTTAAAAAGAATCGCTAACCAGTTAAGAATTAATAACAGTCAACTGAGTTATAATTCATGTTAGAAAACGAAACTAGTATTGATGATAGCATAACTTCAAATTTAATTGTTTCAACTGATCACCATTGGGTATTATTAGTAATACGTAACTATATTGATATTAATGCAGTGAATACATTTACATAACTTTTTTACTCCCAATTAATGGAATAAAATATTAAGATACTTTTGAAGTTTTAATTACGCATATGAATGCATATATATTTTTATTCTGTGGAACTAACTGAAATGATACTTCAAAATATAATCAAGCCCTATGGAAGCAATTATCAGGTGAAAAGTTGGAGATTACTATAAAATCCATTAGGACTAGTAACTTTAAAATTTTAACAGATTTTATTTAATTGGAAATAACGAGTGTGTTTTCATACACTAACCAAATTAATCTTAAACATAAAGGGGGCATTCACAATGCTAAAACCTCCCAACGAGTGTTTCGATTTTTCAATCAAACATTAGTCATCAAAACATTTGGTCAATTAATTATTAGTTTCAATTGAATAAAGCATAAGTGTCTCGCTTGATTGTGGAAAAGAATAAGTACCATCTTACACAATGAACCCTTGATGGAGCCAACGAATATCAGTATTGCAAGTCATTTTCTAAAGTAGTACTCAATTTGAAGCTAATCACGTAGAAAAAACAATTATATAACAAAGATCCACAGTCTGGTAACATTTCTTTTTCTAACCATCTCCAGACCGGATGTCGATAGAATAATAAGTGTACTCGTTTTCACAATAAAAACTCTTTAATTACATATCTCAAGTAATTTGATCACGTAGTCATATGCTATTCAACTATCCCACGTTAATGGATGAAATTTTTTAAAAAGGTTTTACTGAATGAATGTAAAGCATGGATGATTCGTATTGCTTTCATAAGTAGTTTTGACGTTGAAATCACGTCACAGTGATTGTGTGTTACGACATTAATAACGTTGAAGCAATATAACAAATATTTGGTTTCAATAATATAATTTAATTTTAGTGTTTTCAATGATGGAACGAAGATTTCTCATTGCAACATTGTAAGGAAGAGAGGCGATACATATTTCTTTTGGAGAGAGAAAAGCAATATAATATTACTTTGTAGATCCTTTGAGATTTTAATCTCGTAAAATCTTATAGGGTATTATGGTTCTCAAACTGATGGGAAATGTTTTAAAGGTTCATAATAAATATACTTCTGATAACGAATGACTTCATTTACAAGAAATAAAAATGGGAAATAATAAATCTACACGAATATTTGAACAATTACGTTTCGTAACCGATATTAAGTACTTTAAAGTTGCTTTAAAATACGAAACACTTTTATGCGACGTTGTTGAAATTCAACAAAAGCTATAAATTTATTGTTTCAATTTGGAAGTAAGAGGATTAATATTAAGTAATCCTGAGTTAAAAAATCATAATTTGCTGCGCAAGTCCTTTATTTTAAATTATAATTTCTTTACCCTAAGTAATAAAATAACCGAGGAAAAAAGTAATACTCTTGTATGATAAACACTTTGCATCGTCTTCAGGGATTAATTATATTCTCGTTTTTTACTATTATAACACTTTTAAAATGTTTTTGGAGGTTATAATTTAACCTTCTGAGGAGTACACACGCATATATTCGTTCTGTGATCTGCAGACTTAAACCAGTTTTGACCTTGGACAAGTGAACGTTTCTTAGGATTCTTTCAGCCAATAGATGTGGTTTTTTTAGCCATGTGTATTAAGATGTTAGAGCAATACCACACTACTCGGAAGTCACTTGACTCTCAGAGGAGAAATGCACACTCTATTAACTCTTCAAGTATTTCCAAGATCTGGTCAATTTTCCTAGGGATGAGATATTTTGCTGAGACAAAACTGCTCGAAGAGTTCTTGATAATGACGATCCAAATAGGAAAAACAAACTGTGCCATGTCCAGAATTGGAGACAGTGTGGAACATGTTTTTGCACCAGCAGCTGGACACTAGAGCAGTTTTCGACACGATGATAAACCATCTAGAGGGTTAACGCTCCTGATGGTTGTCTCGACGAGGTATCTCGAGAACTGACCAGATCTTGATGGACGAGATATCTCGTCATTAGAAAAAACTGACCAGATCTTAATCTTTTCATCATCAAGAAATCGGTAATATCTTGAGGACGGGATATCTCTTCATTAGTGAAATTGATCAGATCTTAATGGACGAGATATCTCATCGAAACCACTTGGAGGGTCAACAAGCAATCGTTTCATTTATTATTTGATATTATATCTATTTTACCTATTAGTTCATGTTATTTGGTCATTATGCCTTGTTGTAGGGTAAAAACAGTACTTCACACTCCGGAAATCTCTTGACTCTCATAGGATTAAAATTACGAGAAACAAATTCGGTATAAGAAAAGAAGCATGGGTAGGACTGATTTTAAACTGAAGATTTTTTTATCGTTTCAATGTAATAAAAGGTAGGTAGGTAGTTAATTAACGTTGCATTGGAGCAACACAACGGGCTATTGGTGACGGTCCGGGATCCATACCGAAGGGAAAGATCTAAAAACAACGCCTTGTAATTTTGAACCACGGTCAGAAGACGTGGCAACACCTGAGCTGGCACCCCTCTCTTCAAACTTCTACGCCACTCCAACGTGAGGACATTTGAGTCCACGACAGATTCAACTTGCACCAGCCTCCATTTACACAAAGGTCTTTGGCTGGACCGAGTTTCGAACTCGGAACCCTCCGGTTGCTAATCCGTTGTTCTTCCAACTGAGCTACCGTGGCCCATGTAATTATAGAATTGAATAGCTCTGCCTAACGATAGAGATGTTGCCTATGGCGAAGCTAGTGTAAGTTGTATTATTTTTAATGGTAAGATATAATGTACCCAGTTTTAAAGGGAAGGTGCTCTCGATGAAATTTACATCAAAAGATTTATCGCAGAAAATTCACAGTTTTAGGTTTAGTATAAGATATTTGCGATGTTTGTTAAATGAGTTCAGAGTGAATGATGTGTTTTTATTAACATGAATGGAATTCGTAATAAATAATTAAATCGCTGTAAAAAAACTGTGGAAATGTTTATACATGTACGTATCTTTAATACTTAGCTTTAATAGTAATCTTTATCATTCGAAAATGCAAATTTTAAATTGAAAGAAAAAAATGTTTTGTCAACTGGTAGTTTAGATTAAGCATTTTAAACCAAAATCTAATGATACAAGAAAGAACTATCTTTTATTTGATTTATGCGTATGGTTTATCCAGAAATAAACTATTTTGCATTTAGTGCAATTGTTCAGTATTAGAATGGTGGAAGTACAGATTATTTTATTCAATTGTACCATAATTTATTCATTTTACCTCAGTGTTTTCATTTAGCTAGTCACCTAATAGGGAGATCGGGAGTTTGAAACCAGTTGCCGAAACACGGAGAGTAAGATCAACCATGCTTCAGCACTCTTATAATCTAAGGTGAACTCCAATTTAAAGCTCAGAGAAGTTAATCTTGATAATATTGATTTCATTAGGGAGAATGAAAGATTACCTAAAACATTAAACAACTGCTAAGGTTTGAACTTCGGTGAAGTGAATAAATGAGTTAAGTTTGTAAAGTAACATTAAAACTGGTACTGAGATGGAAGCTTAATCTCTTAAAATCCTGAAAACAAGTTGAACTCTTTTGTACATACATAAAAACATATTGGAAATCCTCTCAGTAAATCAGTAAGCTTAAGATGTTTGAACTCGTATGTTATTTTAACCCTTTGAGCGTCTCCAGATTTCCGAGTAGTGTTATTGCTTTTACACCCCACAACACACTTAAATAACTCTATCTATTGGTTGAAAGAATCCATGGATGTGGTTTAAACCTTTAGAAATATTTTTTGTTCCTTTCCTTTGAATAGAAGTCTTTGGAATGATTTTATTGGTTTTTTACTTATAATAGAATCTTTTGAAAAGATTCTATTGCTCATATCCTATAATAGAATTATTTGGTAAGATTGCATTGCACATTTACTTAGTATAGAATACTTTGGAAAGAATGTTGCTCATTCCCTTGGAGTAGAATTCTTTGGAAAGATTCGGCTGCTCGTTTCGTTAGAACAGAGCCCTTTGGATGTAATCTATTGCCCATTTCCTTATAATAGAATCTTTTGGAAAGATTCTATTATAAGGGAATATAGTGTGTTATTGCTTTTACCCCTACAACACACTTGAATAACTTCATCTATTGGTTGAAAGAATCCATGGATGTGTTTTAAACCTTTAGACATATTTTTTGTTTCTTTACTTTGTATAGATTCATTTGAAACGATTGTATTGGTTCTTTACTTAGAATAGAATCTTTTGTAAAGGTTCTATTGCTCATTTCCTTATAATAGAATTATTTGGTATGATTCCTTGCACATTTACATAGATCAGAATACTTTGGAAAGATTATGTTGCTCATTTCTTTAGAATAGAATTATTTGGAAAGATTCAGTTGCTCGTTTCATTAGAACAGAGCCCTTTGGATATAATATATTGCCCCATTTCCGTGTAATTGAACATTTTGGAAAGATTCTATTGCTCATTTCCTTGGAATAGTATCCTTTGGAAAGATTCTAGTGTTCCGTTCCTTGGAATAGTATTTTTTGGAAATATTCGATTGCTCGTTTCCTTAGAATGGAATCCTTTCGAAATATTCTATTAGTCAAGAACGTCGTAATTGGTTAGAATCCATGCAGAGAAGACTGCAGGTTGCATGGTGGAATTTTGTGTTTGAACCCCTCTGAGGGTTAAATGCTTTCTTCCAATGGGGAAGCACCGAGAAAAATGGGACCTGCAACAGCGGAACTGACAAACTTTAACTTGTAGGAGGCGGAGGTTTAATTCCTTTAACTTACTCTGAGTGTATTTTTCTCTTCTGTGTCAGCAAACTTTCATTGTGCGTGAGTGTCCATTACTTGACGCTGTCTGTCTTGTGTTTGGCCCAGCTTGGCCGAATAGGGCCCTTGTGCCGTAATACAAATGAACATCCAACCATCCTACAATTGAAAAATGTGTCATTTCAATATTGAAACCTTTTTCCAACGGAATGCATAATGTTGTGGAAAGTACTTGAGTAAATCTGTACCTTTGTAGAAAAAGGACCAATGTCTCTTTTTCGAGTTTTTGGTATAACTTATTTAGTAACTTTTATTTATTTAATATTTAATACAGCGCACAAAAAATACTTTCCAATAATTTGATTCATTCATAATGTATTGACATAAGAAGATTGGTACTTTTTCTATAATTTTCATTACGATGAAGTTATTTGTGGACATAACTCAAAATCAGCAAATTTGGACATTGGCCCTTTTTCTACCAAGGTACAGATATAATCAAAGCCTAAAATCAAGTAGAATACGTTTACTTATTTTTTCATTTGAATAATTGAATACTTTGAATGAACACTGTATACTTGAACTACTCCAGACTAAATCATCGTGGCTTTTAAAATAAATAGTTTGAAGCGTACTAAAATTTAGGTAAGAGTTTTTGAGTTGATAGCATTTTTTCCGTTATAACAAAAATGTAATAATAATACGTAGTCTAAAATCAAGTATAACACTTGCTTATTTTATTTGAATAATTGAATACTTTAAAGGAGTATTGAATACTCTCTTGAATGCTTCCACACTGAATCACTTTGGCTTTTAAAATAAATTGGCTTGAAACGAACTATAATTTAGGTAAGAGTTTGTGAGTCACTAGCATTTTTCCGTTAGAACAGAAATTTAATAAAAATAATATTCGTGAGAGGTATCTTGAAGTAAAGATCAGCTATTTTGGACATTGGCTCTTTTCCTACCAAGATAAAAAGATAACCAAAGCCTAGAATCAAGTAAAATACTTTTTTGAATAATTGAATGCTTTGAATGAATACTAACTGTTGAATGCTTCCACACTAAATCATCGTGGCTTTTAAAATAAATAATTTGAAACGAAGTAAAATTTAAGTAAGAGTTTGTGAGTTAGTATTTTTTCCGTTATAACAGAAATTTAATAATAATTATACCTAGCCTAAAATCAAGTAAGATACTTATTTTTTATTTGGACAGTTGAGTACTTTGAATGAGTACAGAATACTCGAATGCTTCCACACTAAATCAACGCGGCTTTTAAAATAAATAGTTTGAAATGAACTAAAATTTAGGTAAGAGTTTGAGTCAATATAATTTTTTCCGCGTTATAACACAAATTTAATAATAATAATACTTAGCCTAAAATCATGTAAAACACTTATTTTCATTTGAATAATTGAATACTTTAAGGAGTACTGAATACTTGAATGCTTCCACACTAAATCATCGTGGCTTTTAAAATAAATTCGTTTGTAACGAACTCAAATTTAAGTAAGAGTTTGTGAATTTAGCATTTTTTCCGTTATAACAGAAATTTAATAATAATACCTTTCGTGAAAGGTATCTTCAAGTAAAAGGGAATGGATAATGAAAGGAAACGGGAGGAGTGAAGCTTTATTCTCGATAATTCATAAAGAGAAAAGGGCATTCTCGCTGAATTTTAGTTTCCGTGCTAGCAAGGCAAAAGTATTTTGACATAAAGTCAATTAAATTCATTATCCTCTCCGCACTTACAATCTTCGAGTTTGCATATTTGGAAGGTGAAGAACGAATTACGTACGCCTTGCGAGCAGCTTCAAATTATTCAATTAGCGTCAGTAAAATAATGCTTTGAACATACTTAGCTTCATTTCGTCCATGCTCTTTGCAAATTTTAGTGCCGAAGATTACGATTTGAGGAATTAATGCTTCATTACGCGTTCTTTCAAAAAGCAGGTGGGAGTTCTTTGCTTGCAGCTTATTTTTATTTCCGTCACACGAAATCGACTTATTTTAATTCTTGCCGATCTTTACTCAGAAAACTCTGCTCAAATGATTTTATCTAAATAACAGGTCTTACGAATATGAAAAGCAGCAGTAATTCGTGGAACGTTATATTGGCTACTTTAATGGAGTAGCTTTCTTTGAATTCGTTAAACTTTTTTTGAAAGATAAAAGGAAGGTTCTCAAGAAATGAAATTGTTTTCATAGGAAGGGGATTTTCGGCGAAGCTTTCAAAATCAACTTAAAAACTGCAATTTCCAAGAATTAGGAAGGTTGTGTTGCTGTCTTTCTGAGTCTGTTTACGGCGATTGTAATTGCTGCGTATGCAAGATTTTATGCGTACATGAATTACTTTCTACACGCATCATAAGAGCATTCAAGTAAAAAATCTCAGAATTCAAAAGGACGTGATAATAAATGAGAAAAATAAATGCATTGAGATCGGACAATTCGTTTTGTTGGATAATTTTCAATCTGCGTATCCATTCTAATGCATGATATTGTGTGACACATTGGTTGGTTGGTTGTTTTGGCATTTTATGGCGCAAGGGCCATATTTGGCCAAGCTGTGCCAAACACAAGACAACGTCAAGTAAAAAATGTGAAAAGGAAAAAAGAGGGATAGGGGAACAGAGTAATATAATGAAAACAGAAAAATATCTCTTGAGTATTCCGGGAGTGCAATTCCCATGACTACTAAAGACAGTAAACAGCATGGGAAAAGAAAAGACCACTGAGTACCTCGGATCCGTGAAGCCCGTACACACCTAAAGGAAATGTGCCCCTGAGGGTTGTGGGGCCGTCGTGGCTTAGTGGTTATGCCCACTGCGCTAGCAACCTTCGAGTTGTTGGCGACGTAGGTTCGATTGCTGTCAGGTGCATTCCTCCCTGGGTGTATTTCTCTCTTCGTCTAAAACTTTCATTGTGTGTCTGTCTATTACTTGATATTGTATGTCTTATGTCTGGCGCAGCTTGGCCAAATATGGCCATAAAACCGACCAAAACCAACCAACCCCTGAGGACTGTGACACACTGTAGTTATAATTGTACATACTATGGTATTCGTACTGTGAAGACATTACACAGACACATCGTGCTGGGAATGGATCGTCGACTTACAATTGAAACACACTAAGTCAAAAAACAGTTCTGAGAAAACGACAGTTCTCGTCCCAAAGCTTTGATAAGTGTGTTTTTCAAGAAGTATAACCTGCATGCAAAGGAAAGTATCACCAGTCTAATGCGAAGATCATCAGTTTGAAGATCCCCACATTCTGGTTCATAAAAGCTAAAACACTGAAAATTTTGACTTAGTGGGTTTGACTTGTATGCCGACTAAATATACATCGAAATATCGGCACTTCAATAATCTGCTTCAAACGTGTCTGTCAGGGTATAGAAATAAAAAAGGAGTTTTCAAAAGGAATGAAAACTCTTCGAGACACAATTGAAATGAATATTTAATTTTTTCAATTAAGGAACAATTTTTTTTGAACTCTAACTAATGCATGATATGCATTAGTTAGAGTTCAATGCAGATTTTATGTTAAGAAAGCAAATCAGGAAATCTGCTACACATTTTTAATGGCGGATATGAATGAATTCTCTAAATTTTTAATCGAGAGGTAAATTAAGCTTGAAATAGTTTAAGAAATAGAATGTTAATTTGCAGTAACAAAGCGAATAACATTGAGAACTAGGGAGGGGGCGAGATTGTGGATAGAAATGAAAAACAAATGTTACAAATGCCTGTTAAATCACCTCCATTTACTATCGTTCCTTTTTCTCGAAGGTCATACAATACAAATCATTTTTGCCCTAAGTTGAAAAGGTAGGTAAGTATTTTAATTAATGTCGAACTGGAGCAACACAACGGGCTATTCTAAGTTAAAAAGGAACCCAAAAGGCTCAATAACGCACAATCTTGACAACTTTGCATGGATGATTCAATCTTTGTCTTAAATCTCTTGGTGGTTTCCCGACAAGGTATCTCGTCTCTAACAAAACTGACCGCATCTTGATGGACCAGATATCTTGTTATTATCAAAATTGGTCAAAGCTTAATGAACGAAATATCTCGCCATTAGTAAAATTGGTCGGTTCTTGATGGACGAGATATCTCGTTATTAGAAGAAAACTGACCAGATCTTGATAGCGTCATAAAAAATAGCAATATCTTGATGACGAGGTATCTCATCATCAGCAAAATTAATCGTATCTTGATGGACGAGATATCTCGTCATTAGAAGAAAATTTATCAGATCTTGATCTCGTCATCATCACAAAAATATCGGCAATATCTTGCTGACAAGATATCTCGCCATTAGCAAAATTGGTCATACCTTGATGGACGAAGCTTGATGTACTTTACAAAGGCAGAAAAATTAGAAAATATTGACCAAGTGCATGGACATACTGAACCTATTACCTTGACTGGATGCTTTCACCAAACCGAGGAATGGCGAAGGGAGGAAGGATTGGTGTTGAAGGTACCCATTGCGCATGACAATCGGAATTTGATATTTTGAGTTATGCCACTTTTCTCGAGAAGGTGATACCTTAATTTATTAGATTCTCCTAAGAATCTACATTAGTATTCTCTACTCTACTCATTATTTTTATACACTGCTGGCCACCCAAATTGCAACACCAAGAAAGACAAGAGATATCACAACAAAATTTATTTTGTAGATAACATGTTGACCAAGTATCAAATGATTAAATTTATAGACTTCTGTGAAGTGTGGTTCCTGCCAAAATCAGTAGCCAGAGTAGCCGCCATTGTTGGAGATCACCGCTGCCACACGCCTCGGCATTGATTCAAAGAGACTTTGGATGTGTTCTTGGGGTACAGCAGACCAAGCAGCTTCCACACGTTGCCAAAGTTGATCTGGTGTGGCAGCTGGGGATGTATTCTGGGTCAATCGTTGAGCAACCATGGACCACATGTTTTCTATCGGCGAAAGATCCGGAGAGCGAGCTGGCCAGGGAAGCAATTCAATCTGGCGATTGACGAAGAACCCTTGGACAATGCGTGCCACGTGTGGTCGCGCATTATCCTGTTGAAATATGGCTGTGGGCAAGCCCTGAAGGTAAGGAAGGACAACTGGCTCCAACACCTCGGAGATGTAGCGCTGGCTGTTTAAAGTACCGGCAATGCGTACTAGAGGAGTGCGAGAGTGATATCCAATACCGCCCCATACCATAATACCCGGTGCAGGACCAGTGTGGCGGTGCATAACGCAGCTGTTCAGCATCCTCTCTCCACGGTGTCTCCAGACTCGAATCCGACCATCGTGGTGTTGCAGACAGAAGCGTGACTCGTCAGTAAAGACAATTTCATTCCATTCTGCCGTCCACATCCTTCTTTCATCGCACCATTGGCGGCGGAAACGTCTGTGGTTCTGCGTCAAGGGTAGACGAAGCAATGGACGTCTTGCGGACAGACCACTCTGCTGTAAACGGCGTCGAATGGTACGCGCAGACACTGGATGATGCGGTACAGACTGAATGTGCTGTGCTATGGTTCGTGATGTGGCTGAGCGATCCGTCACTGCCATACGCACAATATGCCTGTCATCACGTGAAGTGGTGCACTGAGGTGGATGCGATCGAACACGTCGGTCCGTCGTACCCTCCTGCATCCAACGATCACATATCCGCATTACAGTTGTTTGGTTTCGTCCAACACGACTACCGATTTCCCTGAAAGATAATCCACAATCTCGGTAGGCCACTATCCTTCCTCTGTCGAACTCGGATACTTGATCAAAAGATGATCGCTGTTTTCTACGAGGCATAATTGATCGTTTTTTTGAAAAAACCACAAGAAAAACACAATTGCCGCACTTGAAATCGTCGAAATCTCCAAGCCTTAAATAGCGCTTTGAAGTGGCGCCACAGGCGCGCGTGATGTGCGTCTGCGCTGAAATTCTAATCATTTGCATATCTCACCTCCGCTAATGCATGTTGTAAGTTTCATATTATTTGCATGCTTCCTTCAGGGTGTTGCATTTACGGTGGCCAGCAGTGTATTTTGTATTCATGTTATCCTACTCTCATAATTATTTTAAGGTATACGTATGTATACCTAGAACATTTTTTAAATTTTGAATTTAAAAATCCAATTTTTTCACAATATGTCATTGGTTTATGCTTAAACTCATTTTAGTGTGAAAAATTCCGATTAAACTACTCATGAATTATCTAATTTAGATATAATTAGCTAATTAGCATGCTCCTTGAGCAGTTCTATTTCAAATTCTAATGTGTTCAGAAAGACGAAACCTGTTGGAAATTATTCCTAATATTCTTCACGTTTTAACCCGCAATCAAGTTTTGCTAGAGGGAATAAGTTTTCTATTAACAATTCTTTTCCCGAAATAAGTCTACAAAGTCAAGATTTTTTTTCAGGAGTTTCAACATTTAAAAATCAACTAAAAATTCACTTCGTAGCTAATAATTTCGACTGAAGTTCAAAACATCCACATAGATTACATTGACGCAAAAATAATTGTAATAGATTAATTCATTGTTGAATTATCACTGTTTGAACCAAGCATCCTATTGCAAAAACGCAGTTCTTCAGAAATTGAGTTTAAAGTTTTGGAAACATGTTTGTCTATTATGATCGTACCTAATAAAAACCCTTGTAACTAGAAAACTATTTCAAATAATTACAAGATCTTCCGTATCGTTTGAAAGCTAAAGAGCTGGGCAACATTTTGAATTAATAAAAAAATATCGATATTCTGGTCGATTTTCGTGATTCTCGTACATCCACCTTAATCCAATTAAGTTTCCTGTGTTCTGTTATTGTCTGTTTTGTTACATTGCTGCATTTGCCTTATGCGAATTTGTTTGTTCAAATTATGCAAATTATTTACTTTATAGATTTATATGTTCAGCTGAACTTTTTGTTTAAAGGTGTATCTTATTCAATATATCCTATGTGTTTCAAGATGCTATGAAGCATATACATTTGTGATCTAAAATATAAAAACATGAAAGTCTTCAAGCAACATAATATTGAGCTACTTTTCAAAATTTTCAAGTTGGTGGTTTTCAGATTTCAAAAGAATCCAAAATCTGATGGTTTATCGACTATTGAAGAAGTCACTTAACATTAAACTTTCAAGTATTACACTCTCATTCACACAATCGGAAATTCTTTTGATCGTCTGAATATTTTGTTTTTAATTCTCTCATTACATAACATATTCCTGGGACTTTTTATGGGAGCCTTTTATATTGACAGACTAGATTAATAGTACAAATACAAAAGAGCAAAGTTGATGCATACCTCAAATATATACCTTTTCAAAAATTAGCACTGTTGGGATACATACGCAAGTAAAAGTATGTTAATCCTCAAAGTGGTTTCGACGAGATATCTCTAATTTTGCTAATGACGAAATATGTCATCATGATATTGCCGATTTTTTTATGATGGTGAGATCAAGATCGGGTCAGTTTTCTTCTAATGACGAGATATCTTGTCCATCAAGATCTAGACAGTTTTGCTAATGACGAGATATCTTTCCGAGATAACCACCAGGAGGGTTAACACATTTAAGTAAAATGAATACGAATAAAAAATATTCACCTACGTTTACATTTAATCTCACATAGATATTTATCAATTTTGTTTAATTTTCTAATATCATTTCATTACTACATAAATACAAATTCATTATTTGAATTACATAGACACATTTATGTTGGAAAACTACCTTTTTTGTTTGAACTAAAGCATTTTACTACTAATTCTGACGCTTATTTATTACTCCAGAGATTAAAATAATTGTTCTTAGTTATGATAATCATAAATATACCTTTTCTTCATTGCCTCGCAGTCACGCATTTGATATTAAAGTTTTATTAGCATATAATACAAATTTGTAAACGTGTGACCCAAATAATGCTAATTTTACTTTAATATAGGCATAAATTGAAATACACGGCGCGCGTTTTGTTTAAATGTGAAGAATTCACTTTTAAGTTTCCGAATTTTTATGTCGCTCCTTATGTCCAATGAATTTTCTAAATGTTCCTTTAACTGGAAGTATAAGTTCCGTTTCACACACATTTTCCCTCATTAATTGCAGAAGGCATCCGCTGCTTGGCAATTTAAACGCCGCAATAGAAAACCAGTGGGTCATTTTATCGGAGAAATGGGCTCCCTCTCCTAAGGGATGGAAATGATCACATAATTATTTCTCTCTTATTTCAAGTTTCCTAATAGAGGCCATTACAACGAATTATAATGTTATTAACTCTTCTCAAAGTTCACAATTATACTCGTGAATGTCGAAGCAGAATGTGCGTAAAACTTCACTTTTATTCGTTCGCGTGTTGAAGAGCATTTATTGAGTCCAAACTTTATTCGAAATTTAAAGAGAATTTCTTGGCATGGGAGTTCATTATCATTTTTTACCTTTTAGTTCCAATCTGTCGAAACTAATGGATGTATGTTCAACTGGATGAGACTTGTACTCACCTTTTCACATGGTTCTCTAAGAAACAATTCACTTACCACAGTCGTAGAAAGTAAAAACTTAGTTCCTGAAAAAATGTAACATTTAATAGCATTAGGAATAGAAGCAGAGTACGTCTTTCTTCCCCACATTTAGCTGAGAAAGCTCTGGAACATCTTTAAGATTAAATAATGGAAAACTTAAAATATTTTACCTCTGTACATGCCGCCCTCCTAGTATAGTGGTCATAGCATTTGTCTGATATCCAAGGTTCGAATCTCGGTTTGTAATTTCATGGATGTTAGTGATTGTTCCTGTTAGAGCGATATTTACACAATAATATTTACCCTCACAAATAGTCACCAGTTCGCTCTCTGTAGTGCCGAGGAGGGTGGTGGTCAGGTAGTAACCCTCCAAGTAGTTTAGACGAGATATCTCGTCCATCAAGATCTGACTAATTTTACTAATGACGAGATGTCTCGTCATCAAGAATGACGATTGAGTTCTGAATGATGAAGATATTTCCTTTTTTTGATGATAACAAGACCAAGATCAGGTCAGTTTTTTAAGGACAAGGTATCTCGTCTGTCAAGATCTGGTCAGTTTTATTAATAACGATATACTTCGTCGAGAGAACCACCAGGAGGGTTTAGAAGAATAATGATACTTTCTATTTAGATATGTGCTTGGGAAGACTTTTCAAATTTATATAATTTGCCTCTTATAAATTAAGTTGCTATTAATTTACATATTTTTCCATAAGGAATTATGTCGTTTAATGATTTAAACAATCAGACTTAAAGGTTACAAGACCCGGTTGCGTATTTGCGTTTCACTATTTATTTTTGTGCGAACTAGTGTTTCATGAATTTAATTTTAACTATTAATAAAACTTGCACAGTAGTATTTATTAATATTTTTGTCATTCGAAATAAAAATTTAAATAATTCGAAGATCACATCACAAACGTAAATACTTTGTACCTTTTTAAAACTTACGTTTTAAATATAATTTTGAATTTTAAAATTTTAGAGCTGTTTAAAAATATATTAACCCTCTTGATGGTTTATCTTCGCGTCGAAAACTGATTTGTTATGGCCAGCCTCTGGTTTCAAGAACCTGTTCTAAACTACCATCAGTTCTGGGCAATGGGTAATTTCTTTTACAACTTGGAGCTTCATTCCCTTGGGGCAGTTTTATCTCGACGAGATATCTCGTCCTTAGCAAAATTGACCAGTTCTTGGACGAGATATCACGTCCAGACGCTTGTAATGTTAAACGTGTATCTGAATTCCAATTGGTCATTTCAGCCTCTTTATTGATACATGGTTTTGATACATTATTAAGACGTTATACTCAGCAATAAAAGTTTTCTCCTGCAGATTAATCCTAAATTTTAAAGCACATTATAACTTCAAAATAAAGTAGAGCTAATTTTAATCTTTTTATAGCAAATATGTTAATACCTATAAGATAATTAAGATTATGAAGTAAATTCATAAATTGAAAAATATTTTAAGCTATTATTTTTCATTGTACATCCTATTTGATTCTTTCAGCTAGTCAGTCTAAAATAAAATAATGTGATACTCATAAGCTTAAATAGAATAAATTAATACTCATAAAATAATAAATAATTTAAAATTTTATTTACAAAACAATAAATGTATTTGTCGAATTTTAATAACTGGTAAATTATCATAGGAATATTTATCACCTATATAATGCAAATATAACGATTCTATTACATATATAACGCACATACCTATTCTCGAAACATCAATTTCCAAGTATAATTCTTGTAACCTGTTCAAATGTAATTTATGAAATTAAAATGTAGCATTTGCTGTTAAATATACAATATGTTAATTAGTATGGTTTGTCTATGTTGGCTTTTTGCTAAACATGAAGCTAATTAGATCTTGGCACGTTGCTTAAAGTGTATTTCCAGATCACTATGTTCAAGTCTGTAATTAAAACGCAGAACTGTGTACGTAGTAACGTTGAAATTAAACTTTTAAGCACAGTAATTAAATACTACCAGTGTTTCAATTCGGTAACTTTATAATGAAACATTTTATTAATATTATAACATAACTTATAAAACACTTCAGTTCCCAACATAAAGTAACAGTGAAACGAGAAAGAAATTTAAATCTCTGACTGAAAGCTTGAAAAAATACCTACTGCCTTTAGTAACTATATTTCCTCACGGAAAGATTTATTAGAAAGTATCACTTTTTAAAGGTAAGGTAGTGAAAAGAATGAAGAGACTACTTATATATTTCTCACAATGTTGCTTTTAACAATATACGTACACTGTACTGACAAAAGTCACCGGACACTTGGAGTACAAACAAAACATAGCATTTATTTTGGGGACTGACTATAAATTTAAATTTTCAATTTCAGAGTCCACATCCACATGCGTAACTACAGAGCTAACTACAAGTGAGTATAGACTGAAATTTAAAGGAGTGTCCTACATCCATTTTGGCTAGTCAATAATTTTATGAAGGGGCACCAGCACAGTTCAGTACCCTAGGACTTGAGCTCATGGTGGTATGTATTTAACATTCTAAATATGAATATTTAGGGATAATAAAATGAATGATACTTCAGTGTTTAGATTTTGATGTAAAACATTTGCACATTCTATGGGCCATTTCTCCCTTAAATTTCAGTCTATACTCACTAATAGTTAGCTCTGTAGATACCCATGTGGACTCTGAAATTGAAAATTCAAATTTATAGTCAGACCCCAAAATAAATGATGTTTCGTTTCGACTTCAGGTATCTGTTGAATTTTGTCAGTACAGTGTATACATCAACATCATTTCAGTCTCTTGTTTTCTAATGCCTGTATTTTATTTTCTAAAATATTTTAAAACTATTTACAAAAGTATCAGTAGTCAGAGCAAGGAGAAACGAATATGCAAATGATTCAATTTAATAAGAATGTAACACTTAATGAATATATACACAATATACTATACAAATTACATAATTTGTTTTATTTTGCATAAAGTGTTAGATTAAATGAAGAACAATTTACGTGATAATAAATTTTTATGCGTGCAATAGGTTATATTTACCTGTATAGCTTTATGTTGATAAATATAAAACTATACTAACATGTAATTTGCATTTAAATACCATGACAAATATTTTTAGGATCTTTAAATGTACTGTGGATGAGTTTTTCGCCATCATCACTAACTGAATAAATATTTGTTTTATGACATACACTTACCAGAACTTAGCTAAGTTAGTTTAGTTTATTGTACTTGCTTTAAAATGCATGCTTAATTTCATTTTAATGTTTGGTTCAAGTGCAATGTTTGAACCAATTTTCTGTTTCTGAATTATTAAATTTTCTGTTTTGTAACTCAACTAGAATTTTTATCCACACAAGTTAGTTAAAAGGTGTTTAAATAATTTATGTAACGGGATGCTCAAGTATTCGCCCACATGGGGATTATAAAAGTAAGAATAAATATTTAAACAATGAATTGCCTACTTACTGTGATTTACTTTTCTTCATGAAGTCATTCTTGTTCTCAAGTTAAATACATTTTAAAGCATTTCAGAGTTCTTAAGACATGCGTATAAAATCTCATGCGCTATGTGGATCCTTGTAGAAAATATTCTTCATGTCTTTCTTCATTGTATTATTCATGTTTATAAATTGCAGTGTGTATGTGTCTTACGCGACCATTCCGGAATATGAGAAAACCCAACAGAAAAAACGGAAGAGCGGGAAATATTTTCCTTATTCTTAACCACGTTTCTTGAATAAATAAACACTTGTGAGCTAACTTCCACATCCCAGCTGCTAACTCTGAATAGTTTATTTACTTATGTGAATAGCTATAGCTTTCCACTGAACAACAACGCAAGTATGAGTAAATTAGAATGAATTTGTTACAGAACAGTTTTACATTACATGGGAGGCAAAAAGGTTCATTTATTAAAAACAGGGAAAACTGGTCCTCTTTGTTTGAATGCCCCTCACTACTAACAATTTAAATACTTTAAAATCTTTATTTCTCGTTTAAAAACAGTTTACAGCCTTTCGTGTTAGTTTATTCTCAATTTCATATTTAACCCTCCGAGTGTCATGAGATTTCCGAGTAGTTTAACACTGTTTTTACCCATAACATACTTAATGACTAAATAACGACATTTATTGGTGGAAAGAATCCATGTCTATTCGAAGGTAGGTAGGTATTTTAAATAACGTCGCACTGGAGCAGCACACACAGCGGGATATTGACGACGGTCCGGGATTAAACCCGAAGGGAAAGAATCGAGGACAACTCCATGTAATTTTGAACCACGGTCAGATGACGAGGTCACATCTGAACTGGCACCTCTCTCTTCAAACTTCCACACCGCCCCAACGTGAGGACATTTGAGGCTACGAGAGATTTAAAGTGCGCCAGCCCCCTTTGTAGACGATGGTTTTTGGTTGGATTCAAACTAGCAACCTTCCGGTTGCTAATCCGTTACTCTTCCAACCGGGCTACCCGGCCCGTCTATTCTAAGGAATTATTATTCTATTATACTCTTCTATTCTAAGTAAGGGATCACTATAATATTGCTAATGGTTGAAAGAATCCATGGATTCTTTCAACCATTAGCCAGGATCCTTTCATCCATGGATTCTTTCAACCATTCCAGTGGTCAAAGAATCCATGGATTTTTTCAACCACTGGAAATATTATAGTGGTCCTTTCAATAGAAAAGAATCCTATGGAAAGATACTATTGGTCCTTTCTTTAGACCTTCCTTAAAACTTAAGAATCCTTTGGAAAGATTCCTTTGCTCCTTTCCTTAGAATATAATCATTTAAAAAGATTCTATTGCCTCCTCTCCTTAGAATAAAATCCTCTGGAAATATTATGTTGCTTCTTTCCTTAGCAGAATCCTTTGGAGAGGTTATATGCTCTTTCCTTTAAATACAATCTTTTGGAACGATTATGTTGCTCCTTTTCTTAGAACAGAATCCTTTGGATATACTCTATTGCTCATTTCCTAGAAAAGAATCCTTTGAAAAGATTGTATCGCTCCTTTACCGTGAACGAAATCCTTTGGAAAGATTCTGCTTTTTCTTTCCGTCGAATAGAATCCTTTGGAAAGATTTTATTGGTCAAGGGCGAAATTGGTTAAAGATCATGAATGGAAGTCTGCAGGTTAAAGGTGGAACAACGGGTGTGAACCCCTCAGAGGGTTAATATTAGATTTAGAAAATAATTAAATAAAATAAAACGTCCTCCCGCAAATTGAAATAATCGTTACATGATGCGAACTTAGCGCACGTGAAAATCACGTCTCAAAATGAACCAATTATAGCGCCGAGTATCTCTTTGTTATAACACGGCTGCCCTCCCTCCCCTTTCGCATAGTTTTATCGAGTCCCCCTTTCTCATTAAATTTTATCATTTTCTTCCCGTCTTGATTGTCAAAAAGCTCTCACTGGCTTTTCGAATCAGATAATGACAAGGTAGGGATATCCGCTTTCTTTCTTCCTTCTTCTATAGCAGCTTTCTGAAGTTTGATTCGATTTAATTGGATGGTCGAAGATCCATCTCATACAATTATCAAACTTAGGGATCCCCACCGCGTTCGCCAGATGATACAGTTATGCAGTCAATTTACTTGATTCAAGAGTTATTCATTCAATAATAAAAACCTTTTCAGATAATAGGAAATCTCATTTAATTCATTAAAAAATGCTTCGGGTGACTTAATTTTCGACGCTCAGAGGAAGGAAGGTTTTTGAGGGGACTTTTTGATAAGAGTGGTATTGATCTTGTAAGTCTTCTGAATTCTTTTTCAATGAGCACAATGGTTAAAACTTTGCGATGCAAGAAGAGTTATCAGAACTTATTTGAACAACTTCAATCGGAGCCGCCGTAGCTCAGTTGGAAGAGCAACGGATTGGCAACTTAAGGGTTGCGAGTTCGAAACTCTGTCGTATACACGGGGCTGATTCACGTTAAATCTGTCATGGCCTCAAATGTCCTCCTCTTGGCATGGTGTGGAAGTTTGGAAAGTGGGGTGCCAGCACAGCTGTGACCTCGTCATCTGACCGTGGTTCAAAATTGCGTGGTGTTGTCCTCGGTTCTTTTCCTTGGGGTTTGATCCCTCACCGTCGCCAATAGCCCGTTGTGTTGTTCCAGTGTGACGTTAATTAAAGTACCTACCTACCAAGAACAACACCTCATGGTTTTGAACCGCGGTCAGATGACGATATAAACTCCTTAGCCGTCAGCCCAGGTCAACGCGAGGACATTTGAAGTAACGAGAGATTTAGCGTGCACCAGCCCCCAATTACATGACGGTCTATGGTTGGATAGGTTTTCAAACTCGCAACCCTCCGGTTGCTAATTCAGGACTCTACGGTAGGTAGGCATTTAATTAACGTCGCACTGGAGCAACGCAACGGCTATTGGCGACGGTCCTGGGATCAAACCCGAAGGGAAAGACCGAGGACAACACCACGTAATTTTGAACCACGGTCAGATGACGAGGTCACACCTCAGCTGATATCCCACTCTCCAAACTTCCACACCATGCCAACGCGAGGATATTTGAGGCCCCGATAGATTAAACGTGCACCAGCCCTCTTTGCACACGGCAGTCTTTGGTTGGATTCGAACTCGCAACCCCCCGGTTGCTAGTCCGTTATTCTTCCAACCGGGCTACCGCATCACCGCGGCTCTACGAACTGGGCTAGTTTGAAATATTAAACTTCGCGTTTCAGGCCCAGTGCGCTACGCTGTAAATACAAAAGTAGCTGTTTGTAGAGGAAAACGCATACCAGACAACTCTTATGGGACACCAGTATTCAAACAGACTGAATCCTAAAGTAAGGTCTATGTTATCTGATTCGAAGGTAAATCATGTAATCCTTCTAAGTATTACACAATTTCCGAGGATTATAGTCTAACAGGAATTACTATGCCCGACATCCTACGGTCTCAGGGTGCTTTTAATATTCATAAGGTAGTCTGCCAGTGAAAATAAACACGAATATGTATCTTGCGATGCATTTATTAATTCTGGAAAACAAATGATTCATAGGCAATTATCTTCCATTTCATTATTTAACAACAGAGCATTCGTGGTCGCGGAGAATGCGCTATCCTTATTAAACGAAGCTACGCATAATGAATAATGGTGCGCTCGTGTAAATATGAAACTCTGATAAATCTTCATTATTTCTAAACGCTTTCCTCTATTTTTCATACCAAAATACTCCCTTTGAGTTCTTTATTCTCTTCCTTTGAGCATTTGTGGCTTTCGTTTCTGGTCATTTTTAAGAACAAAGCGCATGGAAACGCATTGTATTACTCAAGAGACTGTTTGCACAAGATAAACTCAAAAGAGTTGTTTGAGAAGAGGGATAGGAAATTCCCTTTCAAGACATGTGACGTGCTTTCATTTAAGAAGTAATTTTGTAGAACATTCTATTAGCGACAACGAAGCATTGAACTTTGTATCCCTGAATACGTTTTGGAAATCCTCCAAAGCTTGTATCTATATAGAACGTTTTATTAATTCATTGCACACACAGAACTTTCAATCACGCTGCTGGAGGAAAAGGAATGAGTAATTCAGTTACAGTCGAAACGTTTGGGAAATCTTTATCGATTTAAAATATCTTTTAGAATTATTATTCTAAATTACATTGTCTGAGTAGAACTGATATTTACCAGCGAGCAATTCCTGTGAACATTCAGGGCTTCACTTTTATTTTTACAGCATTTAATTATCATTATGAGTTATATTTTAAAATCTTACCCAAAGTTAACGACTGACTGCTTTTATTAATGTTTTACTTCTTGCGTATGTGTTGTTTTCTAATACTCATTGTCTTGTGCACACGTTTTTATTCGAAGTATACGTTAGATTTTGGATTAAATAGCTAAATGCCACATATGCGTTAGCCAAGAGATGACACATGCATTAAAAAGCACAAAAACCATAAACAATATTAGAAGAGATATGCTTTAAATGAAGAATTACACCTTATATTATTTAATTACTTGTCTTCAAAACAGTTAATCTAACCCTCCTAGTGTTTTTAACGAGATATCTCGTCCATCATGATCTGACCAATTTTGCTAATACGAGATATCCTGTCAGGAAATTGCAGAATTTTTGATGATGACGAGATCAAAATATGGTCAGGTTTTTTTATAATGACGAAATATCTCGTCCATCAAGGTCTGATCAGTTTTTTCTAATGACGAGATATCTCGTCCATTAAGATGTGGTCAGTTTTGCTAATGACGAGATAGCTTGTCAAGACAACCACCAGGAATGTTAAAGCATGGTTTTGCAAGTATAAGGGGGAGTTGCCATTGGTACTTCATTCGTAGGCTTTTTAGAATTTTTGTAAACTTATTTTAGTGTTTACTGAAGTTTAAAGACTAGATATAAATGATATTTGGTTCACGAGTAGTAAATTATAGTCCGAATGTACGTACAACAAAGAAACAAAACTGTAAAAGTTAAAAATGTCTAAACATTATAATTTATTTAAGCTATCGAAGATAGCTTAAATACTTATCTGGAGATGGTAAAGATTGATATATCTTTACAATGTATCATTACGATATATTCTTCACAGCTCATGAGTATCATGCTATGGGGGTTTGACACCTGACATCGTTCAATATTGGATGGTAGAGTGACGTGATGTAACGAGAGTGTAGAAGGAAAACCCATTACACAAGAAATACCTAAATCAAATAAATTATATAATAAGCATATCTTCTCAAGTATATATCATACACGAAAAGTCCCCGAATGTATTGCATTTTTAAAACTTTTCATATAAAATCTTTCTACTATTAGCTTAGGGTTTGATCCCGGTCCCGACAATAACCCGTTGTCCAGTTCGACGTTAATTAAATACTTACCTACCTACCTTTCTACTACTGTAGTTTTTAAAAATAAATTTTACGCTGTATAATTACGAGAGCACGAATTTTTTGACGCGTCATTTTTTTTCCCACTTTGTTAACTAAGTCCGTATAGATTAAAATAATTCCGTTTGAAGTATCCTGATTCTAGAAATGCAGTGTATGGGGGTTATTTTGTCCTTTTTCCGGAAGTAGGTAGTTAATTAACGTCGCAATGGGACAACACAAGGGCTATTGGTGAAGGTCCGGGATCAATCCACAAGGGGAAAAACTGAGAACACCACGTAATTATGAACCCCGGTCAGATGTCGAGGCAACACCTGAGCTGGAACCCCATTCTCCAAACATCCACACCATGCCAAGGTGAGGACATTTGAGCCTACGACAGATTTGCCGCGCACCATCCCCAGTGAACACGAGTCTTTGGCTGGATTTGGACCAAATTTCGAACTCGCAACCCTCCGGTTGCTAATCCGACACTCTTCCAAAGGACGGGGTATCCCGTCCCTTATCCTTTTTCGGTATTTTTCCGAGGCAATTTTTTAAGGCATTTGTCGAATTTTTAGCATTGCGAATTGGAACACTCCCAACTCAGTCTCATTCAAGGTTTCGTTATTGTTACAAATCATATTGCAAATGTCTCATCTCAGACGGTGGTGTCTGAGAAAATCCATGATCCACCTTTCATTGAAAAAAAAACATTTCTAAGCTTTTCTTTTTGTGGGCGAATCGTCGACACAGGAAAGAAAATGAGATCGGATGGGGATCTAAGTTCTTGACAGAAAAAAACGAAAGACCTCATTTTACTTTCGGATCTTTGGATTGTTAAAAACTGAAATGCCGAAAACAATCCATCTAATAATTCGAAAAAAGATATATCAAGTCACGTTTCTCATATTATGATCCATGGGACTACCGATTCCAGGGATAAAATTTTACCTCCGAAAGTATTACGTAGTGTTGTCCTCGGATATTTCCTTTGAGGATTGATCTCCGACCAACGTGAATAGCCCGTTGTGTTGCTCCAGTGCGATGTTAATCAACTACCATACCAACTACCATCACCGAAAGTATTACGAAAATGTCTGTGCATAACTCAGATTGATTGCAGTGGTATTGCCTTGCCCAAGAAACGCACCTTATTTCCTATGAGAAATTTACCTGTTTAATGATCACCTGGATAAGTATGTATTTATTTTAATTAATTTCGCACTGGAGCAACATAACGGGCTAGTGGCCACGATCCGGGGTCAAAACCGACGGAGAAACCGCGGTCGTGTTCGAGGACAACACCACGTAATTTTGAACCGCGGTTGGATGACGAGGTCAAACCTTAGCTGGCACCACATTCTCTAAACATCCACACCACGCCAATGTGAGGACATTTAAGGACAGGAGAGATTTAAGGTGCACCAGCCCCTTTGTGCACGACGGTCTTTAGTTTGATTTGAACCTGCCACCACCGGTTGCTAATGCGTTATTCTTCCAACCGGGCTACCGCTGCCCCCGATGATCATCTGGGATTTAAAAGTGTATTTCCTATTTCAACCCTTTCAACACTGTTCACTTTGGGGCTCTGAATGTTTTACTTGTGTCTTCAAGAAAGGTATCGAAACTTGCATGAAAACATTTTGATTTTTAATGCCGTTATAAGAAATACGGTTTTTAATGCCTACATATATACATGGTGTGTGTGCGAAAGCATGCATTTGATTTAGAGTCCATTTGTCTGTAGCAAAACATATTTTTCCAATCTAAAGTATATCAATTGAAGTTTTAGGTATTTTTTCTTATTTTTAGGTAATTTTAAACGTAATATTTCGATATTTTTAAGTCATTTTGTTGGCCATTTTTATGCATTTTTAGATAAACTAAATCCTGATAGTTACTAATTTTGGTAGATGTAAAATATGTATTTAATGTCAAAATTTCAATTTTTATAGTGTACCTAAAATAGGATTAATTGAAAGCATCCAACCGTTTGCCCCACTTAGTAGGGGGCGTCATGAACCAGTGGATTTGATCACAGCTCTATCAGCCTGTGAGCTGTGGGCAGTTCAATTCATGTAGCTACCATGAGTGTATTTCTCTCTTTTGTGCTAATAAAATTTTCATTGTTTGCATGTCCGTTTACTTGACGGAGATAACATTGCTTGTCACTGCTTGGCACAGCTTGGCAAGGTATGCCCTTTAATACATACGCCTTTCTCCATAAAAAAACAGCCAAATAACATTCATTAATGTTCAAAGTATTGTCAAAAATAGAAACTAACCACTTGTAACATTCAATGGAGCTCCCCACACCGTGGCTCAGTGTGTTTGCTCACCTCTCTAGCATTCTGGGAGCAGAGGTTCGGTTCCTGTAACTGTGATACTTGATGGGTGTATTTCTCTCTTCTGTAAGTAAAACATTCCTTGTATGTGCATGTACGTTTATTTGACTTAAAAAGCATTGCTTGTTGCTGTAACGTACCTAGCAAAAAGCTCGGGAACAGAGGTCAACACCACTGACCTCCGGCCGAAAATCCCGAAACCTCTTACGGGATGGTCTTCCATGGTGGTCTAATTGCCGTCCAGATGGTTTTTAGGGGTGCACGATGCCCCCTGTGATTGAACTGTCCCTCAGGGAAACTGGGACATAAGGAGATAACTGTTAGAGAGATCGAGCTGAGCAGAGGTGTTTTTTTCTGGTGCTCGTTTGGAGCCGGTCATTGAGTAGATTCCATTTTCCTTGTTTGCACAGCCCACGACCAAGAGATACAAATCCCTGATTGTATATAGTGTAGATACTATATATTTAAAGTAAATAACCGCTAGTTTATTTGTAGTTTTGGCTGTGTCGTTATGTTAATTGACACTGGGTCCACTATGTTACATTACAGCTTGGACAGATCTGGCGTTTTCGCCCCCCCCCAAACCCCCCCCAAACATTCAGTGATGTTTAGTCTTACAAAAGTAGAACCTAGCCACTTGTAACATTCAGTGGGGCCCGTCGTGGCTCTGTGTGTTTACTCACCATACTATCATCCGGCAAGTTGTAGGTGGCACAGTTTCGATTCTTGCTTCTAACCTGGGTGTATTTCTATCTTCTGTACCAGTAAAACTTTTCTTGTGTGTGTGGCCGTTTGCTGGATGGAAAAACCGTTGCTTGGCGCAGCTTGGTCAAATCTGGCCCTTGAACCATAAAAACCAACCAACATTCAGTAATGCCTAAAGTATTTCCAAAAATAGGAACACAGCCATTTCCAAGCACCCAAAGTGCTTTCCCAGAACCAGTCCCCTTTCAATTTAGTGCGTGAAAAGACGCACGGACAAAGAATAATCCTCACTATGCGTGTCCCGAAAAGAATAGAAATTGTTAATCAAATATGACCCTTTGAGCTTTTACCAGCTCTATTCAGTCTTAAAACTTCCAACTCCAAAAATCCGGAAGTTTGGATCGATGACATATCTGTGCATTGTTGTGCTTTCAGTGCCTCTTCCACAGAATATTTTCGCATTTGAAGAAATAAATCTGCAGCTTTCTACCATTCCCCCTCAACCGACCCCGCTAAGGGCTCCCTTTTTCTTATTTTCCTAAATGCATTTCACTGAGCCCAACCGCCCCTTCTTACCCGAGATTTATTTTGGAAAATATAGATACCCCTATTCTCTCCCGAGGCTTTGCAATCACATTCGGTGATGATAAGTAGAAGGGCAATCGGGGGCAATTTCATGCCCGCCCGATCCGTTTGTGCACTTCTCATACAGTAGGGTTGAGGATTAGAGGGACGTTAGTGGCCGAGAAATAACCTCAATTTTCGGAATCTGGAGGAAGACACTCCACCCCTGTGTTTGTGTGTACTACAGCTGTATTTTCTTTTTCGGTTTGTTTGCTTTCCTTTCCAGCCGCAATCAGTGTTTGAAGCTCCCAGATTTCCCAGGACAAAAGCCATTCAATTTGAGAGGGAGTTCCCGAGGATGGTGTGAATTTGAAAAAGAATCAGCGTTTAATGCTGTCAACGCAGTCCTTGATTGGGTTTCGGTATGGGTGTGACTGGTCTCTATTTTTGGCTGAAATGTAAACACGGATGCCATGCGTGTGTACTAGCAGTTCGTGTGTGGGATTTCAGTATATTAGTGCTGTGTTTTCCTTTTCTATACATGATTGCATTCGTTTTCAGCAAACCTTTTCTGTAAATGATGGCTTCACAGATATCCTAGTTTTATGACTTTCCTGGATAGATTATCCCTAGTTCTTAAACTAAAAACAAATCTTTCGAAGATTGCGTGTTAGTCCTCCAAGTGGTGTATACTATCCCGTCCATCAAAATCTGATCAATTTTGCTAATTACGAGATATCTCGTCATCAAGATATTACTGGGTTTTTTATGATGACAAAATCAAGACCTGGTCAGTTTTCGTCTAATGACGAGGTATCTCGTCCATCAAGATCTGGTCAGTTTTGTAATGACGAGACCTGTCATCAATCAAGATTTGGTCAGTTTTGCTCATGAAGAAATACCTCATTAAGACAACCACCAGGAGGGTTAATTGAGTGCGCATCAACCCTCTGAGAATCACTCGTCTTCCGATTTAGTGTAATATTGCACTAACATCTTAACACGCATAATGACTAAATAATTACATATCTATTGGTTGAAAGAATGCTTGGAAAAGTTATTGTTGGCCAAGAAGGTCAAAACTAGTTAGAAGTCATGGAAGGAAGACTGGAGGTTGCAGAATGAATATATGGGTGTGAATCCCACAGAGGGTTAAAAATGTTTGGACTTATACGAGAAAAATCCGTAATTTAGTAGATTTGTATATGTTGGTCATTTATAACCCATTTTGCATTTATCATAAGAAATGCCATGATGCTTTTACAATTTTAAGTCCACACAGGCTCACTGAATATAGAAATTTATTAGTTCAGCGGGCTCTAGCCTCAGTCTTGTTAAATGATATTAATTTAAACATCACTTTGTAGGTTTAGAAAATCGAAAATTAGTGCTGATTCGTCAAGTATCGTTATACTTAACAATTTTTACATCCCATCTACAGCGATTCAGAAAAAGAAAAGAGCAACATCCCTAAATATTTCTTGATGAGAAAATCATCTGTATTTCTTTAAAAAACATTGAGTATCCTAGAATGTTCAACCATCCTTATTATCATTTCGATATGACCTTTACAACCTGCAAACTGAATCGCTAGCTATTAGCTCTTTATTTCTGGCGTGCATGTAGAATTAAAAAACCCTAATGAGTGTATTCATAAGAACATATGTAAATATTCTCTTTCAAAGCCATAATTTAGAGTTTCATTGAACCATTAAGTATGGAAACACCAACAGCCATCCTCCTCCCATAAACATTCAGCAGTAAGAACTTAGTAATTAAGAATTTGAAAATTCACCCTTCGGGTTTTTTAAGTTAAAGTTGTTAGTGGTTCATTAGATTTTTATTTTCCTCTTAACTATACAAATACAGAATTATCTAGAACGTAACTAATCGGGATGCAATGATTAATTAAGTGTTGTTTGAAGTATAATGGAGTAAAAATATTTTTATGAAGCGTAGAACCATTAATTATACATATATATTGGTTTCAGAGTTCGAAAGATAATCTTACAAACTGATGTATTATGCAATCAACCTTCACTTGCTGATGATTGTGCTGTTGATGTTCAAAAGGAAAATATTTAAATTTGGCGGTAGGAGAAATAAAAGCTACTTTGAAATATAAAAAGAACGATAAAATCCTTAAGATTAGATAAAAAGGGTGAAATGATAAATTGTCTATCAATATATTCACATTATGAGATACATAGAATAACAGGCAATAAGAGACATTGAAATTGAAAGTTTGCATTTGAGGTTGAATGTTATTGAAGTAAAGAAAACATAATTAGAAAGCACTTCAGAAAAATAAACATACATCGTTCACAAACACGGAATTTATATAACTTTCCTTTTCTAAGATCGTAAAACAGTCTCAACTTACCTGACATTAGTTTTATAGCATAGAATACCGAAAAAAACAATTTTGAATTGTAATTGAAAATATTTTTTTAGTTGAATTATTTTATAATTACATCATACCTTAACCACATTGCTTTTCTGTGCAGTTGGTTTGTTGTGGACGAAAGTGAAGCTTGCAGAAATTTAAGCATTTTTTCTTAACGCTAAGTTTCATGTGAAACACTACATTTAATTGTATCTATGATAATGACTGCACCCCATTAAGGTACGATATTCTTGCTTATTAACCCGATCCTAATGGTTCTGACGATATATCTCGTTCATAAAGATCTGACCAATTTTGCTAATGACGAGATCCCTCGTTCATCAAGATCTGAACAAATTTGTTAATGACGAGGTATCTCGTTATCAAGATATTTTCGATTTTCTTATGACAAGATCTCGATCTGGTCAGTTTTTCTAACGACGAGGTGAGATATCTCGTCCAACGCGTTCTGGTTAGTTTTGCTAATGGTGAGATGCCTCCTAGAGACAACCACCAGGATGGTTAACATGTATTTCCAATATATGGATGTACTGAGTTTTTTTGGCAGTGGAACACTTTTCGGTGAAAACATTAAAAACTCAGGGAAAATGGCACTGAACAGTTTCCAGTCGAAAATGAAAATGTATTTCCTCAATGTTCTTCAACTACGATAGAAAAACATTTCTTGCTGGAAGGGAATAAAAGAATTGACTGCATTGAAATTTAAAATTCTTCCTTTTTCTATTAATGGCTGTCTGGAGACTTTATGATGTGTATTTTAAAACTACAGGAATTAATAGTTCTGATAAAAAAAACTATTCCAAGAGACTTCTTTGATGTCAATAAGTTCGCGATAAATTTTATAATTTCGTTTCCAATGAAATATATTACTTAGGTGTGCTTTAAAAATTGTAACACTACTTTTTATGTTCCTGCTAACCCTTTTAAAGCAAAGTTATGTATAATATTAATACTTTGAGTTGGTAACATTATAATTGTTCCTGTTTCGCAATTAAACAATCTTTGATTTCCCTAATTTACGATCTATAAATGAGTGTTGTAAACAATGCTGAAGTACATATGTTTGCACATGGTTCCAAATGCACAAATGCATCTTCTCGGTTCTTATCTGAAAATTATGCATTATAAAAATAGATATTTGACAGATTGTAATACGCTTTAATGATTCACAAACTGATATTGATGACATTACCTTTGTAATATTTTATCCGCACGTACTTATAGTTCTGGAATTCAATTAATGTAAGTCATGAATTTCGAATTGAATTATGTTAATAGTGCACGAGTGTGTTTGCTGAATTTTACATTAGAAATAACATTTTGTGTTAACTAAATATGATATTTAACGAATGTGCGTTAGATTTTTAGGTCCTTATCCAAGTATTTCATCTTTGTGAGCATCGCATTCAATCTCTTTTATAACACTGAGAAACGGGAAATTTCTTTCAAGCCCTCAAAAAACTACATGCATTATGTCCAAAAGTCATTTTGAACTTTTTGTCGTTAAATTTTATGATCATTCAAGCTTTGTTGGTCATTCAATCGATATAGTAAGAAAACAAATCCTGACAGTAACATTCATGAGGGAAGTGGAATTTTTAGGTTATAGCATCATAACACGGAATACTCTTTTTATTGTGTTTGGAGACTGTCAAAAGTAATGAGGTGTTTCAAGTTTATATTTTTGACACTGCGACTAGTTTATTCTTAAGAGAAATAAAAAGCACTCATGATTTGATCCGGCGGTTTTAAAGTCAGAGAAACGACAGTATATATACACAAACTATCCGAATATTTGCTAGCTCTCATCTTTCCTGTTAAAAAGATATACGTCGTTGTATATACCAATTTCAAAAGTAGATATGAAATTAGCTGTGCAATGTGGTAGCATGCAACCGAACATTTTTATTTACAAAAAATAATTGGCATGTGAATGTCTTTCACAACGAAAAATCCGGGTAGGTGGTTTACGATTTCTCTCTTTGGTTTTTCATCTTCAAATTTCATACGATTCCAGTATTCAAGACCTGTTAACAAAAAACGCTAAACTTTCATCAAAAGTCCCGACAGTTTCTTATAAACTTAAAAGAAAACAATTTGTAGGGTTTCTCAGCCGCTATCAAAAATAATGTTCATCTTCACATATCCCTTTCTGAAAGTAAAGTTCTTTTTCTTACGCAGTTTCTGAAATTTATTCAGCTTCTATATCACATTTTTAGAAGTTTCATTATTTCGTAAGTTGCTTTTCGTTAACTTTGATTATTTAATTAGACAATGAACTTTATAAAATTTTGAAGGTAATATCGGATTATTATAAAATTTCCACAGCTATCGATTTCTACTAAATAGCCGAAGACATGAAATGTGGTCCAAAAAGTTTTGAAGAAGGTTGAAAATTGTGAAAAGTAGCAAAAACTGATAGGTTCCATGTCCATTAATTTTCCATGTATTGTCATTATTTTAGTTTTTTTTTACAAAGTAGTATATATACATATAAATTAAATTAACAACATTTGGCAAATATATTGCTCAGTTGTAAAGTTAAAACAAATTGTATTAAAACACCTAATTATTTTAACAAATAGCTAAATTTAAGCAATATTTTAAACCAAAATTTGAAAATTAGGAAACATGATGAATTTCACATTTCTACTTAAATACATACAAGAGACTGCAAGGATTTTCCAGCAAAATTTTAGCAAATCAAGAAAAAACAGATGCATAAAGAACAGTTTGAAATCAGAAGAATGTCAAAAAGTACCTCAATCTGAGAAAAACGCATTTTTGTAGTATTGTCTGTCTACCAAGAGAAGACAGAAAGTATGTATCTACCTGTTGCCATAGAAACGAGACTTAGTCCATTTTCTATAAGGGATTCTTGAAACATTCCAGTTAGTCACATTAACGCACTTGGCGACAATTGGCTCTGCAAACATTTATGAGGTAATAGGTTGGCTTCGATCTCATTCGCCGTCGCCAAACCAACTCCGCCAAAACCCCTACCCATTCATCCCCATTCAAAATATACGAGACCTGTTTCTCTGGTGACCACTAGTATCTAGAGTTTGTCTGGAGCAGTTCATCTGGTAGACAGACACTTTTCTACCATACGTTTTATACTTTTTATCTCATGTAACTCCATCAAAAGTAATCGTAATTGAAAAATTCGTTTTACTATCTTATAAAAGTTGATAACAATTTTTTCAGGCTAAAGTTAAAAAACGATTTCCGGTAGATTTTGGTGATTTTTAGTTTGTTTTCCTTTTAAGACTTTATTTGTAAATTATTGTTAGTTATTGTAAAAGATGGTAATTGAAAAAAAAATACGCTATAAATACGTTTAGATAAACTCTAAGTGGGGGCGTGATACTTTTACTTAAATTTTACCTAGCTAAAAATATTTTCATACCAGAAAAGGGGCATATATAACTTTAAAAATTATTACTAAACTAAAAAGCTTATTTATTGTCATTCGAAAAAAGGATTCTATTTTCCAGCCCATCTAACTTGAGCCAAACTAAAGTAATTATAATTTTTTAATCGCTCTCTTTATTTCAATGAGGGATAGAGATAATATATTTGAATATTAATCTTGAAAACCTTTCATCTAATAGAATTTAAGAGATTTCATACTTTTTTTTATCTTTCATTAGATTTTAATATTTCACTTAGTGTCTAGACAGAGGTTATATCTTTCGAACATGATTAAACATCACCCCACGCTGTGTTTTATTACGCAGGCCAAAATTAATTCCTAAATTAAATACCATCAAAAAATGAATCATTTGAGCTATAGAGCTTAAGCAATATTTACAAAACGTGACATGACGATACCTTGTTGAAGGGAAATAATTCTCTCCTTTTCCAGACAGTTTTTTACTTCTTTAGAAAACGAAAATCATTAGCTAAGGTTCATTAAATATTAATCCTTTTATAAACAACTCCCTACTTGGATTAAAAAATAATTCAATTTCCATGAAGTTTCTAATCTGAGAAATATGAGTATTATTTTTCGATTGAATAAAAAAGGGTAACATTTATATATACGTTAGGAGGTGACAGATAAAATATTTATGCACATAAATAAATGAAAACATTCATATGTACTTGTTTTCTTAAAATTTTAACTATTTTATTCAAAATTTGGTTAAAATTCAATATACTTTTGGAATTAATGTATAGCGGAGTAAGAAAGTAAACATCTTTTTTTTCTTATTCGAAAAATATTTTTTACAAATCACTATTTGAAACTTGTGTGAATGCAGTTTTTGTTCTTATGTTTCACATAAATTATTTAATTTACGTTCTTAAGATATTTATGTTCCCCATTATTACTTCACCTTTCTTTAGTGATAGGATATTTTCTTAGTGTTTGCGTAAAAAAAATGATGCATTGAAAATGAATTAAAAAATCATTTATTTAAAATTATATAAAATTGATTTATTTAAAATGATGTAAAAATGATTTATTTAAAATGAATTAAAAATTATTCATTAAAATTGATTGAAAAAATGATTTATTGACAGTGAATGAAAAAACATATAAATGCTTCCATCAAAACATGAAAGCATTTAAAATGTTAATTAAAGGCATATTTCTGATAAAAGGCTATATTTTATTAACTATTCTAATGTTTATATTCAGACAGAGTTTAGAAAAATAATGATTAATAATACTTTTTTAGGATTAAAGAAGTAAAAAATTTATATACTATTAAAACTTGAAGTGTAACTGCATTTAAGTTTAAGTATGGATTTAGAAAACGAATTATAATATAATTATAACAATAATGCACAGATGAATACTTTTTCGGTGATAGTTAGAATTTACACGTTTACTTATATTAACTGGTATTCCTAACATTATCTGATATTCTTTATAGATTATAAAACAAATTCGAAAGGCATCGTACTTTATGATGGAAATTGGAAATGTGAATTTATCAATCTGATTATGCAGAACTCATGAAGGTATCAAATTTATATTTTCAACCAAACAATCTAAGTATTCTTAGCACACCTATAGATACAACGGTTATCAATTCAAATTTGGATACAGTAATTTTTATTACATAACGATTGCAGTTTTAATATACAATTTACTGTAGGGGCATTTATAGTTTAGAAATAAACGATTAAGTATCATCCTCGTTAGATATTTCGATCCAACTTACCAACTTCAAATTTGTCATTGAAAGGAAACAAAATTATACAGTTAGTTTTCTTGTTTTACTTACGACTTTCTTAAGATACTTTGCATAAAGTTTCTGGTGTCTAGCACCAAATATTTTCATCCTAGTATAATGTACTACAAAATATTTTACTGACTTTCAGGAGAGTTTCAGTTTCACTGTTTTGATAAATACTTTGATAAAAATCAAATGAATGATGAAAAAACTGAATACAGTTATCTTCAAAATTGCTGAGTGTATTTGTTACATTTTTAAATTTAATTAAAATTTTGTTCAGATCGCATTTATCATAAATTATATGAGCTAACATCTCTTAATTTGTCATGCAATTATGATTATCAGCATTTAAAACCCAAAACACAATACAATCTCTTTATTTCTTTGTTATTTTTAGATTTTGTGCCTTAAATTTGTCTCCGTATTCCTCTATGTAAGCTACAATATCATACAGTTCGTTTTCCTCTTTTATTGAAGCCTTTTTTAGAAATTCTTACTTTGCATAAAACTTCTGGTATCTGTAATACCAATTTTTTCATCCTACCATAATGTACTATAAAATATTTTATCCAGAGTTCAATTGTTTTGATAAAAATGAAGTATGAGAACTGTATACTGTTATCTTCAAAATAGCTAATTTCAGTTTATTGTACCTCTTAATTTAACCCTCCAAGTGATTACGATGAGATACCTCATCCATCAAGATCTGACCAATTTTGATAATGACGAGATAACTCGTCATCAAGATATTGCCAACTTTTTATCATGACGAGATCAAGATCTGGCAATGTTTCTCCTGATGACGAGATATCTCGTTCATCAGGATCTGGTCAGTTTTGTTAATGAAGAGATACCTCGTCGAGACAACCACCACGAGGGATAATTAAATTTAATTTTAATTTATATACAGATAAAATTTATAATATTTATTATAATAAACTACATGAGCCAGCAGTTCTTAATTGTTCATGCAATGATGATCGTCAAACCAAAATCACTACTCTCTAATACACTCTTTATTTCTGTTATTTTTCGAATTTATACGCCTCAAAGTCGTCTCCACTTTCCCCAATGTATGTTTGCTATTCTTCTCCAGAAATCACTTACATTATTTTCTCTTTCATAAAACAGAATTGACGACGTGAAGTGATGAATCGTCAAAAGTTATATCTCGATTTCTGTTTGAATTCCCCTCATTCAAACTCTATTTCTTCGATAGAAAAACTCAAATTAATTTCTTTTCTGGTAAGACTAGAGCCAAAAGAAAAATTTCTTCCCTCTCAGCAAAGCCTCTACTCAAATTCTGCTTTATGACAAAATGGTCTGTTAGAAAACAGCAGACTTTTTGTCCTAGTTGAACCGCCAGTTCTTATTTATTGAAATATTTCCCCATGCTGGATTGTTGTCGAGGTTGCAGAAAAAAGATCTTGACTCAAGGGCCAGCATGGTCGGTGTAGTTATTGCCTTCATTCAATAATCTCCCCAGTTCTGGAAATGCTATTTGAAATGACGAGTTTTCTCAACAAACGTTAGTAAGATAAAGATATTTCGCATGGAATCTTAGTGTTTCTCTTGGAGAACTTTTTCTTTCGTAGTACGTCTTGGGAAAAGCAAATTAAAACCAACGTATAGACATTCATTACAGGATGAAGTCAATGTCATATTAATACAAACATAGATATTCACTTAATATTATACGGCAACCTTTATCAAACTGTTTCGTACACTCATAAAATTCATAAAAAATTGTTCTCAGAATGAATGAATTTATAGGTTTTCTTGATAGCACATCTCACCTAATTTTATCTTAGGAAACGCAGAGGTTATTTTCCAACGAAATCACGACAAGCGGTTTGAAAAATACGATTATATTCATTTCTTTTATTTCATAGATCGTAAAGGTTTCAATGTTTGTTCCTTCTTATACACTTCTACAAAAGTGCTATATTTTTCAGTGCTATAAATCCCATACGGTGATTATAATTCATTTTTGTCGTACAAAAGACCATTTTATGAATATGAAACAGGTTCGGTATTATGTGTCGGAAGGAACTCATAAAAACGAAGGGATTAACTAATACTATACTAAATATTACTAATATTACTATATATTTCTAAAATGGCAAGTTCAATTACTCCTTATCAAACAGTTCTTATTATCTGAGAAATAATCAGACACTTCTCAAGTGCGAGTATACTGCATCATAACAATGGTCAGTCTTTTCTTTATACAATTAAATAAGAAAAAAATCAGCTTACTTTTTAACACAAAGAACACTCATCAGTATGTGCGTGAGATACAGTAAACCTTTGATGCCCAGTATTTGCAAAGAAATACAATTAACCAAAATATTCATCGGTTTACAATTTTTTCCAGTTTTAATATAGGATGTAAGGTAGGTAGGTAGTGGAATCAACGTCTCACGGGAGCTATACAACGGTCTATTGGTAATTGTCCGAGATCAAACCTTCAGAGAAAGATCCGAGGATAAGACGTCGTAATTTTGAACCACGGTCGGATTACACTAGGATTTAAGTTTACTGGAAGAAGTGTTATAGTGGGAATTGCAAAACTGTCAGACAATGCTAAGGTATCAAGAAACCCAGAACGATTGACCTGCGTCCGAGTAAACTCGCTAGCGTGGTCAAAACATTAAAATTTACACTAGAGGTTGACTCTAGGAGGAGCATCAAAACGAAGAATAGGTAAATTTCTCGTTCTTGACGGTGAATTATAGATGTTAATGGTTAGAATGGTGAATGAGGCCATTCTGGAGAATCATGGTGGTTTGGTAACAGCGTATTCTTGTGGTGCTATTAAGAAAGAGACCACCATGTCCTGGAATTACGTCAAGAGATCACCAAACTTGAACAACACCCAAACACACGTAGATTTATAAGAAACTAGCTGAATTACCCGGGTTGAATTGTTTATAATTCATCGTAATATTACTCAATATTATTACTATGGAAATTTCTAATTGTTTTTAGCCCCCTTCAGACCCAGGAGAAATCGAACGGGGTTAATGCACTGCAGTGCAAAACTTAAGCAACGATGTAATTTTTAGCCAGACAGCCATGAAATTGTACAAAAGGGGCTTGTTGCGTTCAGTACAATGAACACCCAATACAGTGGAAAGGTGATTTGTATGCAAATATCTGGAACAAGACGTCACAGGTGACGTGAGGGCGCGCAAAACGCGTGCAGTCAGCGAGCGCAGTGCAAGACTACGCTAAAAAGAAGGACGAAAGGCGCTATTAAAGGCATTCGCTGCAAGTTCAAGTGAGTTCGTACGTGCAATATGGCTACAAGAAACCATCTGGATGACTTTACACGTGGTAGAATGATCGGCAAGCTCGAGGAGGGGCGTAGTTTGACGAGTGTAGCCCAAAAGTTTAGAATCGACAAAAGTGTCGTTTCACGAGCTTGGAAAGCCTTCCAAACAACTGGTACAGGTGTAGGAAAGGTTGGTGGTGGTCGGCCAAGAAAGACAACGCCAATGGATGACCGATATATCGTCCTGCAGGCGAAAAGAGATCGATACCAGTCAGCGGGCAACCTGGCTCAGCAGCTGCGTACGGCAACGGGACGACAAGTGTCGCGGTTTACTGTGGCCAGACGCCTTCATAAAGGTGGCCTATTCGCCCGCCTTCCTGAACGCTGCATCCCATTGACAGCTGCCCATCGGCGCCGCCGTTTGGATTGGTGTAAGGAACACAAAGACTGGACATCTCAGCAATGGAGTCACGTCCTCTTTACAGATGAGAGTCGTTTCAGTGTCACAAGCTATTCTCAACGCCAGTTGATATGAAGAGAGGTAGGGACACGGTTTTATACCACTAACATCAGGGTAAGAGACCGTTACGGTGGTCCTGGCGTGCTCGTCTGGGGAGGGAGGCATCATGATGAACGGGCGGACTGAGCTCCAAATTTTCGACAGAGGTACTGTTACTGGAGATCGCTATTGTCAGCAAATGATCCTCCCCACGTACGTCTGTTCCGAGGTGCCATTGGTGCAGACTTCGTTTTTATGGACGATAACGCCAGTCCACATCGGACTCTTGCTGTTGAGGAGCTGCTAGAAAGTGAAGATATCACTAGAATGGATTGGTCAGCGTACTCCCCTGATTTAAATCCCACAGAATATGTGTGGGATGCTTTGGGGGGATGCCTTTCGGCACGATTATATCCGCCGGAGAACACCCAACAACTGAAACAGGGGCTCATTGAGGAATGGGCCCTCTTGCCTCAACAACTGTTGGATAATCTGGTGTTGAGTATGGAGAGACGTTGCCAAGCAACCATTGCAGTTAATGGAGGTCATATCCCTTACTAAGGGGCATCTGTTTGTTATTCTCCCTCTTGGGCAGACAATCATTTGTACCAACGCTACTCTTTCGATAAAGCCTTTTTTGTTTGATTCCATACTTTGTGCTTTCTATTCATTTTTGCACTAGTATGCTTTCTTCATCCGTTAAGTACAAAATACTGTCTCTGTGTTCTGAATTACATTTCTCCCAGGTGATTTCTTGCGGAGTTACGGCAAAAAAAACAGTCGTTGCTTAAGTTTTGCACACCGGAGTCTATAGCCTATGTGTCCCGCAGAATTCTACAGGAGGAATGTACCAAATTTAGTGTGAATTGGTCTGACATTGATCGCATAAATGCGCAATGTTATTCCTCTATGGGGATTTCGAATTGTATTTAGCCCCCTGTACCATATCGGCGATAAAAAAGACCACTTTCTATGAAAATAATCTTTTTTATCATAAAAATTTACATTCCAATATTAAAGCTACTGTTTAATAATTTACAGACGGGATACATAAACGAAATGATACTGAGCGATTTCAGCGCAACCGCACCCATCTGTGAATGCATCAAATGCAAAGATTAGAAAAAACTCCAAGGTCATCTTGAGAGGCGACTCGTGTAGATGTTCTGACGTCATCTGCACAGCCAGACCGGGAGAGAGCGCCCCCTAGCAAATGCTCTGTCCAAGATGACGGGATGTTACACCCCTCTGCACATTCAAGACGAACAGAACGGGGGTTAATATGTAGCCTACGTTACCCAGAGGGTCCAGAAAATAAGTAATTTGGTGTTGATTGGTCAAACGGTGTAGATTTGTATAGAGAACAAATAGATGCCCACTCTGCTTTATATGTATAGATGTTAATGGTTAGAAAAAACCCAACTAATTCATAACTGTAATGATTATGTATATTTATTTCAAATAAAATTATATATATATATATATATATATATATATATATATATGTTTTAATCGAAATATTTTGCTTACCATATATGACAGACTTTCTGTAAATCTAAATGTAGATGGCGTTAGCATTTTATGATTTTATGATAGAAGTGTTTCTTTTACATTCCTATATTTCGCAAATGGAAGTAAAAGTTTCGTCTTTTGGTGGTTTGTTCTTTATAAATCCCTCTGGTATAACTCAACGCAATTTTCGACCATGATAAGAAATATTGTTTCATACATAATTCAGGTAGTCTGAGCACAACTACTACATGTCTTACTCTTCTTTCCCATCTGGTTAAAATTGGATAAATAATTCGTTTTACAGATATAGTCTCGAAACAACGAAACAATGTTAACTTAAATTCTATGCAACAACTTTTCTGTAACAGACTGCTGTATAAAGTAAATATACCATGCATTCTTTTGATACCAGTTTTTCACACGAAACATTTTAACTTAAATTCTACCACAGCAATGTTTGATAACTTAAATATTCACACTCTGATTACACACATGTTTTTGCTTTAAATACTTAAATACGTTTGTTTATTTTTCACTCTATGTATGATAATTTTAAGGAAGAAATATTTGTACTAAATGCTTATTATGCTTTTGTTTATTGCCTAAGGGTAATTTAGGAAACATTAAAGGTTTTTGTGTTTACTTTTCCTCTTTCCTTAATGTAAACGTCAGGCAACGAGAATTTCTTTTAGAATGAAACTAAAACAAGTTTTGAATGCGGGTTATTGCTTTAATTGAAGTTTTCCGTCATTCAAACTGACGGAACGTTATTTAAACTTTGCCAATCGCTGTTTTTTAATCTTTACGGTACATTACATTATTCATCTGACGTTTAAAATTTCAACAAAATCCGAGCTCGTAATACCTCAAAATACGCCAAATACGTTTCTAAAAGAAAGAAACTTGTTTACACTGTCTTTCTTTATATATCTAACTTTTAACTTCGACTAAAAACAAGCAACTTTATAAGTGTCTCAATGAAAATTTCTAATGATACGTTATTCCTTAGAGTAGAGGTAAAGTCCTGACTCGTAGCGCTTCTATCTTTAACTTACATGGTCAAATGAATGTCCGAGCAGCAAATTATAGCCTATAACAGCCTGGATCGCGTAAATAGTAAATATTCCGGGTAAATATACAGTCACATCACCACACTGAGGGAATTTATCGACACCAAAGTAAATGAATCGCAACAAACTCTCGGGTAGAAAATAGTGATAGAATGTTTTCCAATCTGTCAGGACAGCCTCCATAGATTTGTCAAATAAAAGCTTTATCAGCTAGAAAAAGAAGTAAATAGAGCTTCATAATTGAGAAAATCTTGTCGTTGAGCTTATGTGGTGTACTGTCACGCGTGATCTGATTTCGTTCTTTTGTACTCAACGAAAATTTTGAAAGACGACTGTCATGAAGATTGGGTTGGCCCTGAAAGGTGTTTTCCAACTTGGCTTTCTTTCAAACAACTTAAAAGACTGAAGTGAGTTGCTTTTGACATACGTATACAAACATCTTTTTATATTGGGTTGTGAAATCCAGAAAACAGGGTGCTTCAGAAGTTCCTGTACAGACTTTAAGGGGAAGTATTATCACAAAATTGAACGTTATTCTCATAGGAATGTATACCTGCAAGGGCCACCTGGATGTGCAAGGGATAACACTCAAGTGGATGACACCATAGGCGTGGAATATAGGTAGATTGAGTATTACTGTTGAGAGGAGCTTCTAAAAGTGTGACAGGATAGACCTTATGACAGGATAGATGCGTGAATGAGTATTCCATTAGAGTATTTCACCAAAGTCTACTACTATGTGGCTTAGATGGCTACTATGTGGCGCCCATTCATGATGAATCAATGAATGGGCGCCTTCGCCAGTTCCGTAAATCAGTCAGGTGATGAATTTTCGTTTCCATCCAACAGAAGAAAGTAGTCAAAGGGTCACGTTACTACTAGTTTTGGTCACATGATCTAGGGCACATGAAAAGTTTACCATTTTTTTGCTCACTCTACTTCTTTATTTCTTCTATGGGTGACACACGAAGTGTTTTGAGACACACGATTAGGATCACATGATCTGGTGAGTTAATATATATCTACTGCGTCGGGCATACGATGTAAGATAGCAAGTATGAAAACAACTTTTTTATCAGCCCTGATTTGACAGTAGTTGTACACTTGCATTTTCGCAGCAAGTTCTCAAAGTTTCGACCATCCACAGTAATGTACATCTGATAGCGTCGATTCGTGGATTGCCGTACATGTTAAAATATTCCCGGCCTTTCGCGGACCCTTGTAGTCTCGACTTTTACTATGAGATCAGCTCCGGAGTCAATGGGGGACACGACGTCTTTGAGGTATCCCCACATGGAAAGAAATAAATGTATGATAAATCGGAAGATCGTGGTGGTCGTTAGCAGGTCGACCATTTGAATTCATTGAACCCCTATAGTACCTTTAGCGACATACATTCCTATGTGAATGCTGTCCAATTTTTCGTTCCTTACCTCCCCTTAAATTTTATACAGGAAGTTTAGAAACACCCTCTATTGTGCACTGAAAATACTTTGGGAATTTTAATAGAGTAATACTTTCTTTGTAAGACCACATATTATGGTTGAAGAATTTTAAGGGACCGAAATCAGTTCTACTGAATGTGTCTCAGATGTTACAATATGAATTTGTATTCTACTCTTTCTTAATTAAAGGAAACATTAATACCTAAGAAATTTCCTCGAAGCATTTCTTAAATCCTTTCCTTTCGAAAAATTACCTTAATATTATCATAAAAACAAAAATATTCACATTTGAATCGACGGTCGTGATTTTTTCAGTTAAGTACCCCTTCCCTCTTGAAGAAGACGTTCGTTAATGTCACTAATTAAGTGTCAGATAAATATGCCACTTGGGTCGAAAGTAACTACATTTTCAATCAATGCAAAATTTTTAATTAATTCCTTTTATTTTTGAAGGAAATATAAGTTTAATCCTCAGAAAAGAAATTATGCGTTATAGGTGTAAATATGTGTCAAAAGAGCAGAAGTATTTCTTTTATTGAAATTTTCATATTGGTTGATTGAGTTTGGTTTTATGGCACACAGGGGAGGCTATTTGGCTAAGCTGGGCCAAACAACGTCTAGTAAATGGGCATACGTACAAGGAAATTTTTTCTAAGACAGAAGAGAGAAAATATACCGAAAGAGGAATCGAATTAATTTCCTGTTCAGACATTATGTTAGTTTTACATTAGACGATTTTAATTGAAACTTCAGTTTTTAATGTGAGTTAACGTAAATTGTTTAGCATTCATTCGGCAGCAAGTTATTTGCTTTTTGAATACATATTACCCATGTACGATTCAAAATAGTCACGTATTATTAGGATACAAGAAGCTGAAACATCCATTTCGGAGGCTGCCAATTTGTTTTCTATGCGCAATTCAGTTTCTTGGTTGTGGACACGACTAAAAAGGGGTAGAATCTTCATGTTGGTTGGTTGGGTTTTTATGGAGCAAGGGCCATATTTGTTCAAGCTGCGCCAAACACAAGACAGAAAATATCAAGCAAAGGACATACATATTCAAGGAAAGTTTTATTGACATAGAATAAAATCTTCAGGATTAACGCTATAAAACTTTCCTGTATACTATTCTACTGAATAAATGTAACCACCAAGCACAATACTAACTCTAGATTTGGTTTTTACTGCAGTCATTGTAACCTACTAGTGCTGTTAAGCGAAATCTGCGAAAGCGAAGTCTATATGAATAAATATCAAAGTTTGTGATACATTCAGCTATGAATAGCTTAATTAGGCCCGAGGAAAACATTCACCTTGGAGTTTGCATAAGTAATATGGAGTCCTAACAAATATTCAATGTCAGATAGATAATATGTGAATCAATACTTGGGTTAGGTTTTATGGCGCAAGGGCCATATTTGGTCAATTTGCGCCAAACACAAGACAGGAAATGTCAAGTAATGAACATACACATACAAGAAAAGTTTTACTGACACAGAAGAGAGAAATACACTCTGGGAGGAATAGAATCGTACCTTAATCGTACCTTTAAAATTTGTTTGGATATCTCCGAGAGTTGTCTATTGCCTTCCTTCCAATTACTACCACCCTTCAAGGGTTGTGCAATTCGTGTACAGGAAATCGATAAATTAATTAGTACTAAGCCGGACGGTATAGCACATTCCATATTAAACTTTAAAAAGTATACGCAGTTCAGAATGCTTATTCTATACTTTGAAGCAACAATTTAGAAGTTAAAAATTCCCTAAATGTACTTGTTTTGTCTCAATACTGTTTGTTAATGTTATATCATGAAAGAAAATCTTCGTTCATCATGCAACACATTTTTAAAAAGTAGAAAAAATTCCCAAGAAACAGAAAATCTTTATTCTATAAGAAAGTATAAGCACAATCATCAAAACAGAACTAAGCAGTTTAATGATTTTAGAATAAGATTATGCTATTTTAGAGACCTGGATAGGTAGAATTGGTTGAGATCCTGTTCTGAAAAGTCTTAAAAGGAAAGCAAAACTCATGCAATTCCATGTATATTCTTCAAAACTAGCATGCTATATCACACCGAAACTAAAAATACCTGTTAATTTCTAAAGCATCATTTGAGTAAAGAAAATTGACATACATGATGCGTTTTGTCTAATGCAAGATTTTCGTCTGTGAGTTTGATGAAGTTTGTCATTTCACGTATCTCAATCAAAAACATTAGTTTTATTTTTTTGTAGTAATTACAATTTGTTAATTTTTGTAATAATTCTGCATTAAGAGGAATCACTTAAAATTAATGCAGCATTGAAATTACCCACATTTGTATACGAAAAATAATTGATAGGACTAATATGCAGATTCCTAAGATATGTGCTAGTGTTTTTGTTCACACCTTCTCGTATTTCATTCGTATATTCAGTTGTGTAAACTAAATTTAATAGTTGTATATTTCCCAGAAAAAATATATTATCGTGTTTGATCTTCGTGTACCGTACTCGTGGTAAGTATGATCTATTCTGTAATTTTGAATAAAATATTTATTCTGTACATATTGTATGATCGTGTACGAGGCTTAGTTTCTTTTCTTCGTTGCTTTTTTTAAATCTAGAAAAATTCTTTTGTACCATCTGCAAGTAATATGTAGTTTAGACTGAAGCACACAGGGACTTATTTCACTAGATTATTCTTGCAACTCTGAATTTGTTTTCTCAGTTGTAATGATTTAAAAGACTATTCGTAAATAAATTAAAAATCAAACAATAACATTTTATTCACAAAGCATTCACACGACCACTACAAAATCTACTACACGGAAAGTGTACAAATTGTAGCACGAATAAAACAAAGTGCACAAAACATTTTTTATCATTTCGTAGAAATAAAATCAGCACATTTGACGCTAAGAATATGTTACAACTTTAAATGTAAAATACGTACCCTGAAGAACAAATTATGAAAAATAAGTGAAAAAAATTGTATCATTCAATCAATATCATACTTTTCCCTCACGAATATATTTTTACGAATTCGGATTATTGGACATAAATCCCAATGTCGTTATTGGAATGTTACCCTACTGAAAAATAAACTTTTATCAATTCAATTTATAAATAAAGAGAACAGGGGAAAGTAAAATAGCCTCATTACTCATTAAAACTTAAATGTGTAGGGTCTTTAATTAATTAATTTATTCTACATTGCATGCTCCAAATAAAAGCTATTCATTTGATTTTATGAAAGAAAACATTTATGTAATGTAATGGTTTATAAAGTTTTGTAGTAGTTTTCTTTTCTTTTTATTTGAAATTATTTAAATGACACAATTTTACACCTGTTAAAATGTTAAGCTGTGTTAAAAAAGGCTATAATTTTATACCCCTTTATATTCAAGGATTTTTATTGTATAAATTTTAAAGGCTTGAGCAAAAGTATAGCATTTTGAAAGTGTTTGCCAACGCTTATAGAATCTCTAAAAGCAAATAAAATGAAAAATTATTTCATTCAAGTCAATGCTTTCTTAAAATTTGAGTGCAGTTTTCAAGAAGTAATGGTTTAAAACTAGGGAGAACTTATCTACATTTCATATGTGGAAGCTTGTTTTTGAAATTAGATCTTATTACAGCACAAATTGAGTCTTATTTTGTTCCTCTTAGAATCAAATATTTTGTTTTGTAATAATATGAACAAATTAAGTTTGGTGATTAACAAAGTACTTACTGTCTGGTGTCGGGATTAACCCTTTGAAGCACAATAATTTGTTCAACTTGGTGGAGTATCGGCTAAAATTTCTATTCGATCAGTCTTTCAATGTATTTGAACAAATTTTATACTAATGATCTACAGATAGCGGTACAATACAGCACCTGTAGTTACCCGATAAAACCGTTATACAATTAGCCTAGGAATACTTGAAGTATCGTTTCGGGGTGAAATCATTTCACTTGAAAGGGTTAAGCAAAGTTTGTTTTGAATTATTTCTTTCTATTGCACAGTGAAAACACGATACTTTCAGTATACGGCAATTGCAACAATATGATAACGAACGGATATTATAATTTTTAAGGACAAGCGATGGAAATATTTTCTTCGAGTGAACCATGTTTAATTTTTTCTAATATAAAATGTCAAAACACTTTCCTAAGCAAATACAAAACTTGACACATTACATTAAATAACCATAAGTAATTCTACTACTAGTATTATTTCAACAGAAATAGGAAAAACGAGTTTTAAAGCATCCAATAATTTTTTATTACATATTTTTAACGTTCAGTTGGTTCATAAATTTCACGTTAAAAGACAAAATCTAAATTAATCTTAAAATTAAAAAACTAAATTAGAATTAATTGAAAACATATTTAATGCATACGTTCTTGAATTGGTGATTGATTAGATATTGCTGGAAAATATGACTCGAAAAACTCAATAAGTTTTTTTGTTGAAAATTTAGATTTCAAATTCGTAACATAAATGCGAACAAACATTTATTTAATACATATTATATTTCAAACATTGTAAACATACATTCATGATAAATTTTAGAAATAGTTTTATCACATTCGAGTAACCATTGTTAAATTCAATCAAATTCCATTGCAGATTCTTCGATTTCTCGTCAAAAAAGCCATTTTCTCTTTCTAACGTTTCTCTATATCACAATTTTCACTATTTTTCCATTTCCGTAACAATCATTATATTCAACATAAACGCTTTATGTTACATTTCAACATTTAGAAATAGTGATTTAAATACATGCAATATACATTTATACACTTGACATAGAGATATTTTAATTCATAATGTGTGTTTCAATTCCCATTCCCTCAATTTCAATGATATCATTCGATAGAGAGAGTTATTGTAGTGAGAAAGAAACGTGAATGCTACTCCATAGATGTTTTACGATATACATAGATAAAAAGTAACAGAAAAAGAGCTATTACATTACGAATAGTTGAAGCCTTAGAACATTAAAAAAGGTGGAAAACTAAAGCAAATAATATATCAATTATGTTCACTAACTTAATGAAGAACCTTTAATACTCCAATTGGTTTTAACAAGATATCTCATCCATCAAGATCTGACCAATTTTCTTGATGACGAGATATCTCGTCGTCAATATATTGCCGACTTGTTGATAATGACGAGATCAAGATCTGGTCAGATTTTTCAAATGAGGAGATATCTCGTCCATCAAGATCTGGATATTTCTCCACTATTGACGAGATGCCTCGTCTACACAACACCAGGAGGGTTAAATATCAAATACTTATGAAATTTTTAATCTCTTTTCGATTTTAATTTCTCATTACTTTACTTATTTTAATTTTCAAACAAAAACCTTAAGATAAGTCTCACACTGATTGAACATCACTCCTCCATCACTAAATTGACTGAAATGCGCATGCTCAGATCGCATGCGTCGCCTCTTGCTGCTGCAGTGTGTTGCTGGGCTAGTCATACTGATGCAGAATATTTTGATACGAACTGTTCCTAAAGTTTTGAGGAACTCATGTTATTCTCCAACACTATCCTGTGGCCAAATCTAAACACCCTTTTATAGAACCTTAATGTTGCTGCCTTAGAAATTATGAAAGCACTATGAATTGAAGAGACATATTTTAACCCTGCTGGTGGTTGCCTCAATGGTGGTATCACGCCATTAGCAAAACTGACCAAATCTTGTTGGACGATATATCTCGTCATCAGCAAAATTGGTCAATCTTGATGGACGAGATATCTTGTCGAAACCACTTGGAGGTTTAAACAAAAAAAATTAGGGTAGATAGAAAACTATGCTGATTTTTTATTGGTCTATTTTATGTGAACTCCAGATTTAAGCGAGCAAAGTTTCAGGTGTTGCGAGCAAAGTTCCAGGTGCATAAGAAAACTGAGCTTGAAAAAGTAAAAGGTAGCTGAAAATCTAAGCGAACTATCTAAATTTTAAAATATTGAGAGAGCATAATAAACATATAATTATTTAACTATATATACATAGAATCCGAAGCATGTTTATTTGTAGTTATTCATTTATTGTTCAGTAATATTAAATCTATATGCATACCAGACATCAATTTGACCGGTGTAACACTAACGTAGCACATCCTCCTCTTACAGAAGTGGTCATTGAAATACACATATGAATATACAATCATGCTTAGTTCTTCAAGTTCAGTACAAATCATGTCACTAAATTGAAAGCAAATGTAAAACAATGAATACGTAAACAATATATTTTGCGGTTTAAAAAATTACTCATTTCGAATGTTTTTCATTTCACAAGTTTACGAGAAAAATGTATTCGGAAGCTCGTAGGCATTTTACGATTGTTTAAAAGGGTTCAACATTTTGTGTTTACTTGTATTTACATAATATCTAGAAAAAAGAAGGGTGTTTTTTATTTGACTCTTCCGATTACTCAACTTTCTCGCGGGTCACTTAAAAATTCTCGCTTTTGGAATCTCAGTAACGAAATAGCTCATTGTCATTCATTACTAATCGATGGAACTTTTCAACAAATTTAGCGGTTAACGAACTACTTAAATATTTTCATTCAGTAGAAAAAATATACAGTGAGTAGGATACAGCATACATAATATCGTTGAACCCTTTATTTCGCAGTTCTTCGCGCACGAATTAACGATGAAATAGAATACTTATAACATCCATCTGCGTCTTTCAGAAAACATCAAAAATTAGTCCTTGTGTTCAGAAAGCTAACAGGAATGATCAAGTTGGCACAATCACTAACCACTTGTGATCACAAGCGTTAATATACCGATATATTCTACCCAACACCATTTCTAAAAAAATCTTGTTTTGTCTTCAATAAGGGTAGATATTCGGTGCAGACTGGCTTTCGGAAACTGTTAGAAAGCTTATTACAACCGATTTTCTCCATATGAGTCTGTCCTCTAAAAAACGTCCTTGATCACAATGCTTAAAGTATAAGCAGTACCATTGAATTATTTTGTAAATCTCGAGGATAAAGCCGTAGTTTTACGCTTTTATATTTTCATTGATTCAACATCGTTTATCAGCTGTCGGATGAACGAGTATTTAGAAAAAAATCGCTGTTTGGCAAGGACTTTAAAAGATCCATATAAAAAGCAATTACTAAGCTTTCCATATCGACAAGGGCTTTTATGGTGAGATGATTCCTGTGGTGTGGACTAGAAAATTCAATTATTCTCAATGTCTATTCTCAACAACCCACGATATTAAGTAACAGCGCCCTCTATATTGTCGTGTCCTCCATTTATCGTTGAGGGGTTTCCCATGAGATTTCAGTGGTTATGTGATGTAAAAACACTTCAAGATTTTGCTATACCATGAGAATGGTATTCTTCTCCCCTAAAGCACGCGGCTTAGGCTGAAGGTTACTCAAGCCTTGGTGAATTCTGAGATAACTTTGTGTAAAGCATCTAATCGGGCACTTTCTCGAGAGAGAGACTGCATGGACTCTACAATCGTTTGGTAAGGTCCATGTAAGAAGCTAACAGTTTTGGTTTGTTCTGAACGTATGTCCGCTCGTCTCAGCCTCATGCGAGTCGATTCAAGTGCCCAGCTGATTAATTTGAGGATAATCTTCAGGGTCTGCCGCCGGCTTTGGAGAAGTGTAAGTTACCATCAGAGCCACACCGCGTCCCTGTCAGCTTCGCAGCCCACATCGGGAGCCCAGTGCACTTTCGTCGGATGACTGGATCCGCCCCTGAAATGGAAACACCTAATAACGTCACGTACCTTTCACAATCAAACAATATGTCGTCGCTTACAAGTGAAACACTAAATCAAAATTTCAAGGCATGGCTTTTTTAGCTTTTTTGACCGGTATGTGCTGATCTTTAGACTAGTATAGTGCGTGTGTATCCTCATGTTTTCTTTGCGTGAAGTCGATTTCTTCTTGAAAAACACATTAATTGAGTAGAATATTTCCCTCCTAGTTTTCTCAGAACTACGGTTTTTGAGTTTGTGTTTCACTTGTAAGCCGGAGATATTAAAATCAATCACAATATATCACTAAAGAATCTGATAACAAGCCTCATAAAACAACCGAGTATTAGCATCGCAGCAACAGTTCTTATTTAATGAGATGTCATGGATACCCTCCTGGTGGTTTATCTTCACGTCGAAAACTGCCCTGTAATAGCTAGCATCAGGTGCAAAAATCTGTTCCAAACTGTCACCATTTCTGGTCAAGGGGCAATTTGTTTTTCCAACTTGGATCCCATTCCCTTTGTAGTAATAGGGCAGTTTTATCTCGACGGGGTACCTCGTCAAGACTAACAAGATGTAGATGGACGAGATATCTCGTCGAAACATTTAGAGGTTTAAAGAGTGTACAAGGTCTGATCAGAAAGCACCCGACCCTCGGCCATAGAATAAAAACTACTTTACATATTCAAACTTAGTTCTATTCAAAATGGACCCCTTCTGAGTCGACACTTCTCATAGCGGTTTTCTACCTTTGGAAGTATTTTATAATGCCACTTTTGGGGGTCTAGATCAAGTTCTTCGTTATGTTTCTCTTGATTTCCTTCTGCGTTCTGAGATCATTCCCTCGGGTATCATCTCTATACTGGAAATTAGCCCAAAGTTGCATGAAACCATGTTTGGAAAGTAGCATTGTGTACAGCCGTATCTGGCAAAAATGATTCATGATGAGTGCTGCGTGTTCCCGAAGATTTGTGGCGAGGTTCTTCAAATCGCCATTGTCTGTGCGTTGTGGTCTCTTTTAGTCAAAAACTTCTTGTAAATGTTGGATGACAGCGATGCATTATTTCTTGTTGACAGTGGATGAGGAAGAATGGATCAGGAGAAACAGGCAGGACGGTGCATGATGTGTTGCCAAGAGTGTCACTGAAATCAGCAAGTTTGACCAAGGAAGAGACACTCTTCTTCACAGGACATGGCCTATATCCATCTTACCTAACGAGGTTTAAAAAAATCTATTCAGAAAATTGCTCCTGTGGTGAAATCGGCACACCTCTGCATCACAGTCTGCCTCCTTATAGCATCATGGCATCTGAGGACACCTACCGACCACCTTAAAATCGCATGGCTCATGAAAATTGCTAATAACAAGAGATCGAGGGTAAAAACTATTGGCATGGTGAGATTCATTGAGAATCATGAGGACATGATTATCCCCAGGAGACTAAAAAACAACTTTTTTTCTTGCATTATTTACATATAGGATAACATAATATGTTGATATAGATGCAATATTAATTTATACATGAAAAAATGTACAGAAGTAATGTTCTCTAACATTCTGGATAGACATGCCACCTCGGTGGAATGCTCTATTCATCCCAACCACACTTATTCAAACTGATAGTGTCTCACGACACTAGGCACGGGTGTGTGTGTTGGTGTTAGTCCCTATGGATCGTATTCGTGATGAACTACGCCCTGGTGGTCGATAAAAGCTATTGACGAGAGCTTGGGATTGTTTTGAGATTGCCAAGTCTTTTCTGGTCATGTAGATTACCCTGGTGCTTCCCAACTGCGCTCTTTTTCAGAGTAAAACGTAGTCAGTGCACCCATCTCTGATCATCTGATCATAAAATCCAGATCAATATAAGCGCATACGAGTATGTCTTGTGCAGCAGTCAATTTATCTGAAAAAATGTGACGGACGTAGGATGAATCTGAAATTAAAGCGGCTTTTCAACATGGGTTAAAGGGTTTAATTCTTTAGTAAAAATCACATAAGCTGCATAGAGTTCAAGTCAGCATTCCCCAAAGTCCTGATTCTGAGATACAATAGGTTGAAATTGTAGAAAATAAGTTCGAATACTCTGTGATCAGACCTAGTATACATTGCCACTCTTTTCTGACTGAATTATGAAGGGTGACATTAACAATTCTTTTGCCCCATGAGATAAATTTCACTTGCACCAATTCGTTACACTTTTAAAATTCTGTAACCATTTCAAGGACGATATGTTAAAAAGTTCCTGAAAATTTCATAAGTGAGGATCTATCACTTAAAAATATATTTTACACAAAACATATTCTACACAATCAGATTTATTGTAGATTCGAATTCTGGTTTCTCTCTCTCTCTTTTACACAAGAACTTTTCTTTGACAATTAACCGTTGATAACTTATTAAATTTCAGTACAGTGTACTCAGAAAATAATCAGTCGTACAATTATTAGAAATTCTGCCAAACGTATTTCATGGGATATCATTTCTACGTCACTAATTGTAGGCACGACACTAGTTCTACGCATCTTTTAGGCAAGGGTATTAAAAAAGTAGTAGAGCTTTTTCAATATTCAACTTTAAATACCAAAGGAATAAGGTGGTGGCGAAGAACACCCTAAAAATAGGCTGGAATCCTTAAGTATATTTTTTATTTGGTGATACTTCAAAAGTGTAATAAAATCCAAATATGGTAAGAAATGTTGTGGGAAAAATGTGCATTTGGTTATAACTGAGCCCATTTTAATACCATTTGTGTATTGGTAGGTAGTTGAATTTACGTCCCACTGAAGCAACACAACGATTTGTGTTTAGGAAAATATATTTGGGTTTGTGTCAATCTTTCTGAAGAGAGTGCTTCGTCTTAATGGGTATTGTACAAAATAAAAACTCTCTTTTTACTATCCTTTAACTGTAATTCTAGGGCAAAATAAAGATACAAATTCATCATTCGTATATTTCTTTGCTAGTCAAGAAGGCGGTGACTTCACGAATTGATTGCTACGTCAGCATGTATATCTAATGCGTAGCAACATTACAGAACAATACGATCGCTTAACTAACCGTTGATTGAATGTGCTGTAACGGTTTCTAGCGTTAAGAGATAATCAGATACTTTCAAATGCAGCATTTAAGAACACTTAACCCTAGAGATCATACTTGGAAATATCGTTTTCTTGACTAACAGGCAGTATATGAATCTAAGGGAAAAGGGTAAAAATACAATAGAAGTATAGAAATATCCATAAGTCACTTTACTACTTGAGAATTTAATAACCTTTTCAATTTTTAATTACAGGTTATTGAAAATTAAAAGATGGTATGGAGAAATACACGACCGAGCAACGTGTCAAAACACTTAGAACCTCTCAAAATAGATATACTTGTAGAAAAATAGAAAAAATTGCTTAGAACTTCAGCGCTCCATTGTGCTCACACAGAGAGCATACAGTTGTCATTATGGAGGTCAGGAATCTGCCATCCAAACCGACTGTACTCAATCTGTTCCAACATTTTCAACAGCATGGCCTATTGACCTCTCACGAGTAGGGAAGGATAATTGGGCCTTACTTTTTTAAGACCGGTGGGAATTCAGTTGCTGGTAAGGGATATCGAGACATGGTTGAACATTTCGTGCGTCCTGCAGTTGACAGCACGCCTGAGCAATGATGGCATCAAGAAGGGTCAGTGACCATACAGTTGAACCCACAATCCAGCTGTTGGAGGAGATTTGGGGATCGAATCTTCTCCCGTAACACCAGATTCAAATGGTCTTCACGCTATGACAGCTACAGACTATTCTGCCGAGTTACCTTGAAGATAGGGTAAACGCTAACACGTCTCAGACCATATCCGAGAAGTTTGGACCCTAGGCGCAGAAACGTTGGGAATAGTAATGGAAAATGTCTGATAATAGCCCGCCATTGTGAAGATGAAAATGACGTCACTGAACTCTCCTGGTGGTTGTCTTAGTGAGGTATCACCTCATTAGCAAAACCATTAACATATCTTGATGGACGCTATATCTCGTCATTAGAAGTAAACTGACCAGATCTTGATTTAGTCATCAAAAATGGGCAATATCATGATGATTATATAATTTGTCATTAGCAAAATTGATCAGATCTTGATGGACAAGATAGCTCGTCTAAATCACTTGGAGGGCTAAGAGATTTAATTTTCCGAATTCGATAGAAAATAATTCTGAAGGTGTTTTTTTACTTTTATAAAGCCAACAAGTTTTTAAGTAAAATGTTATTAAATTTTTAAGTGATAAAGTGACTTATACCACCCTGTGTATCGATTTACAAAACAAGCCAATTAAAGTATCAAACATTTCTATATATAGACACTCCATTTGGAATACTTTACTTATAACTCATAACCAAAGTGTTATAATAGTATGGCAACTTAATGCACATATTTATACAGTGAAGCAAAATGGCCCAAGAACATAAATGTCTCCCTTGTATCGAATGTCTGCTATCGACATTCATGCATCAATGGGATTAATATTTATCTCTGGAAAACGCATCCGGACATTGCTTAAAGTAAGGTCCAAGACGATATGAGAAAATGAGCGTGACTCACGCATGTTGTCCAAAAAAAGTCCAAGATGTTATTAGAAAGTGAGCGTGACTCACGCATGTTGTCCTTCTTGCGTGAGAGAGCTTTTGATTCCACTACCTGTCTCCTGCAGCGGAATGAAGGTGGGGGTGGAGTCAGGTGACATCGGTGGAGACTGGGAGGGGACGAAGATTGGTGGCGGAGGTATGAACTGTGGGAGCTCGGAGGGACGCTGGAGGTCTGGAGAGGGAGGGGGAGCTCGGATGTTTGGCTTGATGGTCGATGGAGCACTCTCCACTTCGGAGCAGCGACGATTCTGCAAAAAACAGAGCACGCAATTTTAGAGGAAACAGATCGGCCATCGGTGGGCAATAAATACTACAATGAAAAACAACTGAGTGTCAAGCGGGAATAACAAAATAAACCAAAGGGATGCAGGGAAGCGCGTATTTGCCATCCGTGCAGCAATTTAGAGCCTTGATCCAGATAAAATGCAATTACTGAATATTTGAGTACGTATTTATTTTTACAGTTTGTTAAGATATCGAAGTATTTTTTATAATAGGTTTTTACGAAACCTATTATAAAACAAGGAAAAATCGAATTCGTAGAATCGAATCGAATTATTTAGTAGCTATACCTATTATTTAGTAGCTATTATCGAATTATTTAGTAGCTATTATCGAATTATTTAGTAGCTATTATCGAATTATTTAGTAGATATTATCGAATTATTTAGTAGTTATACCTAATGAATATTAGTTTGTTTTGTAATCATATCTAAGGAAACAGTAGTTTGTTTAACCCTCCAAGTGGTTTCGACGAGATACCGCGTCCAAAAATATTTGATAATTTGTTAATAATGAGATACCTCGTCGAGATAAAACTGTCCTTTTACTTAAAGGGAATGAAGATCTAAGTGGGGGAATTCCCCCTTGCCCAGAACTGGTGGCAATTTGAAATAAGTTTTTGCACCAGAGGCTGGTTGGTCACTGCAGGGCAGTTTTCGACGCGAAGATAAACAACCAGAAGGGTTAATAATCATACCTAACGAAATAGTGCAGTTTAGTTAGTCACATACCCTATTAAAATAGTATAAATTATTCTTCAACATTCAACCTAGGGAAATAATATAATTTATTGAAAAGTTACCCAAGGAATAGCATAGTTTATTTAATAGCAATTTGTAACGAACTAGTAGCGAAATAGTATTGTTCAGTTTAGTAATCCTATTAAGTAAATAGTATAATTCAGTTTGGTAGTCCCACTAAGTAATTAGTATACTTCAGTTCAGTTGTTCCACCTGAGGAAATAGTGATGATTATTTATAGTCTTACTAAACAATATAATTTAATAAATAGTTACTTAAGAAAATATTATAGTTTATTTAACCCTCCTGGCGGTTGTCTCTACGACGTGTCTCATCCAAAACGCAAGCATTTGCAAAACTGGCCAGATATTGATGGACGAGAGATCTCGTCATTAGAAAAAACTAACCAGATCTTTATCTAGTTATCATCGAAAAATCGGCTTGATTACGGGATAAATCAAGCCGATCAGCAAAATTGGTCCTATCTTGAACGAGATATCTCGTCAAAACCACTTGGAGGGTTAATAGAAATTTCTAACGAAATAATAGAGTTTATTTAATCTTCATATCTAACGAATAGTATAGTTAATTTATTAATGAAATACTCTTACACAATTGAAATTCCAACGGTAGAGTGAGCTAAGGGGAATTGCAAGGACCATTATATAGATGACAATCGGAGCGTAACATGCCTTTTCAGTTGGTTATTTGTCATTTTCTTAAAATAATGCTTTGAAACACCAAGACATTGTAGCATAAAGTTACTTTCAATGATGAAGCACATTTCACATTTTAGCATTTTAAAGAAATGGTTTCTATTAACGAAAATGTAATACTACATTTCATCCAAGGAACACGATTCATAATATTTAAAATGTGAAAGAGCATGAGATGGAATGGCATGCTAGAGATGCTGAGAATCTAGTGTTAATGACCTAATGATCCAACAAAAAGTATATTTCAACCAGTAATAAAAAATAGCAAAGAACGCAATGAAAAATTTGAGAGCTGGGATCATAATTTCGAGTTTAGTACAACCATTCATTGCATACAGCACACACACACAATAATAGTTAAGCTAAAATATCACTACCTACAGAAACAAACATACATCTGTCTCCAGACAACATTGTGATTAGTCTTGGTTCTTCTCGAAGAAAACTTCGAAAATATAAGAATACAAGGGAAGAACATTTAAAAGGTTTTTCAGGCTGAGTTAATTCAAGCATCATTAATCATAAATCAAATTAATCAGAAATCCCATTAAATCAACGCTCTAACGATAATAGCTTAAATTTTGTAAAAATACAATCGAATGTAAAAATTCACAATTCTTTAGTTAAAAGAGGAGGTTTTACATGATGCAAATTACTTTGAATTACTGTATGTTAAAAATAAATCCTTATTTACTTTGGATATATTAAGGTATATTTTTAAAGTTATAGATATGTAAAAGATACACACCATTTTTGAAAATCTTCCCTTCAATTTTTATTAGTCGAAACTGTAACTTTCAAAGCAAAACAACTTCGGATTCTCGAAAACAGTAAAAAAAGTTACCCTAGCATTTAAAATAAAACGGGCTTCGTGTTTTAAAGCAGGTAAAGTATCAACTGTTTAAACTCGCGTAAACGCATCTTATAATTACAGGAAACAAAATGCAGCAACTTAAAAATAATTCTGGGTATACCAAATGGTTCGAAGTTTACCGAAAATCTCATTAATTTTTAAGCATTCCCTGTGGGGTGAAAAAATCGGAAGAAAACCACTAGGAAAATTATGCAATAGGGTGGATTAACTCGCAAATACTGCTAATCACAAGAACAGACTATTTCTGCTTTGCATACAAAATCCATTGTGTGAAGCAATTTATTTTGGGACACTTTAGTTGATTATCTTTCTAACCGAATCGCGAGGCTGGGCATAAATATTCATAAAGGAAGAGCTTTTATTCCCTATGCTTGCATCTCAATTGTATGTGTGACACTATTCCTCATTCTTACCTAGCTTCTTTTAATAAACCTTAGCAGAAATGAAGAAGGCTAATTGTTTTCCTATCGCACTTTCATTGTATTTCCTCTTACTGCTTTCCAACAACTTTGTGGAGTAGGATTTGAGCATGTTATTAAGACACGCTTTAGATTACGCATTTATTCTGCTGAACTTCTGTTAAGGCTTAGGATTTGTTATGGATTAAGTTGTTTCGAATGTGCGATGAAAGTTTGCGGTGGTATGTAAAATGTATGCTTCTTGTTTTTAAAAATGGAAACATCGGAACTATATCTGGTAGTCAATAGCGGCATTGGAATCGATGAGGTTTGGAAGATTTACATGAATTTCTCTTTCCTTGTTATTTTGAATTATATTTAACCCTCCTGGTAGTTGTCTCGACGAGGTATCTCGTCATTAGCAAAACTAACCAGATCTCGATGGACGAGATATCTCGTCATTAGAAAAACTGACCAGATCTTGATCTTATCCTTATCAAAAAATAGATAATATCTTGATAATGAGATGTCTCGTCATTAGCAAAATTGGTCAGATCTTGATGGACGAGATATCTTGTCGAAACCACTTGGAGAGTTTCCCACCCCTCTGAGTGTCACGGGACTTCTGAGTAGTGTAGTATTCTTTAAATCCATAATATACACAATGACTAAATAACCACATCGATTGTTTGAACAAATCCTAGAAAAGATTCCTTCGGTCAAGAAGGCCAAAACTAGTTAGAATTGACGCAGAGAAGACTACAGATTTTAGAACGGATATATACGTGTGAACCTCTTAGAGGGTTAAGGGAAAGCATTTATACCTTAAACATTTACTATGATGTAAAATAATATTCCCTTGAGGTTCTAAGACACCATGATTCGGAAAATAAGAATTCTTATGTTAAAGTCATCTTTGATGGGGACTATTTCGTGTATTAAGTTATATCTGGGTATTATCTGTATATTTCGGAATGTATCTGGTTATTATTTCTTGTGTCAACATTTTCAACAACTATCTACCAACTTATTAACTTATAGAATGAATGAACATGTTTTATGTATCAGATTATGCGTCTGACGCCTGTATATTGAAGGAAGTAGAAAATAACTATATTTTATCAATATACAGACATGTTGAATTATAGTTGCAGTGCCTAAATGTCAAATGAAATTTATATATAGTTTTAACAAAACCGGACTTGAATCCATGTAAACGAAATGAGCCTTTGATAACATTACATGAATGTACTATGAAAAGTTGCATGGGTTCATCTCCATAACTTTTCTATCCTTCGTTTCAAGTTAGAAATATTTTCTAAACATTCAATTTTAAAAATTACACAAAATATGGAAATTGCGATTGTACTCTCTTGATAACATGACGAGTTTGAAACTTTTCAGTTATATTACTCACACCTCCGTACATCTCACGATCATTTTAATCCAGTTAACCATTATTTTAAAAATCTAGAATATTCAGCGGAACGTCTAGACATTTTCAGCAACTTAGCGGGGTACATAAAACAGAAATAATGACATTCTGCCATTATTTCTGTTTTATGTATGCATTTATTCTGTATTACGTATGGCAACATATTTCGAGGAAGAACTGATACAAATATTTCAGTTATCTCAAAGAATAACTTTATACTTGAGAAAATACATTTATAGAATAAATAATAGAAGCAGAATTTCATGTTCCATCATCCCCGAAATCCCATTTCGAATGTTTTTAAATAAACAACTCTTCAAAAGAAACTCCATAACGTTCTAAGGAATCGTTACTGCATCATAAATAAGTCTGCGCCATCAGAGGAAACAATCTTTAATTCCGAACTTAATTTACTGCACACTGCTCAGTTCATCAAGGAGCTTTAAATAAAATGTCGGGCAGTCTGTTACATAACTCAAATAAGTTTTTAAAAATACGTATTTTCGAGATATATTGCCGGTTCCGTTTAGGGAGCGAAATGTAATGCTTTACAGAGCATAACTTCACCCGTTTGCTGAATAAAGCGTTCAAATATATCTATAGAGGGAGGTATATTGAGAGCATGTATAAAATTCCTTTGAAATGGGTATTAACAACTCGTGAAATACGATGGAAGAACAAAATATTTCACTTTATAACTACTCATATAGTTTACATGTGCCGAATTTTAATACTCCATTTTTGCGTAGTATGAAATGGCATTGCAGTAAGACTCAATAGGTCCATTTATTATTTCATAAAAATGCCACGAAGCTGATGCAACATAAAAACCCTGAGTTGATATTTTAATGGCCAACAAACTCCTTTCGGAGGGAAATGAAAATTTAGTTCTAAGAACTACCGGTTTCTCATCTTTCTATACTCGGTTTTGCTTCTATTCAACGCTATCATTCATACGATTCTTCAAAAAGGAATCTCAAATAAAACAGGTCTATTTTTCGATATAGATTACCTAACATTTAACGGGTATACGAATTAGTGGTTTTTCTGGAAGAATATTTTATAAAAAAACTTAGTTAACCTTTCTGGTGGTTCATTTTCATGTCGAAAACTTCGCTGTAGTTCCAGCCTCTGGTACAGAATTCCGTTGCAAACTGTCACCAGTTCTGGGCAAGGGAAGTTTGTTTTTACTACTTGGATTTGGAGTAATAGGGCAGTTTTGTCTCGCCTAGATATCTCGTCCTTAGTAAAAGTGATCTTATCTTGGACGAGAAAATTTCATCGAAAACACTTATAGAATTAAAAACTTTATTATATCGTGTTATTGAAACGATTTGTATATATGCAAAAGCATTTAAATTCTTATATAAAGTTCTTATATTTTACAAACTGACATTTTTTTATAACGATGCTTCATCATTACTTGCTTCATTCAGCCAGTCTGATGTTTCGATGCGGTAATATTTTGTGTAACTTCTGGTAACTAGTTTTGAGCGTTAACTCGGCTTTCATCTCCTATATTTCATAAGAAATTAGCAAAATTAATCGTATTCAGCATATTTCTTATTCTAACCATAGAAATTTTTAGTATGTTTTCTTAGTTTTTCGTGTAAGTTTTAACAATATCAGTGTTTCATCAAAGGAAAGAAATTCTGTAGTTCACTTGAAATATTAATTTTTAAATAGATCGTCGGTATTCGTGAGAAAGATTCATTTTACTGATTTTGAGGTTATGATTGATTCCCCTCAAAATATAATCAATAATTAAATTCAAGAAAGCTATTTCCCTTCTTTCAAGACTATATACAGCACTCTCAAAAGCTACCAGATGAAGCTTTTCCTCTCAGCAAAAATTCATGAGTTTCTACATAATGCATTTATAAATACTTCTTGAGTGAACACAGTCCGGCTGTATCGGGTTGTAGTTTGAGTTACGTGGTTTTCAATGAGTATATTCTTTAAATTACGTTATAGGTTGAAAAACAAAGCGCTTCCACAATCGGCGTCTGTAGAACAAATTCTGGTTCCGAGTTTATCATTTGGTACCGAATTCTATAGCAGAGATTAAGATTTGGATTCTCCACTGCGATCGTATATTTGGTTTGGGTATGGTAATATTTTCCCCTGGCGACCTTAGCTCCTTTCAACAAATGGAATCCATCAAGGTCATCTGCCTTCTCATCAGAGCCGCATTGTAGTCCAAAATGAAATCTCTTTAGGTTCAGTCGCAAACTATGTAATCTTACGTGAAGTTCTGATCTCTAAATAACAAATAAATATTGAAAAAGGAGGCTATGTTCTAGATTTCGTACTTTTCAATGCATCATGAACGCAGGAAATAATACATTATCTTTAAAAATTTACAAACAAATTAAATTTATATACTCTAACAGAAGTCAGAAATTAGGTAGTTCGTTTTCTCACATTTAAATCGAATCACAGGTGAAGAGGAATACCATCTCTTCGTATTACCTAAACCGTGGTATTGATAGTAGAATTTACCTGATAATTTTACTTTCAATCGTGGTGGTGGTGTATGGTGTGTGTGTGTGGTGGTAATATTACGTTAATTAATAAATAAATAAATAAATAAATTAATTAACATATCGTGTTGAAACTACTCATATTCTTTTACTTTCGCATTTAATTCGGAAATTTGTGAGTTACGACCAAATAAGTATGCGTTGATTTCTATTTAACAAATATTGCAAAGATTGCAACTATCGAACGTTTTATCTCCATATGTATTTAGACTTGAAATTGGAAACTTGTAGAATATATTCGTATACATTTTTATATTTAAGATATTGTTCAAAAATTCAACTTTACTCTGCAAATCCTTATGAATCCTTAGGTTGGTTCCTCTGAAAATCTACACCTAACGGCTCCTTTTTGAAGACTTGCGCTTTATTGATCTAGTCCAAGAACTCCGACACACAAGTTTAAATCCTCTTTCAAGTATGCAAACACGTGTATCTCACCTCCTACCACCCATGTTTGTCTATGCTTATTCACCTGAATAATTGCAGATAGGCTGCGACATGAAAGATCTTCGCCGCCACCTATTTAAATCCTTTCGCAGAAAGACAAACAAGGATATCAGACCTTCTTTCTGATCTCCGTGTATGCTTAAACTCACCCACCCTTATAATTACAGGCACTTTGTGATGTAAAATATTCCTCACAAGACATGAAAGACAGAAGGACATAATCATTTGAAGGATATTTAATTCTTATATTACTCTAGCATTCAAAAGGCCGTCTTTTCTAACGTAGCAATATTACGAGCCCAAACTAATTGGGAAGTGTGCTACCTTTGTGCTTTGTCAAATGAAACAAAGCCAGTTGCGTTGCCTTACATTTTTAGCTTTATGGTTCAGTGGAATTGAATTTTCAGTGCACCATTAAAAAGATAGATCGTTATTCCTGAAGAATCAAACGGGGGGATACTACCTTTACAATTACATGCACCTTGCGATGTAAAATATTCCTCACAGGACTGAAAGACAGAAGAAGATTCATTTGAAGGACATTTAATTCTTATGATAGTCTAATATACAAAAAGCCTCTTTTCTAACATGTCGATCTTACGGGTCCAGACTAACGGGGAAGTTTGCCTACCTTTACGCTTTGTCAAATGAAACAAATCTATTTGCTTTACCTTACATTTTTAGCTTTATGGTTCAGTGGAATTGAATTTTCAGTGCACCATTAAAAAGATAGATCGTTAGGCCTGAAGAATCAAGCAATAACGGGGGAAACACTGCCTTTATAATTACATGCACCTTACCATGTAAAATATTCCGCACAGGACACGAAAGACAGAACAGATTCGTTTTGAAGGAAATTTAATTCTTATGATAATCTAATATCCAAAAGGCCTCTTTCCTAACATGGCGATCTTACGGATCCAGACTAACGGGGAAGTTTGCCTATCTTTACGCTTTCATCAAATGAACAAAGCCAGTTGCTTTACCTTACGTTTTTAGCTTTATGGTTCAGTGAAATTGAATTTCCAGTGAACCATTAAGATAGATCATTAATCCAGCAGAATCAAGCAATAACAGAAACACTGCCTGTATAATTGCATGCACCTTGTGATTTAAAATATTCTTCACAGACATTGAAAGTTAGAAAAGCAGAATAATTTGAAGGACATTTAATTCTTATGATAGTCTAATATCCAAAAGGCTTCTTTTCTCTAACATGGCGATCTTACTGGTTCAAACTAACGGGGAAGTTTGCTTACCTCTGCGCTTTGTCAAATGAAACAAAGCCAGTTGCTTTACCTTAAATTTTTGGCTTTATGGTTCAGAGAAATTGAATTTTCAGTGCACCATTAAAGAAGATAGATCATTACTCCTGAAGAATCAAGCAATAACAGAAACCGAATCGAGGCACCGTTTTAATGGAATTATTTTCCCAAGGATAGAGCCTTTCAGTAACTATTTCCGTTCAATTGATTTATTTAGTAAATGAAACATTTTAATAGTACATTTAAATTTAGAAAAAAATCATACTTCGCAATTCTTCCCTTATCCTTCAAACCCAATGAAATCTCTAAATCAACATCAAATTTACCGAGCACTTTAAAAATTCGAAAGTTCCTCAGTGTATAAAATAATATTGATTAAGCCTCCGTCGTAGATAATCATATCTTGAAAGTGCAGATACTAGCTGCACTCCTTTTATAGCTGAATCAAACCAAAGATTCAGTAGATAGCCTTTCATGGTATCCATTAAAGTCCATCTCAAATATCTGTTTCCAATATAATCGTTTTTATTTAAAGAATGAAGGAGTCAAGAGCGAATGAAGAACTAAATTCTTACGGGTGAATAAGAATTCGATTATCAACAGAAAAGAGGATTTCGGAGGAACTAGTCCTTGAAATTAATTACTGCTGAAAATTACTCCCATCTTTCCCATCAACCTACATTATGACACTTTCTTTGAATAGTGTTAAATGATTTTGAAAATATTCTTTAAAAGCCTTAATTTTTTAAGTTAATTTTTAATTTAACAGAACGAAAAACGAAATGTAAGGAACGAAAGCTAAGCTATGTTGAACGTGATTTTGTTTGAGATAGTATTTATTTGTAATTGAACTGAGTCAACTGTAATTCAACTGCAATTGAACTCAGTCGTATAGGAATCACATTAACCTTACAAGTGGTTTCGACGAGGTATCTCGTTGATCAAGATTTGACCAATTTTGCTAATGACGAGATATATCGTCCATCAAGATTTGACCAATTTTCATAATGACTAGATATCTGGTCATCAAGATGTTGCAAATTTTTTATGATGACGAGTTCAAGATCTGGTCAGTTTTTCCTAATGACGAGATATCTCGTTCATCAATAACTGGTCAGTTCTGCCAAAGAAAGATGCCTCGTCGAGACAACCACTAGAAAGGTTAAAATTGCAAAAATGAAATGACAAAAGTAACTTAAGGTATGTTGTTTATCTCAATATTTTCTTGCATGAAATATTAGTTTCTGATTCTAACATATATGTTTTAATTTAACTTGTTTTACTTGAATAATTTACGTGCTCTGTTGTCTGAAAATCGACGAGTCGTTCTCACTCATTTCCATTCTAATAGTTAAATATATCAAGTTGACAGTAATGTAAAGAGCTTGGGGTATATGTTTATTCATCTTCCATTTTAGAAGTTTTATAAAGACTTATCTCCATATATCTTAAGGTAGGGAAGGTAGAATTGATGTTCTAAGCTGAAGAAATCATTACACGCTTGCAATAACTTGTAAATAAAGGATTATCTATACGAAATAAACGTCGTCGAAGTTTTTCCATTTGTGTCAGCAAAAACGCAAGAGATGTTACATTATTTATCTGATCTTTTTAGCTCGGAACAGTTGGTACAGCCTTCCACTACTGATTTACTTGATTGAATCATTGGGAAGAAGATTTAGAAAGAGGATTATTCTTTTTTTTGTATTTATCTACGCTGCAATTTGTGGGTCTTCTACTAATTGCTGTTACACATCTCACTGATGTCTTTTTTTGGGTCAATATTCTCATAATCTTATTTTTATTTCTACATTGCACAGGTTTTCTCTGATCTGATGCACAGTAAGGCTACGTTTACGTTGGACTTTTTTAGTTTCGCAGAATTCCTTGGGAAAAATAGATTTCTTATGTTATCCATTCCTTGCTATGTTGTTCCCATTGTCAATCAACTCGTTGATCAAATGTTTCTGAGATTTACGGGGACATAGTACCCTATGAATAATAATTTTTAATTTTACATTTGCAGTAAAATGTTTTAGTGTACCTTAGTCCAATACACAGAAAATATACGTTACAAGAGGAAAAAATCTTTCTTAAACAATAATTAAAAGGTTGTTTTTTTTCCCAAATATTTCAATATTTTGAAATTATTTTTCTTGAAACTTTAATTTTTTTCTTTATTTTCTTGAAGTGTTTCCCACAATTTGTGCATGGTTTGCATGAAAAACAGTAAAAATTGATTTTATCATTTTTTAAAAATACTAACAAATCTTGTAAACCCTTAATCATTGCACAAAATTATCAAATGCATTTAAAAAAGTAACCAAAGAAATTTCAAATCTCTATATTAATCACAAAAAGCCTTAGCATAAAAGCTGAGAAAACTGTTTAAAAGTTATCACCTGGCACTCGATGGGAAAACTTTAAGAACTTGCTAAATATTGTATCTACAGCTATAGAATTTTTTACGAATATTCTTTAAAGGTGTAAAATTAATACCATACAATATAATTCAACATTTTTGTTATTTTTAATATAATTTTTTACGAATATTCTTTAAAGGTGTAAAATTAATACCAGACAATGTAATTTAACATTTTTGTTATTTGGGGGTTACTATGTCCTCTTAATTTCTTTGTTAAGAACAATTTTTTGGGCAGTAGAAATTATTCAGAATCTGCATTATAGACACCATCTCTTAAAATAGAAATAGTAGTTGTTTTGTATTTTATATATAAAAGTGTATCTTAAACATTACAAACTTCATTCATCATACAAGAAGCAAAAAAGAACCAATTACAATATGCTTGTACTCTGAAAAATTCAAAATGCAATTTCCTAATACTCTCTTAAGAGAATCTTTGGAAATATAACATATAAAGAGTTTTAATTATATTATCTATTATCAAAATTGGGATATATTTCAAAAAAAAAAAAGTATATTTATGAAGCCAATAGCTTAAATTTTACTTTATTTTTGAATTTTTTTCTGTGAAACTACATACTGAGATTGCATGGTGAGAGGATAACTCTATTAACATGGATTTTATTTATAAACATTAAATATTTTTTATCTGATGTCTGGTGGATAGTTTTCAATTATATACTCAACGATTCTTTAAACTAATAAAAGAATACATAGAAACAAAAAAATAGATCGAGTGAGTACAGAATTCATCGAGTTTAATTCTGTTATTTAAAAAGAAACTAAATTAGTTCAGTTTAATTTATATGTTTTCGTTGTTACATTTTATTTTTATATTACTATAGTTACATTGTAACGTTTTATATGATTGTCTACTTTGTTCATAATTTTGCCAAATCTGAGAATAAAAATAGAGTCAGATTTATGTTACTATTGGAAGTAAATAAAGCATTTTAGTATCCAAACAACCGTACAAAAATAGTCTTTAAATGGCAGATTTTTTACGACAGAAACTAGGTATCCGATAAGATCATCCAATTGTAACGTTTTACATCATTGCTTACTTTGTTCTTACATCTTGGACTTTCCACAAAGCCTCTTCTTTTCTTAAATACTTTAAAAAAGGCAGTAAAAGCCCGGTAATCTAGATTCATTTCGCTATTAAAACAGCCGTTTTGGTAAAGCTAATAGCGATCGAAGCGTTGTTTTATAAGCTCCGAAAAACGCTTCTGTGGCCTGGGGTACTTTTATGCTTCCATAGAATCGCACATAAAAGAGTAGCGCTTAAAATAGAAGACCCGTAAAAATATCCCTCGCCACAGATAAGAGAGAGAGGTGGGAAATGTCGTCATAAATACAGAGAAACGCTCCTCAATGCAAAATAAAATTCCGGTAACTATTCAAACTTCCTGGAATGAGCCGCTCTTCGTGATCGGAAACAGAAATTGCTGATATCGTGCACTTACAATCATTTTGGCCATTTTTGAAAAATTTACCAACGAGCAAATTGGTAATTTTGTCTATTTCAATTTACGGCAATTTAGTATCACTTCGCATGTCGATTCTCACAGGAGTTGTATTTTGATAATGGCATTTTAATACCGCCGAAGTATTGGATAAATAAATTTTATTTTATTTGCTATTTTGCATAACATTAATCAGGGAGATGGAAGAATAAAAAGATATTTAATTTTAAAAAAATACAGTTAAAATCATTTTAATCATTTTTGAAGTGTAACGACGACCAAAATGGTAATTATGTCTATTTCAAATTTCGGCAATTTAGTATCATTTCGCATGTCGATTCTAGCAGGAGTTGTATTTTGATAATGGCATCTTAATACCACCGAAGTATTCGATAAATAGAGGTAAATAATATGTATTTTATTTACTATTTTGCATAACACTAATCAGGGAGATTGAAGAATAAAAATGTATTTATTTTGAAAAAAACATTAAAATCATTTGACCATTTATGAAAAGTGTAGCAACGAGAAAAATAGCAATTTTGTCTGTTTCAATTTACAGCAATTTAGTATCACTTCACTTGTCCACAGGAGTTGTATTTTGGCAGATATCCTAATACCGCCGAAGTATTCGATAAATGGAAAGTATTTTATTTACTATTTTGCATAACACTAATCAGCGAGATTGGAGAACAAAAATATATTTAATTTTAAAATAGATATATAAGTGTATGGCAATAAGTTTCAGGTGATCGAATGAGACCTCGTTGGCTTACGTGATCCTTCCGTATTTAATTACACCAACATTACACTTAAAAGTAATCCCGTACTTTCCAGTTTACTAGAAACAACAAAACCAAAAATCTTCAAATTTAAATCAAAACAATAGGAAGCAATTTATATTTTAAGGTGATAACTAAGAATTAGGGAAAAAGTTTCGGAAATTATTGGGAAAATCATTGTTTTGAAGGGTGGTTTTTAGTACCTGAAGTTGCTTATTACAAGATTTTTATCTGCAATAATGAATAATTCTGTAAATTTGATTGTAAATAATATTTCGGTATATAGAAATATTAGAACCCCAGGGAATTAACACGTGTCAATATTCAATTGAAAATAGTTCCTTTTATCATAAATATCAATAATTAAGTTATTTTGCTTATCAATATGTAAGTCAAGAAAGTTGGCAGAGAGATAAACTGTTTATAAAGGTTAATTCAGTAGGATTAATTTTTCCGTAACTTGTGTTGTTCTAATCTATAATGGTTAGTATTGGAAAGCAAAAATGTAATACTATTTGGTTATGACGAATTTATAAAATTATTCCAGATTATATTAATAGTACTTTATTTTTAAGTTTATCTTGCACACCACAATCATATGTAAATGATTTTTCAAAATGGATAGAAACAGTAATGATCCCATTTCATATATCGTCGGGTTAGAGCAGAAACTCATTAACTGACAATTTTTGGAGGCACTAAATGCTTATTTTTATGATAATGAGAAATAAATAGTCATATTGAAATCTGTTTAAATGATTATAATTTTATTAAACTTTAAACATCTGCACGGTAAAAAAATTGTCAGTTAATGCGTTTCTGCTCTAAGACGATGATATATTGTAATGAGATAAACAAAGTACATAATACATGTGTTACGTTTCATATCCCTGTAGTTTCAAATCTATGAACTTAGAGCATTATTTATGTTTTTCGGTTTAGTAAATTGATCAGATTTACTTCAAGTACAAAAAGAGACAAAGAATAGAAAATTACGAAGTCTTTTTCTTGTGTTTTATTCTAAAAACAAGTGAAAAACTTAATGACATAGAAACAGTTAATTACTCTGACATCGAAAGGCATTTACTTAATTATCTTCTTTAGATACTATACGTTTTATTTTTGTTTCCTATGCTCACACTGTTCGTTTCGTAGAATAAATGAACAAAATTAAAATTCTATTTTAGATTTAGTTGCATCATTAACCATTATATATTCAGGTTTAGAAAAGCCGGGATTTCAAAAGGTCATCACAAAGTTACACCAATATGTTGCGATCCATTTTATTATGCTATAACTCTCTGCATGGTAAATATGAATGTGAAGATACGAGTAGTTCTGGGAGGGATATCTAAAAGACAGACTTATCGGGATTTCTTTGCAACGTGGATGGCCCCATATGTAAGAAACAGGCTGCCTTTTAATCGTATCATGATAGTTACTATCAAATTCACTGCTATTGATTTTCTGTTAATTTGATCTATAAGGTTATTTTAAGTTACACTTTTTACAACTGTATTCCCCTATGTAAATACTCCTGGTTGTTGACTTTCAACCAGGAGTGAGGTATCTTGTCAACCAATGAGGTATCTTGTCATTAACAAAACTGTCCAGATCTTGATGGGGGAGATATCTATTTATTAGAAATAAACTGACCATATCTTGATAATAAAAAAATCGGCAATATCTTGATGACGAGATATCTTGTCATTAATGAAATTGGTCAGATCTTGGTGGAGGAGATATCTCGTCGAAACCACTTGGATGGTTAAAAAGTATTTCACCAAACGAGAAAATTCATATTATGATACTTAAATGTTCAACAAAAATAAGAAATATTGTACTGTGGTTAGTAATGATATTTTAATGCCTTTGTATATATATAGAAACTAACTTGACGAAACTCAAACTAATTTCAAACCTAATCCTAAATAAGTTGATATATAACATTAACAGGTAGCTGAGTGGTTAGCACTCTGACCCTCAGGTCAAGAGACTCTGCTTTGAATCCCGGCGTGAATGTTAGTCAGGGTTCGGAATCCACTTTAAACAGCAAATCCCAGTCTAATTATTCCTTGTGTAGGAAAAAATGAAAGTAGAGCGACAAACCGTATCCGGTATTAAATTTTGCTCATAGCAGTATAAGTACTTTCTGTAGTGTTTGTCTTAAGCCTCCTGGTGGTTGTCTCGAAGAGGTGTCTCCTCGTTAGCAAAACTGACCAAATCTTGATGGATGAGACATCTCGCCATTAGAAGAAAACTGATCAGATCTTGATCTTGTCCGATCATATTGATACGAACATATATTATTATTTTATTAAGTGTTTTAATGCATTTTAAACTTTATTATCAGCACAATAAATTACGCATCCCTCTTGGAAAATTTCTAGTGGATCTTACACCTTCAATTTTTCGAACAGCTAATCGCCTTTTTAAAATTTCAGATTTCAGGTGTTGTTTGAAGTGTTGGAAGCAAATATTATCACTCTACTTTCCCAAATTTACATCAAATTCATAGAAAGACAGAATCGAACAGATAAGGAGCGCCTGTAAGTTTCGTCTCATGGATTTAATCTTTACCACTGTTTGCAAACACCTGCATTTCCTTTCTCAGAGGAATACGTTTTCCCAGCAATACTTGAAAAAATGATCAATAAAGCCCACCATTCAACCTGAAGAATGAATGAAGTAAAGAGCACACTCTTTTCCGTGTTTAAAGTCGCTATTCAGACAGCTTCTCCCAGGATGGTTCATTCGATCGAAACACCTTCTGCCGAAAAGAATCTTCGACGAACATTGTGAACTTGGTCTAAATAAAATAGGTTTTACCAAGGAAACAGAATATCCATAATATTTTAACATCAGGAGAAAGCTGTGCTATGCTTTTAAACTGCCGGTGTCGCATTTTTCCATTCCACCTAGAACGAATTTTCGATTTTACTTATTTTTTTGAAAATCGATGGAAATTGGAAACTCCAACGTGCGCATCATCTCAAGAACGATGTATCGTTTCTGGGCGACAGTTTGTCATGTTGGTGGAATAAAATCTTTGTTCCGAATAGATCTTTCGCTTGACGTGACAGTGACAAACAGGAATTTTAAAGTATTTTCCTGGAGAACTGATCGGCATGAAACGTTTCTTCAGAAAAAATAACGGCAGTTGTGGTGGAGTTACTTTATGTATGAACATGCGATGCATTAGTTAAGGCTATTTCAGTTTTGTACCATGCACTTGCTCTGACTTATTTGAATTCTTTCATATTTAATATTTTGAGAAACAAGCGAAGTTTAGGTAAAAAATGTAAGGCATCTAGCTACTTTAGGTGGTGATATTTTTTATGAAAAGCGAAATGTTGGGAAATGTCCTTTATTTTTAGAATAATAATGAGTTGAAACAAGGGTAAAAGTCAATAAAGTTACAATCTTGGTTAACTTTTTAAATTATAAGCACTATCTTCGGTAATGTAAACAACTTGTGATAAGAAAGTCTCACATAATTTTTAACATTGTAGTAATTTACATCTACGACTGTATTTATGTATGAACATGCGACGCATTAATTAAGACTATTTCAGTTTTGTACCATGCACTTGCTGACTTATATGAATTGTTTCATATTTAGTATTTTGAGAAACAAGCGAAGTTTAGGTAAAAAATATAAGGCATCCAACTACTTTAGGTGGTGATATTTTTTATAAAATGCAAAATGTTGGGAAATTTCCTTTATTTTTAAATCAATAATGAGTTGAAACAAGGGGAAAAGATGATGACGTTACAATCTTGGTTTACTTTATAAATTATAAGTACTATCTTTGGTAATTTAAACTCGTGATAAGAAAGTCTCTCATAATTTATAACATTGTAATAACTTACATCTAGGATTTAGGGGTTTTCTGACAGTCTATTTTTTTAATTAGGTTTATATTGTGTGATTTGTGTTTGTGCATTTTGGCATGGGGTATAAAACACACATACACATATAGTAGCTAGCTTTTGTGAAAAGTATTATTAACCTGTTTGTATATGAGATACTGACTAAATTGAAATGGTAATTCCAGTGTTATAAAAAATTATTTTTTTTGTCCAAAACATTTTAAGTTCGTCAGATGGAAACATAAGTACTTTACCAGTGTGTTTGAAATTCAAGTTAACATCAATCATAAATTAAAAAGTTTTGTACTTGTGCATTTTTAAATATAAGGTGACTGATAATATATTAGAACTGTGAGAAAACATTGAAGACTTATAGAAAATACAATGCGATCTATATTTCCAGTTTCAAGTGGAACATTAGCATAAACACTTATTTTGAATAAAAAGAAAAAATTATAATTGAAAGCTATTTACTGTTTATGCTTTAGTTTTAAACGTAAATGTTGAATTTTTTAAAAAATAATCTCTTCTTAAATTGAGATCTCTTTTATCATAACGATCATTTGTTTCAAATTAACGCGATCAGTAGAAAAAATTTAGTTCAATCACTCAATTGAGTAACATTAACGCTTCCCCCGAAGACTCAAACAAGGATAAAATTATTACTCTAAGTTTACGCTAGGTGTAACTTCTGGTGGTGCCTTATTTTTTTAAATGCATAAAGCACACTTGATTTACAGTAACAGTAATTGACCAACTCGTTTTTTTCTAATTTAGCTATAACGTATCCGTTTAATTAGTTTTGAAAAGAGCTTAACCTTAATCCCTCTTTCTCCGGCATTAGCTTATCTTTCAACTGAACTCACTTTGACATTTCAGTATCACGCGAAACCTTACTTCCTACTTAATTGCGATGAATTTTCTAGATAAAAGCAATAAATGACTGAACTAGTGTTGTTTATTCGAGAAAATAAATATTCGTTTTTGCTTTTTGCATTAGAAGACATCGGAAGTATTGGACGAATTGAAGGATATTTGAGATATATACTTTTCACTAAATATTCCATAAAAGATATTTAAGAAATAGTCAGAGAACAAAATACTTTGATAAAACCCTGTTTCTCAAAGTGGAGTTTAGTTTTATTTAAATTTAACTTTTACTGAATATATCATTCAATTTTCATTAGTATACTTAGAGAATTAGACGAAATGCAGAACTTGAACCAGCTTATAATTCGGAGGATTTTAATCTCATATCCAAAGCACCCAAGCGTGTTTAAATCATGTCAGAATTTTGTTTCAAAAGTAAAGATATGTTCATAAATCGCTTCAAATAATCAACTTTCGGATAACAGCTATAACTTAACAATCAAATTCCCACGCGGACGATCAAAATAATTTAAATACAAAAATTATGCACAGTGAAATAACTTATAATTAATGTCTTCAAACTATAACGCTGTCTTTAATATAATATTTAATTATAATTTTGCAGAACAGTGAAATGCAATGAAATATACCAAACAGCATGGTCAAACATGTCAGACGGTATGTTAAATACAGAGATATCCAGATAGAGAAGCTTTTAATTTTATAACGATTTCCGCTTTCAAGCATTAATTCGGAATTATTCTCTTTCCTTTTAAAAGAAAGAAAATATCTGAAATTAAGTCTAACAATGCATTTCGATTCTGTATTATATTCTGATTAAAAGATTTAGTCAGGCACAATGTTTATGTTTCTGGTCCACGCCTCTGCTGAGCAACAGCGCACATGCAGACATCCCCTTCTTGTTTTGATTTTACTTTTCAGTTTGTTATTGCTCAAGCGTATTTACGCTTGTCACTCAAAGAAAAAGTAAATATGTTGGAATTAAATTTACCGAATGCAAAGGGTAGGGCGACAAGCTTGTTCTAAAGATTTGCGCTGCTTTTGGAGGAGGGAACGGGACTAACTGAAGGGCGAAATTCTCAGGATTAATTTGTTCCGTAGTTACAAAAATCGCAAACGAGTGCGATGTGAACTGAATAAACTGATCACTTCTCTCATTTTTATCACACCTACATCTCGATTAATGAAACAATCGCTCGAATGATTAGACTTGATTAAAGATTTCAAGCAGATAAATGAAACCTTGCTTTTCGAGATCAGCACGAGACAGTTTCTCCTTCGAAGTTCAAGGAATATAATGTACAAGTCATACCGACTTTACGTACCTTTGTACAGAAATATATTTTACCCAACAAAGTATGCATCGATATATGTATTCAGGTTGGTTAGTTGTTTTGGGGGTTTTATAGCGCAAGGGCCATATTTGGCCATGCTGCGCCAGACACAAAATATACAAGACACACACAATAAAAGTTTTACTGACACAGAAGAGAGAAATACACCCAGGGAGGAATGCACCTGCCAGGAATCGAACCTGCGCCACCTACAACTCGGATGGCTGCTAACGCAGTGGGTTTACCCACTGAGCCACGACGGGCCCTACATGTATTCAGAGTTGGGAGTAATCAATTAATTTTTTCAATTGTTTTATTAATTAAATAAAAATTTCAATTATGACTAAAGTTAATCATGGCTGATAAAAGTAGTCATAATCATAATTGAATCAATTCAAATTAATCATTCATTAGTTTTAGTCATGAATATGTTCATTGAATTCCTATAGTGGAGTTAGGTAAGTAGTTGCATTTACGTCACATTGGGGCAACACAACGGGCTATTGGCGAAGATCTGGCTTCAATTCCGATGGGAATGAACCGAGGATAACACCTCGTAATTTTGAGCCACGGTCAGATGACAACCTATAGAGGAAAAAATTTGCCGATTTGTTGAATTTGCATGATTTTCTCGAATCAAATTAAATTTTTTTACTGAGAAAAGTGGTGAAATGTCTTGCAACGTTAGCTATTGATAAAGGTCGGTAATTGAATTTACGTCACAACACAATGGGGTATTCCTATTAAAAAGAATATCTTTGTAAAGTACGACACGCTTGTGCCATCATCTGAACACGGATAAAGAACGTTTTTCTTTGCAATATATAACAATCAACATAAATTTCATAAACTCTCCGACGATATGTTTGAGAAACGAGTTATTTTGAAATCCAATTTAAATTATTTAAAGAAACGATCTCATTACTATAAAACAAGCTGATTAAAATAACATATTTTATTTTTTTATTTGATTCACTTGTAATTTGATTTTTGTTGTGTTACGTGAATTTCTTTACGCTGTAAAATATAAATCAATAAGCAATTTCACCTTGTGTCCCCTCTTTCAATTTACTGTAATTTTCCTGTTCTACTTGTGGGTTGGTACGTTTTTATTGTAAAATTTTACACAGGCACACACTACTTTTACTGGATTCAGAGTGTTGAATGAAGGCCCAATTGCGAACATACTTATTAGTCATTACTACTTGATTAAAATTAAAGTTAAATCAATCATTAGTTAATGCATAAGAACTAAAACTAAATTGTCATTCATTAGTCATGATTAATTTTAAGTCATTAGTTTTCAATCATTAGTCAGATTAAACTTTGTACAACATTGCATATACGCGATTTTAAAATATCCAGACTAAGTTACATTCTGTCACACCTTAACGCTTCTAAATAAATGCACAGTGAAGTCTTGATCATTCATCACACGTGATAAACCCCAAAGTGGAACGAATGAAAGATTATTTTTCTCTTCAACGAGTATATTCAGAATTAGTACAAGTACGGTAGGTATGCATCTTAAAGTACATACCTGGTAAAATAATATAGCTTAGTTGACTTGCACGGTAAAAGATGATTTTATTCAATTTCAAAAACGAGGGCAAAAAAACGGCAGGGAAAGTTCAAAAGATATAGGTTTCAAAAGGGAATAGGGACAGAAATTCGTTTGTACCTTTGTAACTCCTTTACGTACTTTTATGCAAATTTTACTACAGCAAATTTCGAATTTATGTTCTGTAATGATAGTGCTTGTGGGAAACGTCTTTTTAATATCCTTTTATGACCAATTATCTAGTGACTTTGATCTTCATTATTTTCATATAACTGAGCGGACTGGTTATAGAAAATACACGAGAGTGGTATTAAATGTTTTGTCTGAATCGAAAGTTTTTAATCAAAACTTTTTAAATAAAAAATTGAGAGAAATTTTATTATTCAAATTTTATAAAGTAGATATAGTTTAAAATTATGATGCATAGCTGCGGTGACATAAAATAATGACATAAAGTGCAGTGGTATAGCGATTGTTATGCAGTTTGTGTTTAGTAAAAGCAGGACATTCTTTATTGGGATATACTATTTATATTATACCATCAATATCTGATGGCACATTTGATTTTTGAGTATTGATTTCATCATATTTTTATTTGATTAAAAATTATTTATCTATGAAGGGAAGGGATTTTATAAAAAAACAGCTTTCTCTATAATCAAAATAAAGTTAACTTTTAAACAATTTGTGAATCACGCCGGTAAAACAATCAAAAAATCACCTATGTGTATCGATTTTCCAAAATTCTCATGACAAAACGTACTAATTTTTCTCGAAGAATTCTTTTAAAAAATTCAGCATGTATTGATTATAGGAACGCACTGTCTAGTATTTGCTCTAATTATTTAATGCTGAAGGGTATAAATAAAAGGTAGGTAATTTCATAAAAAGCAGCTTTTCCTATAATATCATTAACTTCTAAAGAATTTGTATCTCCCTCGGGGATGCAGTTAACGAATCGCCCGTATGCAGTCAATTTCCCAAAATTCGCATGATAAAAGGTACTTCAAATTTCCCAGGGAAGTTTTTTAAAAAACCAGCGTGTAGGTGCATTTCTATGATGCACTTCATTTAAGAATGGCGTTGCAAAACAAATAGAGCGGAATGACTGGAGAGGCAACTGGGGTATTGCCACGATTGGAAATGTCTTCGCTCGCCAAACAGGATGCGTTCTAAGGCTGGGATTCGAAAATACACTGAGGTTAATGTGGAAAAAAATCTTCAATCTCAAAGATTTTTCCTCCCGGTGTGGGATCGAATTCGTTGCTCACCAACCCAAAGGAACGAATTGAAACGCGGTGGAAGTTCCTCCTCGAAATGGTCTTTTTATTTCCTTTACCAGACTAACATTGCTTTTCTGACTTTCGGCAGAGGGTCGTTTAGTTGAGGGTGGGCTCCATTACGAGGGCACTTTTCTATTCCGCGGGCTCCTCATGGCTCGGAGTGGACTGTTGGCCAGGAGGGATCGTAGCAGAGGGATCGCAATTACGTGGCATAGATTATTCGAGGCGCCTATCGAAGATCCACTCGGAAAGTCGTAAATACGATGCGAAAGCCACGGGAAATGAAAGTACATTTTCGCACGAAAGTCAGGGAAAGGGAAATATTGTTCCGGTGGCTCTCCAGTTGTTACATTGATGAGCGTTTACTTCCCGGGAAAAAATGGGAAAGGGAAATAGATCTCGGATAGAGTGGTGATGAACTATAAAATAATTCATGTACATTTTTACGCACTTTGTGTGGATTTTATTGGTACTTGGATTGTCCACAATATTTCGTAACAGTGATTTGTATGACTCATGAGGAAAATTTGCATCAAAAGCTTAATAAGGTGTGCGTATTTCCCATTTTTGACGGTAATAAATAGTTATCCCTCCTAGTGGTTGTCAACGCGAGGTATGTCGTCTTTAACAAAACTGACCATATCTTGACGGACGAGGTATCTCGTCCGTCAAGTTATGGTCAGTTTTGCTAAATAATAAGAAGTAATATAATAATAAATTTGATAATAAGAAAATAAGAACTAAGAAAATTGACCAGATCTTAATATCGTCAACATAAAAAAATGCTGCAATATATTGATGACGAGATATCTAGTCATTAGCAAAATTATTCAGATCTTGATGGACGAAGTATCTCGTCAAAACCACTTGGAAGGTTAAAATGGATTATGTTGTCATATTTGCTGAAAGTATATATTAATAACTATATCGCATGCATCTATATTACTTATCTATATTGAGTAAGTTCATTAATCTCGCATATTTATAATTGTAAATATGACTTCAATACTTATGTTTGTGCATATTTATTAATACGGTTTATTTGATCCAAGTTTTGTAGTTACTTTGACGTTTACATTTGTATTCATTAACTTAAGTTCCTGTTCATAATTTATTTCAACGCCTTATAAGTTCATCTTAATATTCAAAATTAACTGCAGCGTCTGTACACAAGGGATATGCAGTAAGAATAAAGTGTTCTCGCAATTTAGATGTTATTGATGCTAGAATTTGTTTCTGCGTTTCAAGATATCAGAAATATGTAAAATATTTAGTGTGCATAAATGAATCACGAAATTTACATGATGCCAAGTTATGTCCTTGTACATATAGTGTTCAGTAACGCAGTGAAATTCTCTGTACTTGTTTATTTAATGTGCTTTCAATACGAATTCGCAATAAAAGGTCTGAATCAGACTAAAACTAACGTCGACTTCTGTAGGCAGATCCGCAATTAATACATGCGTATTATTAAAATTCACTTCTTTAGTACCATTCATAACCTAAATTGCACTGATTTCCTTGATTTTTAGTGCATATAATCGACATATATCGATTAGACACACAGTTGCACACAGTCGGTTAGATACTCAGTTGATAGGTTAAATGTCATTTTCTTCATTAGAAAAAGTCACAAACCCTAAAGTAATCCCAAACAAACATGCATGGTTTTGAGGAATATTTAATCAAGTATTTCATCAAGTATTCAAGTATTTCAAGTACTTCATCAAGTATTTAAGGTTCATGCGTTATAATTTGAATGGCATATCAGAGAATTATCAAAATGAGAGTTAATTCAACCCCATGATAGAAATATTAAAGAATTCAGTGCTTTATTCATCTTTAACCAGAACAATCCAGAGCTTACTTCAATAGAATTACTTATAGACTGAATGTCCAATGCATTTCCTAATGTATCTAAATATTAATAAAATAATTTTAAATTAAATTGGAAGTAATAGTGCAATTATACATATGTTCTGTCGCCTCTCTTTTTATTCAGAGTAATGTTTAAATACTACATGAAATATGTACTTAAAAACTTTACAAAATTGATAGCCTAGTGTACACGTTTTTGTTATCATTTGCATATATTGAACATAAATATTCAGTCTTTCCACTGAGTGAATTTGAATATAAATGCCGATAGACATTCATATTCAAAATATATGCGGAGGATCTAAAAGAGTAGAGTAGCCTTATAAATGTGAAAGTACCATGGGGGAATTATCAAGATCAAACGTAATTTATCTAAACATGGACTAGTTAATAAGCATCGCAAAGCATACAAAATCATGAGAAATAGTTCAGAGCAGTATCATATTTCAGTAAAATGACTGGAAGCCCAGCACAAAGATATCTCGATTTAGCAGAGCGAAATTCAATAGCCGTCATTGTATTCAAGTATTGGAAAATTTCCTGTTTCTCCTAAAGCTACGAGACATATTTAATTAGTTATGATTTTGTTGGCTTAGCTGTTGAAAAGATAATGCATCAAGAAGGAAGGGAATATGCCTTTAATGAGGCAGTGTATGTGCTTTAATCGTCATTCCAGTAAAGTTCCACGCTAGAGAGCAGCCTCGCCTGACGTGACGGCCTTCCGACCACATCACATTTAATGGCAGTTCACAGCCTTTGGAAGAGACGCTGTTGCAAATGACTTTCTGGGAAATGAATGGCAGAAAATTGATATTTACACGCAGAAAGTGTTACGCAATCTTGGCATTCCTCTGACGTAAGGTCTCCATCGAGCACCACTTTCCCTGTTAATGATTTTATGAAACATGTCTCCTACGCGTATTGTATACAGCTGCATAATTTTCCGGACTTGAGTTTTAATTTTAATATATTCCAAGACTTTTGCTTATTGCATTAGTTAATCCTTTGCTATTTTATCCCTCTATTTCCCCATCAATTTGTGATGTGAATTTTATGTGTACAAGGTGAGAGACGAAATTCTATTCTTTGCAGGAATGATGGAGACATGAGACGAGACATAACGGGCAAGCATGTTCTAAATAAAAGGTTTTGATTCCAGCGTATCATACCAATCGGACAGCCACGTACAAGGCGCACTTGGTAAAAGAAATAAGTAAATATAAATAATATGTTTATTGGGTAGGGGGCCGCCATGGCTCAGTGCGTTTTCCCTCTATGCTAGTAACTTGAGAATTGTAAGTGGTGCAGGTTCGATTCCTCCCTGGGTGTATTTTTCTCTTCCCTGTCAGTAAAACGCTCCTTGTATGTGTATGTTCAGTACTTGACGGTGTTTGTCTTGTGTTTGGTCATAAAAAGCGCAACCAACTATATTTCTAGAAACAATTTTATGAACATTACAAATATTTCTTTTTCCAAGCAGGGATTTCAAGCATTGAACTTAATGCTGGTATTCGTTCCGCGTGCATGTTTTTGTTGTCTTCGGCATGAATAGAAAGGAAGTTAGATTATTTTACTTTATTTTACCCATACTAATGGCAATTCCAATAATATTAAATATTTCTTAATGTTCTTATTATAGTGGTAATCTATCTTTAAGTATAAGAAAACAAGTTCAATTTTTGTAACAAAAAATACGGTCCAGTATATTAAAATAAAAGCATCATTATGCAAACGGTTTCCGTGACCTAACCTTAACAATATACGGCAATGTTGTGCGGGCGGAAAAAGAGACCGCCATACATGAACTTTTAAAGATTAAATAATGAGTTCACGCAGAAAATTAAATCCTATCGTGACTGATATTGATGACAGTTAAAAAACTCACAGGGATTAAAGTTGTCCGTGAACATCCTCAATCTTCGCAGAAAGTATCTATTTTACCCGAAGAAAAATAACAGATTGACAGCATTGAGTGACGTGGCTGAAATTCAGATGGTAAAATTGAGAGCCTTTTCCTAAGTAATAGAGTGTGCCCGAATTTCTGCTCCTATTTAAAATCTTCTATGCCAGATTAAAGTGTCTTTGCGCTCACTAAGCTGAGTGCTTTTTTATGAGTTACCTCTTCCTTGGGATACAGCTTTTAAATCTCCGCTTTCATGTTGAAAGTGAGCTTTACGGCGTAATGGAGTAGCCATGATAGGGCAGGTTTATTCAAATGCAAACAGTGACAAGATTTTCTTTAATATGTCTCACAAAATGGAGATATATCTGAGAAAAACGGAAAACATATTTCGGGAATGAAAAGAAGCATCAGAGTAAACATTAAAATAGGTCCGTAAAATAAGTAATAGATACTTATTGAAGCTAAGTGAAACGATACCGACAAAATATTATTGATTTTTAGGTATTTGTTCAACCGCTTCTCATCTTAATAATTTGTGGAATACAACTTTTAATCCTCCAAGTGATTTCGACGAGATATCTCGTCCATCAAGATCTGACTAAGTTGGCTAATGACGAGATACCTCGTCATTAAGATTTTTCAAATTTTTTGATGATGACACGATCGAGATCTTGTCAGTTTTCTTCTAGATATATCGTCGATCCAGATCTGTGCAGTTTTGCTAATGACGAGGCACCTCGTTAAGACAACCACCAGGAGAGTTAATGTAAGTTAATAGCTGTAGTGATGGCTACATTCACTACAGCACTCTTCCTCTAGAATTTATCAGTGGCTAAATTCTACAGTTATTACCACTAGTTGATCGATTGTCAATTGTGGTGAACTGTGAGAACTGTATTTATATCATGGTTATACTTCCTTAAACTGGGTCATGAAATGTATAAACTACGAACGTGTGACTTTTCTGAGGTGAATTTTGCAGCAGTGTGAAGCGAAACTGAGCGGCAATGAAGAGTGAAGCCGTGTTAGTAGTAGAAGCAATGTGTGTCATAGGGCTCCACATTGTTATCGGAAGAGATTTTGCATTGCATTAGCAACTCAACTGACAAGATCATTCGGGTCTTCAATGCAACAGGTCGTGGGAAGACAAATTCAGTCTACCAAATTGTAATTCAAGGTTGAGATTCGATGTAGTTATTCAGGTGGAAAATTCTTGAATTCTGTGGCATGTCGATTTTTGATTATGACGAATTATTTGAGACCCTACTTCAATTTGTATGAATAATAAATTAAAATAAAAAATTATTTCAAAAACTACAGATTGTTGGATTCTTAAAAATATTAATTTCTAATCCTAAAGTTCCTATTTCTACATAAAATGCGTTCAATTTTTTTTGCTTTTTAATAATCTTGCATTATAGTATTAAAATGATATTTTAACTAAAAATTTCACCAGTTAATGAATCCTTTTTAGAGTAAGGAAAAGTACTTTTTAGGAAAAAATGTAGAGAATATCATTAATGCACAGCAGTCACCATACAATAATCTTGAAAGAAAAATTTGAACTCATTGAAAAATTTGAGTTTTCACTGAATACTTTATAAAAATTCTTAACCCGAGGCAGTGAAACAGAAATATTACACACTTTTATTTTGTTTAATAGTATAGCCTCTTTGTTACGTAAGATTTTGAACCAAAATTGGGATTAAGATTTGATGCATTTTTATTCACAGAAATAATGCACTGAAATGAAAATGTTACTAGATCTAACTATTAAATTAAAAACAAAACTTCATCTCCAACGGGCAATTTTTGATTTCCATGCAACGAAGGTATTATAATAGTTGATTGAAAAAGAAAATACAAGATTCGCATTCAGCAGAAAATTCCTGGAACGTGAATATTAAGCCAATGGGTTTCTCTTCAAAGGATAACACGCGCGTACATATTTTGTATTTTCTTACAAAGAATATGATTAATCATTTCGTCGGAGCAAAGATTTCTTAACTGACAATTTTTTTTAAAACTTTCCAAGAACTAGTAGTTTTTAAGTTCAAAAAATAAAAATTGGAACTATTCTGATAGTGTTACATGTTTTTAAACAGATTACAATTGACATTGTTTCTCATCATGAAAAATAAGCATTTAGTCTCCGAACAAATGCCAGTTGATGAGTTTCTGCTCTAAGCCGACTATATCTCTCAAGTTTCTCTCAATTTATCCTTCTTAACCCTCATGATGGTTGTCTTCACAAAGTATCTCGTCATCAGCAAAACTGACCAGGTCTTGATGGACGAGATATCTCGTCATTAGCAAAACTTACCAGGTCTTGATCTTGGGCCCTCATTACAAATTTGGCAATATCTTGATGACGAGAAATCTCGTCATTAGCAAGATCGATCAGATCTTGAAGGACGAGATATCTCGTCGAAATCACTTGGAGGGTTAAGTTTACCCTCAGTTTAGTCTCTTATGTGTATCCTCATATAAAATAAATTCATATAATGCTTGGATTTCATGACTATGATCTCACATTTATATTTTATATTTCCTATGAATTTAATCTGTAAACGTTCTTTATGGACATAAAGAATCACAACCAGGGTTCATTTTTGAAGAACAAATTCGTAATGATAGATTGATGGCACATCATTTGCAATCGTTTTCTAAGCACTAATTCAAAACAGGTCTCAGAGAGAACAGAACACCTACTTATTAAAGAAAAAATCTACTTCCTCACCTTGAAAGCTTCTTCCTCTCTCAGTTCAGCTTCAGCTCTGTTCTCACTTCGCTGATAGTAGACAGCGGCAAAAACGCAAAGATTAAGGATCAGTAGAGAGCAGCCCACTATGATAGTTACTCGCAAAGCAGTTAAGTAGCTATCCTTTGGTACGCCACCAGTGTCTGAAGAAGCCATACTTCCTGATACATTAGGGGTGTCCGAAGAAGGTGTAGGCTCATTCAATGATGACCGCTCGTCAGCCGCTGAACGAGGTGTAGTTATTTCTGGAGTATACGTTACACCAATCTTAGCACCAGAGCTGACAGTGGGCATTGGCAAGTTTGATCTAGGCTTCATTGTTGGAGCTCGTGGAGGCATTCCTGGAAAATAATTGACTTATTTGTTAGGAACATAATTTACTCTCCGTCTGAGAATTTCATAATTGCACTGATATTTTTAAATATGTGAGGTCATCAAACACGTGATTGAAATTTTAAGAATATATCGCCATTTCAGTGACCTCTACTAGTATTTTAGATTGGAACATTGGTATGACCAATGTCTGATATCTGAAGGACAAACTAACTTGTGCTAGCCACACACAAAAAAAGAAAATTGTTGCATTGTAACGCACATCAACATGTGCTTTGTTGATATAAGTGTTCAGATACCTGAAACAAAGGGAACAAAGGGAAAATATTTCGGAGGATGAGAACAGCATAGACAAGGAACAGGCCTCAAGGGAGGCATTGATACTAAAAATCAGCGAACGTGCAAAGTTAACGGTCTTCCAGAGAAGGACTCATAAGGATGTTATTTGAGTAACTCTTACCAGTGGTGACCAAATTACAGCCTCCTAGGTCAATTTCGTGGAACGTAATTACTAAATTGACGCATGAAGGTCAAGAAACGGTCGTGCAGACTACAAAATTTAACAGAAAGTGATAAAAGATTTGTGAAACTCTTGTTGTGATCTCGTTATTTATGTGCCTTTAACATTACTAAAACACTTCAAGAGTCCACAGGTGTTAGTGGAAGTAGAAGGTTGAAGTTGTATTAGTTGAATTTCTATGACCGAACAGCTGCATGCTAAACACTCACAACTCCTGAAACTCGCAACGTCTAGTTGGGGCAAAGCACGTTAGAATTGATCGCTGGATCAATGGAAATAAATTGTAAGGATTACCCAATCACGTTCCACATTGTTCCACCCCTATGGTTTTGCTGAGTATGGCGAATGTCTATTGAACATTACCTGTTGCTGTGTATCGTCTAGTCCGTGGTGGTAGCGTGATGATTTGGAGCTGTGTATGAGCCATGGATTTGAACGGTTGGTTTCTATAACTGATAGTCTGAATGCCAAGACGACTTTCTAGACAATTCTGCCATACCAACACTGCTCTAGTACTAAGGAGAGGGGCCATACATCTATCAGTATGACAACGCACTATGCCTTTCTCAAAGGTCCATTCAGCAGTAGTTTCATGATTTAGGTATGGAGAACATGTCATGGGATTCTCAGAGAACCGATCTGAATCTAATAGAATCCCTTTTAAGTTGAACTTGAATGTTGAGTCAAGAGCTACTGGTACATTCCACTACCCATGTGGAAATTAGTTACCATGTTGAAGGACGAATGATGCAAAATACCAGCCGTACGCTAACAATGGATAATTCAAGGCAGTCCAAAAGAGTGTAGATAATAATAGTAGTCAAAGGTAGTTCAAATCCCTATTGAAATTTCAATTAAAACGACATTTTGCCTAACACTCTGATATCTGGAGACCTTTTTAACATAGTGTAAATTGCTATCCCTTTAAGATCTTGGCATTCGACTCTCCATTAGAACGGTTTTATTGATCCTCAGAAACTGAAAATTGAAAACAAATCCTACAGAATTCATTATTTTGCATTAATTCAAAATATATTGAGATTTCAGTGAATTATTCTGGTACTAATGGTTAAGCAAAACTGCAAACGCTACAATTTTCAAGGCCGCTTGTGGACTAGAAACTTCTTATTTTATCATTCTCAGGGGCTCAAAACTAAATTTAATTTGTATATTGAATTAAAAAAGTTGTTTCCTGTTAGAAGTCTTTAAAGGACTGCCGAGATTTACAGTTGTAATATAGTCGTGTATATTATGTGCCGTTTAAATAAAATTGTATTTAGTAAAAGGAAAGATGCGTTGACTGGTACTTGTAAATATTTTGTGCTGAATGTCACGTAAGTTAGTGGTATAATTTAGCTGTTGTACTAAGAGGTTGGTTTTTTAGCGGTAAAACAGGAATTTTAAAAACAAGCACGTATTCTTTCACAAAAATGCTATTTATCGTAGAAAAAATTGTGCTGTCAAAATTTTGTGAATTTTAAAAAGTATTTTGAAACAAAGTGCGCTTGGTATGCAAATAAATAAAAAAAGCATTTTAAAATTAGCGTTTTTGCCTGTTTATCTATTCTAAAACAAATGTGCACAAGTATGTGTCTTTTTGTTAAACCGCGTTTTAAACAAGCCATCTTCGTTTCATTGATTTTACCCGCATTAAACTGACGAGATTGTGTTCAAGAGTTCGTGATGAAATAGTTTTCTGGATCTTTAAAGCTTTTCTTCCGAAAAAGTTTACGAATGAAAGTAAAATTCAATAAAAATGAAACAAGATTGGTTGGTTTATTTCGAGATATACTAAGATAAAGCTGAGATAGATATCTCCCTTCTAGTAAATAAAAGAGCAAAATTTCTTCATTCCTTTGACGAGAAAAGAAGACGTAACCGAAAAAGGTTTTAAGCATTACTTCGTTGGAATGAAATAATATTTTTTATTCGTGTCAAAAGCAGTGACATTTGACGCTGTCTATTCTAATAACAAGCAATGTAGTTGAAAGTAAGAAAGCAATCTTGTTTACCTTATTACACAACTTTATGCAAGCATTTACTTTTGCGATAAAACAAAATACGATTATTTGAAAAATAAAATGCTGTGAATTTAAGTAATTTAAATGTCTTCATATAGTCAAATTATAGTTATACACAGGTGTTCAAAATTAAGAGAATTTTCACTTTTGGGCGATTATTTCCAGAACTACTGAACATATTTTAATGAAATTAGTTATGTACATATGTTGAAATAATACAAAAAATAACCATACAACAGTTATGGTACACACGCATGATCGTGCGTAAGACTCATCAGCGCAGAAAGATTTAAAACAGAGGTTACAATATCGACACAAAGGATGGGTTAATAGGGGGTATGGTCCCATTTTACAATTATACAGTTCTCACAACGTGAATTTATACTGGAAATGAGGCAGTTTATGAGTCCCTGTGGAAGAAGTCGATCCCAATCCTCCACCAACGTTGTTTTCAGGTCCTGGATGGTTCTATAAGGGGAAGGCTAGTTGCAATTGCCCTCCCAAGAGCGTCGCAAATATGCTTTATAGAGCTTAGGTCTGGAGATCTGGCTTGCCAATTCATCCGGCGAATATCCTCACTTTCCAGATATTCGTCGAGCAGATGAGCCCTATGAGGACGAGCGTTGTCGTCCATAAAAATGAAATCAAGGCCAACTGCACCCCTGAAAAGGCGAACATAGGGTACCAAGTTCTCATCCATCCCTATATATCACAGCAGTCACAGAGCCTCTGTCAAAGACATGGAGGTATATGCGCCCATCCAACATGATACCTGCTCAGACCATCAAACCTCCGCTGCCATAGTGGTCTCTTTCTCGGATGTCGGAGGAACAGGTAGCGGGGCCCTAGTTCTCTCCAGATGAATGTACGTCGAGAATCAGTGGTTAGGCTGAACCGGGACTCATCAGTGAATAGAACGGTCCCACTGATCCCTGGTCCTCTCCTGCGCGCAGAAGTGGGTTGAAAGAAAACAGCGGTCTTTTTGTAAACAGACCTCTCTTATGTAGCCTTCTGGAAACAGTAACCCTTGAAACTTGGCTTCCTGTGGCCGCATGAAGGTCACGAGAGAGAGGAGAAGCTGTTGCACTCTTGTTACGCCTCGCTGTAATGGACAAATATCCATCTTCATTGGCCGTCGTGGCTCTTGGACGACCTTGCCCAGGTTTTCTCTCATCGGATCCGGTAACCTTAAACTGTTTCCATAAGTTCCATAAGTTGGACACGACGCTGGGCGTTACAGTCAAGTCTCTAGCAATCTGCACTTGAGACTGCCCTGCTTCCGGCCCGACGATTCGCCACATCGTTCCATCATCCAAACTTTGGTGGTTACTCATTTTGGCTGTTTGCTTTTGAATTTCACCTAATGTTGCAAAAATCCACCACGAAATTCGCAGAGGTGTGCGAGCGAAAGAAGCACGGAAATTGTCACGTGCGCTTAGAAAGCCTGTTCCTCTAAATGCACCGCCCACACGTACGTGTACGCTCACGTATTCGACACTAAAGATTTGCATCTTTGTCTGGAAGCAATAGTTTTACCTTTCGTTTAGTACTTTTCGAGAAATTAGACAAAATATGCAAATTCTCTTAATTTTGAACACCCGTGTATATAGACCTTTTTTATTTTCTTATTTTCTCGTGTTTATTCCTGCTATTTTTGTTTGTTTCATGAAAGTTTGCTTAAAGTTGTTTTGATATTCCGTGGAATTTTAATATTGCATATATTTTATTATTTTTCATGATTTATTTTTAGAAACTCAAAATAAAGCGTGGTACTTAATGTTTGTGCAGTTCCAAAGGAATTAGGAAGGTAAGAAGCAAGTTCTCTCTGCATTTGTAAATTTTAAAATTTCTTTACTGGATGCTGATACTACAAAGACGAAGGTTTGGCTGGTAGTTGAATTCACGTCGCACTGGAATAACACACGGGCTATGAAAAGACGAAGGGAACGTACACGATACACCCAATTTTACTCACAAGATGTTTCTGTTTACACTTTTAAATTGTTCCATTTTTATATTATTTGTCTCTTGTATACAAGGCTACGAACTCAAATTAAAATCGACATAATCTTCTTGAATCGTTTCTCAATATTTTAAAATTTATTAATCTCCATTATTTCTCCCAATTAAAATATTTAGTTTTTTAAATATTTAAAATAAGTATTATAAATTATATCTATATTTAATGAGAAAGATAAAGTATTGAATAGGAAGATATTTATCTATAAATTTGCCACCCCTAAGTTGATATTTAGCACCATTTTTGATATTCAAATTAATCATTTTAAGTTGTCTACATTAGTTTAAAGAATCGATGCAAAACCTTCCTTTCAAACACATTATTTCATCTTTGTTTTTATTTCTTATTCAAATAACAATGATCGTTAATGACTTTTATAACTAATGCTGAAATAAGAACATAGTTTTTCGCATCACCCTTTAAAGTCATTACTTCAGAAAGAATATATGTTGCCACACAAAAGGTAATCTTTAAAATAAGGAATGCTACTTTTACTTGAGAAATAACTTACAGCACGTAGAATATTAAAAAGGAGAAATATTTTTCTTTCATTTAAAAAGAAATATATTTTATGGAAATTTTCCATCATTTCTTCAGTATTTTTTCTTATATTAGATGCTGTAAATTCAATTAACTGCATCACTTTTCGGAGTCTCAAAACCATTTTGTCAGTGCATAATGGAATTTTAGGAGATCAAACTATTTGTATTTGTTCAACTTTGCGATTCTTTTAAATCGTGTTTAGAGTACGCCCCAGAGCCTAATCATTTCCTGCACAAAGCGATACAGTTTCTCCGTCTTGAAAAATGTAGTCAGCTGTTTTCTATAGAGTAGGTTCTGCTTTAGCTCTGATACCTGTTTGCAGATGTTTCAAACGAGGGCTGAACAAAAAGTCTAAATCTAAGTTCTAAAAAAGGAGGGTTCTAAATCTTGGAAAACAATTCTCCCATTTGGTGCTCAAACTGGTTCATTTCTGTTTAAAACGAATACTTTGATTTTTTCTAAGGTTCGGATTTTATGTTGCAATATTTTAGAGGACATTATTTTTCTGTTTCTTAGTTTCTAATCATGCCTATACCAGGTTCTGAAAGTTTCTTTCTGAAAGTTTGTCCAAAATGGGCCTTACGCCATAAAACCCAACCATCCAACCCCACAGATTACATATTTGTATGTTAAAAATAAAATACTTCTGTAATTCACGTAATGATTTTAAATTCGATGTGTTATACTTAATGCTAATGCTCATTTACTTTACGTTGTTTGGCGGAGTTTGGCCAAATACGGTCTCTGAACGATAAAACCCAACCTAACTAGTCAATTCAGTCAAGTTCTGAAATTGAGATGTCAAACAATTTGTATTAATTGCATAATCGCCATAGTTACAGTGGGATGAATAGCATATAATTTTGGATTTCAAAACAAAGATTAGTTATATAGGTTATATCCTTGCTAGTAAATTTTGAATACATCGAAAAACATCTGTTTCTCTGATACATCAGTCATAAGGTGGTATAATCTGAGACTAACTTTAAAGAATCTTTACTTCCCAATGTATAACATTAAAGTCACAAATTTAAATTTAAAACTTTGATTATCCGTTTCCGATTTTGTTGACTTTACAAATGTATAAAAATGACATAAATGACCTACCAATAAATTTGTTTTGTGTGAAAGGGTAGATCACGGATTTTTTAGAGCTAGAAGCTTGCAGATACGTCATCTGTAATGTGTTGTACTACTGTGATGAAATATTGAAACTTTGAAGTGTTCCAGCAATAAAAACTTTTAAATCAGGAACAAACAAATGCTAAACACTCCAAAAATGACCACAAACTCCCAAAATCTTCAAAAATACCTTGAACCTAAAAATCTAAAACACCAAAAAATGACAAAAAGTAACCTAAAAGCTCTACATTTCTAGAATCAGGATATGGGGAAAATATTTTCTGTCGATACAGACATTGTCTTCAAAGCACTAATCAAAAGAAGACATCTTAACAAAATCCAGTCCCGGGAATTATTTATGTGCTATTTTACAACAAAATAGAGAAAATTAAAACTACACATTTTTTTATTTCTTATATTTTGCAGCTCTAAGGTCATCAGTGTATGCATGTTTCTTAATCTTGTGGAACGTGGGAGCTCAGTTGATACAGTCGCGGAATAGCAATCGGATGGTTACGATGTCCTTACGTTGGCGTGCTGTGGAAGTTTGAGGAGTGAGGTACCAGCTCAGGTGTTGACCTCGTCATCTGACCTTGGTTCAAATGACGAGGTGTCATAGGTCGTTCCCTTCAGGATTGATCCCGGACCATCACCAATACCCGTTGTGTTGTCCCAGTGCGACGTAAATGCACTGCCTACCTACCTAATCTTGTTGGTCATAAAAATCGAGACCTAAATACATTTGGTGGAAATCGCATTACTTGCACGCGATATTCGCAAAATTTGTATTGTTGATAGATGTGCGTTTATTAAACTTATACAATGATGGAATAAAGCGAACAAGGAAATTGGACTGGATTTGTTTTATCTATAATTAATAACATGGAATTGGGCTTCATGCTACACTCATGTCCAAAATTATCTTTACATGCATAAAATCGCGGATTTCTCAGAAACTGTAAACTATAATTTTATGAATTTGTGTGAAATGTGATGCATAACATCATAACACATAAATACAAAGGAAAAATTTATGAGCACTGCATATGATATAAAACTAGCATAAACAATAAAAATGGCAATAATATGTGACAAGGAGAGTTTAGAAAAAAGAACTCAAAAAATTAAGGCATGAATTTAATATGAAATATGATCTCCCCTGACGTGTACACACATATCACAATGTGTTTTAATGCTGGCAATAATGTTGTTAACCACCGTTTGGGGAATTAAGTTCCACTCCTCCAGTAATGCGGTCTTCAGGGCATTTATATCACTAGGAGGAGGATGTCTCCGTACAACTGCTTTTCCCAGGTAGTCCCATAAGTTCTCTATCGGGTTCAGATCAGGAGATTTTGCTGGCCACTGTATTTGCTCAATGGCTTCACTTTCAAGGAATTCGTCAACGAGGTTTGCTCGATGTTGACGAACATTATCGTCCATATATAAAAAGTCAGATCATCCCGATATCTCTGGCCGGTCACAGATCCGCTGTTGAAAACGTGTAGGGGCGTACATCCATCGAGCATTATTCCTCCCCATACCATCACACCTGCATTACCGAAACAGTCACGTTCCATAACGTTCGAAGGAAAATTTCGCGTTCCTGACTCCCTCCAGATGTAAACACGTTTAGAATCAGATGTTAAACTAAACCTCGACTTATCAGTAAAGAGAACATGGGTCCATTGGTGTTCACTCCAGTTCTATTGTTCTTTGCACCAATTAAAGCGATCCCTCTTTTGTTGTGAAGACAGTGAAACACATACTCTTGGCTCTCTGGCATAAAGGCCATTTTCATTAAGCCTTCTGTATACAGTTTGCCGTGATACAACAGTTCAGTGGCGGCTGCAACCTCTGAACTTAACTGCCAAGCAGTAGACTTCCTGTTACGATGGACAGTTATTGCCAGATATTGATCTTGAGAAGCAGTTGCTATTCGGTTACGACCTTGTCCAGGCCTCCTTACAACAGTTCCAGAGTTCTAAAATTGTTTCCATAGCGTAGAGACTGTCTGTCTTGAAATATTCACACATCTCGCTGTTTCCATGATTGTCTGCCCTGCTTCTAAACGGTCGATAATTCGCCACTTCACAGATTCTTCCAAATGATACTTTGGAGCCATAACAAACCGTTTTGAGTCCTTATACACTGAAAACAAACGCTGTATTGCAGAAATTCACTCAGATATTCACTTTTCGCAAAGCGCTTGATTCATCCTCGGATGACGTAACGCCTTGATTTGCATATCAGAAACCGTTTGATCACTTTTGATTAGATAATGCTAATTAGGCTTGTCTTTCACACATTTCCTGCAAAAATGGATTACATCGATTGGATATTTCATGGAATATCATTATTTTTGGATACGTAAAGATAAATTTGGACATGAGTGTAAATAAGCCTCTTTGTCGAAGTGAGTGCATCCTGAAACTCCTAGATTTTAATGTTATCCTTTCCAATAATTTGTTAGGATTAATAGAAATTTAAATTTTGTAAACTAAAGATATGTGGGAAAAGATGTGGAAAGCCATGTGTGAGATGTATCATTTTTCTACGCTTACGTTCCTTTACTCTATTTTACAAAACAAAATCAGCATATAGTTGTGGAAAAGACATATTTAATGTGGACCACGCTGTACGTATATGCGATTATTCAACTTTAAAACCATTGGAAAATATGTTCTTGGGGTATATAGAACCAGTGGAATTTAAATATTATGAATTATACATCTACCAAATAAGGAAAGCGTACTGTCTGAATTCAAATTTACTTGCGAGATCCCAACTCTAACCAAAAACTATTCCTCATAAATATACGAATTGTTAGATTAAAATCAAATGCTTTCATCAAAAGAAATTTCGTCTTTACCCTAGAAGCGTTATCATTTTTCGAAAATATTGAAGTTCGGCATGTTTCTTCTTCCTTTACATGTTCCACTGCATACGTAATGCATAAACGGTTTATGATAACTCACTTTCATAAATTCGAATAACAAATAAAATTTTTAAACGCATTTTCCTCCGAAAATATTTTATGCTAGAGTAATAGGCTCTCCATAAAACACTTGCAAGGGAGAGATCTTTCGCAGTAGATTCATCACCTTTTAAAACCAACAGTTCTTGGATATGCGCCAAAAAGAAAGTGCGATAAAATACTCTGGAGACCTTCCTTACGATTCAAATATTCAAGCGAGTTAACAGCAAGTGTATCGACCCAGAAGAATGATGAAATTCTATCAGCATCATTTCATAAATCGACATGTCTTACTTTAAACTTGCCCGGAGTCATTGCTAAGATATAAAAACTTTCTTCGGCGTATTTCGTCATGAAGATTGCGTGACAATAAACCAATACATTCAAGATTGGGACATAAAAAGAAAGCGATGTTACCTATGGGAGCTAGTACTGGACCTTGCCGTACGATTCCATCGTAGGTGAGAGGGTTGTCATGGTCTTCTAAAAGATGATGCTGAGAGGCGACACCAGGAGTGGTCCCTTGTCGATGTAGTTTGGGGATGAGACTCAACCAGAAAGAAAGCCTGTGAGCATGATAATGGTCCCTGATCTTTGGTTTCATAGCTAGGAGACGAAAAGAGAAAGGATTGAGCTACTTTTTACAACCAAACATTATTTGCAATATATAGTCAGATAAAGTATGACTTGGTTTGTCACTCTACGGTCATGTTTTGATACGCGATGAATAATTACCAACAACTAGAGTATTAACCACTCGTCTATCAGGTCTGAAAGCCTGTGAGAATGATAATGTTCCCTGATCTTTGTTTTCATAGCTGGGAGATCAAAAGCGAAAGCATTGAGTTCTTTTTTTCAACCAAACATGACTTACTATATATGGTATATATGATCAGATAAAATAGGGTTTGGTTTGTCGCTCTACTGTTATGTTTTGCTACAAGATGGTTTACCAACAAGAGCGTTAACCCCCTGGTCTCAACGAGTCATCTCGTCATTAACAAAACTGACCAAATCTTGAAGGATGAGGAGTATCGTCATTAGACGAAAACTGATCAGATATGGATCTCATCAAATTGTCGGCAATATCTTGATGACGATATATCTTGTCACTAGCAAAATTTGTTGGATCTTGTGGACGAGATATCACGTCGAAACCACTTGGAGGGTCGTCGACAAGTCGACGTGTAAACAACGACGTGGAAGAGAAAACTCACTTATTCAAATTAAACGTTTATTGAAATGGTAGAAGGGATGATAGAGAAACATTCCTTATTGATGTGATGAATTTTGATTTAAAATAAAATGCAAACTTTGTTATTGTGAATTCATTGGGTGTTTCATTGTAACTAAAATTTCCTTTCGTGTACCATTTGGTTTATCATAAACCAATTTATTAGCGGGAAGATACCTATTCTGTATTGTTGAAATACTCAATAATATAGAACAATATATCTAAACCAGGACGTCGTGTAAGCTTAATACCGAAGACTGGAGTGTAATATTTGAAAATAATCAAATCTGTATTCAACCGATAAATATTTTATGACATAAATAAGTTTATGGCATTGACAAGTGTCAGAGTTATAGTGACCTTAAATTGTATTTTAAAGTTAACTAGATATTTTCGAGCCCACCTTGAAGGAGAGGTGAGGTTTATATTGTTTAAAACTTTTTCTCGAAATGCAATTTTCGCTAAGCGTTACTTTCTGAAAAACACAATATCTCAGAGGGCCTAAATTAGATCCTTTGAAATTTTTATACATGTTCCGAAGATAATAAAGCAGGGTTTGAACTATTATTCTTAAGAAATATACATTTAAAAAGCTGAGCAGGATGTAAACCGGAATATTTTTTGCATTTTGCTCTTTTTTATGTTTTTCAGGGATGACTGACGTTAAAGTCTACATAAAATTTAAATATAACAATATAGTAATGATTATAATTCAATACCTGAATCAATGTTTTTAGAAGATAATTCACTTTACAAACTGGAAAATTTGTAATTATTTTTTTAAATACGACGTTTTTACATAAATAGTATTTTCGGCTGTTTTTTTACTTTTTACTCCATTTTTATAAGAAATAAATTTAAAACACAAAATTTTCGGCCATAAAATGCTTTTCTAGTAGAAATCAATAACAAAATCGAAGTTCCGAGATAATTTCAAAAATTGCCTCTGAAGGTATACAGATACCATAAATTAAATTTTAATTCCTCAAGAATATACAGGTATATTAAAGCACCAATCCCTGTAAGTCACAAAAGTGTTATGTTGCTGTTTTACCTGATTTTAATAAAATAAAGTCATTTTTGTCAGATGAATAAATAAAAATCGGTGACTTTTTAAATGGTTGACAAACAAGTAAATAAAAAACAGCATAGCATGGCTAAAACTGCTAGAAATAACACCTCATAACAGCATCCAGAAAACTGAACATATTACTGGACGTAATGCTTTCCAAAACAACTCTCCTATGGTCTTCACGTATTCAAAGCTTTTAAGCGGATCTCAGTAGATCGATAATTTCGGACCCTTCCAACAAGTAGAAATATTTTGTCGAGTAAACGGAATGGACATGCTCGTTCAAATAAGATATTGGCCACCCTGTCTTGCTCTGGTATAGTTAAAGCTTTAACAAGTGACGCAAATTGCGATGGCGTTCAATCTTCCATAAGCGCTGTTAAGCTCAGTCATTCTCGTTCCGAGAGTGCAGAAATCACGAAAGTGGGGAGACGATAACTGTCAGGTGACACGGCGCCGGTTTGGAACAAGATTTAGATGCTGCTACCACGTCATACAAGTTGATTCCATTAATAAATTATAAACCACGCGTCTACAGACACCTATAAACATTCACCTCACTAGATTATATGGTCATGTAATACTGAGTGGACAACTTCGTATAGCGTATTCCAAGTCCAATTAGGATTATTCGTAGTCTGAGTGAGGAAATTAAAACAATTTTTAATTGTACATCAAGTACTGAAACTTGCTGCATGCTAGAGTTCCCAAACAACTGCTTTTCCCTGTATTCGTTGCAAATGCATTTAATAAACGTATTCAATATTGCTTTTATAATGTGATTGGTTGATTGATTGGGTTGGATTTTATGGCACAAGAACCATGTTTGGCCAAGCTGCTTCAGAAGGTATAGGAAAACCTTATTCTACATCTCAAACTTCGTGGTTATTCAAAGACAGCTTCAACTTATATTACAGAGGATATAATTGTAAGATCGTGATGTGGTCTGCGTAAGTCTAATGGTTGGTTAAGTTGGTTGGGTTTCTGGTACTAGGGCCTTATTTGGCAAAGCTTCTCCAAACAACATCAAGTAAATTCACATACACAGAAGGAAAGTTTTACTGACACAGAAGAGATAAATACACCAGGGGAATCGAATCTGCACCGCTTGCAACTCGCAGGCTCCTAGGTTAGTTGGCAAACCCACTGAGCCATGGCGATCCCTATATTGCCGCAATATAGTTTTCTAATGGTTTTTCCTTCAGTTATACGGAATTATTGCGCTTAATTTCACGATGCTTAAAATTCTTAAATTTCACGATGCTTAAATTTCACGATGAGATAAATCTTTATTCTCTCCCAGTATGTGTTTGTCCATCGTCTATAATTTTACTGCTTATAAATTTTGAAGAAATCTTACACTTTATACTTCTTAAAATAGAGATGAAAAGTCAGTTTTTATGAAGATTGATATTTTCAGTATAACTAATCCGATAAATGTACAACAGATATATCAATAAAATAAGCGACGTTAGGATGTATTTTTGCTCGCTAAGACGCGCATTTAAATACTATCCTAACCTACAAAATTAGACTAGGACTGAAAGTATCTGTAACATCTGTAACGAATATGAAAGTATAAATATGTAACCAAAGTAAAAGGAAAAATAACCAGGGTCCAAAAAGTACATTATAATTGCAAATTAATTCCCAAGTTTACTTTTTTCAATTGTTTTTTATAGACACGAATAGCTTTTTCTTTTTGATAAATTACTTTTTAGTGGGAAATCAAAATCAATCATTGATTTGATTGTTACAGGCAGATAATCTATATTTAATGTAAACTAACCAACAACCTATTAATTATGAAACAGCGCTTGTTGATTAATTTTTACAAAGCAAGCAAAGTGAATAGGGACTATGCAAATGGAATGGTAAAAATTCCCTTTGTGGACTCTCTTTAGCTCATCTCTGGGCAATGTATCGAATTTAGACGTTACTTTTTTACTATATTTCATTTACCGTTACCGGTTTTGTATTACATAAAAAACCGTAAACCATTTGTATGTTATCAAATAGAATAAATATGTATATTCTATAAAATTGGGAGTATTAAGCATCAACACAAAGTACCAATTGACAGTGAAGGGATATTTGAATAACGGCTGACACCCTTTTACTGATTTGCCCATGTTTTTAACTTTAGATAGCTTTTTTCATCAGAATTTCATTTAGAAATAATGCTTTGAGTCCATAACATTTATAAAATGCTCTTCGAAATGACAGCAACGTTATACGAATTTTACATCGGAAATCTTACACCCCGTTTCGCAGTGTATCGTGTCTCACTAATTAACAATATATGCCCTTTGAGACAATTAGAGTCTTCGATGCTTTTAAAACATAATTTTGTAATGTAGAAAAACCGTATCTGCAGTCTGTGTTCTGCTCTTAGTTTCGGAGTATGGCAAAAGGATATCGATTACAGTGCACAGAAAATGCCATAATTTATCATTACTGAAACTTCAATTTGGAAATCGGCCTTCTACTGCAATAAGCCATTATTGAAAATTATGCCTCTTTTGAAGAAAAACTCTTATACCCTAGATAAATCCTAGATGTGATATGGGGATTATTTTTCACCGAGCTGCAGTAAGTAATTGCGTAAAAGTATATTAGCAGGAATCAATACCTAATAAGAAGGTCTCTTTTGCTGATTAGTAATAAACTGAGACGTTATCTTGAGATGGAACGCATAAGTAGTATATGTACATGAACCATTAAGGAAATTTGTTAAAAGGAAATATTTTTCTGCAATTAAGCTCTTTTACTATTAAATCCGCAGAAGTAGGTTATGTAACACAGAAAACGTGAAATTAAAAAGAATTTCACAATACATTCTCGTTCATATATTTTGAAACTATTACACTATCTTAATGACAGCAAAAATTACTCAAGTGATTGGGCAGAATATAGTAACAAAATGCGTGGCCTAAGCTGACTAAACCCTAAAATTGTTATTTCAAATCAGTAGATAATAAAAGTAAAGCTATAGAGAAATATTTTATTCTGGAGACATGTACGATCCATAAATAACAGTGAATTTCATATAAAATCTATATAAAAAAGTAAACGCATAAACTTGTTTCCTTTTAGTTTCAGTAGGATTTGACATTCTTTAAGTAATTTTTACACCACGAAATTATTTTGATTTTTGTATTTCATCAGAGAGCATAAGTATATTATCCTCAGTAATAAATATTTGTGAACCTATGAAAAGTTTTCAATTTCTTTATTAATTATTTGCTATTCAACATGCATTATGTATAATTTACAAGTGTTAAATATATACACATACGTACAATGCAAAAAGGGTCTCCCTTGCATTACTTCGTGTTTGGCGCAGCTTGGCTAAATATGACCCTTTTCACAATAAACCCAAAGCCAAGCAATCCTTACATTACTTTACTTATCACGAAAACTTTTCCTGGCAATTTTTGTTGGTCGTATGCCGTTTCCATTTATGTATCTCACAAACATTAAAACATCTTGATTCATCAAAGAAATGGTGGTATAATTATAATTTTAATTCAAACTTCAATTCGCATTCCAGCATATAAAATGTTGGTATTAAAGTTAAAGATGTACGCAAGTGAAATGTAAATAAAATAAACAAATTATTTAATCTTTGAATATTATGTCAGTTACATTTTGCGCATGTTTTGCATACTTCGCAAAATATGTTCTAACAAAGAAAATACGCTTGCTTGAATTCACCTGGCTGTTAAAAGAAATATTTTCCCATCCTTAAATATTATTTTTAAAAATTTATTTTAAAGAAAAGAAGTTGTGTGGTAGCACATATAAAACTTAAATCCTCAAATTGATTAACATTTTTAAAGCAAGATGAGTTATTTTCGATTCACCAATCGGTCTCTTTTAAAAGGAAATATTGCAAAAACTTTTATTCTTATTTCTTGGTTGAAATTCTTTAAATTGATGGTTACGTTAATTTAACTATTTTTATTCGAATAGAGAAACTGTAATGAAAATGCATCCTACACAGAGTAGTCTTAATTAGTAAAAAGCTTCAATTAATTTTAATTGCATGCTGCAGAGTCAAAACTTTTTACATTTCGTGCATATAATTAAATGTTTTACCCTGTGGGTGGAATTGCAAGAATAAAAACCTGTATATGAATTGAAAATCTCTTTTCCTTCCAAGTGGTTTCGATTCCATCCATGGAGATCTGATCAATTTTGCCAATGAAGATATATCTCGTCATCAAGATCTGGTCAGTTTTGTTAATGACGAGACAGCCAGCAAGTAGGTTATATCAGGTGTCTACATTTCATGCATATAATTATATAAATCACTTGCAGGGAAGAATTGCAGCAAATAAAGCCTATATATAAATTTAAAATATCTTCATTTTTTAGTATTTTCTAGATCTTAACAATGTGTGACGTAAAATAAAAACAGCCGTATTACATATCTCACTTTCGCTCTAGCATATTCTATTTTTAAGTTTGAATCTTTCCCTTCGGCACTGATCGCGGACCATCGCCAATTGCCCGTTGAGTTGCTCTAGTGCGACGTTAATTAACTACTTACCTACCATTTTTAAGTTAATTAGCTACCATCATTTTCCCTTTGGTTTTGATTTCATCAAATGAAGATTAATTAGTAGTGGATATAAAAGACAAGACCAGGAAGAAATGCAGGTTTTTCCTGATAGTGTTAACTCTAGCTTGTGGAAATAGTACATCACAAAATCGCATTACAATGATTTATCACCTGTAGACTTATTAATGCATTTTATAACTATTATCTGTAGTTTCATAGACCGGGTAATTGTAATAGTAGTGGGTATTCTTTCAGGAGAAAGTCTTATGTGCTTATTGAGTCAGCAGCCTAGACTGGAATTACTCCTTGGAGATGATGAATCACAACGAAGTGGAAGCATCGCTTATTCCACATCCCTATTCAAGGAAGTCGATTATTCCTTTTTTATTGACTGCTCTTATCTCTTTTCTGCCCATTGGTTATTAAGCCTGGTGAAAATAAGCTTACTTTACAACGAGGCCCTTAATTCAGTAGTTAACAGAAATGCACTGGAGAAAAATCAAATCAAGTGAAGCGAAGTTAAAAAAATTTGCATATTTTATTTCGGAAAAGGAAAATAAAGGTTGCCATGAAGAGCTATGTTACACTGTTATTTTGGCGTCAATTATTTCGAAACGTGAATTTAGAACTAAGATACTTTTATCACGAATAAGTGAATGCAATATAAAACTCTGCTATTATCGGTCTTCGTCAACAGGAAATTTTGAAATTTTTGAACACTGGTATGAAAGATTTTTGTAAACTTTATCATTAAATCTTTTCTTTAGTGACCTTCTAAAAAATGAATATAAGGTAAAATAAAAAAGATTTTAGCAAATTTATTCATATTTTTAGAACACGAAAAATTAATTTTCCTTTGAAATTTACGCAGAGTGGGTAACTTTTCTACATTTGTCTAAATATGTTTATGGAAATTGAATGATGTGTATCATTCTCCGTTTTCTTAGAAAGGATTATCTAGGACTCAATAATTGCTATATCTTATTCCAATAAAAATTCGAGCAATTTTTGAGAAAAAAATACCAATAGCGATTGTAAACTTTCAAAGGATTTACAGCTGAATAATATGAAACAAATAGATATTTTTATGTAACCGAATATTTTTGAAAGTGAAGAATGCCTCTATGTCAGAAAATAGAAAAAAACCCAATTTTTCTCTATATTATATTAAAAGAAAAATATTCTATCCGAAGTTTTATGAATACTATAAATTTAAGAATCTATAAACTAGACGGTTATGTTTTTATAAGTAAAAATGGATCAAGCATAAAACTGTCAAAATCATTTACAGTTCAAATAAAGTCTTTGAAATAGCTTTTCTTCATCCGAATCAGTAGAGCATAACGACCTCAATTGCGTTATTAGTAATAAAATAAATGACTGATACTTTATTAAATGGGTTATTAACCATCATTATATGCACATGTATTGTGTGTGTGTGTGTAAACGCACAATGATCTTTAAGTAAGATCTTTAGTAAGAATGGCAAAAACGGAGGTCACAGATGAGATTATATTGAAGGTGGGGAAAATTCTGTTTGCAATTACTACCTAATATCAAGTAATTTGGTGCACTTATATGTTGCTTTAATTAAATGGTGTAAGGATTTATGAAAATTGCAAATGACGCCATATATCTGAAACGAATTCAACCTAACACTGATACACATCCTTAATCTACAAACATCAACAAAACTTATAGAAATCGATATGGGTGAGAAATTAAAATAACTAGTACAATTAAGTTTTTACGAAGCATCTCTATGAAAAATACATAAAACTTACCAGCACATCTACTATATTAAACATACTACATACTACGAAAAAATTTGTCAACGCATAGAATTGCATATTTTGAAAAAGTTATCTCAATTTTTCTAAAATAATGTCAGAAATAATACAAAAATATACTTGAAGTGTTCACAGAACACTCCAATAAGTATGTCATACAACTGCTAATTGAAAACGCTTTTTAAACAGCTGTAATTTTGATTAAAATTACAAAATAGCAACATTGATTCTATATTATGTAGAAAAACAGTTTATGATAGCTATCTTAACCATAAATAATACAAGATATATCACCAAAATAGTTTGATCTACTTACCTAATGAGAGATACTTTTGATTTACACTATCATACAACGGCCACACAAATCTCTCGAATCTCCCTCTTGTCCTTTCAGGTGTTTCTAGGTCATGCACAACGTTCGGATCTCTTAAAAATAAAATAAATAATCATTTTATTTATAAAACTACTAATAGTATTTAACAAATTACGCCTGATTTAAGTAAATGTAAAATTTATAATTTATCGTAAATTAAAGGAAAATGTTTGTTATGTAAACTTGTTCATGTTCTCACTGGACACTACTACCTGCAGAGGTCACTACTACCGGGTTGGATAGTCGAAATTATCAACTTGTCCTCAGTGGGACCTGTCAGGCATGACAGGAACTACCTCAATAGTTGCCCTAATCTTATTGACGTCGCAGTGTATAATGCTGCTGATAGTTACACATTTTACTTCTGTTTCTAGACTATATTGTGCTGTTAGACAGAGACTTATGGAGAAAAGGCTGAGGTTTGCCGTAGGATAAAAATAAATAAAGGGATTACTGATTCGAACTCTGTTCGAATCAGTAATTCTTTAATTTTGGTTTTGAGAGCATATGAATTTATATACCTCACTTTTTCAAAATCATCTACATAAACCAACTACCCATTCTCTACATGTTTTTATATGTTATAATGAACGTGTACGTGCTGTTACAGAGCTTTTTTCACATGAAGGTTTACTATTTACTCATAGTAATTCACAAAGGAAAGGAGAAATGTCTCCCGAAACATGTGTATTCAAACAATCATGGCCTTACGTGATTCATATCATTATCGTGCAACCATCGCCTTGAGTGGACAAAAATCAAAATTCCCAGTTCTATAAATATGCATAACACGTATGAATATTTATAAAACGACTTCTAAATTTATTCGTCTGCACATCTCGGAGCGAAAGTATGTGTCACGAATACTGCAGTTCTAATTGCATTTGTCTTTTAATTTTCATGAGAAACAAATAAACAGATTTTTCCCCCATATAAGATATGAATTGTACTAGGTCTGACGTTGCTTGGGGATTTGCAAATGAAATGAAACAAATGTCACTGCAAGTGTTATTACTCTTAAAATGTTAGATTGCTTTTAAATTTATGGAAACGCTTTATCACTGAAAATTGCTTAAGTGATCTTAGTTTTAACGCACTTTGCTTTACGTTTAGCCCTAGCTCTAGCTTTCTTCGATTTTCACGAAATAGAAACTGAAAGGTAAAACAAATGCATACACTTTATTATTTGAAAGCTGCTCCTTAAGAATATTGGCTGCATAATATTGCCATAAATTTTAGTTTTGTCACATGTTTGTTATACCACTGAAATTGACTGTCAAAAACTATTCCCAAAAACATGTTTTCATCCCCCTAACAAGTTCTATATCCCCAAAACATGTTTTCATTGCTAATCCAGAGACGCTAGACAAATTGTATTATCTTGGCATACGGCCTATTTAAAAGAGATTTCCTTTGAAGGATTTGAAGATCTGAAGAATTCTTAACGAACTTCTAACACATTTCCTTTGATTCCATTTCTAGGAAGTTTACTGGAGTTTTTGATTGAAATCAAACATGAAATATATCATTCTATTGAGACTACCCTTTAGCTAAAGAATTCTTATAAAATATTTCGACATATTTCATATTAAATGAGAATGCCTTTTTCAAATGCCAATTTTAATGGAGCGTAACCCTTCAAGTAGAGTGTGTGACATTTTTGAGAACATGAACATAATCTGCGTTATCCCGGAAGGTGCTGCTCCATAAGCCCATCATTAGACGTGGGGAACATACCTTTTCGGAGGACATTAAGGAAGCTGGCCCATATTAACATGTAGTCCTGAAGAAACCAGGAAACTTCAAACAGCCAACCCGACTTCTGCATATACGAGATTCGAGCTCGTAAGTTCGAATCTCGTATGTGCCGAAGTCGCTCTTTCGGTTTTCTAACCAGTTTCTTAAGAGCAACACCTTTAGCCTCTCGGCTCCTGGCGGGCCTTCTTATTATAAAAATATGAGCATAACTAAATTTTCCCCTCCTAGTGGTTATCTCGACGATGCATCTCATCATTAACAAAACCGACCAGATCTTGGTGGACCAGATATCTCGTCATCAGAAGAAATCTGGCCAGATCTTGATCTCGTCATCGTCAAAAAATAGGCGGCAATATCGTAATGATTAGATATCTCGTCATTAGCAAAATTGGTCAGATCTTGATGGACGAGATATATCGTTGAAACCGCTTGGAGGGTTAAGTGTGATACAACGTAGGAGCAATACACTTCTCGGAAATCTCGTGACGGAGGATAAAACTTCATACAATTGAAGGTAAAGATATCTCGTCGAAATTTAAAAATTGTTTAGCCACCTTAGCGACATTAATATTAACTTTTAAATACATTCAGAGATAAATGATTTTTATACTATTAAATCAAAATAAATAGTAGAAGAATATTTACCCGTATTTCGCGAAATTTGACCAATATAACATGATTGCTTCTGATAATGCAATTTCCGGTTTGCTGTAATTGTTGGGAAAATGAGCTAAGTTGTTGACCAAAGGAGCGCCAAACAAATAGGGAATATCTTCTCCATGCACGCACACTAATCTCTGAGGATAGTCGCTGGCTTCAGTTGGGTAGTTGAATACGTAAAGAAACGTCCTGTGCCTCATCTTGGAAAGCAAGTTTGCACTACTCACTGATGGGGCTACAACCAAAGCATCTGTTAAAGCATCCACTGTGCCATCTAAAATGTTCACAGGGTGTTGAACAGGCCTAGACCAATCAGTATATTCATTGACAATGGTCAAAAAAATCTCCTGCAGATGAAAAGTAAACAAATTTCGGACTAAAGTTCTCAGTATCCGATCTCTGCGGACAGATTCTATACCATAGCGCTCTTCGCTAGCTCCAAAATAAAAGAAAGACTCAATTCGGGTTACTCCAATCATAACATCAACTTTAGGTCCTGACAAAAGCTCCGGTGGTGGATTCAGCAAGAGCTTCTCCGGATCTGCTGGTATGACTAAACCATCTACCATTGGACCGAATGCTGTTAAATATTCTGGTACAAGTAGTTGAACTCTCATGATGTCAGAAATGGGCCTCTGTCGCATACAACGAACTAAAGCAGGGTGATCCAGCACTGGGCATCCCAGTTTTCGAGCTACATGGCGAGTAAATGTCATCGCTTCGTGGGCTAAGGCCCATGGACTGAATGCCGATCCACTTTGAAGAACAACTCTCTGGAATAGACCTAGAAATGTAAAAGAATAGCGTTAGTGACTTGAAAGTTTAGGAAGGGTTTTTCAGGTAGGTAGGTAATTAACATCGCACTGGAGCAACACATCGGGCTATTGGCGAAGGTCTGGGATCAATCCCCAAGGGAAAGATCCGAGAAGGGTTTTTAAGAAAACAATTTAAGTGAAATTCAACATCTTTAAATAAAGAATAAAGAACACCTTTATAAATATATATCGTCGGTTTAGAGCAGAAACTTATTGATTGACATTTTTCGGAGACATTAAATGCTTATTTTCATAATGATTAATAATACATTGTAATATTGTAATCTGTTTAAAATATACGTTACACTATAAAATGCTTATAATTTTTATTTTGAGCCAAAAATGAATAGTTACTCTTTAAACATCTGCAAAGTAAAAATTTTGTTTTGTCAGTTAATGAGTTTCTCGTCTAAGCCGACGATATGTATATATATACACAAAACAAAAGTAAGTCATTTTATAGTATATTTTACGGAACATTTAGAGCTATTATTGGGCAAATAAATGAGGAATGTGTACAAAAATTGCTTCAGCACTACATCCCTTGTCCTGATTTCAATTATGTATCCCAAAATTCTACGGGTTCATTTAATTCGCTTTAGCTTCTTTAACTGTGATGTTTCTACAATGCCATTCTTTTTAAAAACAAAGGGCGCAGAATTTAAAATGTATTGCCACGTTTTGAACAGCCGTAAACTTTTTGACATCACTCAGCCGCATATGGTTCTTTGGTTTGTTTGTTAGGGTTTGGTGAAAATTCTAATAATGGACAAGCTGCCACAAACGTCAGACGAAATAACATTCATTCAATAAAAAATGAAGAAAATCACCCAAACCAGCTATAAAATGTTGATTAAAAATTGTAGGTAAGCAACATGAAAACAAAAATAAAACACTTCAATCAAACGTATGAAAATGTTAAATATTACCCTTTCTCCTGTCTCAAACTAAGTATCAGATTTAGCACTTGAATTTTGTTCCAAAATGGTTGTCATATTTGTAAAAAAGATGGAAAGAAAAGGTTTATTCGTAAATAAAAAGGTTTATTTTCTGCATGGTAAAATACCACATATTAAGACAGTGTTTAACTTTTAATATAGCGTCAGGAATACAATTAATATTACTTAAAAGACGATTTACACGTCACCATTTTTCTTTCCCACTGTGAACAATTTTGTAGGCATTCTTTCAGATGACACCATTACACTTTCCATACACGTTTGCAGTGTAAAGAAAATATTTTCTAACTTTTCCATTTTTCCAGCGTGTGTATTTTTAAAATAAGCTGCTTTTTCGATTTTTACTAGCCTTTGTTTACATTAAAAAAAGGGCAATCGAGTGTCATTCTTAAGTTGCCTTATGTCTGACATATGTTGTCCAAGTTGGTACAGTTCATTTCTTAATTAAGGATAAACTACTAACCCTCGAAGTGGTTTCGACGGGATATCTCGTTCATCAAGATCTGACCATTTTTTCTAATGAGGAGATACATCGTCAAAAAAGATACTGCCAATTTTTATATGATGACGAGATCAAGATCTGGTCAAATTTTTCTAATGACTAGATACCTCTCAAGCAAGGGCAACCACCACTAGAGTTAATATTTGAAACAAAAACGTACAAATGTTACAGAGGGAGTATTAAAATATGTCATCACCATAAAAATAGCAAATTGAAGAGAGTTGAAATGTTAGGCTCTTCAAATGTTAGGTTAAAATATATGAAAGAAACAATGTTAAATGAAATTAAAAAATCTAGTTCTGTTTAATATTAAAAAGGTGTGAATAGCTTTTCCCCCAATCCCTAAGGCTAAGATGCAGTTAAATAATTTTCGGCGATGATGATTAAAAACTGGATTCAACTGGAAACAATCTATTAAACTTTGAATGGTAAAAGAAACCATACATGCGTTACACGCAGGGTACTCACATGAAGGTAAAATAGTATTTTTGTACATACATAACATGAATCTGACAGATTGAGATAATTATATTTTATAGTCGCTCCCTTTCTAAGAGATTCAGAGGCTTATCACCCATTAGAAACACGTCGTAACGAAACAAATATACAGCTTCCCTTCCTTAAATCCTTAAATACCCGGAAAATCCTTGAGGATTGCATCGATTGGTGGATATCCTGTAAGAACAAAATCTATGCGATGGCTCTCAATCCGCGAATCCAAAATAATTTAGCGCCATTCCTTTCACAAGATTTATTTTTCTTTTGTTTACGTAACATCCAAGTAAAAACGCCCTGAGAAGGGATATTTTTAGTTTCTCCCATTGCCAAGCTTGTTTCGGGAGAGTAGTTAACAAATAGTTTCAACTCAAGTATCTTAGTGTTCTTTTAAAACCAGAAAGAAACATAAAATAAATGTAGACGAATGCTGTATACTTTCGTATTTAACCCTCCAAGTGGTTTCGACGAGATATCTCGTCCAAGATCTGGTCAATTTTTCTAATGATGAGATATATATATATATATATATATATATATCTCGTGTCATTAACAAAAGCAAAAACTGCCCTATTACTCCCAAGGGAATGGAGATCGAAGTAGAAAAATCAAATTGTTCCTTGCGTAGAACTGGTGACAGTTTGGAACAAGTTTTTGCATCAGAGGTTTTTGCATCAGAGGATGCTACAGAGTGGTTTTCGACTCAAAGATAAACCAACAGGAGGGTTAACAGTACATTCGGATGACGATTGTGAAAATAATTGTGTATGGAATTATGATCGTCGAGTAATTTTCTCGTAGCATCATTATGTAAGACTATTTTCAAGAGAAAATGTGTGTAAAACTTACCAATCTTAAGCAATCACTACTCTGATTTTATTGTACGGAAATCAAAACACAAAATTTGTTTTAATAATTGACATAAAACAGCATATAAATTCAGGTTGATGTTACATTGAATAGAATGATTGATGAATATAGGTTGTATGTTACATTGAATGAATCTTTAAAATAGTTTCGAAGAGTGAAATACAAATGTAATGTAGAACAAAAATTATTGTATAAGAATTTTACCGTATAATACATGTGTATAACTACTAATGAATACATTTTCAATGTGTACCATGTCATAAATGCGTTCAGTTCCCATAATGCTCCAGTTTGGGAGATAAATTATAATTAACAGAATGTGAGCATTATAGAATTGCATTTGTGGGTATTCATTTACATAATATGACGGGTTTTGCAATTAATATTTAATAGTCGAGATTTTCAGTCCAAATATACGGTTCATGATGAAAACTATCTTCAATGACAGCCTGATAATAAAACAAGACCATCAAAACGTTTAAAATTTACCTTAGTTATTTCTTTTACAATAAATATTCTTTTAAATGAAAGGTATAGTATTATAAGTGTAATTAAATTAAGTACAGTAAGGCACCACAGTACAGTAAAGTAACTTTAGCAAATATTTGGAGCAATTCAGTTAAGGAATAAAATTAAACTAAATTTAGTTGTACCACTTGTTTTATGGACTACTTGAAAAAATCTAAATTGGTTAACTTTTCCGTATTCCGAAGACAATTATATACAATTCCCGTACTATTAAATACGTTTTCATTAAAACATTTCTGCTGGCAGCATATTATGAGGAAAATTAGTTATAAATTTGATTTAGTGCATAGATAATTTTTTATGTACTTGATAGTTATATAAACCAAGAACTCGATGATGAAATGAAAAGGACACAATACACACATTTTCTTTATCGAATGAGTAGTTGCAAAATTGGCAAATTTTCATTTCTGAATGATAGCATGATTTTTAAGGGTAGCTTAAGAAAATGTATAAATTTTTTCATTAAATTAGAAAAAAAATTATAAAAAGTTGAAATTTAATACTGTCTTAACCTTTTGATACTTAAATTTATTAATAAATTTCTGTTTTTCTCTTAAAAAACTTACCTCATAAGTAAGGTTTTCGTGTGACGATTAAATTACTCAGTGGTTACATACATGAAATAAACTTTAATCAAAATGCTAGAGAACAGCTGGTATCTTTTTCCCTTCTGAGTGATGTTTCTAATTAAGGCTAATTAAGTATTTATCAAACGAAATATTTATTTTTTACAGAACTTCGGAAGATAAAAATTAGAATAATTATTAAGATTTCAATGGTTGTATAGCGCTTAAGAAAAAATATCTTGAACGGTATTAAACTGCACTGGAGAAAGATTGTTATAAATTTTCGATCCATTATATAATCCCACGTTTTATTTGTATTTTTTCTAAGGAATTCAATCTTCAATATATCCATTTCCTAAATGTGTGTCTCAGTTCATCTTAATATATTTATTTTTGCATTATTCTTTCTAGAATTTTATATGCCAGTTCTTTAAAGAGAAAAGAAACACAGACTTGCATATCTGAATGGGTGAAAATATATTTATGATAATTCCATGTCCCTTCCTAGAGTAAAACTAAATTTATAAGCGAGGCTATAAAAAAGAGCGAAGTAAAAAGAAATTCCACGTAACATTGTTAAGTTAATGCATGGATGAAAAAAATTTGATTTTATTCGATGCTGAGCGGAGGTATAAATATTCAAAAGCAGAATGGTTTTGTCAGCATGAGACTGAATTTAAAATACCCCGTTATGAAATTTTGAAATAACATTTTGTGCGATTCTCTTTTTCATTCGGTAGGTAATCAAGTTTTGCATCGTAAAGTTGTATGGAAATAAATGATGGAGGACCGTCGTGTCTAAAATGTCGAACAATGGACATTTTCCTACTTTTTTCAATTTTTAGGACATATTTAAAATTTTAAAACATCCATTTATAATGGAGATTTTCTTTTTTTGTTCCCCCTTAATGAGAACTCATTTTCAAGGTTTTTTCTCACTTGCCACTTTTTTTAAGCTTAAATTATTTTATAAATGATGAATTTTTCAAGCTGAAGGAATAATATTTAATTTTTATTCTCAGAAAGATACCCGGAATTCGTTTGAAACTGACATATAGATGCTTCGAAAAATTAATCCTACGTACTTGACTTTTAATTACTATTTCAACTAAAACCATATACAATGGATATAAGTAATTAAACTTTTAGAAATTTTGTATCTCACCTCTTTGTGTGCGCATCATGCGTGTTTGAGCATTATGTGCTTCCACCTTGCTCCATTAATAAATGGTTGAATATTTAATTGACCAATAGTCTATTTGATAATGCACGCTTTTAACGTTTCGGAAGAACAATAAATTTAAAATACGTGTTAAATAATTAACTGAGCTTTAATTTAATAAATGTTATCAATATATCATTAAAACCATTTAATATTATTTTATTGCTTTCCATCCATAGATATTTTCTTTGATTATGCTGTTTGATACTTCGATATCTACTTTACTCTCCCTTTGTTGCTTAACACACTGATTAAAGTTCGTTTTATCTTTTGGATGCTAAAAAATATGACAGAATTTATAGTTTATCTTACAGTTTTAATATCCAAGGTAGAGAGCAATATATTAATAAGAGATATATAAGTATGGTACCAGCAATTTTCTTAATCATTGCACATCGTATCAACCTACCATATTCTCAAACAATGCACATTTAATGGTCGTTATCTTAATCATAGTAATATGACCTAAAAATTAGAGTTTATACATTTTATCGAACTTTTGATAATGTAGGGTTCATAAACCAATGGAATGGTTATTTGATTAAATCATAGGGGGCAGACACCTATCTATATAATAAGCTCATTGTCTGAATATGTTATAGTATTCAATGACTAGACCTATTACATTAACAAACATAGCATGCTATGTGGATATGAAACTCGAGGTACTACATACATAGGACTATCATGTTCAACACAACCTAACAGTTAGAATGGTTGTCAAGTGTTGAGGTTCACTCAATGCTTCTTAGATACGAGGTTAGATTAGATACATAAATAAATATTATATCAGCATATAGTAGTAGTTAAAATCATTGGACGTAATTTCCTCATAATAGTTCAAATGAAAATAATCAGCCTCTGATACTAAATTATGCAAAATTTCCAGCCGTATAAGAGTGTCAAAAGTGATTTAAGATCTTAAACATTCGAAACATTAAAATCTACATTAGTTCAATAAAATTTCACTCGAAATTATTATTGATAGGCACAGGTCACAACTGAACAATGTTTATTAATATGCAGTGTAACGTATATTTGTCTAGCTTTAACATGTCGTGGTTATGTATGATCAACATTCGGAACTACATCGTTATCAGTCATCATTTTAACACCACTGCCTTATAACTTAAATTAATTGTAATGTTATATACACACAACCTACCTTTACTTTTTATACATTCTGTTACAAATTCTAATTCTAAAAAATTGCATCATACCAAACAAGACAGACCTAGCTTTTCTGAATAGAAATTAGTAAATAAAACCAACTGTAAGCTTCATGAAATACGAGATTACATACTAAGATTAGTTAATTCTCGCCATTTGAGAGATTTGGGTGGATAGGCAGTTAAATTTATGTCACGCTGGAGCAACTAAACGGGCTATTGGCGACTTAGAGATTTGGGAGTATAAACTTTTATAACAGAAATTTCCGAAAACTGGGGATTTTCTAAACTGCTCAGAATCATTCATTACGAGCAGCATAGATAATCAAAGCCATCCATTCAGATTACAAGCAATACAAATGTTTTACTCGATTTGAATAAAGTTGAAATAATTTGACTTAATGCCAATTTGAGAATTAAACTAAAATCCAATCATTTCTATTGTAACCGGTTGAAAGTCATTGCACCAAAATTGTTTTGGAAAAACGTTGTAGATGACGACTTATAACTTATATGAACGCATTTTGCACATAAAAAAAATTGGTACTTTTAGTTTTTAAAGGAGATGTGTGACACCGTATGTCTCACCATCCATCTAGAACCCTCTCAGACATTAGAATATCAAATGAGAGAATATTTATACACCTCAGTCTTAAAGTACCTAGAATATCCCTAGACTCAACCTTTTCAGAGACGGTGGGATTTCTGGCATCCCATGAAAGAGTCAAAATGATTGAAAGGGTTATTTGAAGTCACAAGTTTTGATAAAAGAACCCCATGTCAGTGCGAAAAGATTTGAGCTTATTTAACACTGATATCAGTGCCATCTTTCATATCCTTTTTTCAGTTTTTAGCCGTCAACGTCATGTCTCATTTCTGATTTCTGCGTACGGTCATAAAAGACTAGCTTTCAGTAAGCGTTAAACTACTAGAGAGAATTTATGAATTCAATTTTATAAAGAAACGTTTGTATAAGAAATGAGAATTATAAATTATCTTTACATTATTAAAGTATATTTTTTGTAAGTATTTACATTATGCAATTTTCAAATGAAGGGCTCCTGGTAAGATGGTGATACGCCACAGAAATATGTCCTGTAATGAAAACAATTACAAGCAAAACATTCAAGGGGATCAGAAGAAAATTGTTTGAATGAATGCGTAATACTTGAAAGTTTAAGATAACTTGACTTCTTGATAAACCATTATAATTTTAGTTTTCTCAGTATATTGCCCAAATATATACATTAATGTACGATATGATGTGTTTGTTCTACACTCAATAACAGTTACAAATTACAGTTTATAGGAAATAACCTAGAGTAGCCTTCAACGAACAGATTATTGAAATAAGCAAAATAATAGAATAAAATTAGGTATAAAATATTTTAAAATCAGTTAAAGTTTCGTAGGAAACAAATCAAACATTTTAATCCTTTCATTTTCTGAACCAATAAAATTAAACTTGCAAAAGCTTATTCAAGACGATTTTATTACAAATCCTGTGCTTTTTAAATTAAGATATAATTTCTGTCACAAAAAGTTATTACTCGATTTTTAAATTTTAAAGGACAGTATATCTCACGTTATGCTCGAACAGCATTTAGTTTAACAAATTGTCTTCTTGAATTATTTCTCCTTAACGTGTATTCATCCTTGCGGTGTAGGGAGTTACAAATTGAAGTTGTAGGCATCTGGCCCGGATCAATTAAGCTCTTTATTCCCTCATTGGAACAGATCGCTTAGGATACCTAAATATCCTACCTTTAGTTCGCTTATCCCCCTACCTACTGAGCAAAATGGTTGATTACACAATAATTCCCAAACAAACCAACTATTATCTACATAATCCAAATTACTTGCAGTTCTAAGGGTATCTGACATTCTAATGCTTAGACGCATTCAATTGTGTGCGAAGGAAGGTTTAGTATAAAATCAGAATCAGTTAGATGTTAAATACAAATATAATCTTTACTATTAACGTTTTCTTGTAAGGCTAATTACAGAGAAAGTAAGTACAGTCGGCGGTTGAGCTACTTTGTACATGAGAAACGTTTTTTTCTGATGGCTTTCTCTCCAACTAGATTTAACACTTTGCGAAACAAACAGGAAATAAAAGAGCATTTACTACCCATTACACTAAGGAAGCTTTCCATTTCTATTAATGTGTCTGTATTGTTTCCCAAATGCGTAGCTCTTAGTAAAAGGGACATATTTAAGAGCGTTTTCGTTTCGCGTTGTTTCTCATAAAAACGTGTGCTCTTTGGTTTGCTATTCTGTAGACTAATTGGTTGTGAAAATTACACAATCGCTTCTTACTTTTTGATTCCTTTAAGCAATTTGTTTAGTCTACATGGAATTGCTTCTTTTATCATCAGAATCCAGTTTATATTCAATTGCATTTGAGCATATTACATTGCATGGTTTAAGTGATCTCAGTGGTGTAGCAGCTTAGTGTGCATAACGGCCATTTTTCTCACAGTCTGAATACTTATACAAATTTTCTTCAAAGAATTCTCTAACTTCATTATTTTTATTATGGATGTCAGTTGTATAACCATAAATATATCTGTTGTCATATACATGCATGTCATTACAAGATAATTTTACTGCTGTAGCGTGTAAGTACATCTTTTTATTATTATGTTTCACATTTTTATTAAAATTATAATCGAAGCGTATCAAATTAAACAAGTGTTTCAGTTATTTTATTCTCCGAATTGATTCCGATTGAATATGTATTAACACTATAAATAATATTAAAACAGATATAACGTTACAATTTCATTATTAGAATATATTTGGTCTTTAGAGAACGTGAATTCTTAGTTCTCTTACATTTTATGTTAGTACCTGTAAGAGTGTTTTAAAACATGTTAAATTGTTGTTTCAAAGAACGCTAAACATACGTTTTAGACATTGACGTTTTGCAAGAACTTCAATTCTTACTTCCAATAAGATCATCCATGAAGTTCTAATTATGTGGTGATGAAAACACGCACATGCATGCACTTCTTCAAACAGCTATATCAATAAGCATTTGAGCGATATTACAGCTTTGCAGTGTGGAGTACAATTTTCAGCATGCACATCATACAACCTACGTAATTAAATATTTCACATTTTCTTGAAATAAATTTTAAACGGGATTCACTCAGATGTTTCGTATGAGATTTTAATTTTAAAATGTTTATACAAGGGCAACGTAAAAAAGCAAAATTATAGTAGTAATTTAAGAATAAATAACTACCGTAAATGAAAATCATATGAAGAGCATTACAACACCGTGTAATGCAAGCGCCACTTTTTGTAATTTCTTATCCGACTTGGTCTAGATAAGATAGACGCAGAGTTCATGCAACTTTTAAAAGTCCAAGACGATCAAAGGATTAAAATGCAAATTCTGCCTTGACAGCCCCAAACAAGAAAAGAGGTGACTAGGAAACCCTTTCTTGACGCACCATGATCTCTAAGGCACCGTATATATAATGTTAATATTATTATATCGTTACGTGTGTGTGGAAGGTAGTGAGTATTTTGATGTTTTAGTGAACATTTGATTTATTTCTTGTACACACAGATTTCCCGTGATATATTTCTCCCTTTTCTTAACATCTTAACTTGATATTTCTTTAGCATCTTTCGTACATACTATCCGTTACTTGTAGCAACTTCGTAAGAGATAAAAATTTTGCCTAGCCCCGGCTCAATGTTTCCGAATAAGGATAGTTATGCTGGAAACGTAAAAATGTGACTTTCATTCCACTCAAAGCGAATACGAACTAAAATAACTCCACAGGTTTCGAGGATGAAAAAGTTACATTTAAAATCGCTCTTTTTTCTAATTTAAACATCCGTTAACTTATTCGGTAATTTCCCCACTCATCGCATAATTTGCCAAACCCAGGTGTTCTCTCCGTGTACCTTATCCTTCTGAGCAAGGTAATTTGTCAACTTAATGATCAAAAAAGTGTTCTTCGGACCAGTCCGCTTTGTAATAAATGACATAAATGTCATCTGCTCATAATTCACATCCAGTGACAGTAATAAATGGATATTTGCAACGCGGCTTCGCTGAGGTGGTCATTTTGTTGTTTGCTTGGAGGACTTTGTTTCCCAGTACAAGAGCTGATTAGTTCTTCCGTTCGGCCTCTGCAATATCCTCTAGTTTTATTAGCTAGACTGAGCCTAAAATGCGATTCCAAAATGAGGCAAATGGTGAAACTGGTGTCCTAAACATAAATTAGAAGACTCGGTGGGTTCATTTTGAAACTGAAATAACATCAAACGTAATTGACTTAAAGTAAAAAACAAAAAACCAATTCTAAAATATCAGATCATACTTTAAGCTTCAGTTGTATGGTGGTCACAGCGTTCGTCTGTTGCCCTGTAGATCCAGGGTTCGAATCCCTGTTTGTCAGTGCCTGGTTGTTGGTTATTTCCTCTGTTAGGCGTAACGTCAGCTTACCCATTACGTGTGCTCCTTCAGTTCGCCCCTTCAAGTTGCCCGGGCGTTAGAAACAAAAATTCATTAAACTTTTATTGTTTTTAACACAAATCTGTTACCATCCCCTCACAAAATTCCAATGCACCTAGTTTAGAAACCAACTAGTCTGTAAGCAATATATTGCTCCACACAAAACATTTACTTACGGGTAACAAAACTGGGCTGTTATAACTTCTACTAGTATCTTTCGAATTTTGATTGAAATATCTTTTTATGTAACTGCATAACTTAAGAATTCGAAACTAAAAGTTTTCTTAAATCACTACTGTTCTCTGTGGTCGATAGATTCTTCCGTTATTATCATAACCAATTAGAGTAAGAATGCATTGACCTCATGAAACGATAAAGATAGCTTTAGGCTCAAAGACGAAAGCTGGAAATATACTAATATTATTCTTTTTGTGAAGCTTCTGAAAGGTTTGCTAAGATACGAGTGCATGTGAATATATTTTAATCTTCAAGTGCAGTCAAAAATATAATGAATTTTCACTGTTTAAGTAGAACTCACTGGCAGTTTACTATAATTTGTTTACCAATGTAGTACAGACTAATCTCTTCAGAATAAAGATCCATCCCAAATCAAAATGTTTGTGCCTACGGTAAATTTTCAACAACTTTCAATGCTTTAACCAGCAGAATCACAAAACTTTAAAATATTGAAAGATTTTTTCTAGAGTACTATTTAAATAAATTATTAGCTTTTCATTGGGTCGAAACACCACTAAACAGTTTATGTGACTACATTAATAAATTTACGTTATCTACCATGACATTTTGAAATTTGCTCAATAATGGCAGAATATAAAACATTGGGATTTACAAATGTGCATGAATACTCTCTATCAAATATACACAAATTCCCAAGCCTTTCTAAAATAATAGACAAATAAATGGAATCACCACGTTCATTGAAAATAGTTCAGATATAAATATCATAAAAAACGCTTTTTAGTAACTCCAGTTTTTTTACTGAGTTAAATTTCCAACTGGGTGAAAAGTCTCAAAGTTTATTTTTGGCTTAAAAGAATTTTAACATTTCGTATCAGAAATCCTATACTTTATGTATGTGAAAAATTGCCTTCTGATAGCTTTTCTCCGAACTGTTTTCAATACACTTTGACTTAAGCAGTAGCTTAGGTTTAATGTATAAAGCTGAGTATGACAAGCACCGTGTAACTCATCCATATTTATATCAGATTTACGACTCTTACTTCTTCCTTACTATGTAAAGTTTTCTAAATCTTTGGGAAACTTTCCTCAGTCTCATGTACTGCATAAAATACCACCAAGGAGAAGGAAAAAATATATTCAATGGAATATTCCAGTCCGTAAAATGTTGGTTTTGGGGTTCGTCTACGTTCTAGCAAAATCTCTTATTCCGAGACATACTTTCACTGAGTCATGCATTATTTACTTATAGGTAATTATACCGCTACAGAAATTTAAAATGTGTATTAATGTTTTTGTTAATTTTCTTACACTTTAATTCTTACACGTGAAAATATGTTTCTATGACAAATATCACAAATCCCTTAGTTGTGTATATGCTTATACACAGGGAACTCAATGTTTTATTTAAATTTGGTTTGTGATCCATTTTACTCAATTTTACCTTAACAAAAGTAAATTATCATGCTAAGATGAGATTACAATGCAATTCGCTGAATTACGTAACACTTAAATCAGTTATATTATCTTACTAGAGTGTTTTTCAAATATTACTTCATTTCCAATTTTTTCATATTACTCGATCAATGAAATTTCTCAAGTGAACCAATCCCAATGAGAATGTTGTGTGGGGTGTTTGGAACTATAACAGAAATGACTGTCGACTCAAAAGAAGCATTTAGATTGTTTTAAGTCATTTTGTATGCATTATACCTTATCTAATAATAAATCATGTTGCAGCACTACAGTATTGTCACATGATCAAAAAACTTCTATACGTAGTAAGGTCCAACAGTTTCCGACTCCATTTTATTAAAGAGGTAATAGAATAGAACATAATTGTATTGTTCAAGGTAATCATTCTCTACTTCAATACACATTTTAAAACGGTTAATTAATTTTTTAAACCAATAAAAATAACCTTAATTTTATCCTGAAAATGGTCTGAAACTACAGAAAGGAATTTTTCATCATTTATATTCCCCAGACACATTCGACTTCAATTTTAAAAAAAAGTAAATTATTTTAAAATTTAATGCCGGTGATACTCAAGTTTAAACGTGTTAAAATATTGGATAACTGCTTATCTGCGACGCTAGATGGAAAGCTACTAAAACTAGGCCCGCAAAACTTTAACTACAATGGAACAAAACATCGAGTGGGGGTTGATGGAACTAGATCTGTCTATGCGAGGGAAATTACTATTATATTGTATGTACTTATTTGCTTGAAATATATTACTGAGGTACTTGTAGTTTAGTTATAAACGGGTATTACAAAGGCGTACAATGCGTTGTTAAAGTTCAACATAAATTTATTTATTCATTTTCAATATATATATACTATATGTATATACTTAATTTGACAATAATCTAATTTGACTGAGTTCCACGTTGATCGTAAAAGCTCTAAGTCTGTGAATAGTTCATAGTTCATGTAATTTGTCATATTGGTGTCGAGGTCGAGGGATCATCATAGTTATTGACAAGTATGGTAAGAGGTCAAATGTGGATACATGGAAGTTCAAGAGAGTGGTACTCTCCGACTGGTCCCTGACCTTGGTCACTGGGTTGTCGCTGCTTCATCAGGGAACTCTGTGGATTCTACAGGACCCGGAATAGCTTTGAACGGTTTCACTTCTGGGGTTTTCGAGGTGTTCGCTCTTAACTGCTAACCCATTCTCAGCATTTTTCCGATATCTGTTCTCCCCCGAAAAATTTCCAGTTTTTATCCTTTGTCGGTTGCTCCACCCCCAGTAAAATCCAGCTTCATACCCACTGCTCTGACCAATGCCATCAAGTCCACTCATCCCATATTCAATCACTGTGGTTGCTTGACCCCTTCCAATTCCTTATATTCACTACGCTGTAAGTCGTTCCATTTCGCATTGGTTGTTTCTTTTATCTGTAGTCTTTTACCTTTCAACTTACCACGCTGTGGGGACAACGGCTCCATGAGATTCATAAATAAAACTTAAATGTTTCCATGAGTCATAATTTATGAATTTCATGAATTTTTGATCCTAGAAAACGTGTAACATACTCGAAATTCGGTTTCACAGCACAATGCAGATAAAATTTAAAACATTAAGTGATTTTAAGTACTATTGTAACGCAATTATATCAAATACTGTATCGAACCTGAAAGAGCAATAACAATAATTTTCCCTTATCCCATACTTCACACTCTTTCGCCTTCTTGGCATCTACATTTCTATTAGTGAGTAAAGACGGCGTATATCTTGAATTGTCTGAGTTTTCGATGGAACAATGATCATGGCCTAATATTTCTCTGATGCTCTTGCTGCTCTATTTATCTCAATTTCGCTTCCGATCAGTTCGACTGTATAGAGTTTCTCCGCTAAGAAGTTGGCCATCTTTGTCTAATGCGTTCTTATTGCCTGATCTTTCGGATATATCCATCCATAACTTTGCCCTTTCCTCTCTTCTCGGAACGCTCTTGTTTATGTCAGGAATTTCTACGGAAAGGGAGAAACGGTGGATGGTGTGATTTAGATACAACGAAATATTTTCTTATTTCCGGTGATATTTTTGCAGAGATAACGTTTATATTCTGAGATTTTTTGTACTGAAAAATGATAAAATAAGCATTAAATGGATAGAAACAAATTATTTCTCTGCATTTCTGTTATAACGTATCAGTGAACTTAAAACATTAAACTTTTTGATAGTTAAATGTCCTATTTTTGTGATACTATTTTTAAACTACATAAATTCTCTATTTAGAACCGATTTCTTTTGATGAACCTCTCTCAAAGTTAATTTCATTATTTTTGTAAAAAATTTGTAAGACATTATAAATTTGTGGAGCATGCTTCTAAATTATAAAAATATATGGGTTCACTTTATAGCATACTTTTTAGAAAAAATTACTGCTCTAAAAATAATTTGTTTATCCTGTTTTTCATTTTTTACTCGAACAACTCAGACATCGCAAATATAACTCTAATAAGTTGTTGTTACCCTGAATATTATAGAGTACGATTAATCACGTAGAGGGAGATTTTAACATGATTGAATGAATTTTTCTTCGGGATGACGCTTTCCAAATAATTAATTCATTGACCAATAGTCCCGTTGAAACGTTGTTACAAATCAATGTGAATGATTCTACTTTCTAACCCCGGATATTTGAAAGAAAAAGCAGTTTGCAACTCCTTAAAAATGTAATGTTATCGGTGTTACACAAAAAGGCTGTTTCATCTATTTGGTTTCTATTAAACGCAGGAAAAGATTTCATATCCTAAATCAAATTCAATTATCTATTGGATGTATTGTAATAAATACCAACGAAAATCATGAAGCAAAATAAATTTCAAAGCCCACATATATTCCACATGTGTGTGATCTCGATCTTACCGAAATAAAATGATTAACACTATTTCTTCTCTTCTGGAGAAGTTCTGATCTTTCCCTTCTGGATTGATTTCAAACCGTCCCAAATAGCCTATGAGTTGCTACAGTGCGACATAAATGCAACTACCTACCAAAAATACGTATGTTACTTGCAGTTAAGAAATCATTTGCTGCTGAATGTTTGGAGTTAAGCTACTAAAATTAGTTTAAATTTAGTGTGAATCATGGCCAAGTACTGTGGTACATATATTGATATTTACAAAGTACACAACTAAATTTTGAAGCGCTGCATGAATATCCCATATTTTCCTGTGAAAATATTCAATTATCCTCGGCGAACTATTAAATATACTGCAATTTGTAAAGTATTTTGTGTTGTTTTAAGTTTGATTTTCAGCTATGAAAAGGGATGGCCAAAACAGTTTACAAAAGTTACAGGTATAAATTAAAAACCTGTTCATTGCAGCTACAATTTTATAAGGATAAAGCAGTGGGAAGCATAACAAATCTAGCTCATAAAATGTAAAAGTTTATAATTTATTGACAAAAATATTTAGCTACAAAAATAATTTATCGCAAACACATCAATCATCCAGTATTAGTAAGAAAATACATTCTGTATAATGTTATTTTTATATTTATTATTTGAATTCTAAGGTACTTAAAAAAGATTTGTTCCATTGAAATCACATGTTGATTGATGATTTAAAAATATCTTTTCAAAATATGTACGAGAGTTAATCAATCACATATTTTCTTTTCAAAGTGCATAAAACTCAGAAAATGCGTTCTAAAAATCCCAAACAAGCATTTTTAATTTAAAGTATAAGCTTCTGATAGTTTTAAGAAACGTATACTTTCCTTCAATCAAAAGTATTTCATATACTTTACACAATTGTTGGTTAAATAAAGTGAATAAATTCAATTCGAAACTTTCTTTGACTGATTTAAGAAAATAATAATTTCTTTCAAAAGAGTGACATACGGATAAGTTATAAGATTTCTGTACTTTTGAAAGTGAATAAAGATTATACATGAACCCCCTTTGATACCTACAGTTTTTGATGATTGAGTAAATACTATAGATCAGAGATTTTTACCTTTTTCATCTCCTGGCTCACCTAAACTAATTACTGAAATTCTGCAGCACACAAAAATATATTATATTTATTCCCGATCTGATAAAAAATGGATATAATTTTGCTTTATTTACAAAAAATCATAGTAATTACCTACCCTTTATGCTCCAGAGTGACTTTTAGTTTTTTTCAATAATTTATTTATACATTGAAATAAAAATGATACTCAAGATTATTTAAGTAGGTATTTCTTGAAATTATTTGTGAACACACTAGTCAAAATTTCTTAGCTAAACCTTCGAAATGAAGTAAATCTTACACAATTTAAATAGTTTAAGCAGTTGCATCATCCATAAGGCACACTAGTGTAATTATTGCGGCGCAACGGCTGAAAATGATAGATAGAATAAGAAAGAATGTGAAAATGGGATTCCAGTCATGCAGAGGAAAATATAGAGGACTTTATTTAAAATCCAAGTATTTTGAATTTGTGAAAAAGTCAAATGAAATAGCAACAGTATTTTCCCAGACTGCATATCAAGACAGTTGGATATATATACATAAAAACAGGCCACAATATCAAAAATCTCAACAAGCAGGAAATGTAAATACAAAACACCTAGCAAACGTTCATCGATAAAAATAATTTATAAAATAAATATAGGAAATCAAAGTCACTGCCAACGAATATCAATTAACAAATGTGAACTCAAATAAAATCTATAAAATAGCTTTTCAAATTTGAAAATTGGAAAGATTCATATATTATAAGATTTAAAAATATTACATCAGGAAAACAATTCATACATATTTTTAGTTATCAAAATATTTTAAAAGATTGAAACAAGGAAGAATTTTAAATACCTGTGCGTATTGTAGCATAAAATGAGAAATAAATAAATGAATTCATTTAATGAGAAGAGAGAGAAAGAATATTGATTACTTAATTTAGTTAATTTATTTCTTATGGACCTCAACGACTCTGAAATGCATAAACTGAATAATTAGTGAAATGGTATGGTATTTATCTTTTTAATTACATCTGCCTTTTTAGGGGAAGGACTTTTAAAAATCTTATTTATCTAGGTTGTATAAATTATTTTATTAAAGCTTCTCAAGTTTTTTGTTGTTTTTGTTCATGTTACATTCTGAGGGAATTCCCACAACGTATTATTGGGTCCGTCTGGCTCAGTGGGTATGCAGGTTCGGCTCCATCCTGGGTGTATTTCTCTCTTCTGTGTCAGTAAAATTTTCCATGTGTGTATTTGCCCATTACTCGATGTTATTTCTCTTGTGTTGTGTTATTTGTATTGTTGAACAGCATGGTCAAATATGACCCTTCCGCCATAAAAAACCAAAACCAACCAACACACAACGTATTGAGTAAATCGGAATACATTTTCGCATAAAGTTCAGGTAGGTAGGTATTTTAATTAACGTCACACTGGAGCAACACAACGGGCTATTGACGACGGTCCGGGACCAACCCCGAAGGGAAAGTTTCGAGGACAACACTACGTAATTTTTAATCACGGTCAGATGACGAGCATAAAGTTCAGAAATTTTCATTTAGAAATGGGCAAAAGGTTTTAGGCATTATTTTTTTATCAAATTTTTTCTAGCTCGGACTTTCATTATATTTTATAGGCTGCTTCAATGAATTTAATAGTTTTCTACGTACTAAATCTACTTTTGAAAGATATTAGACATGTTGATGCTGAAGTGAATATTCGTAATGCTTATGTTTCGCAAATGAAAATCTCGCTTCTATGAATATTTTAGGAATATGTAGGGCTATCTAAATGTGAAAATCAAATATTTAGAACGCATTTCCCGAAAAAAATGTATAAAAAGACACTGCAATGATATAGATAAATGTATTATAATGTAAAATACCTCCCTATATTGCTCTCAGAGTGAAAACGAATTTGTGACATATATCCCAAAGTCGGATTCCTCTACGCTTGTTATGATTTCATTTCCTTAAGTATTCTTTTTCACAAGAAAAGCGATGAGAAAACCGAAGGAATCCGAATACATCCATTCGAAATTTTAAAAACGAAATCGAAACAATCCTTTTTCCCGTCTGTCGAGAGATTTCGTCCAAAATCCCGAATCTAATGCAGTACTGTGTAAACAACGTTTCTTACTTTTTTAATCTTAGCCGTTCCTCCACTTCAATTGATCGACATGTGAAATCGACTTTGACTGTGCAATGCCAGGATGATGAAACGAAAAACATTTTTCTGCCCACAAGCATTGTTCCCGAGACGACGAGCACTAGAGTCCTATAATAATTCTCTATAAGCAAACAAGGGCCAGATTTAAACAAATAGCCAGCTGGAACGATCATTTCGCTTAGGAAATAGTTTAGAGAATCTATATAATCTTCACACACTGATGCAGTTTATGTTTTGAAAATGGTTTGAAGAATCCATATATCATTCACACTGATGTACTTGGGGTTTTCAGAATGGTTCAGAGTATGTATATAACATTTACACTGATGTTGGGGTTTTGAAAATGGTATATAATCTTCGTATTGATGCAGGGTTTTCGTTTTCTAAATGTTTAGAGCATATATAATCTTCACATTGATGCAGTTAGTGTTTTGAAATGGTTTAGAGAAGCCATATAATATTCATGCTGATATAGTTGGTGTTTCGAAAATTGTTTAGAGAATCTATATAATCTTCACACTGATGCAGTTTATGTTTTGAAAATGGTTTGAAGAATCTATAGTATTTACACTGATGTAGTTGGGGTTTTGAAAATGGTATATAATCTTCGTAATATGCAGTTCGTAATTTGAAAATGGTTTAGATTATATATTTAACTGATGCAGTTTTTGTTTTGTAAATGGTATAGAGAATCTATAAATTTCACACTGATATAGTTGATGTTTTGAAAATGGTTTAGAGACGCTATATAATCTTCACGCTGATGCAGTTGGTGTTTTGAAAATGGAGATTGGAGAATCTATATAATCTTCATACTAATGCAGTTGGTGCTTTTAAAAATATAATTGGTTTTAATCCTCTTCCGAATCCATATATTTTTTATCTCGAACTGAACAAAACAGATAATATATAATTTTATATCTAACCCTCTAAATACATGTACTGCAAACTTTAAAATGTTTTTGATTGGAATGATCAGAAATTAATATTTTAAGCCTCGAACATATAATGCTTACATTGTTAAAACTGCTTTTTTACTGCTTGCTTAGATTTTAAATCTATTCTTTTAGTTTATTTATAATTTATTATGGAAACAAAAGCTTATCCATAATATTATAAAACTTAAAATATCTGTGATCCTTCTATAGAAATAGGGCGTTTCCTCTTATTTCAAATCGATTATTTTATTCATTATGATAATCATTCGTCAAGAATTCTAATTCACACCTGCTAGAATTTCTCCTAAGATCCAGACTTCTCAGAATCTTATCAAGTGTTACTGATAGCACTGAGCAGTACATTGTCAATCATGTCCATGATTTTATCATCAAATGTTACCCACGCCCTACTATAAGTTTCGTGTGCACTTTTAATTTGCTTCATGAAAGAAATATTGCATATTTTACCTATTTTCGTTTTGACTTCCTTTCCATTAACCAGTTTGGAATACAGAGGTGAGATAAAAGAAAGCAGTAAAATATCTTAATTTGCGTCATCCTTTTTCCTGAGAGTATATTCAGGATGAATAATTTTAATTTTCAGATAGGAAAGTTTTATAATTGTAATTACAAATCAACTTTTGCATTTAATACTTTAAATATAGGGGTATATTAAAAACTAATCAAGGATTAAAATTTCTTTTTGATCAGTCATAAAAATGGATGTAAGCAAATTATAATGAATACTTCATTAATTGTATGACTAATGGGAATTAGAAATTGTTCAAAGCTTACATACTGAGATTAAAATTTATGGAATATAAATTGCTTAATATATTTCCATACAAAGACATACATTTGGTGTACATCCAAATCAAATAACTTGAATTTAGTTCTTATATTTCCCAATTCATATTAGCATAAAAGTATTATAATTAATTTAAGTTAGTAGAAATAAATTAGACTGCATCAAAATCAAACCAATCAATATACTCAGGAAGAATTAAATTACGGACATAAATCTGGCAGCATATTTTGCCAAATTCTTATTACCATAAAAGTAATAATCAACTTTAAATAAATAAAAATAAGTTAAAATGGCATCAAAATCGAAGCAATCAGTATACTCAGGTAAAGAATTAAATTACGGATATAAAAATCTGGTAGCTTATTTTACCAAATTCATATTAGCATAAAAGTATTTTAATCAACTTCAAATCAATATAAATAAATTAGACTGCATCAAAAACGAACCAATCAATAAACTCAGGTACAGAATTAAATTACGGACACAAATCTGGTAGCATATTCCACCCAAAATTAATAACCGATTTCTGAATGCTATTCTGTGCATTCATAGATTTCCGAAATACCCTCTAGAAATAAGGTTTCCCTACAATTAGATCTTTAGAAAACATTTTCTAACTTTGAAACTTAGAGGGTAGGAAAATAATGCGTAAACTAATGGACCAAAATCGATCGAAACGCGAGGGCATGGTAAAAGTTTAAGAATCTTCAGCAGTGCTTCATTATGATGTACTTACCTACGATACAAGAAGAGCTACGATTTGGTGATGCTTGGGGCATGTTTCGTAGCCCCGAATATCATATCAATAGTTACGCTTAAAGTATTATTTCTTCCAAATTTTATTTCAAATGGAATGCTAATATCTCATTTCCATTCTGCCCTTCTCGAGGGATGGAAGTCAACATCGCCATCTCATTTACCACACCGGAATTACAGATGAAATTTATAGCGTGCATGTTAAAAGGTTTTTGAACAAGCCTTAAACTATACTGGGTAGAGAGCTTAAATTGATCACAGGGCGTTGGAAATAACAAATCCCAACTTGTTCATTATCCAATGCTTACTAAGACTAAAGAGTCACATTTCTAGGCTTTATTTAAAATGTATTAACAGTCACAGTGTGAGATTAATAAGATGAGATTTAAGGATAGGGACTTAAAGGATTTCAACCATTGTTGGTGGTTCCTGACCGCTTTCAGCTTTGCCAACAGTGTAGATTTTAAATTCATGTCCTTGCTTATATGCGTTATATTTATTCATATATATATATATACATATATATATATAGTATATGAACCTTCTGGTGGTGTCTAGACGAGGGATCTCGTTATTAGCAAAACAGCCGATCCTGAGGGACGAGATATCTCGTCATTAGAAAAAGTGACCTGATCTTCATGTCGTCATCATCAAAAATTGGCAATATATTGATGACTAGATATTACCAATTTTGCTTATTCTGATACCTCGTCATTAGTGAAATTGGTCAGATCTTGATGGACAAGATATCTCGTCGGAACCACTGAAGGGTTAAAAGAACCTATTCAGGAATTGAATTTAAATTAAAATGCATTTATTTTTCTGTCCTGAAATCATGGCCTTTTTAATATGTTACGACGATACGATAGCGGCGTTCAGTAATAAAATACAAGAAAACAAACTTTTAAGACTTATCGAGTTTATAGAAGGGTTTTTCAACAGATTTCACATTGTCGTTCAGTATTAAAAACCGGGCGAATAAAGATACCCACACTCAAATACAGTAAGACAGGCTTTGTTTCCAGCTGTCTTTGGATAGCTTTGGAGAACAGAGAGGCCTTCTTATACCATTATACGGAAATGAAAAGTAGCAGACATTTACCTTTGGCCATCGGTGAAAGTGTGAGAAGGTGTGCGCAGGATGCCCCATAGCCATGTCCAACGAGCGTGATGTTTCGAGGATCTCCGCCGAATTGGGCAATATTTTCTTGGACCCAGTGAAGTGCCGCTATCTGGTCCATCAGACCGTAGTTGCCCCTGGAGGCCGTTTCCATTGCTGGTAGGAAACCTGCGAGAGAAAAAGTGATTTCTTTAAAATGGCTTGGAAAAGGTTAAAACTCCAGGTCTAGGTACATTCAATAAATGCAAATTTTGTTTCACAATGCAAAATGGCTCTTTCACCTCGGACATCAGAAATGTAAATCTTTATAGTGTATTGACGAATTTTGATCCAACGCTCAAGTTGCTTTGTATTAAAGGACTAGAAGCTAAGGTGTAAGAAAAGGTGATTTCTTTGAAGTATTTTGGAAAAGGTTGAAACTTGAGGTCAAGGTAAATTTAAAAAATGTTAATTTTATTTCACAATACGAAATGTCACTGAATCACGGGGGTTGGAAATGAATGTACTTTCATAATGTACTGATTAATTTTTTATTCCAAATTTAAATTCCTTTGAATTAAAGGACTGGGAGCTAATGTGTAAATAAAGGTGATTTCCTTAAAATACATTGGAAAAGGTTAAAACTTGAGGTGTAGGTGAGTTCAATAAATGTTCAAATTTAATTTCACAATACAAAATGGCCCTCTGTATCACGGAGGTTGGAAATGGATGTTTCTTTATAGGATGAATTTTTGATTCAACGCTTAAGTTCTTTTGAATTAAAGGACTATGTAGGTAGGTAGGTAGGTATTTTAATTAATGTCGCCACACTGGAGCAACACAATGGGCTAATGGCGATGGTCCGTGATCAACTCCCGAAGGGAAAGATCCGAGGACAGCACCACGTAATTTTGAACCATGATTAGATGACGAGGTCACATCTGAGCCGGCACCCCACTCTCCAAACTTCCACACCACGCCAATTAAAGGAATTGGAGCTGAGGTGCAGAAAAAGGTGATTTCTTTAAAATATCTTGGACGTGTCGGAAATGGTTAATAGTTAGAAACGTTTAAGGGGAGCAAAGGAACAAATTATTCATTTATAATTTACATTTAGAATGCTACACCTTAATTATTAATCGCAATTACAAAAAATATTGCGAGCACAGATGGGTCGAAAACTTAACGAGATTCTGATTCGAATAAAAAATAAATTTTAAATGTTCACCGCTGAGATACTTGCCTCTCAGCAAGGTGGATGCGACCATTGAAAATTCAATTATTTTAGAGAACGTAATTTCGCACGTGTCGCCAGTTAGATTAGCGATGTGATGCTGAGGATATTAAATGGGTTGCTGCTGAGAACACTGAAGTTCAAAACTAGTATTCTTACCTATCTCACTTGTCCTAATCTGAGCTCGACTAGGTGCAAAAAATGATTAATCCTGAGTTCATTGAGAGCTAGCACAGCGAATAATTTCGGAAAAGCTTAGGTAAATTCAAGATACTTAAAGTTTACTTTACCATAAAAATGGCATTTGTATAATGGAGGTTTAAGAAGAATGTGTTTTTAAAATGCTTTAATCAATATGTGATTCTCTGCTTTGTTTCTTTGAGTTAAAGCTTAGATGCCAGTGGTAGGAGCTCGATTCTTAACGCATATTAAAGGGGAATTTATCAAACATTTTTTGTTAATGATGAATTCTAATTTTATCTGTTGAGCTACTCTTCATATTTATTTATCTATTGACAGAAATATTTACACCTAAATTTCTATATGCTACTTTTAAAGTATCTTAAGACCTTAATGAAAAATAGCATATTAAACATATTAAAGGGGAATTTCTCAAACATTTTTTGTTAATGATGAATTCTAATTTTATCTGTTGAGCTACTCTTCATATTTATTTATCTATTGACAGAAATATTTACACCTAAATTTCTATATGCTACTTTTAAAGTATCTTAAGACCTTAATGAAAAATAGCATTCTGTTGTAAAAGTCAATATTGATTATTACAATTAATTAGAGTTGTATACTAACTGATATTATTTGGCTTATTGTAACTGATCATATCAAAACCTTAATGAAAATTATGGTTTGATGTGATGAGGTGATCACAAACCTTTAAATTAGGAAGACCAAGTTCTGACTTGAGGTATAGCATTTTATGCTGTATAGTGGATTCCCATTTCGTAGGTAATAGATTTTTTCAATCTGTATTTGACAAGAGAAAAGAGGATAATAAAAAGCAAAAAAAGTAACAATCATGTGTTTCATGTGCATCTTCAAACGTTTTGAATACTTTTGAAAATCCAAGAAAAAATATAATTGGGATAGTTTTATATTCTTCCCTGTGCTAAAAATGACTATACTTATCAACACCAAAAAAGTTGTTTAAGTAACTAGTTTTACAATCACTTCTAACAATTGGTCTTTGTGTTAGCAAAACATGACCTTAATGCACGATGAACCAAACCAAAAAGCAAATGAACAGTTAATGGTTATCAAATAGAAGAAATCTTCGATGGTTAAAAGTTAATGAGTCACTTTATTCAACACAGAATACCTTACAAATAATTTCATTTAAGATTATCTTTTAGAAATAATATTTGTGTCTGTTACAATACATATTTTCTGTAGATAGAAAATATACATTATGAGAATCTAACTAAAATAAACTTAAGATCCTCGTATCAAAGATTTCATCGGTTCATCTGACTGCTTTTACATAAGCGATTCTATATGTAATGATTTTTATACACGATTTAACATAGAATTGAAATTGCGTTTTATGTTAAATTTAAAATTGGGTTGAGTTAAATACTATATATTCTATTATGTTTCAATTATCTAAAACTGCAGTGTTCCGAGCCAAGGTCTGAAGATTACGCAAACGTATATTTTCATAGACTAATACCCTAGCTATTGATAAAAATTGTGGTTTAAATTATTACTTTAAAATATATTCTCTAAGATAATATAATTGGCCCTTTATATATATACTAGTAAGTAATTGAAAACTACCTATTTGTAAGATTTAATTAGATACAAATATCTAGTCATTAAAATCTTTCCAATTGTTCTTATAATGCTAAGTGAAATGTCATCAAAAGATATTGTTTTGAAGACTTGTCTCATGAAAATTCGGATTTTTAAAAATTTCAGCAACAAATATTACTACCAATTTAGAAATGTGTAAAACATATCACTCTAATTATTCTGGCGGATCTAAACTTTATAAAAACCAAGGTTGTCATCCATAACTTCTTGCAGTTATTGCAGTCGTCTTCGTATAGCAAATTCAAAAGCCATATCCTTAGTCTTCAATATCACCTTCTGTTTCCCCAACTCGGCATGTCATATTTGATCTCACCAATCCATTCACATACACGACATCCCAACCAATACATTTAAACACACGAGACAAGAGGTTGTACCTAACTACTCATTCCTCTAAGAAACAATACGACTGAGGACCAAATCAATGAAGAATTCAATAGATAATGGTAAACTAAAAGAGTTTTCGATTCAAGGATCTAAATTTTTGAAACGAAGGATTCCATCCATAAGTTACTGCAGTTATCTTTCGGCCGTCTTCGAAGAATGGGAAAACATCCACGGAGAAAATAGCATAATGATTTCCTTTATGTATCCCGAGGGTATGCTGAAGACGAGGGAAAAAGAATAAAATTGTTTGATAGAAAGTGCCAGAAAGATAGATTTCTTTTCTTCGAAAAAACCGTAGCACTGTTAACAAGAAACATCTTGAAACCACATAAGGGCCGGAGGCGAAAGTCTTTAGGTCGATTTACCTCAAGCGAAAGAAAAATAGAAGAGAATATCATATTATTTCTCGCAGCAGAAAAGCACTTCAATTTTTGAAAAAAATACTACAAAACGCTAAAGAATAATCGAACAATAATAAAAGAGCGTAAAAGTTTTTGTTTAAACTCTTTTGTCAACTTGATAAAAGGAAGACCACGAAAATAACAATACATAAAGTATATACGATGTATATCATCAAAGTTATCTTGTACAGTTGTTCACAATTTCAATTTTTAGATTATAAAATCAAATTTCTTCTCTTTATTTAAATTAAGTGCTTATATAGATATTGTAAAGTTCATAATCTTGGGTGAATATGGATTTTACGTTTAAGAGGAATAATTTTCAAAGGCCTGATTGCATTAGAAGTTGGAAATATTTTTTTTCGATCATTGCATGGTTCTCTTGAAATGCCAATATATACCACGTAAAACTATTAAATGTACGTGTTGATGAAATAATTTATAGCCTATTCAATGATCAAAAATTAAAAATATTTTTAGTTCACAAATGCAAATGATAACAAATTTGCCATAGAACTTTGAGATTCTAAATGCCTTAAATGTTAAGATGGTTATTAGTGAAATGCATTTTTGGTCAAGTTATGTATCTCTGATATAGCAAATATTCATATCTAATAAGAGTGATAATTCAAGATTACACAATTTGATTATTTGAATCTGTATGTGTGTGCGTGCATTTTGAAAATTGCCTTCACTGAAACTTAATTCCATATAATTGAGAAATACAATAGCTTTAAAAACTTGATTGCATATTTTGACTTCTGTGCTTGATATCAAGGATTGCGTGCACATTTATTTTTAAAGATTTTATTATTATTTATTTATTATTAAGATTTTAGGAATCACAGGTAACTATGTAACTCACAAAAAGAGAAATAGACCAAGGGTGGGGTACCAAATTACTAGCATGGATTGAATATCTACCTGCTGGGTGATTGAGTGAGCCTTGGAGGCCACCTAACAAATAATCATTCACTGGAAAATTAAAAAATCGAGCAAGCGTGTAAAAAATGAACATGTGAAAAATTGCACTAAAATATATTAAATATATAATAACGTTATAATTCGACTCTTATGCCCCACAGTTTAGGAAAATATTTCTACTCTTTATAAGGTCAATCAATTCAACCATTGAATCATAATTAAAAATTTTATCCAGCACTTACCAACCATCAAAATAATTATTTTGATGGAATAGAATTGTTAAAAGACACCTGATGCAGTAGCATCTATCTGTGATTGTTTCTCTAACCATATTTCGAAGAATGAAATAAGCTTACCAAAAGTTTCATACTTTTCATATAACAAAGAAATTGAAGATATTGCAATTAGACAATTATCCTAAATATTTCTTATGCGCGCATCTCCTATAGATCACATCAAGTATTTTAAACATAGAATTCATATCAAATATCAACAAAAAATTATTTAAATTAAGGATTTAACAAAAATTAATCTCTTTAATGCGGTATGCTGTAAATAGAATAGATTGTACGTACCATAATTTATAGATATCAAGAAACTTGTGTAAACACGACCATAGTTTTAGAAAATAAAACTTAATTGCCCCTTCAGAACATGTTAGTAAAATATCTCGAAAATAAAACTTAAATGCTTTGTTTCCCTCCTCCTAGAACTACAATTAAGTAGATTGTATTCCAAACCTTAAATAATAATTATGGTAATACTTAATGGATTATGAAACTGAATTTCAAACAGTAAAGTATTCACGCAATCAAAATGACTATTCATTACTGGAACATTAGTTAAAAAAAAATTAAGTGTATTTGCTGTTGAGATTTATCTTTTTCTCGATTCGGAAATTTGACGATACCATGCTGAATAGATCTCGTGGACAAAGATGACCATGTAATCTCTTCCCTTTTAGTAAGGATAGAGGCCCCAAAATTTATCGAACCCTCATAAAGGGAAGGGTTTCCTCGGCGACAAATAGCCGGGACCAATGACGCGCATATTAGCGAAAATACGAAAAACGGAATCCTAGTCGCATAATTTCTCATTCTTATGCGCTGGACGAAACAGTTTTTCCTCCCGCACTCCAGGAGCTCTGAAAAACGCATCGGAAACGCTTCAAATGTGAAGAAAGATGAAAGGAAGGTGGGAGCGGCTTTCATCGCCTAACATCAGGAAATGGCCTTCAGTCGATCGAATCGAAATGCTTCTGCCATTTTTTCGATCCAAAGGTTCAAGGGGGCAAAAGCTACTATTCCAGAATACTTTGCTTGGGTACGTATAACAGGGAAATTAATTCCAAATTGTGGCAAATTAACAAGCGTGAATGACCATTAGTGATATTTTTTCTGCTTTTTCAATAACAAATTTAGCAAGGTTTTACAAATATGGTAATAAGACTAAGCCTACAACATTAGGAAAATGTTTATCTGTTTCGTTATTGAACAGATATTACGTTTTTATAAGCACATTTTTTGTGCTACTTTAATTTTAGAGAATTACGCGTGTATTATTTCCACACAACTTTTTTAAATTTTTAACATATTAATTTCTATGTTCTCTCGTCGAAGACGAGATAAGTCAGTTACGTAAATTTTTTCTTTAATGCTTAAACCATCCAAGTGGTTTCGACTGGATATCTGGTCCATCAAGATCTGTGCAATTTTACTAATGACGAGATATCTGATCCATCAAGATATAACTCCTTTTGCTAACGACGAGAATCTCGTCCTTCAAGATCTGACCCGGTTTGTGCTAATGTGAAAAATTTAACCCTCAAAATTGTCTCGACGAGATATCTCGTCCGTCAAGATCTGATCAAATTTTTCTTTTGACGTGATATCTCGTCATCAAGATATTGCCGCTTTTTATGATGACGAGATCAAGATCTGATCAGTTTTCTTCTTATAAAGAGAAATCTCGTCCATCAAAATCTGGTCAGTTTTACTATTGACGAAATACCTCGTCGAGACTACTAACTGGAGGTTAAATACCGAACACTTATTATAAAAGCTTGTATTAATGCCATTTCTTCTAAACAACTCATAGTTTACCAAATATAAGAAGCGCAACATGTAGAATAAAAATTCTATCCAAAAAAATTACAATATTTAAACTCGAAGAAGTAAATACAAATGAAAATTACAAAAAAGAAAAAATGAAATGATAGTCATTAAAATGGTGTTTCTTGTATTTGTGAATCACTAATTTTAGAGATTTTCTAAAAGGAGATTGTAAAATTAGGATTTTCTTACGATAGAAGATTTAACTGCTGTAACAACATCAAATAAACCGTGCTTTAATGGTTTTGTAACCAAATGCATAGTCACACTCATTATTAATTTCCATTTTATGGCATATTTTTATACTTGGAAATACTTCATACATCTAACACATTTTTATTTCTATTGCATGCATTTCTTGTAAAAGATGATTCCCGTCTCAATCGTATCAAACTTTTTAAATTTGTCCTATAGTATCCTAAACTTATAACCGTTAGTGTATATTTTAACTCTTTAACGTTAAATTAATTCAAATTTAACAGATAATTAGTATACTAAAAAGGAAAAATCAACAGCTCCTATGTTTGAGACCGAACAAAGGATGTCATGTTTAAAATTTTCAAAGGCCACTTTAGGTTAGATAATTTAATTTTAGGGCACTTTTGATTCCAGGTATATAAAGAGAAACTTGAAAGCAGTTTGAGGGGAGCAATGACTGTTATTCTATCATTAGGCTGAATATGAGTTAAGTGAAAACAGAGACTTAGCTTCGGTATACTAAGTTATTTCTTTTATTTAGTAATGCAGTTTAATTTTTCAAATATCTAATTAGAATATGAAAGACTCACTGAACTGTTTAAATTTTTTTATTATTTTTTTTCCTGTTAAAATTTCTGAAATCGTTTGCTTTTCCGATAATTAGTAAAAATATAAAATTTCCCAGGGAAGCTGATTTTAATCTAAATAAAATTCCACACTTAAGATTCAATTTCAAAGTCACACATGAAAGAATCACTTACTTGATTGGAAATTTTAAAACAATTTCGTTTAGAATAAAGGCACTAAAAATATTTTTCTTTATTTTTTTAAAAGAAGTGAAGTGGGGTATACTGAAAACTTTTTGGCTTCGGTATGCATTTGACATTTGACTATGCGTCCTTTGATCTGAAAAATTATTTTTCTTACATTAACATTTATAAAACTGAAATAAGAAAAATTACGAAACAAAGACAAAGTCGGTAGGTTGAATTGGAAGGTAAAAATTACATCATTAAATTATGTATTCCAACTATAAAAGGAGAGAGAAAATTTAAAATAATGTATCTTGTTATTTTATAGATTAATATATGCTAGATGTTACAAACTATATTAGTCTAGTTTGAAACAAATCAAATGCATGTCTGTAAAGTAGTTACTAAGACGCTATTTTTTTAATACAAAACAATAACTGTCTTAATGAGTGATTATATTACTTTTTATAGAATGTAGACTATAAGAACGTATTCAAATATCATGTTTTTATTTGGCTATTGTAAAGAGTGAAGCTCAATGTCAACTTGATATGTTGACAATACTACTATAATGTTTCTAGCACTCGTATCAGAAAACCATCTTAATTTCCTTTAAATATACAAAAGATTTAAAGGAAAAACTAATTTGCCCAAAAGTTTTTCAAGCTCTTAATTACAGTAAAAATATACTTACTGTATATTTGGTTTCTTAATCCTATGAGGGCTTCACATGCATTATATTTGTAGTAATGCCAGTATAAAAATCCAAATACATATGAAAGTATTTTGAAATTTTAAAGCTTTATAAAATGCTAACAAAAGTTAGTAAATAGGAAAGAACCACTTGACATTTGACTGAGTCGGGCTGAACTGATTATTTTTATTTTTGTCTTACAAATACGGCATCGTGACAGTAAAAATGGCACCGTTTTGTAACATACACTATTTCCTGCATGACGTCTAATTAGTTTTCCCCTTATTGACCAATAGAATCCTTTCTGTGATTCTTTTTAACCAATCAATGTGGTTATTTACTCATCTTACTCATGTATGTGGTGGGGTAAAAGCAATATTACATTATGCGGAAATCCGAGACGCTCTCAGAAGGTCAAAACTTGATTTATATACGACATACAGTGATTGTGAATTTAGGAAACATGTGTTGAAATAGATTCAAACACATTTAGATCACTAAATCTGCAATTAGATGTAACGATTAACTGACTTAACAACATTAAAAGACTAAATCGCATTTCTGGATGCTGTTATTAGGCAAAACCGTCTGGTTCGAATATGTATCATGCTATTATTTATTTCCTGCGATCTCAGTTTTGCATTTCCGACTAAATTTCCTTCGCTCTAATGCTCGCAACCCATCTTATTTACAAAAGTGGTTTGGGTCGGGAACAAATTCTTGAACGATTAATCATACAGCTCTAACTATGCCGTTACAAACAGAAAGAATGGAAGAAATACAATGCAGATAAAAAAAAAGTTGGAAAGCGCATTTTTCATAATAAAGCTTTGCATTTTTCTTTCCAATCTCTAGGATAATAATCTCAGAACATGACTATGTTACGAAAGAAATATTTTTTGTGCAGATAGAAACATATTTTATTCTGCAGAGAAAAAGTTGCGCGCACAACTCCTGTTACATCAACTCGCATAACTCAAAATGAATTCTGCTTTCGCGTATTAAAATAGTTTCATATTTTAGATCACAATATTTAGGAAGTTTGCTGGAGATATGGGGACCTTTCTATATGATATTTAGTCCCTTTTCTGTAACTTCAGACTTCATAAAACTACGTGCTACTTTTTGTCAAATAGCAAAAATGTCCTTATTGGAAAAGTAAACACAAGAAAATAGTCAAAAGAATGCATAGTTAAGGAAAATTCTCTGCCATCATTAAATGCGATAACTCATACCTGTGTCTATATGCGTCACGATGCCGCTATTTGTAAGGCAAAATAAAAAAAATCAGTTCAGTCATAAATGTCAAGTGATCCTTTCCTATTTACTAACTTTTGCTTAGCATTAAAATTTCAAAATACTTTCATATGTATATAGATTTTTATACACGGACATTACCAAATATACTTAGACTAAAAATGGTATTAATTCAAATGGGTTGAAAGGAGATTGAAATAGTTATGAAAATGCAAATATTCTATGTAAAGATTCTTATATTTGCATATTTATATCAGTCTTCTTTCGACTCATTTGAATGTGTTTAGAATTATATAATACTCACTTTAGTATAATTATTAAAATCTACTCACGCATAGGAATTTAATGTTATTTATTCCAGCATATGAAGATATTTTAACATTTTAAAGCTTTAAGCTTTTTAAATTCTTAGTATTATCTTTTATTGTATGAAAGTGTAAATTGTTGTAAAGCCCTTTGCCAAAAATTTTTCAATTATGGTTTTTCGAAATGAAATGCTCACTGAAGCAAATAATTTAATAACTATTCTGGTGACTTAATCAGAAATTTAGTTTAACTGATTTCTCATGCTCAGCTAGTTTCATGTTAGGCAACCGATGATATTTACAGAAAAATGTGATAGATGAAAAATGCGATGCATTTTTGATGTGATGATTTACATCAGTGTTATTTGTATTAACCCTCCTGGTGATTGTCTCAGCGAAGTATCTCGTTATTAGCAAAACTGATCAGATCTTGTTGGACGAGATATCTCGTCATTAGAAGAGAAAACACGATCATCATCATTAGAAGAAAACTCTCTCTCTCTCTCTCTCCTCTCTCTCTCTCTCTCTCTCTCTCTCTCTCTCTCTGACCATACTTCTATCTCGTCCTCATAAAAAATCAACAATATCTTGATGACATCTCGTCATTTGCAAAATTTGTTCGATCCTGATGGACGAGATATCTGGTCGTAACCACTTGGAGAGTTAAAGGAATTGACTTTTATTACAAGAGGATAAACCTATCACATAGCTACCCTAGCATGTTTGTGTTGAAAATGCACAAGTTGATAAGGTGACACTCGCTCCCAACATTTCAAATTGATCAGTATAAACGAAAAGAATAAGTATATAATCAATTCACTTCAGACATTGAAACTTAAACATTCATCTGTATTCTTAGTCTTTACAAATTTATTCAAAAGTTTCGAAATCTCATCATTCAGAAAAACAAACAAAATTACCGAAACTGCAATGTTATATATTTTCTTTGAAAATCGTTCAAAATAATGGATATTGCTTCTTTATTCATGCTCATTTAGAGATCGTTTCCTAATTCATTAAAAGCACCAGAATTGCGAATTTGGTTTTATTTACCCCCTTATCCTTTTCGATCGCAGAAATAGTAACCTAATCGTATTTTAATATAGTCGCATCAAGACATCGACTATTCATATCCCTTGCAGTTTGAAAACGTATGCAAATTTATTGAATAATTTATCACCAAAGGAATAATAAATAAAAAATTCCGAAGCTCTTGAGCTGGAAGTCACGCAAAGAGACATCATCTGCGCATCTCACTTCCTACAATATCCATCATCATCTTCACCAGCGCGATTTTACTTTCAAAGAAGATGCCCTCCGCTAGTAGAGTGCAAGGGACTTAAATGCTACCATAGCTTTCGCAACATTATGCCGCAAAACCTCCACTTCCTCGCAAGAGTTGATGGTTGGAATTAATTTAAATATGTGTTACCGCGGTGGTAACAGGAGCTGGAAGGGGTTATTGCTCTTTTTTCCCTCCTCTCCAAGCAGTTAATAACAAGAAATAGTTTCCTGCTGCCGGGTCGGCGAAGCTATTACGCATTTCTGTTTACTCAACCGTACGCCGTGGCATAGCAATAACTTACTGCACAACCATGAAACATATATCTCTATCTGAATTAGTTTCTTTTTTAGAAGGGGATATAGCGCGTCTATTTTATTCAGCTGCTAAGAGTCTTTCCAGAACCTCGTTTTTACTGTTCAGGATATGATTTTATGGATCGAAAACAGATTAACATTCCAGCTACATGGGGTCGTAAGCGCGAGGTAAAAAATCTAATTCTGTTAGTCGAAAGTTAGGTACGTGTGATAAGAAACACGTAAGCTAACGAAACTAAGGGATTGTTCTGCAGGCTAATCTTGTTTAGGAGGGCAGTGGTTGCGCACTCGTTTTCTTCCCTAACTTTATTCATTTATTGCTCTCCTCTTCTTCATTAAGCACTTAGATTAAAAAAAGTGGGAACTATTATTTCCGTGAGAGGGGTTTTCGGTGTAAACAAACAAACCCGAAGGAAAGTGAAAATTTTACTACCGCTATCTATATACTCTCTTATGATACACATCGTGGTTACCTTAAAATTCAGTTTATCGCGACGTTTTTGACGACTTTTGACCAATCAACTATCATATATCAATTCCGAATTCATTGTTTGGAATCTTTTGAAAGAAGGTATATAATTAGTGGATAAACATAGTTGTACAATTATTAAATGTGTAAAATTGACAATGATTTTCAAAAATAGCATGTCTTAAAAGTACAGACGAAAGTCAAATAACGTTCAAATTTCTTTATCACTGCTAAACCATATCAAAGAACTGGTGGCATGAGCGATGAGCATAATATTAAACTTTGATTTGATGTGCTTCATCAAAATGCCGAATGCTCAGAAGTAACTTGTAGAAAAGATAAATCTAGTTTTGAAACTAAAGTCAAACTAGAAGACCGTATTAGAAGTTGCGACAGAATCAAATATATGAAATTGAAGTTTTGATATTATTTAAACTCTGATGATGACAAAAAGTCAAATTTTATAAATGTTATTCCAAATTTTGATAACAATTGACTTTTTAAAGTTGAAATATTGTGTTTTATGCTTATCGTCTACATTTAAAGGCAAAATCATTTTAGTGAATTTTTGAGACCCACTTTATAAAGCACAGTTAAGAAAAAATTCTCAGCTACATAACTTCAAGTTCTCTGTATATCAAGAAATTATAGATATATAATGCAGTGATATCCAAGAAAGCGATTTCCAAGTTTGAATTATTAGCTACTAGCAAAATAGCTATTGTCCTGAGAGGTATCCACAAAAACACGTACTATTAAGAAAAAATACGTACTTTTAAGATAAAGTAGCAGTAGCGAATAGATTTATCAAGTCTGCATACCAGATATAGTCTTTCGAATAGGTTTACGCGAGCCCAAGACCAGATACGGCCCTCCGAATAGGTTTATATGGCCCTCAGAACAGAAATGGCCCCTAATAGGTTTACTTTATCTGACTAGATATGGCATCCCCGAATAGGTTTACTCCATCTGCTAGATATGGCCCCCCCGAATAGGTTTACTCCATCTGCAGGTTAGGTACTACGCCTCCGAATAGGTTTACTCCATCTGCAGGTTAGATACTTAGCCTCAAAATAGGTTTATCAGGCCCATACAGAGAGAGAGAGAGGACCAGATACTACAATACGAATAGGTTTACCCGGCCAGTAGACTATATATGGCCTCACGAATAGGCTTTTAAGTTGGCTTTCGTTACATCGTAAGTATATAAGTATTCGATGTCTTATAATTGCAGGAAGCAGAATGTGCAATAAATCAAGATTCAATTGAGTGATTTTACTATTACTTAGAGTTACTAAGAAACAGATATTTATATGCCCAAAATGTAACATCCGTAACCGAAAATACTCAAACTTTCAGTTACTGTCTTTTTTGACTAGTTCGACATATACAAATATGGTGGAAATTCATTAATCAAAAGTAACCTATTTAATTCATTTACAGCACCAAACGATTCCATTCCTATACTAATCTTTTTCTAATGTTTCATTTAAACATTAATTTTGTCAGCTACACAAAAGTATTATAGCAAACTGTATAATCAATGTCTGCATTTCTTAAATTTCTACTGTTTTCTGGACAGGGTTCTTGAACTCTGATAAAAAAGACAATAAATTATCGCTCTGCTTCATGTCTGGGAATAAAATTGTCTGATAAAAGGGTGGAAAGAAATACGAAACATCTTTAGTACACATAAGCCAGAAAAATAAAATAGCAGACTAATTCATAAAAGAAATATCTTGCTTGTGCAGCGTCATCCATAAATCTAATGCATAACTTGCCAACAGGCTATCTGCCTTACTAATAAGCAAGCCCTCTGTACTTATCTGACAACCGATAAAACCAAAAGGAGTCGTATTCATCGATCAAACGAAACTATGAATCGTCTACAAAATTAAATGCATGATTAATAATCAAATCTGTCGTAAATATCTTCCAAAGCGAAAAAAAAATCGCTCATTTTTATTCAGTGCATTTCCTTTACAATTGTATTACGTAAATAATAAAAGAAATATTACTTAGTAAAAAATAAATGAATTAAGGCCCTCCTTAAAGTAACAGGAAACTTAAAAAGAAAGTTAGCGTCCGGGAAAAAATTCAACATCAAAGATATTAAGCTTCGATTGAAACATAAATCTGAAATTAGATATACTTGCAAAGAATATAATTAAATCATAAAACTCCCGTGTCACTGGAGAAGCAAGGGAGGCATTACTTCTCTTCCATTAATTTGTTCCAGGATCTTAAGTGAGGTCTTGTTTTCTTTCTCTCCCCGTCTTCTCTTCAAGGTATGAAGAAAATCTTCGAGTGTAATTACTTTCTTCTACATCAGTTCACGGACTTGCACGAGCTCTTTAACGAGATTGGAGCTCGGAAGTTATACCCGAACAGTTGAATGCTTTAGTTGCTCTGTCCAAATCTCCACAAGATCTAGTTGACTGAATACGTTAGTAAATGCTACAATGGATTCTCTCTGGGATTAGTTTTCCGAGATCCACAGATTAATCGGGACATCTTTTTGACCGCAGACGAGTTCTTGACGAATGCATTAAGTCGAGATTGAGATGATTATTGAATGGATTGATGTTGATGGTACTATATTTAGAAGGAAATAATTTTAGATGAATTACTATGAGCTGTACTTGAGATAAAATACTTTTTGAATATGCTTTGTTTGTAAGAAGAGAAAAATACATTTAAAAAGTACAAATGCATTTTTCTTTGGGATTAGTTTTCCGAGATCGACAAATTAATCAGGACATCTTTTTGTAGGCCGAAGACCACAGATGAGTGCTTGACGAATGCATTCGAGATTGAGATGATTATTGCATGCATTGATGTTTATAGTACTATATTTATGAAGGAAATAATTTTAGATGAATTACTAATGAACTGCATTTGAGATAAAATACTTTTTGAATATGCTTTGTTTGTAAGAGGAGAAAAATTCATTTAAAAAGTACAAATGCTTTTTTTAATGTTTAAGACAGATCAATATAAGTTGTAACAATTTTTCTCAAAATCTTAATCACAAACTACGTTATGAAAATAATAAAGACAAATCGTGCTTTAAAAGTTGTGACAGTTCCTTTTTCGAATAGAAACGATTTGGATGCTGATTTTTAAAACTAGAATACCATCATCTACATCCAATAATTAATCCTCCTGTAGGTTCTCCCGATGAGGTATCTCGTCATTAGCAAAACTGAGATCTTGATAGGCGAGATATCTTGCCACTAGAACTGATCATATCCTGATCTTATCATCATCAAAATTTCAGCAATATTTTGATGGCGAGTTTTCTCATCATTGGCAAAATTGATCAGATCTTCATGGACGTGATATCTCGTCGAAACCTCTTGGAGGGTTAAAAATATGTAAATATATTGATTTAATGTATACATCGTATATATCCCAAAAAGATGTATGAATACGTGTATGTATGTCATTCCGCACTTAGCCTGACTTCCTTGGGATTGCTACAACAAAAAATTAAGACTAGTTTAAATAAAGGAAGTTGGTATTTGAAATGTTTCAACTTAATACACAATTCCATCAAAGCCGATTTCATAATCACACCCATAACAATAACAATATACTTTTAAAATATAAACCACGTTTCATACTCGAATGTTTATGTCTCATCATCACCAAGAGGTAGGACATTTTCAAAAGCAAACAATGGATAGTATACAATGAAACAACTGTCTTCTCTCATACTGTCCCCAATGAGATTGTCATTAGCTCTAGACAGTCTCGATGCTGATATCAAGAATGTTACACACGAGGTGGAATGTTACATACTGCGTGAGTACGTTACCGTATTCTAGGTAGATGTCAAATAAAATGCTTTGACGTATTGACAATGTTCCAACTAATGTCAATAACAAAGAAAAGATTCGAGGACTGTTTCTTTCCCGGAAAGTCAACATTTTCATTTTCTCGCTTTGCAAGAAAGTGAGGCACATGACAACATAAAAGTGGCAATATTGATCAATGTCCAGATTAGGAGAGAATTACTTTTGCCTGTTCAATGATGAAATAAAAAGTTATTTCAACAGACTAGTGCAGATCTACGGAAATTATGTAGTGCGTTTTGTTTCTCTTATCAATCAGCACAATCCTTTGAATAGACTCGTGACCAATGTTTCAAGTTCATTATTCTTTATTTGGGAGACACATGACACTATGCAATTTTTTTTAAATAGAACTTTTTACAATAATCTGGTACAATCTGTTTTTGTTCTTTCTAATGGTACACAAAACTATGTACAGTCTCGAAGCATAAAAAAGATTTGCCTCCTTAAAAAATAATTGAGCATTTCAGGAAGAAGTAGAAAATAACTTTAAACTGCTCTCCTGAAAAATGTTACATAGTGCCTTATACCCTCCAAGATCCAGGATTATGAAATACCTCCTGTCTATTCTGAAAAACCTTTGCAAATATTTATAAAATGGACCAATTTGATTTATATGGAGAATAAAGTTGTTACAATGTCTATAAATAAATTCATAATGAATAAAATTATGTATTAAATGAAATTTCATCATAATAAGTAACGTACAAAAATTTGTGTACATAATTGGATATCTTGTTTTACATCATTATAATGATTGCACTACAACGTATAAGACAATGTTTTTAAGTTATTTAAATTGAAATGTTAACTTAAAGTAAATAATAAAGTCCCATTTTTGTAGACTTAAAACGTTTACAGGTATTTTTAATACGATTGAATGACCCAAGCAAATTTATAATGAAAAATTTTAATAAGGTTAATTATTTATATTTTTGAGCTCGTGAAATATACATATGAATAAAGCACTACTAATAGACTTTTTTTATTTTAACTGATTGTTTTAAATTTAATACTGATATTTTTAGCGAAGGAAATGTATAATTTAATTGTAGAAAAGTAGTAAGAGAAGTTAAAACATTTAAAAAGGAAATCTGTTTATAATTAGTTCAATTAAACAGTATCAGAGAAACTTACAATGCTTTCAGTTTAATTTTGTTAGATACTAAGTGATAAATCCCAATCAGCATTTTTAATGATTATTTGCTGTAAATGAAAGCAAAGGGGAAAAGCTGATTTCTAAATGCTAAAATACATAGCATTAAAATTAACTTTAAAATAATAGCATGAGTACGTTAATAAAGCATTTAATCTAAAACTTAAGCGTGTTAGTTCAAATACGCTAATTAAACATTCATCATAACCATGAATTCAATATTTAAAATCTAATGGTCCGTATTTTCCTCCCCCATCAATGGAAGGAAAATATATCATTTGGTGATACTTTTCTTTGCTTTACATTAACATCTAATGATAAATTGCATACAAAATGTTTTATTCAAGTTAAACTTTTCTTCAAGTTATATTTGTGAAACATAATTACAGTAAAATAAAAGGTTTTCTCTTGCTCTTTATGAGGGTTCTTCAACTCTTCTATAATTTATTCTCATTTGAATAATGCTGGTACCTAAAAAGTAATACATTAACCCTCTTTTCAGCTTAAATACTTAGAAAGAAAGGCCATTCTCTCTTAGCATGGAGAAAAAATTAGTCCTTTCCTATTCAATTTCTTAACTGCAATGAAAATGTCTTCTCAAAACATAGGGCTTAATATTTTCTCTCATACATTTGTAAATGTTATATCAAAACTTAAAAGGACGTAACAATTTTCCTTAATTCTCTCAATAATGTTTCAGCGTACTGAAATGTAAATGAAAAATATTTTTGCATTTTAAATTACTCCTCAGCGTTTAAGATTAATAATCTTGATATCTTTATTCATGCAATCAAATATTCATGATGATTAACCGCTTCTTGCTTACATCATAAAATAATTTTGAATCCTAAGGAACATTTAATAAATCCAAACAATTGTTTTCTTATGAAATGATTCAGACGGGGAAACTAGATTCTGAGAATTGGTGAAAATTTAATATTTATTGAAACACAACAAAGAGATTTTCAAAAAGGCATGTGATTTTGCATTTTAGAAGTGGGATTGAATTTTTCCTGTGAATACCCGTTAGTGGAAATACAAGTATTCTAATAAAAACGGACTACAAATTTTGAGAATAATTTTAGAAAAGATAACGGGTGGCGTATTGCATATTTATTCACAAACACATGCCCAGCGTAAAAACTAAATGGAACATTGGAGATTTGGTACATGGGCTGCAAGAAAATATTAGATTAACATAAAGCAAAACAGGGTACAAAAATGAACTTCTAACATGTCATTAGTTCTTATTATCAAATTATCCTGGGTGTATTTCTCCTTTTCTACGTTAGTAAAATTTTTTTGCGTATGCATGTCCATTACTTAAGGTTGTCTGTGATGTGTTTGACGCAGCTTCGCCAAATATGGTTCTTGCTCCATTAAACAACTAGCCTACTAAACCTACAAAAAGATAATGCTTATTCTGTCAGTCGAATTATGCCAATGATTTTAGCTTAATCGTTATTTTTAAGTGTTCGAAAAGTTCAGTTGCGTTAGTCAACCTGTCCACGTTTACTTTGTTAAAAACAATGAAGTCGTAATTTAAATTTTAAAATTGAAGGAAACTAATTCTAAGTAATTTTACTCTCTCCCTCTTTGTTAAAAGTTCTCTCTCTTGTAAGAAATTCCATCCAGGTATTACTTATATCGAGAATAATTCTATTCATTTATTAACGGAAACTTATTCTCGAGTTTGAAACCAAAGACAGGCAAAAGACAATAGTACTATTTTCTGTCATAAAAACTCACCTCTTTTGATGAACTTTCAGTTTACTGTATTCCTTCAAACATTAAACGAATTTTATCTCAACTCTTCATTACATAACAATACATTATATTTGCATTTCTATTACATTTTTAAGCAAAGCACTTCTTTAAGAAATCGTATTGTTTTTCAACGGCGCTTTATGCAACGTTTTCACTCCTCATCTTAAGAAGTTTTTGTTCACGATTTCCTCACTCTTGAATGTTTGTTGCTCCATTATAAAGCATAGCCACAAGAAAATATCCAATTCATTTGGGGCGAATCACATAATTACTTATCAAACAAACTTTAAAACACGTCTGGGGTATCAAACTATTTTTAGAATTGAGGACGTGTCGCATTGTGCTGAGATAGAGTAAAAGAATACTTTAAAGAAAATCATATTTGTTCTAGTGGCGCAATTCTTAGCTTCTAATAGATTTCCTGTTTCGGCGCTCTGAGGGCTTCGTTTTCAATCCTTTTGAGATCTTACTTCACCTAATGAGACGATGATGGTTGCGACAAAAGGCGAAGGAAACAAAGAAAAGATTTTGATGCCTATACGAGAAATGGTCTGAAATCTGTCACATGCTTGGAAAAAGAAACAAATTAAATAGTCTCCCGTAATTTATTTAGACAATACAAAGGAAAGTCTGGAGTTTTAAAGATGAATGATGCAAAGATTTTAAATGGAAGCATTTCTGTATTTCGAGGTGCTGAAAATATTTTAGACTAATTTATAAAGTCAATTGTTTAAGGGAAAATAAATTCAAAAATATTTTTATTTCATTATTTATCACAGAATGCGTTTGCTTGTGAGTATTCAATATTAATTTTTGTGAATTTTCCTTTTTCTTAAGACAAGTGTAATTTTTCCATCGAATACCACTACAAAACACTTCCACTGTATGCAATATGGAACATGTTTCATATTTCGTTTATTTCCGGTATTCTAGAATGTATTTTGAAAGAAAAAATGTTTTCACGTTACGTAAAACATTCTCTATGGGAAATGAGTGTTTAACTCTCTTAGTGTTTGTCTTGACGAAATATCTCGTCATTAGCAAAATTGGTCAGATCTTGATGGACGAGATATATCTTCGAAAACACTTGGAGTGTTTATTTGAAGATAAACTAATCAGTATTTAGGCCCCAATTCGGAGAATTGAGTTTAATTGAAATACCATATCCATGGATATTGCAATACTCAGTCCCCTAGTTACTTCAGTGGATTCTAGAGCCAACTCGTGCATTGAATTTTAGTCAATGTCAATTAAACTGTATCAGATTTATTGAATGAAAATACATTGCGTAGTTAAGCGCTACTGTAGGTATTATTGCTTGCCCATATGGAAGCTCAAGCTATACTTGTGAAAACAGAATCGTAAGAGGTATCATTGCCCCTGTGCTGGGACAGGAAAAATGAGCATCCAAATTCGGTAAATACACAATTGGGTAAGAAACGTATTTTAACTGAGATTTTAGATGCAAAGTTGGTTGAAGGTAGCATTGATATGAATAAAATATTTTTTTGTTTTGAAGTGGAAGGATTGTGTGAGAATAGCGAATCGAAAAATTCCTCACCATTCCCTAATTGTAAAAGAAGTTTAATGTAATTAAAGTTGAGTGCTATTTATTTTTTTGCATTTACGCACTAATTAAATTTTACATTTTCTTTTCTAAAAGTTGAGCGTGTTTTTATGTGTTTGGGACAAATTATTTATGTGATCCATATTAGATACCATTTCTTCAAATCGACGATCTGATTTTCTTTATTTCTTTTAGTATTATGACTCATAAATCTTGTAATATTAATAAATTACTTATTCACATATGAATCTTAGTTAAATTTGTCGTTATTTAGCAGTTGACTCATCTAGAAAATTCAATTTCTCTCACTTTTAATTCACTCTTAAAAACGGGTATGTAATATTAAATGAATTTACCGAACATGATTTTATAAACAATGGAATTTAATTTTCGTTTATACTTTTCTCATTAAGCAGTAACTTATAAAAGTATTTATATATGCATCTACAATTTTAAAATTATAAAAGTTAATAAAAGTTAATAAAATTAAAATGTTAAAAACTGAACATTGGTAAGATATACGCAATATATAAGAAAATGCTGAAAATTATTAGAACAGAAGTAAAACTTTATACCCATTAAAAGAGAAATGCTAAAAGACATGAGATGTAAAACAGTAATAAACTTATCTTAAATTCAAAATCTGTAAGATTTATAGTGCCTTAATAATGAACAAAAATGTAGTTCGAACAATTGAACAAAAATTATGGATATATTAAGACTTTTATGGGATTTTAAATTAGACTATTAAAAAAAATATTTCTAATTTTCACAAGGCCTTAAAAAGTGGTGAATTTATTCCAAATATATCCGACCCCGGTGAAAGAATGTCTTAATTAAACTTTTTCCTATCCACATTAAATATTTAATTACAACTTCATCATCTCATATTGGTAATTAGTTTATATAAAGTAGATAATAGTAGAAGAAAATGAGTAAATATTTTCTGTATTTAAGGTTAAAATGGAGAAACTCTTAAAGTTTAGCTTTAGTTCACCGAAGAGCTATTTAGTTGATTCGTAGAGAGCATTTATTAATCTGAAATTTAAAATTATTATAGCATATCCAATTTTCTGTACTGATTCTTGGTAAGTGCTAATGCAATTCCTAGAAGTCTATTTAAACACTCATAAGTTTAAATACGTATTCAGGTTTACTTAGATTACAATTAATTGTAAAGGATCATTCATACTAAGGACAAACAAATAAATAATTTCTCAACATAATTCAAATAAGTTTTTAACAGACCCATTGAATGTGAAAAAGATGGTTCGAGGAGCATCTTAAATAACATTAGTGATCCCGTTCAATTCATCCGATCTCATTGAAAATTCTTATTAAAGGAGACCAAATAAATCGCCGATTCTCATTTACTAAAAAATAAACTACTCTCTTCGGGTGGGAGCATTAGTTTAATTTTGAGGCCGAAGTTTATCATCCCCTTACATAGTTTAGTGCATTTAAGAGTGATGTCCCTCCTCGGAAAATCTCTTAGACACGGAGCCGTCTTAAATTCAACAATAAATTTAAATTCGATTCCGAAGCGTTGCCACCCTTCTGTGGTTCATGAATTTCAAAAAAGAATGTATCCTCCCACAAGACTAAAGGGATTGGGAATACTTGGAGAGGTTTGAACAGATTCTCCTATTCACAAGGCGAATATTGACTTGCTAATTTGATTTTATTTTTTTTACCTGTCGAACTAAGAACGCGTCTTCTTTTAACAGCCCACTTGGGTGATTTTTTAATTTAAATATCGGATTCCTTTTAGGAGACGCCATTTCTCTCTTGCTGCCAAAGAAATAGAGTTGCTGGATTTTAGTGAAAGAATATTTAGGTATTGAAGCTTCTTGCTCCCGTTTTCTATTTGCATTAATATAATCTGTTACATTTTTACAGGTCAATTAATGATTAAGAGCTCTTTGAAAAGACATTACTAGCAATGCATTTGCTTAGATTAAAGTTGTATTAAATGTATGTCATGCATAGGGTAAGATTTCATTCTTAAAGGTTAGTTATTCAGTAATTCGAAGTATTGTTTTCAATTATGTATTCTGCGTTTAAATGTTGACCAAAATATTGTTTCATATATACGACAAATTTCTTAAGGTGTTTATGTAAATGGGTGCGTTTTTCATAAGAACCCGATAGAAAGGCTGGAAAAGGCTTATATATATAATATATATATACATATATATATATACATATATATATACATATATATATATACATATATATATGTATATATGTATACATATATACATATATACATACATATATACATATATATATATATATGTACATGTATGTATGTATATATACATGATGTAGGTATGTATACATATAAATATATATATACATACCTACATCATTTTTAAAACAATTTTCATTTTATAAGTGATTATATTATTGTTTCGTAGTTTTTAAAGGTCATATGCAGTTTAAATTAAAAATTTTGTGCAGATGTGGGCTGATTTACTACCAACATGAGTCGTGTAGATTTCTTTTTGTACTTCCTTGATTAGAAATTCAAACGCTCTAAACAAGTAATTTCTGGACTTTTAGATACTTTAAATAGATTTGGCTACGTTAGTGTTAGATTTAGCATAGAAGTAAATATTACATTTCATGGAGAGAAAATTTCTGTTTCTAATTTTATTTACGTGTATCCGTTCCTTTTCGTAACTAATTATACCTGAAAGCAGCTAGTCATTTCTAATGTTGTAATCGTACCAAAGTAATATAAATTATATTAATAACTGGGGATATGCATTTACAATCTTAAATTTTATTATCTGTATGTAATTTTCAACACAGATAATTCCATAGGAAATGCTAGCATTTAGCGATGGAGGATCATGGAAATCAATCTTATGTCGTATCTCATGTCATTCAGTCTCAGTAAAACGATGATAAAACTTCACTAAAGAATACTAATTGGAACTGAATAATAAGTGAAGTTAAACTATCCCACAATTTTGTGAGAATAAAGCTAATACATTTAAATAGACATGCTTTTGAGATAAATATTAAAATTGAATCTAGTCGCTTTAACTAAATTATAAAATTTCCTTTAGTGTGGCTCAAAACTCAATACAGTTTAAATATGATGTTTATATATCACACCCACATTGCTACTTTTTTCAGAAAACAGCTGGTGCTTCCTAATGACGAGATCTTCGAAACAAATAAAGATCAGTGAATTAACGTCGGGAGAGAAATTTGAGAAGGAGTAGGAAGGAGCAACGATCATAAAATTTTTAAAGATTACTTCGTGATTCGGGACCATTTTTTTAAGCTCGCTGACATTAACGACAACAAGAAAAAGTTGAGCATTAGTTCGACAGGGAAAGAAACAAGTCTGTCAAGATTGAAAAAAATTACTCGAGTCTCCTAAAGAATAATCCTCGAATTCTGTAATAACAACTGGGTTAGTTTCTTCTTATTTCGGTATATATGTATGAGCCTTCAGCGTAAGCTGCTCATTCATCATAGAAAATATAAGTATCTATACGATGCAGCCCAGTTTTTTGTTATTTGAAAGCTTCTTTGACTTATTAGATGATAACATGGCGGCAAGTGAGGTATATACATAACCATGGAAAAATTGTTTCTTTGTGTACTAGATGGTACGGTTTAAAAATAGAGAAATGCCGGTTTTGGAGATTGGTGATAATTACAGTTACCGAAATATAATTACCGCTTTTCTTAGTTATGATATTTTATTATTACTATTAGCTTTATTTGTAAGATTTTACGTCAGGGATCAATTTACACGGCCGTAAAAGGGATGGATGGGAAACAATGTCGCCAGAAATCTGATCTAAACAGCAATTCTCGCAGTGAATTGGTTAGATTGGATGTTGAGGTTTTATGGCAGAAGGTCTAAACGGACAAGTTGCGCCATACACAAGACAATGTAACACAATAAAAGTCTAAAACATTTAAGAATTAAAAGTTCAAGACAGAGATAAAAGGTAAAAATACGGAGATGAGAATTAAAAATTGAAACAATAGTCAGATGATAAAACAAGATCATCGTCTGCAGCAGAACTAATGATGAAGAATTTAATTTATATACGTATAAAATTTTGAAACTGAAATTTAATAGAGCAGTTCTCGCAGTGAGTTCTGAGATTAAATAAACATCAGTAAGGAAATACCATATCCTCAGAAAGCGATTTCCTTACATTTTCTATTGTTTTAATGGCATGCAAAACTTAAGGAACACCATTATTTTTAAAAGTTACAACCTCAAAATTAAATAGAACAGCCTGAGGCGATTTGCATAACCGAGGATATTCTGTAGACAGCTGGTTCATATTCAAATTTCGGAATCGTGGCGTCCGAGACTAACACAGGAATGGGTTCTGCTAATACTGGAATTCATTCTCTGTATTCAAACGCTGTGCAAAGCTTGTATCAGTGTTCGAGATAGACTTGCACCATACAAAGTTCCCCTTTCCCCCTTTTTGTTTTAAATTTTGACAGCAACACTCGTCACCATTGGTTCGATCTGCCATGGCCACCCTCGGGCAGCTGGCGTGGCGCTATTCCGGATGACAACTGGGCACGAATGCTGCCCACCTGCATCAGTGCCTGGCCTTGAACCAAGAACCAAACACCGAGGAGGACGAGTCGATGAAGCTTTCCCGTCTCTACTGGTAGGCGCGCCAACAAATGGCCCAACAGTCAAGGGTGGGCGTTGGCTAGCAAGCAAGCAGTTAACCTTTTGTAACATGGCACCCAGTGCACTGTCACTTCAGTACATAGAATTTTTTATTGTTCGCTCCTGCTTGTGATATCGTCTGGCTTTTACCCCCTCATGGGTACGGCAATTCTCGATTTACCTTTTGGGTCATTTTCCCGCATCCAGGTCACGTCATTGCAAAGTAACAGCTGAAAACCTTACTGTTCCTTAAGTTTTGCAAACCAGAGTGTATGGCAAAAATAACAAAACAATAAATCCAACAGTTTTTGCAAACACTTGCATGCTAACAAAAATAGCGCCTTATTGTTACAACAATTTTCGAATTTCGTAAAGAAACATTATTTTTGAATAACTTTTATTTTGCTCGATCTGTTTTCAATAAATTTGTCAAATTGGTGATGTACACAGTGCGTCAAATAAGTTTTAAGACTGGGTCTGTAAAAAGAAATGGAAACAAGAAATTAATACCTGTTTTGGTTTTTTATTCAAAATAGGACCCTCCGGCTTCAATGCACTTTTTACAGCGATTTATTAATGAATCGAACGCCTGTTGTAAATCACTTTGCGGAATGGCCTGCAAAGCACGCGTCGAAGCTTCTTGTATGGTCGAAATATCCTCAAAATAACACCCTTTTAACTTCATTTTAAGTTTTGGGAATAAGAAGTAGTCACAGGGTGCTAAATCAGGTGAATACGGTGGACTTCAAGAAGTTTGGATTGTTTTCAGCGGCTGAAATGATGTCTCTGCAATGTGCACTTCTCATTGCTTTTTGTTCAGGGGTTAAAGTGTGTGGAACAAATTTAGCACACACTTTTGTTTTGCCCAAATCTTCATGCAGGATGGTTCGAATTGTTTCTTTGTTCATGTTTAAAGAGTCTTCCATCATTCTCAGTGACGCACAGCGATCGTTTGTTACGAAATTTCGTATTTTTCAATAACTTCAGGTGTCCTAGATGAAATTGGTCTTCCACTACGCTGATCATCGTCTACCGTATCTCTTCCGTCCAAAAAACGTTTGTGCCACACAAAAACATTTGATCTACTTAAACAACAGTCACCGTAAACTTGTTTCATGAGTTGGTATGTTTCCGAAGCACTTTTACCAAGTTTTGCGTTGAATTTAATTACAGCTCTTTGCTCCATCTTAAAAAATCAACATGAAAAAAATTCACTTCTGCAATGAACGCTCGCATTCTCTCAGCTACTTAACGAAATGCGCACAACTTGTTACCAGTGTGCCAGCAGACGATGGACGTTATGACGCATGCGCATTTACACTCATAGCGCCATTACAACCAGCGCTCTGGGACGAGTCTTAAAACTTATTTGACGCACTGTGTATTTTAAAAGTTGCATTGGATTGGCTGGGGTTTTATGGCGCAAAAGCCATATTTGACCATGCAAGTTGCATTGGGATATTCCTCACATACTTTATTTCTGCAATTTCGTCTTACACGTGGTCAAAGTTCAAAACTCCATCTCAACCTGGGGCCACGGTAGCCCGGTTGGAATCGACGCGGATTCGTCAATTCAAATTCGAAACTCGATCCAAACAAAGACCGTCGTGTACACGGGGGCTGATTCACATAAAATCTGTCGTGGCCTCAAATTTTCTCACGTTGACATGGTGTAGATTTTGAAGAGTGGGGTGCCAGCTCATGTGTTAACTCGTCATTTGATCGCGATTCAAAATTACGAGGTGTTGTCCTCGGATCTTTCCCTTCAGGATTGATCCCGGACCATCACCAATAGCCTGTTGTGTTGCTCCAGTGCGAAGTTAAATAAACTACCCTCGTTTTGATAGTGTTTTACAGTATCCCCTTACACATTTGAAACGTTTTCATTGAATGTTATAGTACAACACAATAGTACCATATTGAGGTCCTATGATCCCTCCCAGAGTACTGAGAGAAAAAGTTGAACCTTTGACCGATAACGGGATTTGGGTTACTAAAACATTTTGTTGAAAACTCGTGTTCCAGAATCAGGCCTGACTACTTCCGTTTCAGTGTGATAATTTATTATTTCTTAAATATTATAAAATACAAATACTCAAACAACGCAATTTCAAATCGCATTTAATGCATAAAACACCGATTAAGCAGGTTTTATTTACAATAAGCTTACACTTAAATTCTTTTCTCCACATTCTCTAAAGCGAAAGCATATCTGTTAAACAAATATTGACAATAGACAAAAATCTGAAAATGGTTCCTATGAATTTGAACTATAAACTTATAGAACTTAGCTTCTAATCTAAGAAAATAAAGAAATTTATCGAAATGTATATATATAAGCCAGTTTTCAATCTAAGATTGCTTACATTTCATTTTCTTCATCCTATTCCTTTGAAAGTTACGCTCCAAAGATTTCTGCTTAGATTCAAAAGAATCAATCATTTTTAGGTTTGCTTCTGTTCCCAGTAATTCCTCAAGAGAATAACTTCCACTTCCCCAGACACAATAGAGTTGGACACTCGAACACTCCGACAATCTTGTTTGTGTTGCAAATACCTTCCTCCGGTCGTTTTAATTAACGACTCATGCTAAATATGACTGACGACAAATTAATATCGCATCAGTTTTCTCGCCCGCTCGTCTCACAGCTGGGTCCGTATAATTGCTTCAAGACGATCATCCACCTTATTTGGAAGTTAGTGAATTTCAATAAAACTCAGTTGGTTCAACTGTCATTGTCTTTCAGACAATGCACTCAGATTGCAGATGAATACGCTTAGTTCATCACTTACTCTTTACATATTTGGAAATCAAAGAAATCCAATCAGTAGAAAGACTGAGGTAAGGGAATGAATTATATTTAACTATGAGATCGGTGACATTTTATTTTAATCATAGGAAATAGTATAGCAGTTTTCCATAATATACTATAAAACTAGTATTGGATCTGTATGTAGAGGTACGTGGGAGAGATGGCTCATTTTTCAAAATATCGTCTATTGTTAATTCATGATGCAAAATATCCGAAGAGCTTTTATTTTAATCGAACAGTACTTTATTTTACTACAAAATACAAAAGTGGTGTTTTGTAAGAAGTACTATAATAGCAATGCAAAAAGTATAGTTTAAAGCACTTGTCACTATCTCATTTATACTTCAAGGTTGAGGGTAATGGCGTATTTTTCGGAAAACTATATAATAAATTAATACAGAAATTTCAACAAAAATTCAGTATCAGAATCTAAGTTTTAGTCTCTTAAAGCTCTTTTCTTACATTTTTGCGTTCACTGTTATCACAATTAGATTCCAACCAGTTAAAACTTTCATGTAATGATAATGAACAATAGGGTGGGCCGAAAAAATTGAATTTTGGGGGGCAATAAATTCTAATACTGAAAAAAATTTCATAGTCCACCTCAGATGCACATATATGTTAATCTTTTAGAAATTAAAACATAGTTTTGTAAAGAGACCGGCAGTTGAAATTCTCGAATTCTGACGTTTTAGCAGTCAAGCAATACAACCGCAGGAAATCACTCCAGACAAGGATTTTTTCATATGGGCAGTTATAAAGTGACTTAAAACGATGGTTTTCAATCGTAAAAGCGCGTAAAATATTTTAGGAAGTTCAATTCGTGTCAAATATTAATATCAAACCTAGCCCAATCTATGTAAAATGGCCACACACCGTGAGTTTGCCTGAGAACAGCCTAGCAGGATTAATTACGCGTCCATATAGTTTATACCCGGCTTACTTCATGTTATTTACTACTTAAAGTGCAATTACTACTTAAAATGCAATTCAAACTTATTCCAATGCTTTTCGAAACAACCCAGGATTAACTACGGAGATGTAGGTATACTTCGAATCCCCTATTCCCTCTTATCCATTTGTGGAACATGCTTAACATGTGTTTGTAGTCTAATTTGGAGTTAATTTTGGACTGATTTCTCATGAAACGAGAGCATATCATGTACCCATACCAGCAGCATACCCATGCAGCATTCTGCGCAGTATTGATACATTTCCACGTTTTAGTGTAGCAGTGTTCAGTGTTTTGGAAAGAATATCTTAAGACTGTCTTTTTAATTTCTCTTTCACTTAAAACATCTTCATGCTTCTTCATGTGACTGTTTCTGCTGCTTTCTGCTCCCTTTTTTATATCTATATCATCTAATGATGCCAAGACTTTAGAGGATTGTTTGATTTGGAACTCACGTTTATTCACTTTTGCCAGCAGTCGAATTCCATGTAGCAGCTTAGACAATGTCGATTATCAAAATACCATCTGTTTTGAAATAGTAAAAGCAGTTCGAGATTGATTGAATATAGATTTATGTAGATTCGCTTTCTGTAATAGTCGAAAGTTTAGGGTGATTTTGAATTACAGGAGGAATACTAGACGGAAAATGAAACAAATATCAGTATACCATCTTTCGCAACAATGCTTGCGTCTTCTCTCTTAAATGTCAGGAACAGCCGACGAAGACACACACAGACATTTAATAACGCAAATGCAATCAGAATAATAACAGTTTACTTCAAATCATTCCAAACTACACTTTAAGAGCAATATACAACTTGAATAAAGCCGCTTAATGATATGCTAATGTAGAACTGCTATTTTAAAAACAAGAGCAGCAAATTTTGTACTTTTACTAAGTTCTACAACTAATGACAAAGCTGTTGATTAAGCAGAAACACGACACAACTTGATACACTAAATTCCCTGAAGCTTGTATCTGAAACCAAATCGAATTTCAGACAAAATACGTGGAACATTCGAATTATAACCAAAGTCGTCTCTTCAACAGCACCACGTTCCTTACCCAAAATTTTAAGTTAAAATTTACTCTGGCCAGTCAAAACCCATGTTGGAAAATACTCATAATTCGGTGGGTGGTAGGGGCCTATAGCACGTGTGCCTGACACTATCCAAGTGATCATCACTGACAACAACCACACTCCACTTATTAAAGATATTGATGCTTGTAAGTCATTTTAGTGATAATTGTACAAGATTAAAACTTCTGATCAGATGATAGTTTATTTGAGAAAATTATGATTTGACGAAATAGTTTTATTGATTCAAATTATGTATTAATATCCGAATTGCAAAGACACAGTCTGTCCTTGCTTTAAAACGTTTAGTGTTTTTTTCTCATTTCAAAAAATTCATAATAAACTTTTTAACCTATCTTTCCACCTTTCCCTAGAAATATACAAGAAAAATATGCATACTGCTTGAAGAACCATATTAGGATTATTTCCTTTTTCAGTTTTTTGTTCTAAGGACCAGGATCTGATATGATCGATTTTGAAGACTAATTGCATCTTTTCCATGAAATTCTCTCTTTTGATTTGTCAAAAAATTGTCAACCCTTATGCTAATGTTTAGTTTGAAAACAATGTTCATCTTGCATTAAATGTTAAACAATAGTTGCGCTGTCAACCTTACATTCCCAGAAAGGTCCCCCCTTCTGTGGTAAAATAATCTCCGCAACGTTCCGCATTATCTCTATCAGCTATAAACACACTGAAACTCTATGACTTTACTATACGGGGGCATTTGCATCTCCTCTATCTGAAATCAATTATGAACACCATGAAATATTTAATGAAATGTCTGTCAGATGTGACTGAATCGGCAAATAGTTTCCATTACGCATATTCCTCTCATCCAGTAATGTCATAGATGAATACATTGCCACACAGTAGCCCCCAGAAAACCGGTCATGGAAGTCAGTGAATTTGAATACAAAATTTATCACAATTGGGATTTATCTCACTTACCCAAAATCCCTAGTCTGTAGTTAAGGGTAATGACGATAACTTCTCCGAAGCCGGCAAGCACAGAACCGTCGTATGGATTTCCAGAGCTCCACTCGTAGGAGTCGCCGTGTAAGAAAACGATGGCAGGCAGTCTGGATCCGTCCCTCTTCTCTGAAATGAAAATTCAGGCAATTAACGCTTTCATTCACGAAGAGACACTATCGCTTGTAAATACGTACTAAGAGTTGTGTGAAATAATGGATATTCTCTCGCATAAAATAGGGTAGTGCGGTAAAGCTAACGGCGATTACAGTAATGGACGGAATTGTTTATGGTGATGGAGGAATACTCATTTCTTCTATTAAAAGGAAGTAAAATGAAATGGGTGGAACCTTTTATCTCGGGACCTCTGGAGTGCTATCTTTCTAAAAATCAAAGATTTATTTATTGTTTAGCGTCATTAAAAGTCGTATACAGAGGAGTGATAATAATGCCTAAACAACACCCAAAATATACTCCATGGATACACTGACAAGTAACATTATTGGTGACGTTAGAAACTACCTTTGCCAGTTTAGATGTAAAAGTGCATTCTCAGGTAGGTTGAAGAATTTCCTGACTTTTAGTTTCACAACGAATAATGTTAATCAAAAAGAGTAGTTAGAATCTATTAGAAAATACTACATTGCCATAGAAAGAGCACCTAAATTGAAAGAGGAAAATTGCATTTATTTCAGGATGTCACTAATATTTTTATCGCTTATATTTCGCCTCACAATGAGCGAATATTTTTGGCATGTTTTCTACCAATTGTCATGTCTGTGCTAGAACATGTTTTCATCCATTGATTATGGACAAAGAAGTCTTAAAGGGCAACTTTTTCATTCAGAGATTTTTGAGTTTCAAACTCGTCTCAAAGAAGTTCAATATTCGAAAGCTTCTAAAGAGAGACTTCTAAAGATATCAATGGCATATCCATCCCTTAAACAATAACAAATCCTCTGAAGCAAATGAAGCCAGTAAATATAATTCTAAAATATATATGGCGTGCAAGAAGCCCAATATTTTAACTCTACAAAGCACAACATTAACATGGTCCCTCATATCAGCACGTTTCCTGACTGGAGAAGTTGTTCGCGTCAGAAACTTCTCTACTATGTGTGGCTGAAGATCCTCTTCAGCCACACATGTTAAACTTTTAGAAGTCTTCTTGCACATAATTTCATATAATCTATATCCATAACAAATTATACAACCCAAATGAATATAGCATTAAAAAGAACCAACTTGTAATAATAAACATAATAGAAAGTTAAAAACAACAAAATTAGAGGAAACTGTGCAACGTAATGTCTAGATATATAATTGCAGATTATTTTCAAGTTTTTTTTAATATAATACAAGATGCATTTGATAATTTTTGGTGGCCAGAAGTTTTCCTCCAAATCTGAAACGCTAATCTTGCAAGCCAATACATCTATATATTTCATAGGTTCTTTCCCTCACTATATAAATATAACTCAGAGCAATACTCGAGAACAAATCAAAGGGATATACCCAGTACTCTAGGGAACATAACATCGAACTGAAAAGAAACAGACATTCGCCGAGGTAGAAATACATACACATATACTAACGCAAGGATGCTTCCCACTGAAATCTAAAAATTGCTTATGTAATAACTTATTAAAACATGCACATGTGAATTTAGTAATATGAATTTCTTTTTCTCTAAGTAATGTTTTGATCTATTTTAAAGTAAGTCAATGCAGGCATGTTCCGTTCTTTTGACTCTCTTGGATGTTGTATAGATTAATGAGTATTGAATTGTATATATTAATGAGTATTAAATTGTATGTATTAAAATATATTAATGAGGATAATTTATGTCGCTATATGAACTGCTTTAAGGTAATTTTTCTATAGTTTGATTGAAGATTTAATGATTCAAACTAAATTTTAAATGATTGAGGCCAAGAAGAAATCAAATACAAGGTGGGAAAATTGGTTTGGACAGGGCTTCATAAATTTCTGTAAAATGGAAAATTGAGTGATACGATGAGTACTCGGAAAAGGCCTATAAATTCTCTACTTCCAAAAAACACTAAAAGCCTATATTTAAAGTGGCAAATTTATCTTCGTACCTATTGAAAGACGTGATTTCAGGGCTCGCAGACATTTGTAATAATTCAACGTTTTTTCTCCAAATGCGACTGTTTTACAGACTCACTCTTGCAGTTCGAAACATAAACGCTCAAAATGCGATCACAAATGAATTCTTTATACAACTTATCAGATATCTTCTTAATGACATTTTTGCGTGACTGAAGTTTGTAAATCGTACGAGCGAATGTATTGACCACTCCTTCCCATAACTTCAACACTCTCCAGTTGCTCTCCACTTAGTCTGTGCTGCTACAAATGAAACGGTTTTTCGTTCTCGAAAGGATTGTGGAACAGGAGGGACTCGGCACGTGAGACAAAAAAATAGTCTGTAATTGTTGCAGGCTTACTGTCGATTTTCGGATGTGTGGATAAATTGCTTGGAGATTTTACATTCATACTTTCAGTCTAAAAAGGTGTTAGATATGACCTTCAAAACGAGCAAATAGATTGCGCAAGTGTAACTATTCTTTCGAAGTCGGCTGTTTTCATTGCTTTTAACTTGAATATAAACAGTGCAGCAAAACAGTTACACACACCCAGCTAAGCGAGACTGTTATCAGTTGTTTTCATATGGCACCTGCGCGTGCCTTCATCTGCGCATGCGTCCAATTTGAAAACGGTGGCGTCTGTCTAGAAAACAAAAACAAGATAGCAGATGTTCTGTTGATCGCTTTTTGTGATATCAGTAACCCGTTTTCTTTCTAAAATAGAATTAAATGTTATTTCATTCTGAGATCTGATTTTATTTATAGCTAACTTGATCTGTGCTATAGTAATGAATTTGTGAAGCTTTAATTTAAAAGTTACTAAATAAATCATGAAAAAACGGACGGATCAAATGAAGGAGCTATTATCTCAATTATTTATTAAAGTGTATATGTATTGCATGTATAAGTATATAGTAGAATAGAATGGAAGAATTTTTTTATTATTCATTGACAAAACTGCTATGTACTTTTTTATAATTGATGAGTTATGAATTAGTTACATTTATTTTCCAAAAACAGTAAAAATGGATATGATTCTGTTGAAAGAATTTGATTGTGAAAACGGAACCAAATTATTTTATTTTCGGAAAAGAGAGAAATATAAAGGCAATTATTAAATAAAGGCATGCCGTAGTCCGTAGTTAGAGAAATGTCTATCAGTCTGGATGAACTTTATTCGTAACAAAATTTAAGACCAGTTAAAAATATAATATTTTTTAGTCTTCATGTCATCTATGACGAGAAATTTTTTAAATTAAATTTGTTTTATTGAATTGGAACTTACATGATGTCAAGCCTCGGTACCTAAGCCCTATTCAAAATGTACCCGGATTATGTAGTACAAGGCAGTTTAGGCAATTAAAGTTTTAACGAAAAAGTTGTGAAAATTGGTTCACTATTCCTATTTATAGTTATTTCATTATTTTTAGTCTGACTTCAAGTTAGTAAACGAACATTTTCCACTGGAATACGAACAATAAATGTTTAGTAAACTAGATAAATTTATAAGATAAAAAAAGCAAATATGCAACATATTTTAATGTATTTAGTCATCTCTGGCGAAGGAAAAATTCCTATTTCGTGTAGTGGATACTGTTAAATTGAAAATCAAATTATTATTAATAGTTAAATGGGTTTAAACAATTTCACTTAAACAACAAAACTCAGTATAAAAGTCGGCCCTAAATATTTAAATTGGATATTAATGGTTTTATAATAAAAGATTAACGAATAATGATTTGGGAGAAGCATAAAATTACTTTAGGGAATGGGTTTGAAATATTGTAGATATTTTCAAGCGAACCAAATTTGAATTCAAGAAACGTAGTGACGTAAAATGCAAAACCAAAAAAAATTGTAAATAATATCTATATCTATGAGATGTAGGAGAGTAAAGTTAAACGTAAACATGAAATTTATCCATTTATCCACGAAACCAGAGTTGTTAGGTATATAGTTAAATTTAGGTCGAACTGTAGCAACACAGCGGGCTATTGGCGACTATCCGGGATCAATAGCCAGCGACGGAAAAGGAAATATTTTACTGAATTCATCAACGTAACTCAATGGTTGATCACCTTGTGTACTATATAATAAGGGAACAGTCCTGGAGGACCTCAGGGGACTAGGTAGCAATAAAGCACTGACCATGATTGGCATATTAATAACCCTAAGCGAAAAGAATACCCGAATGGAGAAGGATGCATTGCGTTGTGTGGAATACTAATTTTCTCTCTCTCTCTATCTCAGCTTTACGGTTTCCTTCTCGAGTGATAGTGTACCTAATAAATTGCTACGTTTAGCTAGCGAAATGTTTGCTGACAAAAGCTTATTTACTGCAAAGTATTTAAAAATCAATTATTGGATTCGACAAACAATTATGGTCACTGTACAGTGCAGTCTGAACGTAAGCTTTCAGAGTAAATACTAGTTTTTTTAACAATAATCTTAGTTGTTGACTGAAACCTAACTTAATTATCTTAAGTTAACAGTTTCATGACTGACTGATCCTTCAACGTTTGAAGACATCTGGTAATCAGTTTGGGGCATCAGCTTGTGCTGCACGATAATACGTATGGCGTCATCAAAACCGTATGTGAAGTTTGATTCCATGCTGCAGGGGATCCAAAAGGTAATAAAAAGAACTTTCTCTGCAGTCCATTAATGAAGATAATGTTAAATGTCAGATAATTAAAAATATTGCACATAATTTATTAATCAAGGTAAATTATTTTGATCTCATTTATTGTTTTAAATTTTTGTTATATTATTTAATTGATAATTAGAAGTAATGTCAATGTAGGTACTTTTTAAGCATCGTTTAATATTTGATTGAAAGAGATATTTATACTAATGAAACTAAGACTAAAAGATTAAAGAAACTGGGTCACAGAGCAGATTAAGAAATATGTTAACACTTGCGTGACCTTTATTTAATATTTCCACATATTGAGACTGACTTGGAGTAGATATATCTGACAATTTTGATCAGATTTGCACAAAAATTTGTAATTAGTGTAGTTACGATACGGGAAATCTTATATCATTAAAAAGTTGTCGCTATTTGATAATTCGGAAACAATATCTTAATAAATATGAAGTACCCTTATGCAAACAAAATGCTCAGTAGGCATTATTCCAGACCTAATAACACTCTCTGCTTAACAGTGAGATTTCAAGGACTTGAATAACATAAGTCCACGGAATAATGCAAGGATACATTTTTGTCCGACTGTACCAAACCTATTTCGGTGTTTAAGAAAATGAGTCGAGAACGAGAATTATGAGGATTGTCTATTTTAAAGCTAACAAGGCTAACTTTTAAGAATCAAATTTAATATCAACTAATGTAGAATTTCCTTGAAAAGGAAATTTTACATTAGTTGAAAAATTGTTCGGGATTGTTCGGGAGGAAATTTGTTCCGGATTTTATAGTTTCTGTTCATTTGAGTAAGATAGAGATATGCATTTTTCTTTTCCTACTCTTATATTATGTATAGAAATCTATGTATATAGTTATATCATCAAAGCCGCCATTTTATAAAATTTCAATCCGAAAAAGTAAAATAAACGTTCTATTCAATAATGTGAGTCCTTAAAGGAGAAAATAATTTTCTCCATTCTTATTTATAAACTTTTTCAATTCCGTTTTATTAGCTTAATGTGCATTAATAATGCTCTGTATGGAGACAAATATTTATATAACGCTTGGTTTTCCGATTTATAATACTGAACCACTTAAACACTAATTACTTTCTATTCATTATATTTAAGGAATTTGTAACATTAATCTTAAAAAATTTCTTACATTTTAATATTTTATGAGTCCATGTTCCTGTTAACCATTTATACATTTGGAATTGGAAGCATTCCTATTTTAAAAATCAGTAGGGTTTTGAATAATGAATATGCTAATTTATTCCAAATAGCTTAATGCATAGTTTCTCATTCTTTTTAAATTTCTTTACGATATTTTTCTAGAAAACAGCATTTACAGTTCATTACATTTTCTGTTTCCACTAACACTTTTTCTACATTTTTATTCACGTGAATAGATAGTGTGTAGGAATATTGTATTAAATTGCATTGTTTGACTTGAGAGTGTTTATCCTTTCTACAGTTTCTTTTGAGTGGTGAATTTCATTAGAACTATATCTACAATGAATGGTTTTCAGTTATTTGAAAAATATCCGGTTTATCTTATTCCTTAACGATGCGTTTGCGTGTTATCTTTTGTCAGAGCTATAAATGATGCAGATTAAATTCATATTTATTTGCAGAGAATGCTTTAAAAATTCGTTATTCATCACTCTTACCTATTTTTCTATGCTTTATTTACTACATGATTTAGTTATTTTTAAAAAGAAAAGCTTTTTCTTCCAAAAGAGACACAGAAATCGATATAATATGAAGCATTCTGAGAAAACTTTTCCATTACACACTCCATATTAAATACTATCTTTCGTAAGTATAGCATACAGTCAACTGTACTATTTTTCCGTATAGGAAAACATTGAAATGCATTTACCAGCATAGTTCCATTCGAAGATGACAGTGATTCATGATCAAAAGGAGACTTAAATAAAGCCTGGTAGTAAGTATCAGAGATGTGCACTCTATCTTCCAAATCATCACTAAATTTGAATTTAGCGTGCAAGAATTTCAAGAGTGTATATGTCAACTTCAAAGCAACCCGGTAGAATGTAGCTTGCGATTCTGGTGTAGGAAAAGAAGAAACTGAAGAATTGCAGGTAGACTAACATTTTAATGTGTAGATTCCAGACATTCACAAAGGATAGCAAAATTCAACGTTAGTCACAAGTAATATCGGATTAAAGAGTTTCTATTCTCTGGGATACACGAAATAACATGAAGCTGCAAGCTCATGCTCCGTCTATTTCACTAGAAGGTCGATAAACGATTGTAGACAACGCCTCTGTGTACATTTTAACGCTTAAGTGGCAGACATTCATAAAGGATAGTAAAATTCATGCTAGTCAGAAATAATTCATTTAGAGGCAATGGAACGTTTCTTTTCTTTGGGATTCACGAACCAAGTTCCTTCAAGTTACTTGGAAAGTGTTTCAATCATGAATCCTTAATAAAGTAATTCTAAGAATTATACAGCTTGCTCTGTAAATTCGTTAGTATTAAAGCTTAAAGAAGCGTGATAGAAGTGTTTTTTCTTAGGGATTTACATACAAGTTGCTGGAAAAACGTTTTAAATAAAAGTGCGCTTAGTAAAGTAAGTCTAGGAATTGGAAAAGTATCAGTGCCATCAATTATTTATAACCAATACTTGAGAAAATGTGATAGGACTTATATAAGAGCTAAATAAAAAGTTATTAATTTTTAAATATTCATTTTAGAACAGAAATAATATTAATAAACTAGTATTCGAAGTAGATTATGACCTACATTATTCTGTACTAAAACTCACACCTGTAAACAATAAAATTTATCACTAGTAGCACTTGTAACCTTTTTATGAGAAAAATTGTTTTCTAGGATAAGAAATATCAGTATCTATTAGTTTTCCTGAATCAAGTAAAAAAATATAGTAGAAATAATACTAAAATATAAAAAATAATAATAAATATGTTGAAACTAATAGTAAGATAGAATACATTTGAAAGGCTCTACATTCAACATGTTTACTGAATTAAGTTTTTTTAAATCACTCATATTCTTGGGCTAGTCCTGTTGTTCACTCTCTATTTTTGATTATCATGTAACTGGATTAGAGTATAGTGATGTTTTATAAATGAAGTAAAAGGGGGAGTACATTGCAACTATAAATGTTTTATCGAGAACTTTCAATTATAGCATTCCACTTCAAAAATGGAGGAAATCTGCAAAAATTGGATTCTACAATTTCGTAGAAAAAATACAGTGCTTGACTTTGAATTTTGAGAGAAGTAAATTAGGATCATTAGATTATTATGTCGCACAAAGTTCCGAGAAAGTGTAGGATTATTAAATTAAATTAAGGCTTAAAAAGAAGAATAGTTTGGAACGCATTTCTTCCTGTAAAATCGTTATCGAACACAGCGTGGTAATTTGTTTTCTGCAAACTTCCCAAATACTTTTTAGTTCTTTTCGTTGATTCGTGTTTTCTAAATAGCGCTAGCAAGCATGCGAAAAGGGTTTCTATTACTGTACAAAAGAGATGAATGGGGAAGAATTTGGGAACATTCGATAAACTGAAGTGTCTAAATTGTAGCGCCAGGCTTCCCATTTAAATGCCGTCTCGCCCGCAAAATAATTCTAGACATATAATAATGTCTATTATATTTTTGAGGGAAGTGGAAAAGATATAAAGACCAGTAAAGTGTTTGGATGATACCCAAAGACAAATTTAGATACAGAAACATAAAATTTGTCAAATTGCTCATTCTTGGTGAAAGCATAGAATATGATATTAGTTTCACTATTATAGTAAACTACATATGCACTACAAATATAATCAGAGTTACATAGAAATGTATGAGATACAGCCTTGAAATGTGATTAAAATAATTCACAATTTCAACACAAAAATGAATTTAAAACTTCTTCGAAGCACTATTTTTGCAACCTTATTAACCTGCTTTTAGACCATCGTCTAATACAGAATTCTAATTACACTGAGAAAATTTTGTGTAAACCTAAAGCACTTATTAAAATGGAACATGGAGTAACTTTTAACTTGCATACAGCTACAGAGATAAAGACAGAACACAAGTTTCACTCGCTTCCTAATTAATGACAACTAGAGAACTTTTTAGTGTCGTTTCTGTCATGTTATCAGTAAGCATCATTAGATATAACACGTGAATGTCAAATTTCTGACTTCTAGCATGAGTTGGTCATAGGTGGTCATTCGTGTAATGTTCCGATACGAAGCATTGAATGAAAATAAGTGTCCCGAAATCGACTATAAAGGACAACTATAGGTTATTTGAGTTTTATGACGCAAGGGTCATATTTGGCCAAACTGACCCAAACAACTTCAAGTAAATGGACATACACACACAAGGAAAGTTTTACTCGCACAGAAGAGAGAAATATACCCAGCGAGGAATCGTATCTGCACCGTCTACAAATCGTATGCTGCTTGCACTGTGGGCAAACCCACTGAGCCAAGGGATAACTATAGAAAAGGAACAGTTGAGAAACTGCATGAATCGACAAGTGGTAAAAAAAGTGTTCGGTTAATAACTTTAAAAATCTCGCTCTTCTGTATACCCATTTCTTCCAGTACTATAGCACTACGCATTGTATCACCATTTATACAAAATGTCTTTTAGATTGGTATGTTTTCCATTACTCCTGAGCCGTAGACGACTGGAGCATTATTGTTTGACGTGATGAGTCTCACGTTTTTTATTTTTTTTTCAATCTCATCAAATTCAACGTGTTAGAATTTGGTGACAGATCGGATTTTTCGAGGTGCATTGTCGGTATGGAGTTATTTCATGGGACATGCTGTTCTTCCGCCAACTTTAAACTCAGAACATTGTCTCTTTAAAAACAGTTGAGGTTCCTGCTTCTCTTAACGTTATGTAGTGTACTCGTTTCCTGAAAAACGATGTGGGGCATTGATGGCCTTTGTTGACCTGTTCAGTATGACAGAATATTATAGAAAACCTTCGGAAAGAACTAGGATGACGAATATGAAATCAGGCAAAGAGATTATTTCTTGAAGCTACTTTGCGGGACCAATGGGATGACATTCGTGTCTAAACCTATTGCAAAATGGTTAATAGTATGCCTCAACGTGTTAACACTGTTCTATAATACAGCTACTTGTAGAGAAAACTTTATGTGTCTGAATGCTGAATGCTTTTGATAATGCTGTGCATTGAACCATAAAAATATTACTAACAGTAGTATAAAGTATTCGATAAAACCTTGATAAACAAAATTGAAATTTACAATGATAACATTTCGTTAGAATCTCGCGACACATTTCCATAAATTGCCTTAATTCCAAGATGGATATGCAAAGAGTGAAAAGATATCACTCCTCTCATCACCGATAAAAATTTGCATTGCCGATTCCAGATTCAAACTGCGCATTCTTAATTATTATTAAACGAAACCCACATCTCACGAACTTCATCGTTGGAAGTGAATTCGATACAATCATGACATCATGATAAACTAACTTCATTAATTTTGGGAATGTCGCCACGATGCATATTCTCTTGTCAAAGAATGGAATGTTGTGAAGCAGATTTTTAATTAGGTACGCAAACGAAGCGAGTTAGCTAAGTCTTCACAGAGCCTTCAGTCGTAGTTGTTCGCGGAATTGCGACCGTGAATTAATCAGAAGCCGCGCAGTCATTCATTATTTAATAACACGCGATTCGCGGTCTCTTATCGCTCAGATTCGAAACATATGCCTAAACGAGGCACTTTCTTTCGACTGTGAATTACAGAGCTTTGCAGAGGAGGTGCGATCTCAAAGACATTTTAAATCATGCCCTGAAATATGCTCTGAGGTGCTTAAGTAAACTGGCTGCATTTGTCAAGTTCGTTACTGGAGTTAGTTAAATAAATCTTAGAACGTCAAACATCTGTAATAGTTTATGTTCTATCCTTAGTTAAATTTTCTTAAGGTTTACTTTTAAGCGGACATATGTATAGTGCATATTAATATCTTGACGTCTTTGGGTTTCCATATTGATGTAAGAATTTTTAATGATAAACAGTGTATATTTTATGAGGTGTATATTATTTTTATATTATGAATTCAATTTAATTTAATAAATTTGTATGTGTACCTGTGTGTAAATGTATCCAGTGCATCGAATTTGCTTAACCCTCCAAGTGGTTTCGACGAAATATCTCGTTCATCAAGATCTGATGTTTTGTTAATGACGAGATATCTCGTTGAGATAAAACTGCCCTATCCAAGGGCAAATTCATGGGAATGAAGATCCAAATGGGAAAACAGTCTCCTTTTCCCAGAACTGGTGACAATTTGGAACACATTTTGCATTAGAGGTTGGTCACTACAGGCAGTTTTCGACTCAAAGGCCACCAGAAGGGTTAAGAAGAACACGTTGCGCAATCAAAAAATTAAAAAGATGCGCTGCTTTGTTAACCCTCCTGGTGGTTGTTTCGACGAGTTATCTCGTCATTAGCAAAACTGACCAGATCTTGACGGACGATATATCTCGTCATTACAAGAAAAGTGACCAAATCTCAATCACGTCATCATAAAAAAATCTGCAATACCTGGTGTAAAAACGCAGAAGTTCGTTATGATAGTTTTCTATTTAATGTATAAAATCAAATCTTTAAAAGTTCTTTTCAGTGGGACATATCTCTGTATCACCATTTTTAAATACAACTGTAAAATTGTTTACCCAAATATTTCATCTTGAACAAAATTGTAGTTACATACACTGAAGCGGCAGAAAATCTGGCACAGGCGAGTCTATGCAAAATACATAATAACGTTACCTATGCAAGTTGCGTCTGTCAATGCCTATATTAAGATATAGACATCTGCGGAAGCATCTACAGCACTTCCGCTGTGAGAATGGCAAGTTACCATGATTCAAGCTGCTATCAACACGGTTTAATACTTGAAGCTCGTGAGATGGGTCATAGCATTTCGGAGGTAGAGAAGTTTGGATTTTCACGTACTACCATTTCAAGAGTGGACCGCCCTGAAGAAAGTATGGTATTCAATGCCTACAGAATTCTTCCTCAAGTTCGAGGAGTCCATGTCCTGTCGTATTTTCTATGCTTCAGTCGGAAGCCTACCAAGTATTAGACTAGTGCACGAATTTTTCTGGCACTTCCTAGGTTTTTGGTATTTTAATAATTAAGTTTGATTACAATAAATATTACAATGAAGTATATAGCAGCAAAGGTAAGTAAGCATGGGCATAGATTGAGGCTTTTATTTAAATTAAAGCTATAATTAGTACTAGCCTGATTTTAAGAAACTCATTTGCATTTTCAACTTATAGGCTTTAAATTGTTTGCTGTTCAAAAGAGGTTAGGAGATAATTGCGTAATGGCAAACTGAAATTAGAGAGATAAATTGCAACAGCCGTGTGAAGTACCTCGTAAAAAGAAATACCTCACACAAACCAGCATTCCACACAAATATTTAACACCATAAACAGAATCTATTGAATTTATTTTTGAATCAATTTGTAGTGATTTCTATGTAAATAAAACCATTCTTTCAAAAAACATTTTCTACGTTTAAATTACTGCACACTATACAACTTTAACAAATTGCTAACGAAAATCATAAAAGACATTTCCGTAGTTTGCTTTCAATTTACTAAACCAAAACTATGTAGGCTATGGAAACAAGGCGTTAAATTAATTACACTGCATATGTCTAACTCATTTCCTATATTGTAACGAGACTTTTTAAAGAAGTGAAACAGCAGCACTGTGAACTACAGTCACCTCAGTGATTGTTTCAATTGGCAATATACTTAGCTAATCACACTCATTCTATAGATCGTGAGAAGCATGTTGGTAATTGTTATCCTTCGATCTATCATCCGTCGAAAGATTTCCTATCAGGGAATGCGCGTCCTCATTGCGCAGCTTACCATTGACCTCAACAATCTGTCATGGATTGGGTGCCGTGCCCGAGTAATCTGGGTTGCAGAATAGAGACACGTCCTCTTCGGAGACAAATCCCACTTTTGTTGAGAATCCGATGAAGAACGATTGGCTCCGTGTACACAGTGTGGCATGATCTGTATTAGCGATTTCCAATGCGCATGAAAGCGAATTCCACAATCTGCCTGAATTTTAGTAGCTTCTTAGAAACCGTGGTCCTTTCTTCAAAGTTGGTACGTACGAGCGCAACGAAATGTACTGTGTACTACTTGTTAGTAGACAAAGATAACCCTCCAGACTACATGCTTAATATACTCTTCCAAAAAAATCGAAAACCCCAAAGCCTGTGCTCGATCGGAAGGAAACTTAGCACATGTGAAGAGATAAAGAAATGATCACCATATCAAATCCAGAGGACTTTTTTTTCTTGTAGGATTACACCCAAAAGTTCCTAAATTGGTAAATTACAAATCCTCTGGTGGTGATACATGGCGATATGTGGCGTGGCATGGAGTTTAATAAGCTTTATGCTATCCTTGGCAAATTATGCCTCTCCCAGAAGTGCCACCGTGGAGTTAAAATCCTTCCTCGACCATACAGATCGCCAGATTTATCTCCCATTGAGCTTGTCTATGACTTTCTAGGCTGTCAATTGCTCCACCCCCGGAATATAAGGGATCTGACACAGCAGCTACAGTATAATTTACCACAGGATAGCATAATGACTCCATTTGTCTCCATGCCATGCTGTATATCGATAGCTATCACCACCAGAGGGGCTTTGTAGCTTCTCATTGATGACTTTTTGGAGTAATTCTGTCCTCAGGAGCACATCTCCTTTAGGTGTGTACGGACTTCATGGACCGAGGTACTCTAGTGATATTTTCTTTTTTCATGGGGTTTACTGTTATTAGTAAACACGGGGTCGCGCTCCCAGGAACCCAGGCGATCTTTTTCTGCTTTCATCCTACTACTATGTTCCCCAATCCTTCGTTTTTCATTTTCAAAGCATTTTTACGTGACGTTGGCTTGTGTTTGGCGCAGCTTGGCCAAATATGGCCCATGAGCCTAAAACGTTAAAGCAACTAACATCTGGCGTAATTCTACAAGAATATAGAGTCCACTAGATTTGATATTGTGATCCTTTCTTTATTTCTCCATGTACTAGATCATACATATTATGCTTCATTTCGAGCGAACGAACACTGTCTTCGAGGTGTTTCGATTTTTTTTTGGCACAACGGGTAGTTAAGATGCCTCTGCAGGCCAATGCATAGCACAAATATAGCAGAAACTGTCCACACTTCTAAGAAGTGAACAAAAACCGAAACCCCCAATACTCTACCCGACTTAAAAGGTTAAAAATAGATTTCTTTTGACCTGAATCATTTAATTGCATATTATTAACTATAAGTTTTGTTATAAGTTTCCGGTGGATTGTACCTTTCCCTTTTGGCTATCCATCACAATTTAGATTTCTCTGAGACACTAGCATTACACACTAATTACAGATACTCTTAACATTAATAGTACATAATAACTAGTACTATACGGACAGTCAATTTTCGAAGATCGAATCAGAAACATTGCTTTCTTATGGTTCTGTGTATACGATCAGTTAATGATTATAAACGAAAATTATTTAGCACTTAACAATTATGATTATATAAACTAGCATAACAATAATATTAGTATGTCGATTGTAAAGTAACTTCAGCTGTCTATCAACCTTAAACTGTCATAACACTCGAAACTTTCACTACTGTCGAGTTGAAATATCATAGATGAAATGCTGGTTTTGAATACTGACACAATATTATTTAAATTCTGAGTAATTCAATAAACAGTTACATCTATTCTTTCTCACTTTGTTTCACATCCATAATGGCTGCAGGAAATTGAGTTACATTTGTATTGCAACAATTAAACGACTCTAGCATAGCAACGCAATATTATACAGAATACTCAAGTGATTCAGTGTAATGCATTTTCCAACATAATCTGACCACAACAGTAGTTCATGTTCCTTCAAACTGGAGCAAACGTAGTAACGCTGGATGTAGGATGAATAAAATAAACTCCACAGTTGATGAAAAGATTATTCGTGATTAAAGGTTTTAGAAAGAGTATATTCATACGCGACAAGTTTCAAAGTTGAATAAAGGGGAGATAGCTTCATTAGAAGCTATATGGAACACATTTCTGGTCCCTTCTATTTATTGAACATAACCATTGTTTTCACATTCCAGTTAAGAGTAAATTGTGAAACCTCAAAACATGTTTCAAATTTAAAATTACTGGTTTACCGTAACTGTTTTATACATAATTCTATTTCGATGAGTATCTGTCTAGTTAATTAATTATACGTGGTAGTATTGTATCTGAGGCGAAACTATTTAATGTAAGTATTCCAAACGTAACGTCACTTGCCTTGTATTTCGAATATGATTTGAGCACTTGGTAAATAAAAATTATTAAGAATGAATTTTAAATTGTTCTATGAGAGTGTTGATTGGTCAACGTCAATTAGATTAAACACCAAACGTCGCCAAAAGGACGATAAAGTTCATTTTAAGATAACGCCTATATGTATCATGTGACAGCATTTGGGTAGCCGAAGTAAATTCTTTGTTTTCCGTCCAGGTTTGTTTGCAAACACTGAAAATCTCTTACATGAAGTTAAGATGAAAATGAAACTGGAAGTTATTTTTTTCTAAACTACTTAATAGAGAGAGTACGTCTCCAAAATTTTTCCATTAAAATAATTTTGCCTTTAAATGTAAATCAGAAGCATAAGAAACGATTTCAAAATTCAAAGTTTAACTTCTTAAAATCAGTTTTATCAAAATTTGGAATAGCATTTACAAATTTGAACTTTTGGACTTCTAATCATCACCGCGTGTTTAAATTAGATAAATAAGATAATTTATGTATCTTACAATAGCTTCTGAACATTCGGCAACTTGATGAAACACATAAAATGAAAGCTTAACTTTATGGCCCTTCGCACATGCCACTAGTTTTTCGATATGGTTTCACTGTGTAAGACATTAGTATGTTATTTGACTTGCGTCTTACTTTTGAGACATGCTGATTTCATAAGACTCGTCAATTTTACGCCATTTAATATTTTAGTTATTTATTCTCGTATTATATTCCTTCTTTCATGACATATGTTGAGTTTAATTCGTTAGTTTCATCTACATTTTTCGGAAAGCATTGGGTGTCTAAGCTTTTGAGACGACCAGACATAGGTGAGTATTTTGAATCTACGTATACAAAGGTTCATGATACGGAAAATTGAAATTAAATCAGAACCAAACTATTTCAAATATGAATGTCCAGAAAATTCTTGAAAGGAGAAAAGTGCTACTTATTTTTACCCTTTCCATGGTCTAGGTGGTACCGAACATTTTTAGTTACACACTCTGTTGAATGAGTAAATCGAAAATTCTACAATTTCTTATCCCGGGTGATATTTTTAGAACGAATCAGATGAATTTTTGTATTTCGTTTTCACTGAGATTATCCGTAGGCTGTAAGCTGATCTAAACTTTAGTAGAAGCTTGTGGATTCCACGATCTTTTTGAGACAGCGCTTACATAGAATGTGATCCAAAACTTCGAAACTACTATAAAAGTTTAGGTGGTCACGTCGATCCTAAAAATAGACGGGTTATAGATCGTGAAACACTAGTATAGCTGAATATTTTTAGTTATGATCGAAAATCTACCCACACAAAGTGAAAAGAAAAGTTTGGACACCTTTTTGAAGAGCTTTTACTGTATTTAGAAGAGATTTAATTCTGTAGGAGCTTAAGGCATAGCGGTTCTTAAAAGGTATACAGAGGAATTAAGAAAAGCCAAAATTAGAAACCACCTGCAACTCATAGTTATTGTTTAAAAAATATTTTTGCAAAGTTTATCACGCAGACTACTATGCTTTATGTAAAAATGGTATTCACTGGTGATGCCACACACATTATTGTTCATAGCGGACAAACATCTCTATTACACCATTGAATTCAAAGTTGACAAGTTTCTATTAATAAAATTTCTGAACATATTACACACTGTGTTTGAATGAAGTAGTTTTTATATTTATCTAGTATGCATCTAGTATGCATCTAGTAATATACTAGTATGCATCTAGATTTGGGAGATATAATTGCATATCAACCTCCATAACCTTTTCTTCACCTAAACTGGGCTTGTTCTGGCAATATCTATAAAGATAGGATTATGGTGATTGTGATGTAGATTGCTCAAGAATATTAAAAGGATAATAGTTTTTAGGTCAAAAAGGAAAGTTATAAGCATTTTGACGGTGTTATGTATCTTCTAAACATATTACAATATGACTATGTATTTGTCATCATGAAAATAAGCAGTTAATGTCTTGGAATAAAAGTCAGTTAATGAGTTTCTGCTCTAAGCCGACGCTATATCGCTGATACAGTAACATTCAAATTAGATAGTTGAAAAGGGGTGAGAGAAAGGAAATGAAATACAAAAATAGATACAATACAGAAGGATTTAAGCTGAATAAAAAGAGAAAGGTTTTAGACTTGATATATCTATATAAATAAGAATGTAGTGTTTGTTTGTACATTGAATATTTTTTACCCATTTCAAGTTTTCTATCCGTTTTGGACTCTTCTGATGCTAAATCAGTCTCTTGCGCGTTTGTGTCTGTCTGTCCATTTGTCTGTCTGTATGTGTGTGCCCATACTATTTCCAAACGGTTGAATATATTTTCATGAAACTTTTCATGCTGTGAGTTCTTACTTGGTTGCGTAAGTCTGTCCGTCTTCCCGTTCTATGTTCGATTTTGTGTATGTGTTTGTACAAGTATCACATAAGATTTGTTCAACATATTTTAATTTAATGTTTTATATTTGATACAAATCTTAGTTTAGTGAATACATTATTTAAAATTTCTTTGCTTACATATTTAGGCAAGTTTTACGTTAAAACATCTGAGTAACTATTCTTAAATCAACCATAATTTGGTAGTTTTGGAGTTGCTGGAATATATAGTGAGTATTGCAATTACTTGAATTGTTTTACCAGTACTGCTGGAAAATTAATTATTTTTCCAAACTATTTTTACGGAATTTAAATTATAATACTTTTGAATTTTGAGCCTGATTTTTTTCTTTGCGAACTATAAAGTATCTCCGAATATTTGAGACAGACGATAATTAGCAACAAAACGAAAACTCGTGTTCGTTTGCCAAGTGCAGTGTTATATATATATATTTTTGTTTCTTTCGGAATTAATTTCGTACTTTTAAATTTTTTTCTAATTTTTAGTTAAGAAACAAGGCGTATCCGCTTTTAAACAAACTTAGTGATAAATATCTTATTAAATTAATTTGTCATCTTTCCCTTAATGATGGCGAAATTCGAAATTCGTAAATGTCGCAAACCTGGTTCAAAAGTGTACCTTTAGCAGGGCGACATATGTTAAATGCATTACGTGGATGGATATGCATGTATAGGATTTTTGTCCAAAGTAGGTTGTAGAAATTATAAAAATGTCCAAATGGTGTTAAAAAATTATTTTATTCACACTTAAATGATTTGGCATTTTTCTACGAAAGAGGAAAGTGATTAATTTCTGATCACTTCCAATCTATAGTTAACCAATTCAACCCGAGTGAGGTCGGGCAATTTTGCTAGTATTCTATATTTTTAGTTAACCCTCCAAGTGGCTTCGACGAGATATCTCGTCATCAAGATATTGGCTATATTTTTATGATCATGAGATTCAAATCTGATCCATGTACCTCAAATGACGAGCTTTCTCGTCCATCAAAATCTGGTCCGTTTTGCTAATGACGATATACCTCGTCGATACAACCATTAGGAAGGTTATTATTGTTGCGAACAACTCACAACTAAAAATCGCAGAAAACAAACCACCATAATTCCTATCAACTTTTAAAGTTGTAAAGTAAAACTATAAGGTTCCACACCAATGATTCGGAAAATTAAAGAATTAGTTACTGGTAAAAGTTATTGTTTTTCATGTGAAGTCAGATGAGTGACGTGACGCGTTGACTCTTACAATACAATAATGTAGTTGTAAATCGTAACTCTGAATCAGGAAAGACAAATTTATTTGCTTCATTTCTTGAAATCTGAAAATCTCAATGTCATTTCCAGTTTCATGAAAAATAAATCACTTCTCAAAATGCAAGGCGCACAAACTATTGTATAATAAAATGAAAATTTTAACTTCTTTATGGGAATCTATCTTTATACAAAGTAGAATTAACACTAAAATTAAAATTTCTCCTAGTTACCAAGTTTTAATCAATTGTGAAATGCATGTATTGCCCATCTTATATCACTTCAATATCATCCATCCAAATATTGATGATATTTCAATGCTATAAAGACTATTAAATTTAAATACTATCAAAAAATATTTCAAATTTTAGTATAAGTGTATTTGTTTCAGTATAAATTTCAGTATATGTTTTACTTTAAGACGGTTAAGAAAGCAAAGTAACTGTATTTTTGTTTAAAAAATAAATGTAAAGTAAAATAAAAATTAATTTTATGTGTATGTAGACTAGAAGTATACTCCCTAAATGCTGAAATTGATTGCCTTCACGTTCTTTTAAAAATAACTTTAAAAGATGCGTAAATATAATTGGACATATATTGTAAATTAATGGGATTTAATACTTTACGACACAAAGTAATCTTAGTTAAGAAAGTCATGCATAGATTATATTAAAATTTTTAAAGAAAATAATCGCAGCCCTTTCTAAATATATAAACAGTTTACCAAGTGCAAGAGGAATTGACTTTTTAAGTGTCATATTTTTGCATATCCTAAAGAAAATATAATCAGTATGATATATAAGACAAAAAATTCCATCTTTTTCCCTTGGAAGAAAACGTCATTGGTATACTCCAAAAGTGACGTCAAGCTTCCAGATACCATAACAGAAAAGGTTTATTTGACCAATAAAGGAGTCGAGAAAAAAGGGCTTATTTAGTTTCTGAAAACCCTCCTGTCATACTTTCTGAAGCTTGATTGTAATCTCGTGTCAGGATAAAGACAACATTTTTTCAGCAACCTTTGCAAAATTGCGATGAAATAAACGGAGCATTAAGTGAAATAAATATCTATACTTCTTTTCTCGAAAAATAGAATACAATGCTTCTTTGTATATTTTACTAATAAAGCTCACGAGAATCGACGAGGTATACGAAAAAACAAATACTCAATGTTTCAAAACCTGTAGGCGTGTATTGGGAATATACACTGGTATCATTTATTAAAGTCCAACATTAAAATGTTCTGTTGAAAACATTTCATAAACTTTTCAATGCTATTAAACACTTTCCTCAGAAAATGTGATTTAAAAATCCTTAAGCGAAAATTACGAAAGTCATTAAATTTATATTTATTGTTTTTATATTATCATTATGAAAGCAATTTGTAATCAAAAAATGTAACGCTAACGGATTGCTTAGAGTTCTTTTAAATTGTGAAGCTGGAATGAACTTTGCTGCGAAAACTTAATGACGAAAAGTGTAGCTTTAACACAGAAGGGAAATTACATGGTATGAGATTCAAGGCACAAGATGTTGTAATCCATATTTCGATTTAATTACTTTTTCCACTCTGATATTAACAACATAACAAAACAATGGAAATTTTATTTCGCCTCACGATAAATTAACAACCTTTTAAGCAGGATGCCGGTTCATTAATAATTTATTAACAAATTACTCTCTCTCAGGGGAAAAGAACATAAACAATTTTTTAAATAATATTTTTCTTTTATTTTCTGACAATAGTGCCCATTCCACTTACTAGAATTCGTACACTTTTTATAAAAAGGAATGATTTTTTTTAACTGCAACTTAAAAATAAACTTAGGATTGTATAATATGGTCGTTAAAGGAAAAGAATTTAGATGAGCAATTCGAAAGCATTACTTAGCTCCAGATTATTTTACATTTACCGTCATCTATTGTCATTGTTTTAATGTTCATTTTTTGTAATATTCAAATGAATAATTATGGAGTTTTTCTTCGTATTAAGCAATTTTGAATATCACTTTTAACACTCTGATCCACAAACTAATTTATATCTTTTGATACTCAATATTGAAAATCTCACTGGTTGTTAATATACGATGGAATATCAGCAAATCATTACTCATAAAATGTAAGAGAAGTGATTATTCATGGAACTGTTCATAATCAACCATGTTAAAGAAAGAATTGTATACGTATAACAATGAAATTTAAAAAATTACATCGTACGAGTTGTCAGATGATTTTATCAGAACTGCAGATTACTGTATTCTTCTAGTATTTAAGAAAAAGCAAAAAAGTATGAGTATTAAGAAATGTACTGAGTTAGTTACTTACTATTATTATTACTGAAAAGTTAAAATATACAACCATACAGGAGGATCCAAATTATATTAATTAGCGTCACAAACTATAGAATAAGATCGACGCAAGACATGGTAATCATTTTTAAGATTTCACTTTAGCACAAATTTGCCTTCAAACTTTTGCGACGATTTCAATTATTTTAACATTCATATTTCCTGTGATGCTTCTTTATAGGTTTTTATTGTTTCCTTTTTTAGTTAATAAACTGTTACTGAATTAATTGACTTTAAATGTGGTTTTAAAATCTGAATTAGTATTTATATATATGCTTGTTACCGATACTAACTGTAAAAATTAATAATTAATAATATCCACAAAGTATAAATAGTGTCCTGAAAATAATATGTATATAAATTTATACTGCAGTTGTATTAAAGCGGATTAAATCACTAAACGGAATATGGAAAGATTATGTTCGAGCAATAGATTCGTCAATTCGTTTTAAAAGTTAAAGTTGCAGGAACAAGAAATCTTAATTACCCGCAGCAGATAGAGGTTGAGAAATATCCTATGCCCAGGGTAGTGTATAATGATCATTTCTTCTTTTGAAAACTATAGTTGGAATAAATTATTCCCATGGCTAACACCCAAACTTTGGTGTCTATCTAATAAATACAATTCTAAAAATGCGTACTTTTATTTCAAGGATACCCTTTATATCTAAATTATTTAAAGTGCATACAACCCATATTTTTATATAAACGGAATATCGTATATATCAAGTTTGATTCAAAATTCTACCAACCGATCTACAAAATGCCAGTCGCATCCCTGAATGTGGTGCGGTGATGAAGTTTGTACGCATTTGTGTGTGCTAAATATACAAAAGCAATCTCCTATATATATTCTTGAAAATCTCTCATTTTATTTCAACATGAAAACCAGACACACTAGAGCACATATCCCCTCTGTTTTCGTCCTATAGAGAAATTTTCCATCCTCTACACATGCATCTTGAAGAATTCTAGTGTTTACTCTGAACTGTGCAGATGCTGACTGCATTTTGGAGTGTGATAAGTTAGTCTGTCGGCACTCGAAGTTACAGCGTATTAAGTCCCTGCATGCATAAATATTTGGTTTGAGGAGACAAGAAAGAACAATGCAGAGAAGATTCTTTGCAAAACAACATTTAAAGTTGCGAGAAGCATAAAACCTTCATGCTTCTAGAAAGCAATCCAACCATAGTTCAAATGAAGGAATACTTTTGTTTTAAAAATTTTTAGTATATCTTTTAATAAGTTGTTTTAAATCATACTTTAAGGTTAAATTAATTGCAAGTATTCAAACATTTTTTCTTAAAGATCGTATATTTTCTAAATAATTTCAGTTGAGAAAGACAGGTTTTGAATAATTTCACATATTTCAATCGTCTTATTTTAGTAAACGCAATAATTTAATTCACTTATTTCATTTGAAATACACATTTGAAGTCTACATCTGACAGCAATAAAACGCATCTGCACTTGGTAGCAAAAATTATTTTTTAATTAGTACTTTTAACGCATTTTGTGAACTAAATAATAAAAAGTTCGTTTGAGATAAAATCAAAACTAATTTTAATGCTTTTTAATGTTAACATAGTTTGAATTTTTTTAAATATTTTGAAAGTTTATTTAAAATTTAATTAATTTTAAAATGATCATATATTTTAATGCCTCAAAAATAATCCCTAATCTGAATGACATTTAAAAGTTTGTGAATTTTAAAAACAGTATTTATTACGCATTTATAATTTAACTCTAATTTGCAATATTAAAATTTTCAAATCAGAATTCCATTAATCTAAAATTAATATTAAGATTAATATCTTTTAAATCTGGAATTTCTAATGCGGAACCTGATTCTGCTTGGTTAAAGAAACCTTTTTCCTATAAATGCTCTTTTGCAAGCCTTTTTAATGATACGACTTTTTCACACAGCGAAACGCACACATTGCTCCCATCTTTATTACCCAGGAATATTTCGCTGAAACTCTTCTCATTTATCTTCGGAATTTCTCAAAGCCCCTCTTCTTTGCACGATCCTCCTCTCTCGATTACAGCATCCAAGAGGAGAAACAATCAACTAAAGCAACTGGAGGCTCGTAAGGAGGGAAGAGGGAAAAAACCTGAACAAGGCGGACATCATATGCTTGACCTCTTTATCGCTCCTCTGGAGTATCTTGAATCCGCGAAGAAATAAATCTTGCTTGCAGACTCCACCCCCTTCTTCTGCTGTGGTCAATAGATTGCGAGTCACAATTAGCCGTGCGCGTTGGGTGTCCTTCAGTTTTCCAATTAAGACTCCTCCAACGGCCTGCAGTTGGACGGGGGCCAGCAGACTAGTGATGGATGCTGCGGATGTAGGAATGTTAGGTGAGCATTCCTACTCATCAGAGCTTCATCAGAGATGGACGTCGGAATCAATAGCACCGGTTGAACATCCTCCACGCAGATGAGGATTCCCGCAGAAAGTTCACATGCCTTTAAAGATATCGGATTCAATTATCAGCGGGATGAGAAATGTTTCCCGAACCGTGGATATGGACAGGTAGTAATAACTCTCGCTGGTTTGCTGCAGTTGGGCTTCGTATCGCATTAGCCACTTAGGATTGTCTTTTTCAAGTTTAAATTGACTATTAGCAATAGGAATGCACAACGCGATTGCGTACTGGGTTATGTCAAGCATTAAATTCAAATTATTAAGATCTATGGGCAACCAAAAACGCCTTTTCATGTAAAAATTTAAAAAGCTATAATTATTTCAAAAATAATTTTACGTGTCAATAGGCACCACCACATTCGACAGCGCTTTCCCAACAATATTCAAGCTCATGTATACCGGTTCCGTAAAATGCCTTGTCATTAAAATGAAAAAACCAGGCCCCTTCACTTTTATCTCTGCCTTTTTTCTAATGTTTCTTTCGCATGTTGTTGTGAAGAGTAAGAAAAGGTGATAATCACATGGGAACTGTCAAGGGAATAAGGTGGATGAAGCAATAGTTCCCATTCTAGGCAACTTCCGCTGTAACGTGGTATTGGATTATCTTACAAGAACATTACTTTCTTCTGTTCACCAGTGCTGGCTGTTTGTGAATCAATTCATCCTGCACAAGTTTGTGAGTTGCCAAGCCTCAACCCTAATTGATGGTCTTTGGAAAGAAACTCGTGATACACAATACCGGTCGAAACACATCATACTCAAATCATGACCTTGGTAGGATAGTTGATAAGCTCATCAGGGGACTTGAAGCTGAGAAACGACTGGAGCAACTAACGATTCAATGTCACGTTTACTTTTCGTCAAATGTTAGCGTTTTCAAGAAATGGAATTGGATAAATCCTTCTTCATTGTCGCTGGAAACAGCGTTCAGAAAACCTTTGAACGGTATTTGGCAGGATTATTACGTTTTTGTTATTATTCTTTAATTTTTTTCCAAACACTATGCTCATAGGTGATGTGTCTTTGAGGTAAAACAACGGAACGCTAGAGAAAACAAGTCACCCTCGTATATATATAAAAGAAGAAAGCCAAAACCAAAAATATTTTCCTTTCTATTCTCTTACTCTGATGGGTGCTGACATGTGTAGCACTCTTAGAAAAGGAATAGGGTGGAGTGAGAAATGAGCCTAAAATGTGCAGTGCATATTTTTAGATTTCTAGTTTATTCTCGAACACTGAAATCTAAATCGAGTTTCGTGTAACAGCACGACACAGAGTTCTGTAAAAGCGTGTATTATGCATACACCATTCAATAGCAACTTTCAGACACGATCGAGAGATTTATTTTGCGTATTCCACTTTATTCTTCTGGCACCATATTTGGTTTCTTTCCGCCCTTTAAAACAAAAAAGTCGACTATTGTCATTTTTACAGCTTTGTTTCTTACAGAAAGATGCATAAAACAAAAATCTCGGGCTCACTGGATAAGTAAATAAATATTATCTAGTAAAAGTGTGAAGCAACATACTAAAACACAACTATTAGAGAATATATTTGTGACTTGATGCAAGAAGTGCCAATGTCAAATTTTGGCGAAAATGAGTTATAACCTATTTTTATATTTTTAGCACCTGAATTTTTCGGGCAAGAAGTGCCAAAGTCAAATTCAAAGTCGTAACTGAGATATTGACACTTATTTGTGCCAATGTCAAAATTGAACATCAATATTTTTTTGCAAGAAAAACCAAAGATGATATAGGGACTCTATCTCTAACACTATCACATATTTCGCATTCCAAATATTCTTTAAATAAATACTCAATTTAGAGTTATTAGAATTTTTTTACTGATGGTTATATACAAGTAAATTCTAACATCTATCTTTAACTTCAGATATCTCAAAATTAGAAATACTGACATTGGCACTTCTTGCACCAAACCGCAGATATATAAACGGTATATATAGTACATGGAACGACTATATACCTACAGTACATGGAACGGCATTATTCATTTGGTGAATTCACTTTACTGAAATAAAACAGTACTTTGGTGTAAAAGAACAGTTCCATTTCCTCTGAGAGTCTTAATTCGATTTAAGGTATCTCCTGTATACCTTTAAAATGCCTTTTTCACACAAATTTCACATTTTTTCAAAATTTACACATTATGCTACAACTCTAGCTATTCAAATCACTTCGGATTTTACATTTACTACCATTAAAACTGGAGAGAAAATTTTTTTTAAAAGTCATCTATATTTGAGATGGGGGTTTATATTGTTTTTAGTTTTTAGCTTTTTCTCGAAATGCAATTTTCTCTAAGCATTACTCTCCCCAAAATACGATAGCTCGGAAGGCATCAATTAAATTCTTTAAAAATTTTTTATACATGTTCTAAAGATTACAAAGCAGAGTTTGAACTATTATTATTAAGAAATATGCATTTAAAAAAATTGAGCAGGTTGTAAACCTGAATATGTTTTGCATTTTGCACTTTTTTCATGTTTTTAAGGGATGACTTACGTTAAAGTCCACAATTAATTTAAATACAACAATATAGTAATGATTGTAGTTCGATACCTGAATCAATATTTTTAGAAGATAATTCACTTTACAAGCTGGAAAAATGTGAATTATTTTTTAAATATGACGTTTTGCGCAAATGGTATTTTTGGCTGTTTATTACACTTTTTACTCCATTTTTATAAAAAATAAATTTAAAGCACAATATTTTCTGCCTAAAATTAGTGGTTAATTCGCCTAAAATTAGTTTCAGGAAAATGTTAATTCCGTGAAAATTTCAAAAGATTGCCTCCAAAAGTATGTAGATTGCCTTAACTGCCTTGATAAAATGATTAATTTTTAATCCTCCAAGTGGTTTCGACGAGATATCTCGTCCATCACGATTTGGTCAGTTTTGCTAATAAAGGGATAACTCGCCGAGACAATCATCAGGAGAGTTAAACCAGGAAATATAATTCTTTTAATAGGGGAATTTCAATATTGCTGAAAATTCAATCACAAGTACACTGAACAAAGCAAGCTATTGCGATAGATTTTTCGAGTATAATTTTTTATATATATATACATAAATGAAACGGATTGCGAACAATTCAGAAATAAAACAGTTAAATTGCGAATGAAAATCTTAGTTTATTTCTGCACTAATAAAATTATTAATTTTGAAATCAGGAAATTGAATTCGGAATAGGAAATTTGTTTCTACGCTTGGTGAAATTTAAGTCCCAAGTACATGAAAAAAAACAAGCTACTTCCAAGAAATAAGCTACCCATACATTTCATAGAATAATTCTATACATAAATGAAATAATGCTGTCATGGAATTTGGATGTGTTCATGACATACATATCAAGATAATTAATTAGACAATCAGCATGTATAATCAATTTACTGATGTTATTTCTTATTCAAAAAACCCGAGAACAAAAGATTTCACGGAGTTAACTTATATATTAATATAAACATAGTCTCTGTTGGAGAATAATTATTTAAATGCTTAAGAAAGTACAGTTCTTGTATTTTCTCTCGTTTAAATAGTGTTCCTTTCATAATGAGAGCAAACTGTTCGTCACTACAGTAACTATATTAACACAATAGTATCGCCAATCTTAAAGTATCGTACCTATTATTCAACCAAATTATTAAGTTATTACATTACAGTATTATTAAGTTAACATCTTCAATATACGTCACACACAAAAGCTATATTTATGAAATGTAGTTTAACTGAATAAATTATGCTCTTTGTTTCAGTTTCGTATTTTAACTCAATTGAATATCAGAAGTGTACTAATAATTCATACTTTCCATCATTTGAGTCAGAACAATGAAAAAGGTTAGTATGATCGTAACTTTAAAAGAATTCGCGTCCTAATTACTCGTGATATTGTTACTTTGTTAATTTATATTCAAATCATGTTTGATAAAACTGTTTTGAAAAGAAAAGTGTATCTTCTTACAAGTACATGGGACGCCCTCCATTTAATGTGAATGGATAAAATTATCTTAATTGATGGGCATGCGAAACTGACATCTGCTTAGTTTCAACCTCAGAAATAAAAGAGGAACTACTTTAAATTTCAAACTTAATTAACTTAAATACATTAGCTTTATTTGCTTAACATTAAACAAACCATTTTCTGAGACATCGAGAAAAGCAAACAAGTATCTTATGGGATGGATTTCACGATAACTTAAATCTACACAAAAATTGAAAGGAGTGCATGTAACTTGCAATTTATAATTTAATTACAGCACCTCAAGTAACACTAAAATCAACAAACAATTAAAACATTGCAAAAACTAGACATTATAACCTATCGTTACAAATTTAACGTAATATAATCTCTAAAATAAAAGTTCACTGTGAAATTAGTTTTAAATTGAATGGCTCTACAAATATTTGTTTTAGTTATGAATGTTTATTTACTCACCGTTTACTCTTTAATTAAAATACTCTTCCTATACAGCTGATATTTGTAGTAAGTAGAAAGCATATTGGTATGTACGCGTTACAAATATCCACCTTACACATATTAAAAGTCTATATTGTAAGGTAACCGTGTTTCATTTTCTTATTTTTGAAATTAATTTTCTTTATTGTAAAACGTTTGACCCTTGGAGTACCACTGGACTTCCGAGTAGTGTAGTATTGATTTTGCTTCACAGCACACATAGTGACGAAATAACCACATACATTGGTTGAAAGAATCGTAGGAAAAATTCCATAGGTCAACTTAGAAGTTATGCAGAGAAGACAACAGATTGAAAAACGAATATATGCCCCTAAAAGGGTTAATATTTCATCATATTTATACTGTTAATCTTTTTCACCAAAAATGTAGAAACTACCGTTAAAATATTTGTAGGTAGTGACAAAAGACTAAATTGAAGGTCCACCAGAGATTAAAATAATAGCGAAAGATATCATGCAGGCGTACTATCTCCTTGTTTCATTGCCTCACCTTGTAGTTTTTTAACATATTTTAGCATAAAAGGGATAGTTTAGAGTAGGTGTGTGAAAATTAAGTTTTTTCATTACGAAATAAGTAATTTTGTAGACACTCAATATTCCTCAGCATATACTGTGTTTATTTCCATTTCCATTTATTTGCAATATTTAAAATTATCAAAATATTCACCACGCTGATTTTTACAAAAGTAAAAATTATCATAATATCCACATCAATGTTAGAAATAGTAGAAATGATCTCACTGTCTTTCCATTTCATAACGTTTGCGAACCAGAAGTCATTTACTAATATTTGTATGTTATTTCACAGAATAACTATCCTTTGCAAAAGAAATTGATCATAAACTTTTAAATAGATTTCATTTTTAAAGCACTTTTATTGCTTTTATAAATGGACCAATCTCTTCGATTACTATACAACAGAATAATTAAAAATAAGGAGAAATTTTGATATGCAAGTGGGACAAGCATAGAAGTTTCAGTCAATAGATGATTAGAATGCACCAAACATTTGTTGAATGAATTAAAAATAATTCCTAAAGCTTTTTGCCGAAGATAATTTTCGGATTTACGCAAATCAAACACGCGACGAACTTTGATTGCTTAATTGAGAAATGGCCTCGTGTTTATAGTAATTGGAAAAGCAAATAAATAAAAACTATCTCCCCTAACTTCATTTATTTCTCTACAATTTTCCAAGGATTTCTCTGAATGGGGAAGAACTAATACTAATTTAAATATTTATCGCATTATGAGCTGGTACCTTCTTGCTTACCGGTATTGTTCAACTGCGGAAATGAGTTCAACTGACTGCTCGCTTTAATCGAACATTTAGGGTTCACTAGGAAGAAGCATTCTCAGAAAACGAAGCATGAAATTGCGTTTTGCATGCGCCGTTAGCTTAAACTAACATATAACAATTAGTGCTGTCACTTGGAGGTTACCCGGAAACAATTGCTTAGCAGACCGACCTTCCCGCTCTAAGCGTGATTCGTAGTTGTATGATTGAGACTCCTTTCTCGCCCTGTCTGTACATTTCTGGCTTCTCTGGTATAAAAGTGTGTTTAAAGTATTCACTAAATCCACATTTTTCATTTATTCCTTAGTTGTTAACAGTTCCTAAGTGTGTTTGATTCTTCTTTTTTGAGTTATGAAATATTCTTGTTTTTAGGTAAAATGGGATAAGCATCGCATATTAAATTTTAACTGGAATCTGAAGATGAAATATTTAAAAAGTAATAATACAGTATTTTCTTATAGTTTCTTTTTATCGAGAACAAGTTTTAAGCGTCTCAAGCTTTGACTTTAAAACGACTTTTCCCTTGAATGCTTTTGCCCTTAATGAACATGGAAGTTTGGAGAGTGGGGTGCCAGCTCAGGTGTGACTTCATCATCCGACCGTGTTCAAAATTACGTGGCGTTGTCCTCGGATCTTTCCCTTGGTGATTGATCCCGGGCCATCGCCAATAGCCCGTCGTATTACCCCAAACATGTATACATGTATCAGCAGTATATAAATTCTTATGGTGTTACCATCGTTGTTTATGAGTTTAGAGATACTACTTTACTCAAAAGAAACCAAATTTTGCAACATTCCTGGGGATATATGTCACTACTTATTTACATAGATGTTTTCAGTTTTATCATTGAAAAATGATGCTTGTCATTTGCTAAAGCGTTCATGCAAAAGATTCCCATGTATTTTTCAATAGGAGTATAATTGGCACAACCCGCTTGGCCAGTATAAAGCCGAAGTATTTTTCTGTTGAAGATTAGACATCTACATTTATGTGGAAGTCTAATCTTCCTGGAAATCCATTTAGAGTCTAAAGAGCTCACCAAAAAGTATTAAATTGGTCCCTGCTTTCTAGTTGCAAATGAAATGTAATTTCTTCCCAGATTGTGACCGAACTACTACCATGGTACCAACTGTACGAAATTATTGGCTCTTCCCTCGTTCAATAGGATGTCCAACCATTTTCAATATCCAAACTACCCATTTTCTCGTTACTCAAAACTCGATCAAATTTATAGGCCTGTTTTAAGAGTGGTTTATTGACCATTTTAGAATAAATTAATGTCTCACTCTCTTATCCTTCAATGAATAGGCTTCATGGAGCACATCTCCTTTAGGTGGCATGGCTTCACGGACCCTTGGTAATCTAGTGGTATTTTCCTTTCCCATGGGATCTACTGTCTTTAGAAAACACCGGGGTCGCGCTCAAGGGATACCAAGCGATCTTTATCTGCTTTCGTCCCACTATTATATTCCCCAATCCCTTTTATTCCCCTTCACGCTATTTTTTAATTGAAGTTGTTTGTCTTATGTTTGGTGTAGCTTGGCCAAATATGACCCTAGTGCAATAAAACCCCAAAACAACCAACCTTCAGTAAATGGTATCTCAACAAATTATAAGCATGGACTCCTTTTTGAATTCTTGTTAGGACCTTTCCTAAGGTAGTCCTCGACGTTTATCTGTCGTCGGGTTAAGAGGAGGAACACGGACATATAGATGTATTTTTGCTTCCTAATTATCACCTCTTGTTAAAATTCTATAAATGCTACACTTTGATGAATTTAATTATTTTTAATAAGGTCATCTGTTTGATTATAACTCTCAAACTGCGTATACCTTTCATGTTAACTTCTAAGTAATAGGAAATATGATAAATTACCTATTACCTAAAGCTTTGATTTCAAACTCATCCCTCTTGACTCTAGTTCTTGCAGTTAAAGAATTTTGCGTGTTATTTGAATTTTTTTACACTTTTGAGACATGCTAGTTTTAAGAAATTATCTTTAATCTGACACATTGAATACTTTTAAATGATTTGCATTCTTATATTATTTTTAAGACATTATTTCTAGCATGTGTTGAATTTAATACGTTTATTTAATACCCTGCAATTTCAATAAGAACATTATCAGCTTTTGAGATGTACTATAAATGGCTTATGCCACGTCCATTTTTAATAGTTGGGTTGTATTCTTTGACAGTATTTGCACAGTATTTAGTAACTTAATAAATCAGAATATTATTACATGCGAAAAGTTATATTGAATAGGAATATTTGAAGGTAATAAGGGATATAATAAATTGTGTATAATTTTATGCATCAATTACGAGGAAAATAAAAAATAAATTGTGGTTATATGCCTGAGTTTAAAGTTCTAATATTGCACTACTGATGAGTCTAAATATTTACAGCTTTTAGACATCATCAAATCATTTTCAGTGCCTAATTTTGAAGATCCTCATTTCCGTAAGTAGGAAAGACAGTTTGTATCATACCTTTGTGAATTATCATTTCATTCCTGTCCCAAAGGTAAATTTATTAAATAAACTCGTTGTATTAAACTTTATGGATAATAACATGTTAAATTTCGATAGGTTTCATTTCGATTCGACTGGTATGTAGGTCTTATTAAAATTAATCTTATCATACCAATTGTTGGAATGTCTAGATTAATTTAAATAAGTTTATTCTTAAACTAAAAGCTTCTCGCAAGTACAAATTCTCTCGGGCTTTAGTAATCTCGCAAATTGAAACTTAAAAATCTCCGAGCATAACAGAAGGTGTAGCACGCGTTTTTGTTTTTAGAAAATGGATATTTATAAAAATATTCCTTGAATAGAAATTATGAATTTTAAATCATGACAGGGCTCCTGAAACCAACACACATCGAGTTGAATCTGTCTATAATTGCGTTAAATAGAACCCTGTACTTACAAACACTGTGGAGTGCAGCTAGGACATTTTATCGGAAAGGTTATAAGATCGCTGGCAATTTGGACTTCCTTTGCAATGGATCGAAGCCTCAGCAACTGCGGCATAAGAGCAATAATCGAGGCAGGAAGAAATCTCATATTTCTTGCAAGCGCTGTGGTAAATCTCGTAGACAAGCACAAAAGCCAAAAGAGAAATAAAGATAATATTCTTCTTAGAGCTGGTACTACTTGTATAATGGGCCCTTGAATGTCATGAAACATGAATCACGAGATCTCTCGACTTTGCTGCTTGTCAAGGAGAGGGGAAATCACTCTTTCTTTTCTTTTCTTGCCTTATAAATTTTGCCTTTTTCGCTATTGGTGGAAAAAGAGTAGTTACATTCAAAGCAGCGTAGCGTGTAATTTCTAGTGATCCCGATGCAACCTTATTAATGATTTTCTTTTTAACCGATATGCATCTCTATTATTAAACTGGCGCTGAAAGTCTACTGCTCATTTATTTGTGTGCAATGTATAGGATTTTGTGTTCTGACTAGCTTTTTTAAACCATGCGCCTCATTTCTAGCAATATGACTAAATATTAACGCCTGCATGAGAAATGGTTTTTATAATCGAAAACTGTATGAACTGAAAGAAAATTATTAGAGAAAGGTTCGTATCACCGAAGGTTTCATTTATATACCTTTCAGTAAAGCACGTAGAAATATTTAGAATAAAAGAAATTAATTCAAAAATGCCGACAATATAGCTCAATATACCCAATACTCTAACAAATTTAACTTAGTTATGTATATAAGAACACTATCGACTTTAATTCTGCAAACCATAAGCAAGTAAAGTAATAAATTAAGGAAAATCACAGCATATTTCTCCAATTTATGTGACATAGGTTGGAAAAAAATTATATTCTTGCCTATTCAACTTTCAGATGAACATATTGAATGATTTGTTAAAATTAGTTAACCTCACCATGAAGTTGCTAATTGAATCAATGTTATAATTATTATTTATGAAATAATTATAACTGACCTAAATATATTTCATAATGTTCCAAACAAGTTATTAGATACTATTTATAAGAATTTCCCTAAGTAAATATCGAATAAATTTCTCCATTTTTAGTATGGGTGGTTATATGGCTGTTTTGTGGAATGTAAGGTGTAAGAGGTTTGGATAATTTCCACTCTGACTTTTACCTTGTTCATCAAAAACCAAATTACAGACTTTTTTCAATCGCTATAATACGATATGATATTAAATTGTGTTTATAATAAAAACTCTCCCCACTCTACTAATTAAAAAAATCGCGCAAACTTTTCAGAATTCCATAACGACCAGGGTTAGCGCCTTAAGGGAACAACAAAATTAAGAATGTCACGTAAAAAGGAAGGGAAAAAAGGTTGTAACAATGCTTTTTTCCAAACCAAATCAATAGGATAGACTGAAATCTGGAAATACTGCATTAAAGAAAACTATACAAATGCTGCTCTTTTTTATCCCCGTCATTTTTCCCTGCTTCGGCATTAATGAGCTGTTCTCCGGATTACTCTCCTGTTTTGTAAGGGAAAGTTCTCTTTATAAAATATTCCATAATTAAGCTGAGCTCTAGATTCCACCAAAATTACTCGACAGTGGTTACAGCTTGACGGAGAGAAAAAAAACCCAAGAAAGGAAAAAATAAAACCTCCTAATTCAACAATGAAGAGAAAGTTTAATATAAGGTAAAGAACACCGTTTTTGGAGGGGATGTTATATCCTTAACATAGAGGTTCCTCGCAATTATTGCAGTCCAGGTTACAATGTAAGGCACTACTAAAATCTTAATTAAATATTTAGTACAAAATGTTCGGATGCGCAAAATGCTGTTGAAAAGAATACCTAGAGGTTATTTAAAACTTTGAAGGGAAACACCTCAGATCATATTTGAATCACGTCAGAGGGGGAAGTGCCAGTTATTGTTATGCAGAATGAAACATTAAATTTTTAACATGCTTTAGAAAAGAAAGTGGACTTTCTTTTCTGTTTTGCTGTAAAAATGAATTTTACTGCTTTCATTTGAATGTTTATTACTTTGCGATGTCCGTACTTCGAGCAACCTATTTTTTAAGAACATTATTATATTTTAACTTCTAACCCCAAAATTGTAATTCATTTTTTATTTTATTTTCCTGTTAAAGTTCTTTATATTGAAAATATTTTTATCGTCCTAAACAGCAGCATTATTAAATATAGTGATGTGACACCTGGCAAAACTTCACGTCAATCATTCTTGTTCCTTGCCTAGTAATCAGGTGGAAAACCTTAATATTTCATTAAAAAATCCGATAAGTCTTCTTTCGGAAAGTTCACTTCTGGTTACTTCTCGATTAATCGATGATCATCGAATACACATATTGATAACGTGTTTTTAAGAATAGATATTTTGAAGAATTTAATTTGGCACAGAATCCATGAGCCTTCTATGCTGATTTCAATGAAACTAAATATTAAAACTTATGAAAACATGTCTTTTTCTTCTGACGAGGTATGAACTTAAGTCTGTGGGTCTTAAGCGGTACATGAAATATAAAAAATAAATTTTAATTTACCAAAATAATTTAGATACAAATTACTAACTGTATTAAAAGTATACAAGATAGTATGACGTTAAACAAAATTATTTATGTATATTCATTTCACAGACATTCATTTCTTGGTATTTTAGCAAATTGTATATTGGCTGACAATTTTTTTGTAAGTTGACCTGATATCACAGACCAAGAACCGGGACAATAGATAGCATACAGTAGTTGATACGAAACTAGTTTCATGGCAAGTACAAATTAATTAGGGACATGGAAGTGTTATGGGTTCTACTGTAAGTTCAGAGTAGCAGTGAAACTTGTAAACTAACGTAATTTTATATTCTACAACACCTAACAATTTTAGATTATAGTAGACGCATCTGCAAGATTTAGATTCATGTTTCCATAGTGGAATAGTTCATCGAATTTTATTGTAAATTCACAACATCTGACACCCCTTTCTACACTTTCCACACTCAGATGAAGGAAAACAAATCTCCAAGATTTAGGTTCTTACTTTTCCATAATGGAATAGTTCATAAAATTTTAATATAAATTCATGACATTTGACACCACTTTTCCCATTTAGATTAATGCAGACACATCGCCAATATTTAGGTTCCTGTTTCCATAGCGGAATAATTCATCAAATTTTACTATAAATTCACATTTGACATCTTTTTCCACATTTAGATGAAGGTAGACACATCTCCGAGATTTAGATTCATCTGTTTCCATAGAAGAATGCTTCATCGAAAGAAATAAAACAGGATTTCAATTTATTAGCTTAACATTTTTTGTTCCGTTTGGCTATGGCTTGAGTTCTGAGATTGTTTTTTCAGGTCAGCAGCGTGTATTTTTCTGTGGAATAGCTTTTTTATAATAACCAGAGCATATTTATGAAATTGAAGAAAGTATAGGGACGCTGGGGCTTTGGATTCTAAAGCTGGGGCGTCTGTCTGCCGTACTTTAAACTCTGTCTAGACGGATTCCTAAAAACACAAAGATACTGGCTTTTGGGATTTGGCATTAAATAATCTATTTTTCTAAGTTCTCTCTTCACCCCTTTTGGATATCATGGAACATTACGAAAGTTTTGAAGCTTAAATTTCGTAAAAAATGTAGGCAAATAGAACTTAAGAGTTTTTTAACAATAGATATATAGACGCTCAGTTCTTGTGTATCAAATCAATTTTACCTTTGTAATTAAACTTCTGTACTTTTTACGATGGTTATAAAAGGGTATAAGCAACTTAATATTAGGAATGCTAATATTAGTTAGTTATATTATTAATTCAATCTAAATCACACAAGCCATATATTTAAAAGAATAGGAACGGATGTTATGCTGTCTAAAAGGATCCCGCCTCTTTGTATCTAATGGACTAATCTAATTCAGAAATTCTTTGCATAAGACCGAAGAAATGCTGTTTTTTTAGTTGTGTAACTAAGTCAGCTTATAGAAATAGTGTCTATTTCTTTATGGCAAAAAAGCTACCATTATATATATATATTACTAGCTGAAGTACCCGGCGTTGCTCGGGTTGAATTGTTTGTAATTCATTGTAATATTACTCACTGTTATTCCTATGGGGATTTTAAACTGTTTTAGCCCCCTCTACAGAACTAGGAAAAATACAACGGGGGTTAATATCTAGATTATGTTTCCCACAAGTTTCCAAAAAATGAATGTACCAAATTTGGTGTTAGTTGGTCTGAGTGATCGTACAGTGATCTGCAGACTCAGGACAAATCCTCCGAAAGGGAGTTAATATCTAACCTGCGTTACCAGAAGTCTAAAGAATGAATTTACCAAATTTAGTGTCAATTGGTCTGATAGGGATCGTATAAATACTCAATGTTATTCCTAAGGGGATTTCGAATTGCTTTTAACCCCTCTGCAGACCCAGGACCAATCTGATTGGTGTTAATTTATAGCCTATGTTTCCCGCAAAATTCTAAAGAATGAATGTAACAAATTTAGTGTGAATTAGTCTGACATTGATCGTATAAATACGCAATGTTATTCCTATAGGGATTTTGAATAGTGTTTGAAACCCCTCTGCACACCCAAGAGAGATAGTACGGGGGTTAATATGTAGCCTACGTTACCCGCAGGGTTCCAAAGAATAAGTGTACCAAATTTGGTGTGTATTGGTAAGAGGGTGTAGATTTGTATAAAGAACAGACAGACAGACGCCAACTCTGCTTTATATGTATAGATATATTTTGGTGTTAGTGTCAAAGTACGGTGTGTATGGATGCATAGATTTAGACTAATAGAGTACGAAGTGCTAATATGCTTTTTAATCTTATATAAACATAAATAATTTTAAACTGAACAACTATAACTGCTTTTTTTACTCAGTCAAATTCGAAACATATATCTTTATTTAGATCGTTGTAGTATTCAGAAAAAGTTAATGATTACACTGATCTTCCCAAAGCAGTCTTTTAAAGTATAGTATTTAACATTTTATTTAACTTACAGTAAACAAACTTTAAAGGTCAGTAAAATATATAATTAACCCAACAATGACGTACCATACTAACTTATCGGTTCAAATATGCTGTCACGTTAAGAATTAGCATTGCGACGTAAATTCAACTCAATACCACGCTAAAGATTAAAATATGCAAATAGAATTCAAATATTGCATTTTCACTAAATCTTCAATGAAACAGAGTATATCGAGTAACAAGCAATGTCAGCCTACACCTCAGTTGGTGACGACGTCCTTACTTATGTTCCTTATAAGAACTCCCAACGACGAAAAAGAAAAGTTGGATGACGTCTTGAAATGGTTCAGTTGAGCAAACATCCACCGAGGTGGAAAGTGACGATCCTATGCCGACAAAACGAGCGATGCTGCTGACACATCGCTACCAGGAGTCAGTCTAAGTAAATGGTCACTTGAAACTTTAACTGTTTGCTTAATACAGTGCCTAGAGGAGGATAGATATGTTGCAATTAACTACATTCAAAGGGCTTTTACAGCCGCAAACGTAATTAAAAATGTCAAACTCACTGTCCAAGAATCAATATTGATTTAGACGCACTTAAAGCACTCTTTGGCAGTTAGTCAACAACTTAGTTTCCTGCCTGAAAGGGTACAAAGCGGTAGCATGCGTGGGTCTGTGTGACTAAGTCCTTTAAATCTTAATCTCAGTGTGGGTGTGTGACAGTTATTTAATATTTCTTCACATACTTACGAATGTAAGGTTTTCGATAAATATCAAAATAATATGCTAGTCTGTGCCCTTTTGGCAGTGTATCTTACCTAATCACTTTTACAAAATAAGAAAGTTTAATACAGGAAGAATGGAGTTCAGTCGTTAAGAACTTAAATAAGTCTAGAATCTTGTAGAATAATTAACTATCACAATTTCAAAAAAGTACTTTCACTGAACCTTGTATATGAATTATTTAATTGTATTATATTAAAGCTTCAGTAATTTTGGTTTATTCTGGTAATTTGTTGAACTCTTAGATTGTTTGGTTAGTATAATCAGTGACTTTTACATAATATTTCTTCGTATACTATACCAACATAATAATGTAAGGTTTTCGATAAAGAATATTATGCTAGTCTATAATATTTTTAAGTGTCGTATATAATCGAAAGTTTAATAACGGAATAATGGAGTTAAGTTATAACTGGAATAAGTGTCTGCCATCTTATGTATAATTAAATATCATAATTTAAAAGTTTTCTAGTATTTCCACTTAATACCTTGCATAAGCGTATATGAATTATTCAATTGCACTATATTTAAGCTTCAGTAATTTAGGTTTATTCTGGTAATTTGTTGAGCTTTTATGTCTGTTCAGTTAGTAAAACTTTAATTACTTTTGCAAACTCATGAGTGTTTCTTCAAGCCGATAAGAAAGATGATTTAAAATTAACAAACCCGACGAAAAGACTTAAAATAATTAGTATTCGTAGTTTAAATACATATAAATACCTTTTATTTACCTGTTACTGCCAACTTAAGCTACAACAAGCTTTATTGCTCGTAAATTGGATATAAACGCCACTGACTGTAAATATCGCTTTTAATAATTAAGCAGCTTGGGGTTTTAATGTATTTCAAGGCTACCAACATAAAAGCTTAATGTAGCAGGGCTAATTCTATAAATATACATACCAGCCACTCTAATTAAGATTCTACAGAAGCTTATATTGAAAGAAGACGACTCTTCTCAGACAGGGTCCCAAGTACATTATGAAATTATAAAAGCTGACTGTACTGGTGCTTAACATTATTAGTTGCAAGCGACAACTATTTTCATGTAGCATTAATGTTTCTAGAGCGTTAAACACTCTACTAGCGTTATAATACACAATAGCACGGTTGTAACAGCAAGACAAGAGTTACAAGAGTATTTCCATACGTATAAATTAACTGAGAGCTTAAACAGTCTGCCATTATTATTACTCTGCTCCCTCCAATAATGTAATATCAAAGTATTCTGCAATCGACAAATATTTGTTGAAGACTTTATAGATGGAAGTTAATAAATATGTTTAGCGTTGAGAAAATAATTTAATCCATACTTGTTTGAAAGCTATTAGTGGAATATTTGATTCAAATGATTTAAAATGGTGATATAATTTTTTACCTTTTTGAAACTTTTATACTTTCGACTTACTTGGAGTAGAAATTTGACTTCGTCTAAATTGTATAAACAAATGTTTCATGGTTATATAACTAATTATTAGTTCCTTTCATAAACAAGCTTCCAGACCATTATTATGGACATATTCAAATGACATATTTGCACTTTTCAAATGAAATGAGTACTAAGGATAAATACTTTTGGCTAAATATTTATTGTCCATTCATGTATACATGTACTAATACATCGACTACACAATTGAATTGTACATAGCAAATGTTATCGTGTTATTGGAGATCAGATTGACAAAACATTATGTTGTTTTCCTTCTGCCGTTCCTTATCATTTCGTTCACGTTGGCGTGGTGTGGAAGTTTGGAGAGTGGGGTGCCAGCTCAGGTGTTGCCTCGTCATCTGACCGTGGTTCAAAATTACGTGGTGTTGTCCTCGGATCTTTCTCTTTGGGATTGATCCCGGACCGTCACCAATAGCCCATTGTGTTGCTCCAGTGTGACGTTAATTGAAATACCCCCCCTTATCATTTCGATGTAAATTAAACTACTGGAATTATATTTGGGTGTAAGTTTGGGGGAATTTTAAAATTCAATTCCCACGAATAGTCTATACCATGTAAGGTAAACACATGATTTTAAAAATTTCGTTGAAACACGGGATTGGGATAATTTTTTAAACATAAGTTCAGGACGTTAGACGTAACACAGAGCAGGGATAGATTATTGCATTTTGTATAAAAAATTGAAGATAATAACTTAAGAAAAAGGAAGCAATCTTCTTTAAAACCTAGAATACACACCCATTCAATTACGTCTCTTCGAACAAACAGTAAGAACCGAAATTAAAGGCCTACCTGTCAAGTTATCTTTTTTAGATATTTATCTATCAGTCATAATCTTTATTAGTTTTTGACGATTGAGGAAGTAATATTCACTAAGAAAATATCTGATAAAAGCTTCTTTATTCATAGCACATTTTTTAACTGCCAGTTACAATGGCCCAGCCTTCAGTCTTTCCTTTTTAATTTTAGCCTGCAATTTTCTAACTTTTTTTCCTTGCAGATTAAAAAAAGGCTTTGGATATATCTAACACGTTTTCAAACTCATTAGCATTTTTTAAACTGTTTTTCCAAGTTCGGTGTTTTTTCCTCATAATTTCTTTAATTAACGCTTAATAAGTATTTCCGTTTTTATACTTTAAATCAGGGTTAGTCACCTAATGTGATAAATAAAATAACAAAAAGCGAGTTTAAAAAGATTAGATCATCGCCACATTTTTTTTCAATCACGAAATTTGAAGTCATAACTTCCTCATACCAAATATGTTCCTCCTGCGTTTTTTAAGCAAAAATGAAGCTATTGTATTAATAGTTAGATTGAGAGTGATGAATTTTAAATTCACGTTTTTATTAAGGGTGAACACTAAAAAAGTGTTTAAATAATGAGTTTCTCGTTAACAGCTGTTTTTTCCTACTAATGAGTTTACTCATTATCGAACCCCATTAGCTTAACTTTTCTTGTAAATTGTGCCTCTTACAGGTTTACGTAACGTCCAGTTCTTAAGTGGTGTTAATATCTGGAGAGGTATTTTAGTTTATTAAATAAATGATACTAGAGAGGAATATAAATGTATTATTAAAATAATAAACTGTATATTATGCAATGCAGATCATTCTGAGGTAATAGACAATTATAAAGTAGTAGTATAATGACAGTTTTCTCAGATGATTAAGGATTTTCTACCGAAATATTATTTGAATTGATTCATTCATTCAACGACTGACCACCCTCTTCACACTGTAATGCCCAAGCGTGCCAGAAAAGAAATACCAACTGCCCGACTTTCCAATATCCCCCAATTGAGAGATTAAATCAATGGCGTTTCTACCATTACATGTCGTGTAATTAATATCCTGTGCAAACGAGACAATTTTCAGGCTTATAAATTTTACGCGCATTTAGAGGTGAGTATGAGATGGCTTGTCATTGCATCATCTAGTCTATAAGATTGGCGCACTTTTGAAAATTCATATAGGTAAATAACAGATATTTTAGTGAATTTCAGTATAAAATTTATTTTTATCTATTGTCTTTTTCTTGCATTTTTAAGATGTAACGTTTAGAACTACAATCCACCAAACATTCTACACACCGATTCGAGCCTACTACATTGAAATTCGCGATTGTTTGATACATCTGAATCATGAAAAATGTCCCTTTTTTCTATGTAGGAGGTTTTCGTGAGCCCCTCCCCGTTTCGACAAAGACAATTTAACAAATTTCTTAAGTTTTCCTTTCATGTGATACCCTCTTTTGTGCTTCTGCTGACTGCTTCCGTAGCTACTTTGTCCTCTTTTGACTAGATATATATTATCTAGTGATGTCAAATCTATTGCAGAATGATTGAACCTAGATTCACGCCAATTTACTTTCGCCAGGAGTCGAGTTTCGAGCAGTAGGTGATGTCGAGTGACAATAGCAATGCTCTGCAATAGCAAAAACTGTTGTGAACCAAAATTCATGTAGATTTACTTTGGAAACCGAAAAATATCAGTGCAATATCAGTTACCTGATCTGAGAAATATCAGTACTTCGTCTTTCCTTGACTTTTGTTACTTCATTTGTGCCAAATGTCTGGAGGAGACGACGCTCTCAGCTATTTGAAAAGATCAATACCAATAAGAATGGTATCATATAGCTTTCAAAATACTTTAAACTATCCCTCAACAGCAGCAATAAAGTTTAATGATATGCTAATCTTCAATCAGTATTTAAAAAAGAACTACTTGTTTTGTACTTCCAGTTCTTCAGTAGCTTATAAAAGCTATTGATCATAAGAACACAACACAACTTTCTTCGTTAATTCCTCTGAAGTTACTGGCTAAAAATGAACCTGAAACATTGGAGATATAATCACTCTTGTCTCTCCCACTGTTTCACCAGTCTCTTACTTACATCTATTATTTATAGCATAAACGATGCAGTTTCGTGGACATATCTGGAAAAATAATCTCTTAAAGGCCCGTGTAACACCGTGGAAAACACTTTTTTTATCTAGATCTTGCATTATCTAATCAACCATTTACTAACTTGTGGTAAGTAAAGAAACAAATGCAAATTCTTCAAGCTACTTTCAAGTACGGCTAATGCTAAACATTCTTGATGCATTGTATTTGTATTTGTATTTGTATTTGTATTTGTATTTGTATTTGTATTTGTATTTGTATTTGTATTTGTATTCGTATTCGTATTTGTATTTGTATTTGCATTTGTATTTGTATTTGTATTGAAAAATCTGATTTCTTAAACTCATTTCAACGATTCGTAATTCATCAATATGATATTTACAAATTTCTTCAGATGTAGTAATGTGGACAGACCCCCTAATGAACATAGAAGTATCTTTGGGACTCTTAAGTGCTCTTAAGGGAGTCCTCTTAATTGAAAACCCTCGACGTTTTCATGAAAATCAAAGAAATATGATGTATTATCTTGCTATTGCTTGCACTCAGTGGTCTTACGAACACTTAAACATCTAGATATTGGATTCTAAGCACCCGCCTTCCAATGTTACTATTATCTAATTGATCTTGTGTTATGCTATAATTATATTTTATTATATTTGTGCAAAATCAGACTACAGTTGATTGATATACGAACTGATATTGTCGACAGAAACGTTTTTGAGAACACTAATAAACTACTACGCTATACGTCAGAAAATCACTGTGGATCAGTGGGTTTGCCCACAGTGAGTTGTCGGCGGCGCGGGTTTGATTCCTCCCTGGATGCATTTCTGGGTTGTGTGTCAGTACAACTTTCCTCTCTTGTATATATATATATCTATTTATTTTTTCTAAAATGGTCCTTGCACCATAAAACGCAACCAGAAAATCATTAAGATTAAATAAACACGTCTTCATTTTTATCTATTTTAAAATACCGTATACGTATATGCATAAGCGACGACCCATTTACTTTTACATATCTAGTTCCTTATACAAGCGAGGAGTTTCTTCCAAATACCGCGCTCCGATTGGGCAATTAATTAGAAGATAATCAATCACATAATAGTCCTCAATTGGGGATTTTGGCAAAACAATTCAATACAGGAAACTTTTTCCTAGCGCCAACGAAAGATAATTTATCAAGGGAATGTGCGTTACCAATTCTGGCATTCAGCGGAAGCAAAGTTTTCATTTTTCTTGCTTTCATTAAAGCAAGCCGGAGGTTGTGAACTGAGTGAAACCATTGACTCAACGGTAGGGATTGCATTATTGAACCATTTCCCCTCTATTTAAGGACAATTCATTATAGAAACGGAACCCGAAATAATTGAATTTTTATTTACAGAGATTTATCTTCGATATCCTTCGGGCTGTTCTGAGGTTATTCAAATACGAGTACAATTTCAAGTAATAGTGGGATTTATTTCAAATTACTTCTGTTTTAATGCTTATCACGCGGCCGAAATTTTTCTGAGACTAATTAAATATTTTTCTGCTACATTAGGAGAAAGGGATGATGAGTTTTATTTCTATCTCGGTATTTAAAGACTCTCGCTAAAGTGAGATTTTAACTAAGAAATTAGGACTTGCGAAATTGAAGAAAAACAAGCAAGGTTTGTGCAATTACAATGCCAAAAGTATTCATACAAGTTTTAAATACCAAGATAAGGAAAGAAGCACATGGAAAGAAGCATTTTTTATCTTTATGAGTTATCATTCTATGTATTTGGAACAAATATTTATCCAGATTTCAATAATACGATCTAACATTGAAATTTTTTTATACCATTATCTGAAATTTTCTGCAACTGTATTTGAATTAATACAATTTGAAATGTGATTCAAATGGTAGATAATGCTATTTCTCCATGAGATAGAGTGCAAAAGGCATGAAATCCTCAACTGTACTATATGAAGTAGAATTCATCTAAAATTTACTAGATTTAAAAACACATTCACAGAATTCATAAGAATATTCTACCAGTAAGTGAATGGGAAGGATAGCAGAGAAAAAACTCGCCATGAGTTAGTTGTAATCCCTATTTTTATTTGAAATAAGAGGATTAGACATCACTTACCTCTGGGGATAAAAGTAAAGCACCCATTTAACTTAAAAATAACTCAAACTTTTCATTTGGGAGTCGTTTTATTTCTAGCAAGTATATATATGCCTTGGATATTTTTGCTTTCATCTTTGTGCGGAATGTTTAGCCGTCAGGAACAGTAAGACTAGGTAATGACAAACTATTCCTAAATTATTTGGATTTTAGTATCCGTAACCCTCTTAGGGATTCACATGCATAATTCCATCTTGCAATCTGTAGTATTCCCTGCATGACTGCTATCTAAATTTGACCTTCGTGACGAATAGAATCTTTCTAGAGAATTATAATCTAAGGAATAGGCAAATATAATTTTTCCAAAGTTTATATTCTAAAGAAAAGGAGCACTAGAATCTTTCAAAAGGATTCTGTTATAAGGAAACGATCACACAACAGAATCTTTTAAAGGATTCGATCCTCAGAAAGAACCAATGGAATCTTACCAAAGGATTCAATCCTAACGAAAGGAGCAATTGAATCGTTCCAAAGGATTCACTTCTAAGGAAAGGACCAATAGAATTTTTCTAAATGGTGAAAGAACCACGGATTCTTTCACCGAATAGATGTGGTTATTTAATCATTAAGTGTAATGTGGTGTAAAATCAACACTAAATTGTTCTGAAATCTGGTGACTTTTAGATGGTTAAATTTCGCCCTATTTATTCATTAAATACAATATTTCTCATAATTTTCTTTATACAAGGTTGTTTGATTATACGGCTCTGCATTCACTTTTGCAACACAAGAGCAAATTTGTTCGAGATCTACCGCTGAGATTCAAAATAACCATAAATACTTATATCCAGATCTGGATTCTAATACAGGAATTTTGGGGTTGAGTCGAAGTTTATAACTTCGACATTCGGAAGACTGTTCGTTATTTAAACACACCTAGACGGGGATGCTATTCTAAAACTCTGATAATTTGATAACAAATAAATAGAACTGTTATTGAAGAAACTCCTGCACCCATGAATTTCTAACTAGTGAATTCTCTTTTTCTTAATAAAATATTAAACACATATCTACCTACAATCTCGTAAAAACCACCAAAGCTCTTTATGAATACAATAAGGTCCGAAGAAAGGCCATCGGATTAGCAACCGGAGGGTTGCGAGTTCGAATCCAGCCAAAGACCGTCGTGTACAAAGGGGGATGGTGCACGTTAACTCTGTCGTGGTCTCAAATGTCTTCGCGTTGGAAGTTTGGAAAGTGCGGTGCCAGCTCAAGTGTTGCCTCGTCATCTGACCATGATTCAAAATTACGTGGTGTTGTCCTCGGATCTCTCCCTTAGGGACTGATCCCAGACCGTCGTCAATAGCCCGTTGTGTTGCTCCAATGCGACGCTAATTAAATTACCAATTAGCGAAGAAAGTTTAGATTAAAAACAGTAAATTTGTTTATTCATAATCCTGAAATTGAAATTATATTGTGTTTACTGTCTTTCTTGAAATATGACTACTAAATTTTATACTATGGTACTTTGTTGGAATTATAAAAGATAAAAACTAAAATTATTCAAGCTGTTCTATTATTAAAATAAATTTTCGTGTCAGTAGACGGATAAATTATATTAATTAAAAAACCAGATATACATTTAACAATAAAAATGTCAAAAGACTAGCTGTTTAGTTATAGAAGAGTAAGAGCTTGTCTCATAATTCCTTCTCGATGCTATAAATTCCATGTTCTTTTGCTGAGAGGACTGCGATAAAACAGAGTTATTAATACTATTGGTGTTGCCTTAGAGACAAGGTTCGCAGAAACTTTAATGGTAGCTATTAATCAAATTATTGTTATACAAGCTTCATTTTCGTATTTTACCAGAACTGTCATTAATGTACAGCAACGCATTTATAAGAAACTACTTTATAAATGATTATGGGCTTATTAAGAAATTCTTTATATACAAAAATAAGTTTAGCTATTTCGTGCACATTCAATTTTGTTTTTGGGAAATATGTCGAAATGATGAAAATTTATGATTATATATTAAAAATATATTTAAATCATATTCACACTATCTCTTTACAAATATGAATCTAATCTTGATGTTTTGTTCATTAGACGTTTAGTTGGTTCCTGTATTATAAATTCATTTTGTGTATTAACCCTCCAAGAGGTTTCGACGAGATATCTCGTCCATCAAGATCTAAACAATTTTGCCTATGACGAGATATCTAGTCATCTAGATATTGCTGATTTTTTTATGATAACGAGATCAAGATCTGGTCAGTTTTCTTCTAATGGCGAGATATCTCGTCCATCAGGATCTGGTCAGTTTGCTTCTAATGACAAGATACCTCGTCGAGACAACCACCAGGAGGGTTAAGATTTTTAACTCAAAACAAATCTGTAATCAAATAAGCATCCCATATGTTACACGAAGTGACTTTGTCGTAATTCAAATTTTAAAAAGGTAACACGTATAAAGTGTTAAAATTGAAAATTCTACACTTGGGAATTTTTCGTAAAAAATAGCAACATGTTAAGTTAAACACTCCCAAACTGAAGCAGAAGGGTGTTGTGTTAGAAGACGACTGGTTTTATTATGTGAAGCCGTAATAAAAATGCTCGCATTGCATATTTATAATCAAAGCGATTTGAGTGATCCACTTAAAAACCGTGGAAATCTGAACATCAAATTCTAGAGTGCCTCACTTCAGTCCAAAGGCCTGAGAAGGAGATTAGTCAACAAGTCTTTTGTAATATAATTGTTTAGTAGAATCCACGACCAGAAAACAAGCGAACGTTTAACAACACTCAAACATCCGCCTGGAAACTGAATAATACACGATTCCGCCACCAAGTAGCTACCGAGCAGCTCAGACTCTTCACCCAGTTAAGTGACCCTCTAAATCAAAAAATAAGAGAATTATTAATGCGTAATACTTTAGAAAACATTTAAAGGTAATCCGTACGCGCCAGGCGGCTGCGAACGATGTTGAGGGGGAGCGCTAATTATGTTCAGCCCGGAGTAGAATGCTTAAGAACATAAATTACTTTGATGAGGGAATTGCTGCAACGGTGGCTGGATGGATGTTTGAGCTTCATTGAGTTGTTGAATATGAGCAGGAGGGTGGAAGTCTGCTTCTCAGGAGCAGACGTTGACAGCAGAAGAGTGTGCAGGAAACGAATGACTTGACTTGGCACGAGGGCATTTTTGATGATGCAGATGAGTGGGCACCGGGTGATTCAAGGGGTAATCGAATTTAAGTCTCCTTAGAAGCACCCTCAAAATGACTATGCTTGGCACTAGTTGATCCTCCATTTCCAGGCGAACAGAAACTGAATATTAGGATTCCTAAGATCCAGTGCCTTCAAATATGTTCTTAAATGGTGTGCGAAAGGATTTTTGTGTAACGTACTCGAATAACCGAATTTAAGTCTCCTTAGAAACACCCTCAGAATGACTACGCTTGGCATCAGTTGATCCTCCATTTCCAGCCGAACGGAAACTGAATGTTAGGATTCTTAAGATCCAGTGTGTCCAAATATGATTTAAATGGTATCCAAAAGGATTTTCGTGTAACGTACTCGAATAATTGGAGGGAATCAAAGCTTGCTGACAAACTAAAAACTTTAAAACTAAGACTTTCTAAACTGTTTAAACAATTAATATAATCCCCTCCGATATTCGTTAAATATGCTTCCTTAAAAATTTGATCCTCTATATGCAAGTAAACAGAGCTATGAGTATTTCGATTCCTAAAATCCAGTGCCTCCAAATATGTTCTTAATGGCGTGCGAAAGGATTTTTGCGTAACGTACTCGAATAATTGGAGGGAATCAAAGGCTGCTGGCAAGCCTCTTTCTAAGTTGTTTAAAAAATGAATATAATCCCCTGATATTCGTTAAATATGGATTCTTAAAAACTTGCGGTGAATTTTGCAAATAAATTGCTTGTAATTTGTACACCTCATTTATTTTTTTAAAAATGCGCACATTACAAATTAAACAAAAATGACAAGTTAATGCATGGGAGGGATTCTCATTGCAAACAAACAAATCAGACGAAAGGTGAAGATTTTACTTCTACTACCCAAATACTCTCGGGGTTACTTTAAATACAGTTTATCGCCATTTCGGTGACGTTTGGGGTTAAATCTAATCGGTGTTGACTATCATACTCTAATCAATTTGGAAATCATTTTTTGGAATTTTAATTCGTGAAATGCAATTCGAGAAACAAGTCAACTGACATCACGTTCAAAATACATACTGGAAACACGTATCACGGGAAAACACTACCGCCACCTACATTTAGCTTGACAGAAAATGCCTATCAAAGCATATAAATATCTCAAATAATGTTCAATACTCTTATTACACGAATTTACTTGTCTCACATTTTTATTTTTATAAAAGAATTACAACGAAGTAAAATATTTAGGTTAACATTGCAACAACTTAAATTTAATCAATTGCAGTGGATGTACAAAAAATATCTAAATTTACCATAAAACTTGCAAGATTTTAAACTATAATAGGGGGTATAACAGTTTGATATCAAAAGAAACTTTGAATAGGAATTATAAATTGGTTTTTTATAAATAAATTCGTATGTATAATTTCAATTCATATATTTAGTATGTGAAACCATAAAGTATTCAAAATTACAAAACAAAGTTTAATTTATATATCCATTAAGCTTGCATCATTGAAGGAGATATAATTTAATTTAATTTTAATTGGGAAATCACTTGGAATAGCTGTTATTCTTACATTAGTAGGTACAAAGAAAGAGCCTAATTACACAATCATGAAAATGAAGCATACTTAATGAAAGCACAGACTCTTCCTATGTAGAAAACAAAAGGAAATTTCATTTGGAAAAGGAAATATATTTGTATTTAAATTGGATTCACATATAATTAGAATTTAATCGAATGTCTGATGCTTCTCTTAATTCTGCACATCAAATAGTAATGCACAAAACGAGGTCAGGTTTTAAAGGAGATTGAATAATCACAACATAATGCATTATAAAAATCTTTAAAATTAACTGAAGCATACACAAAACACTCTCGAAATTCAAACGAGCACCCTTTAAAATTCTACGAAATATATACTCAGGGTACAGTATTACAGAATAAGAAGCTGTTCGAAGATGATTGAAAATCATATGATCGATAGTTCTTAAAAAGATCCAGAAAAACTCCCCCGCAGCTGCAAAATCCGTTCTTGATCCATTCCACCGTCACAAATATGCTCTCTGACGAATTCAAAAACATGGGACATTGTTCTCATAAACGCATTGCAATCAACAACATAAGGGTTGCTCTATTCCCGGGGTATGCGAAGTCGAAACATTCTTGAAAGAACTGATGTAAATCTAAATTGCAAAAGACAGCGGACTCTTAAAATTCGAATCATATGAGCCTGGGGTGAAATATTCCATCGAATATCGATGATTCTTAAGCGTAGAGGGATAGGAGAGCAGCTTTTATTCCTAAGCTTTTGCAGATAAAGTGCTCACTGCAGCAACACATGCTTGTCTTTGATTATACACATGAGTTGCTTTGCTGAAAATGAAGATTATCCGGATGCCTCTCTATCTTGAACATTCTTGAAAGGGCTACTATATTTTTGGTAATATAGTATATATAATGTTAGCATATGATATGAGGCTATCACAGCAAGAGTGGCCTAACCCACAAACATACCCAATGGAGATAAATGCGATTTTCTTAGCACCATTTTTTATATATTTTTATTTATCCACAATACGATTTGAGCAGGGTTAAAATCTATATTGCAAACGCATTAAATGCCAAGAATGCACTGAAGGTGCCAAAAGTAATTATTTTGGCATTTTCGGGGTTTTGTGGATTAGGTCACTCTTGCTCTGATAGCCTCATATATTAATGAAATTAAATACATTGTCCAGTAGAAATGTCTGAAGTTTTGAAACTCATAAACCTTTCACTGATTGAGTGATACGATTTATACCTTAACCCTACGAGTGGTTTCGACGAGATATCTCGTCCATCAAGATCTGACCAATTTCGATAATGCCGAGAAATCCTGTCATCAAGGTATTGCCAATATTTTGATGATGGCAAGATCAAGATCTGATCAGTTTTCCTCTAATTATGATATATCTCGCCTATCGCGGTCTGGTCATTTTTGCTTATGGCGAGGTACGTCTTCGAGACAACCACCAGGAGAGTTAATCCTTTGAGTATTACGTAATTTCCGAGTAGTGTAGTATTGCTTTCACCCCACAAAACACGTAATATAACTACAATTAACACTATTAACTAATCTAACCACATTTATTGGTAGAAATAATTCTAGAAAGATTCTATTAGTCGAATAGATCGCTAGAAGTCATACAGAGAAGACTTGAGGTTGCAGAACAGAAAACGGATCTATGCGTGTAAACCCCTCAGAGAGTTAAGAACAAAACTACGCTTGTACATTCAATTATTCTAATGGAATAACCATGAACTCTAGAAAAGTATTGAATTCTAAAGATATAGATCACTAAATTTATACTATACCCTCACTTATGTATCGACACATACCTTTGATACTTTGTTTTGCTGTTGTTTTTTGCTAGTATTATTAGCTTAACGGAGGCTCATAACATACATATAAACATCTTTAAAGATTTTTAACTGTCAGAACATGGCTTTTTCGAAGTTATCCTTTTCCCTAAAATTATTACAGAGAAGACTTAACGGCCATTTCACTTATATTTATGATTGTCCCAGAGAATTTTAATCACACGTTGCACCCTGTTGCAGATATGAACCGCAATTGCAACCCTTATATAGTCAGTACATACTTGACGCATAGAATTAGGGTTGCAATCAGCTGCAGGGGCGACCGGGACAATTGTAACGTATGTCAATAATTACTTTACACACCTTCAAATCTATTGCAGTTCCGTATGTGCCGCTTTAATGAACGACGTAACTAGCAGGTCCATACCTGTCACCAGAGTGTCTCGTATGTATCTGTTGAGTAGATTTGTCCAGTAGGGAGGTCAAGCCGTATTCACTAATTTTCTGTGGGGTTTTTATAACTGACGAACTTAGGAGACTAATTGGAGAGGTTCACAAATCTCTTAAAAACCCCGATGGAAAACCATTTTTAACCCTACTGGTGGTTGTCACGACGAAGTTGTCTCACAATTAGCAAAACTTGATCTTGATGGCCGAGATATCTCGTCGAAACCACTTGGAGGGTTAAAGAGAATGAGATAACTGGACCACCGAATGTACAACTTTCAATTTTCAAAGCAGCCGTTAAACAAAAATGCTTGAAATATCCTTGGGAAAAGCAGCTAAATTTCATTGAGTAAATATTTTATTAATTTGATATATACTTAACTAATTTTTATAATTTATTTAATTGATTGTTTTTTTTACTTGGAGCTAATTTTCGGGTCTTTATTTTCGTGAAATTGAATGAGAAATTTTTGTCTCTACCAATTCGAGCGATATCTCACAGCTTTGCATCACCCTTTCCTATGAACTTCCAGTTTTTCTTCAAACAACGTAACAGATTAGTCTTCGTCGTGGCCTGAAATAATCGATTAGCAGATTTTGCTGGATAATTGAAGTTAAGCTCTGGGGGAATTTCGGAAGGGACACAATAACTCATCTAAATTTATGCTTCACATCAACAATTTTAATTCAGTGCAATCATTAAACTACACATTTTACCCTTATGTAATTACAGAATCCACTTTAACTTCGGAAGCGGCTTATTTTACATTTAACACTAAATCCCAAATTAGATCGTTCTGTTTGGAAGCTCCAGTCACGAACGTGCAAATTACACAAGAGACTTATATAAGTTTTAATACTCATGAATTTAATCTTAATGGGATTTGTTCAGATTTGCTGCACATATTCTGATTACTACACTATGACGACGTGCCAAAATAAATCCCCTCGGGATCTTTCAGAGATTAATGCTTTTTCTTATTCTTGACCCCTTTCCAGTCGACGACGTACAATGTTTGTAAACAACTGCAGAAAATTACAGCGTAACACGTTTTCTGGAGCCACTGCGATGTTTCTTAGTAAATTTATTAACGCTCGTACATTAAAAGGTTCTTTATTTTCTAGACTCTGAGTAACATTTAACTCCGATGAACACTTTCAGCAAAAGCGAAGAGAAACGCAATTACGTCAATCGCAAGGGGCGGCAGCGACACGAGAAGTTGGTGTCATGCCCACTTCGGGCTATGGAAAATTAGTCTTCACTTCCGTTTTCGGCAACTAATGAAATCACGAGAATCCGGATGAAGCATTTCACGTCATTAGTCGAGAAGCAGCAAGAACAACAAAAAAAGGAAGGATCTAGTATATGTTGAAATTTGTTTACCTTAAAGTTTTCGTAAAGCTTGGCTATTGGTTTTCAGTATTCTTAGAAAATTCTTCTCATAATCAAAATAATTGCTTTCGAGCAAAATTGATCAGCGTAGAAAACTTAGTATAGTTGACGAGTCAAATGTTTGATACATCAAGATTGGTTTTAATTTTAATTGTTGTTAATTTGTTGTTAATTGTTGTTTAATTTTAATCATTGTAATTTCAACTGTACATTTGTGTTATGCATTAAATCGTTCAAGGAATAGATTGATTGATTCATCGTTTAAAAAAATAAATAAAAGATTATTTTTGTTTTGGGAATGTACGGTTTTTAACCCTCTGAGAATCACGGGATTTCCAAGTAGTGTAGTATGTCTTTTACCCACAACATATGTAACGACTGAATAACCACATGTATTGGTTGAAAGAACCCTAGAAAAGATTATATTGGCCAGGGAGGTTACACTGATTAGAAATCATGACATGAAATTAGACTGCAGGTTGCAATCGGATATTTGTGAACGGTAGAAAAGAAGAAAGGGTTAATATTACACATAACTTTCATATCCAAGGAGTCAATTGATGATAGTTACATGGATTTATATTAGTGCATAAATACTATCTACAGTAGTTTTTCCCAAGTTATTTTCTCCAAGTTACATATCGTATGTAAATTCCATATTATTACATTAACCACTTTAATTTAAAACATAACATGAGCTTCTATGTCTACACCTATGAAGGGCAATTAAATATCAGTCTAATTCAGTTCGATAAAACATTTTGATAAATTCAAGATTCTTTTATAAGCTATTGAATGTTTACTAAATGCATATTCGTGTCATTGAGTCCTTTAAAATGTTCATTTTGATTATCAGATCTAATTTTATGTATAAGTGTAAGGAAGTATGCCAACAAGCAGAAATTAAATCATCAAAATAGGAGCCATAAATATTTTAAAATTCAGAAACAATTTTCAAGCTGATATAATAGTTTTATTTAAGTAGTTACATAACTTTTCTAACAAATTTCTTTTCTGTAAGATTTTATTATTTAAGCATTATAGTTCCGTAAAAAGTAATATATAATCGTACATGCTGCAGTGGAGAAAATCATTATTTACTTGAATGTAAAAGAAAGTTATTAATTCATTGATTAAATTATTGTAAAAATCGTAAACAAAAAATGTCTAATACCTAAACCTATATCAAATCAAATATACAGTATTTCAAATCTTATTGCTCAAACTTTAAGAGGAGGAGGGTAGCGGAAATTTAATCTGTACACGATAGGATGTATGAAAAATAGGCAATATCTTGATGACGAAATATTTCGTCATTAGCAAGATTGGTCTAATCTTGATGGACGAGTATTTCCTCTAAACCTCTTGGAGGGTTAAAACAAATGTGGAAACATCGAATTTTCTTATGATACGAAGATTAAATTCTTAGAATCTCAAACGCACATATCTTTCGTAACTTTTAAAGCAGAAGCAACGTGAAGACCTTTAAGCAAACAAAATCCGTGTCGTACATTTCTTTCTAGCGAACATAAATCATACGGGATTTAAACTTATCAGTATTCTTGAAGTGAGTTAGGGGAAGTCAAAATGATTTTTCACCACGCTTTACTATACTACATTAATTTGAGATAAATACAATCATGGAACGACTGTTTTTCTCTCAATAATATATTAATTGAATATCAACATTGAACAAATCTTAACATATTATGAACTCGGATAAAAACTAATGTTCTATGTCTTCCTTTTTAACAGATATGACACTCAACTCTTAACCGTAACTATTACAAATAGAAAATTAGGGTAACAGCAATGAAAAAATGCAAATATTTTATGGTTGAATAATTGTTGTCAAATAAGTGCCTTTTAGTACAACCAATTAAGAAATCAGTAAGTTTTATCAATTAAAAAAGTCATAACAGTTTATTGAAAAATTCACCATAAGCTGTCCAAGTATTGGATGGGTTTGCATTAAAAATGGTTTATGTTTTATAAGGTCATCGCTCTCCCATTGGGAGAAGTGTTGTTGGACAGGTTAACAAAAAGAGCCTAGTATAAGCCGGTATCGGGGAGCGACTCTTGAGAATAATGAAATAAACATTTCGAGTTAGTAAAAATGAGCTGTACAGCACACTTTATCAAGGAATCGTAACTTTTATGAGCAGCTCTGGCATACATAAGCGTAAATGTTTTTAAGAAAGCAAACTATAAGAGCTACATTTATCAGTCGGCTTAGATATCACATGATTACTAGATCATAGCTATTACTTTTCATTAGTTTTTCAAGTGCTATGATCATAGCACATGAAAAACTAAAAATAACAGATACATTACGAAGTTCTCGAAATATGATTATTTTTAATGATACTTAAAAATCAAAATACACTAAACTAGAAACACAAAAATCACTAAACTAAAAACACAAAAATCACTAAACTAAATATGCAAAAATCACAAAACTAATATCAAAATATTTAAAATAACATGTTCTTACTGTCTTAAATGTAATAAAAACTGTTAATTATTTTACACATGGTGAATCATGTCTTTAAAATGCAAGTCGTAGAAACGACATCATTACATCTTAACCGAAATGTGCCAAGCAAAGCCATTTTTCTTCGGAGTTTGTTTGAAGTTCCACCACTGCCTTATCTAAGCTTTAAACGAGCGGTGTAATCGATAAACAGGAAACATGGTACCGCAGTGAAAAACAATTTCCAATTTCCGGAACACATTCAATGTTTATTTTACGTTCTCCAATAGAAAAGTACCTCTTTTTTTTCCAAACAAAATAGATAGAGAGCTTCTCGTTGACACTAAAGATAGTACACGATACTGAAGGAGTGCATCAGGAAAGAAACGTGACAAATATATACGTGATCTGTATCGATATTGGAATAACTTTATTCAAACAAAGCTGTTCGATCAATGAGTACGAAAACACTGATTTTGTATGGGCGACTTGCAAATTCATCTGTTTCGTTTTGCTTTTATTATCATATTGACATCCTACTCTTTCTTTCCTAATTTAAATAAATTTTCTTTCCACCATTACTGATCGTAATGAAGGAATACGTTATTTGGGAAGTTGATATCTTATGCATAATTTTATCTGAGGAAGGATATTATTTTTCATTTTTCTTTGTTCTGTACAGCGTTCGATTTGTAGTGACATTTTTCTTGGAAAAGAAAGTATGGGTTCAAATTATAAGTAAAATCTGCTGTTTCTTCATTCTTTGTTATCAGCCTTACTCTGTGTTTCCAATTATAAGTTATTGATTATACAGGATTATTCAGGTGCAGTAGATATTTTGTCCTTAATCAACTGATAAGCGAGCTATATTTATCCTTTTCGTTTACTTAGCGGTGGCTGCAAAGGCATAATAGAACGGGTCTAACCAGCACATCAAGTCCTTTTCCCCACAGATTCACACAGGAGATTGGACTTATGTGACTGGGCGTTAATTCAGATGCAGAACAACCGTCGATTCCTCAGGAATGTAATTTGGACCGACCAATATGTCGCTTTAACCGAGAGGATTGGATAGCGCCAAAGTAATAACTTCTGGGGAACCACTAACCCGCTCATTCTTCAACAGATACATCATCAGGAATGTTTTTAAGTTAATGCTTAGTGCGGTATTAGGAACAATCAATTAATCTACCCAGTAATTATTTTATGTGTGACATTGCTACGAAATGAATATCAATCGTACAGAGGAAGATTTGTATGTATCTGACTACCACCAGCAAGTTTGGTTAGAGCAAGACAGTACATCCCTTTGTAGACCTAAATAGACACGAATCGGCTTCATAGAGAATTTCCGGACAGATAGATTGTATAATGGCTGAGGGCTTATTAAGCCCTGTTTTGCCATTTTCAAATTTAGAGTATTTGTTGAACAAACTTTCCCAAATTATCAAGCTTCTTTGGTTTGATCCGATACTCTTACAATAGTATGCTTCCAATTGACTTTACCTAATCTTGCTGAAAATTGCTGTAGTCAAAAAAATTCGAAGTCCGTTTATTCATGCTTTCAAAATGGATTTTTAGGAGAAATTTTGTTTCAATATAATCGCCTAAAAATAGTTTTGTTTTGTCAAAAAGTGCTATCTACACAGAAGATATAGCAAATATTTTGGCTTTGATTCTCCGTCAATAATTTATTTGAAAGCATTAATATATATAAATTTTAGTAGTTAGACAGTGAACAGTTTTCAAGTTGGAAGTTCTTTTATACTTATAATTTTCTCATAAGAAGCTACATTTTGCATTTGCATAAACACACACAGCCCGTTAAAATACTATCCGAACATCTCTTGTTCCAGTCCTTAGAATCACGAAGTCAAATCAAAAGTATCATTAGATTTGGTATAACGTCTACTATAAATAAATATACATTACATTTTACTTAATGGTCCGTCTTCATATTTAATTTGGTGCTATTTAAAAATTTTCAAATCGCAAAACCTACATTTAAAAGGTCTTCTGATGCACATATAATCAAAAATTCAATTTTTAGGCAATTATTCCAATCAATAAACACGAGGTTTTCCGAAAAGAAATTAATCTTATTAAATCGAGCATTTTTGGAAGTATACCATATTTGACTTAAGATATAAGCAAATTTATAAGGACAATTGCAGAAAATTAAAACTTCATATAAACCTGTCTTTTAACTGAGCAAAAAATAAGAAACAATATTGAAAGAGAAATTATGAAATGGAATGTAATAACATAAATTTAAAATAGCTATAGGAAATTAATCAAAAGAAATAGGGAAATATTTGACCGTCACACCACGGTGGAATTAGACAGGAAAACAAAACTCTAATGCTTACCTTAAAATATATTGATATCGTAATCAACAATGCTAAAAATAAGCTTTATAAAGTGAGTTTCTAATTACACTACATTTTTCGTTCAATTTCACGACAACAGCAAATAACAATTGATTCACAATTTTCTATATTTCTTTCGTTAAACAGCAATTGTAAGGGGTATTAAAACGAAATAATAAAATTTAATAAATGCAATAAAAAGTAACGAAATACTTGAAGAGTAAAACATTGATCGCATTGAATGCAAGCTAATTATGTTATGCATAGAAGATTCAATTTGGTACTTTTAAATATCGAGTATAGAAGCAATGTCCATTCTACACACTCAAAACAAGTCAGTAGTAAAAAGAAAGTGAATAAAACACAAATTGAATTAATAGTTTTATTTGCCTAAAAATATATGCGCGCTTCAAATTGAAGTAATACTTATTTAATGTATCTCCTTGTGTGGTAATTACGTTGCATTTCCAATTCGTAACTGTTTCGACATTCATTAATTTTACATTTACACAACATTCCTTAATTTCATTAATTTTAATTGCAATCAAATCATAATCAAATCTAAAAATAAAATTGAATTTAAACATGTGTTTCTTTAGTCACCATGATTCTTATATCATTAAATTACTACGTGCGAAAAAGATTTGAATGATTTCAAAGCCGCTTTAAAGTTACTCCAAATTTTATTTTTCTAGTTATAAAGGAATGATAAAAAATACGAGCCTTAACCAGAGTATATGAGCCTAAACCATTTATACAAATTTGTACCTCCTAAAACACGAAGAAAAAAATATTTGTTGATAATTTGCGATTCACAGTAAACGATAATCTCAATGTATTTTGGTGTAGAAGTCATTGAAAATCTGACATCTCTAACAAACATTTTGCAGGAGAAAATCAAGCTTTTGGTGTCAATAAAGACGTATATCAGTATGTAAGTTACTCAGCGTAATTGAATTGTCAGCTAAAACACCAAACGCTAAAGGGTGAAATATCAATTATATACTTATTTAAACGAAACGCACTAACGTTCACTTTATACAAATTGACCTATAAAAGTTAATGGCAGATGAGAATAAGAAAAACGTAAATTGTTTTCGGATATCAGAAAACAATTTTCATTACTCATTCTGCTAATGGCTTATAGCCATTTAATTACTATTAATTACAATTACACAGAATTTGGAAGATATCCGAGTTTTGTTAAAGATCTAGAAACACCAAAAATGGCAAGACTATGGAGTCCTCCATTGAAACTCCTGCCCTAGTCTCTGCACCGAAAGTCTATTGACCTTTTAAGAGTTTTGTGGGTGGAGTCAATTTCAACATCAACCAGCATTTTAAGATTTCTGAGTGAAAATTATGGATTTAATACAGAAGGTATAAAGCAGTTGATAGACATTGGCATGAATAAGAATAAGTATGATAGAATGCCCTCGTTTGGATAAATATGAAGTAAACATGCTATGTTCGTTATTCCAGCTTAAAATATCTGTTGTTTTATAGGAAACTGATTCATTTCCCTAAACACAACAAATGCATAAAATGGTGACCAGTACAGCGAAATATCAACTAAAACACTTGAAATTATGTCTAAAACACGAAATCTTACAATTACTTTTTTCTTGAAACTATTTCAATCATAACAGAAAGGAAATATAAATAAACATAATTAAAGTGATTATTTTTTAATCCCCGTATTATATGTGGTGTAACACATGTATTAAGTGGTATAGTTTAATCATATTCACTATTTCATACTTATTATTCTTAATGTTATGTTGATTTCATTGAAAATGGGAAAACATAATCTTGTAATATTTCATCATTAAACAGACATTTCTATTCTACGTCTCGAACTACGCGTAACACAAATGTTAACTCCCATTATAAAAGCTTTGGTAGTTTCAGACTCTTATCATCATGGTGCTAATAAATTTGGAATCAAACGCATCATTACATCAACAATCGTCAAATTAAATAACAGCTAATGACTTAAGGTAGTTGTATGTTTAAAACGCTTCAGAATCTGTTTCAAATTTATTCTCATTGCCATCATCATAAATCAAATAAAATTATTACTGAAAAGCTATTCATATTTTGGTACTAATCCCAATTAATAGCACCAGCGGCAGGAATTAAAGTGGTATTACTTAATTGAACAAACATGCGCATTCTATATCAAATCAAACTACTGCATGCAAAACAATGTAAAATAAACTACCTTTACCGGTTTAAGCTCATCCAAATGTTTATAAATTAATTTTGGGATTCTTTAGATTCTTAGCATAAAATCAATTTATCAGCTCTATTCAAACTCAGCTCTACCCAACTTCTGTTTTGATCTAAAGTACATGTATGTTTATGTCGGTAAATAGTGAAATTTACGTCACACTGGTGAAACACAACGGGCTATTGGCGACGGTCCGGGATCACTCCTGAAGGGAAAGATCCCAGGACACCTCGTCATCTTGAACCACGGTCAGATGACGAGGTCAACACCTGAGCTAGCGCCCACTCTCCAAACTTCCACACCATGCCAATTTACATTTGAGGCCACAAAAATTTAACGTGTACCAGTTTTCACGTGCACGACTGTCTTCGATTGGAACGAGTCTTGAACTCGCAACCCTCCTATTGCTAATCCGCTACTCTTCCAACCTGGCTAACGTGGCCCCACATGCAATAAGAAAACAGATTTTAAATTAGAGATAGTGTGTTCGCTAGATTAAGAATGTTATTGAACAAAAACATAAAAATCATTGTTTATAATTTAAATTTGAATACACAGCACGAAAATGGTAATACTTCACCAAACGTAAATATACACTTTTAACTAAACGAAATATTATATCCCCATTTTATTATGATACCAATTTTGTTTTCTCCAAAGTCTAAAATAAGTTGACGCAGTCTGGATGTGTGTTCTAGTTAATTATCTCAATATTGATCGCCAAACTTTTTCGACGAATTCGAGACCTCAAATCGATCCGAAAGTAGTATCCAATATTTCGTCAATATTTTTACATATTATGTAGAAACCCGAAACAATGACTTAGATCAGTAGATGGGGCAATTGCGGTTGAAGAGAATTTAAACCGTTTGGAAAGTCAATTTTTCAAAGTATACAATGAGAGAAAAATACCACTTTTTAAATATTTTTTCTTTTCGTCCTTTTAGCCATTTCTTCGATGGAAGGCTATACATGTATGGAAAAAATAGTAATATTATCATTAGGTTTTTGTTTCTAATACCCTACCATTTACTTACCTCTTCGGCACTACAAGGGGAGAATTGAGGGATATTTGAGGAGGAGCATCCAGTGGATAAGTCGTCATTACTTCTAACAGAAACAATCACCACGACATCCGAGATATCACGTTCAATTCCTCCCTGGGTGTATTTCTCTCTTCTGCGTCAGTAAAGCTTTCCATGTGTCCAAACGTTTATTCATCGTAAGCACTTTCCAACGCTGGAGTACCTATAGCTTCTAACCACTCGTTGACGAGATGGGATGACCCCTAAGCAATCCCCTCAATCTCCCATTACTCCCTTAGCGAAGATATTTCTCCAATAGAAGAGATGAAAACTGGATTCACGAGGATTTAGATGTCTTATCCCTGACCTATTCAAAAGCATCTTCAAATTCCACGGGGCCGTGGTAGCCCGGTTGGAAGAACAACGGATTAGCAACTGGAGGGTTGCGACTTCGAATCCAACCAAAGACCGTCGTGTACAAAGGGATCTGGTGCACGTTAAATCTGCCGTGGCCTCAAATGTCCTCACGTTGGCGTGATGTGGAAGTTTGGAGAGTAGGGTGCCTGCTCAGGTGTCACCTCATCATCTGACATTGGTTCAAAATTAAGTGGTGCTGTCCTTGGTTCTTTACCTTCGAGTTTGATCCCAGACAGTCGCTAATAGCCTGTTGTGTTGCTCCAGTGCTACGGTAATTAAATACCTACCTAGAAAATTCCATGAATAGTCTCTATGAAAAGTCGAAATGAATTATTCGTTTTGGGATCTAATACACATTTATCCACAATTGCTTAATGTAAATACGTTTGGGTTAATTGATAGTAAATATTTTCTACAGCTCTTAACTTCTCGCAGTAATATCAGCTTCGCAAGTCCATCCTCTCCCCCCATCTTTGAAAACAGCTATATTCTCCAAACCTCCCATTCAATCAACAAATCCGAGTCCAGCCTAAGATTCCACATTAATCCAAGCAATACCTCAGCGATTAATCACCTCCCTATCTACTTGATAAGTGGTTTTTGTTCTCACGCAACCCGAGGATGTTATGTATGTCGAGTGGTCTGTTCGGAGGTGGCATTTATTCATTCTGAGCACTCCCCGACGCTGGAGTAGCTATCGCTTCTAATCACTCTGTTGACATGGTGGGCCGGCCCCGAAGCAATCCCCTCGATCTTACTCCTTCCCTAGCTAAAAGATTTCTTCAATAGAATAGATGAAAACTGGATTCACGAGGATTTGGATGTCTTATCCATGATCAATAAGAAAATCTCCAAATTTCATGAATACTCTATGAACAGTCAAAATGAATCTTAGTTTTGTGATCTAATACACATTTGATCCATGGTTGCTTAACCCTCTAAGTGGTTTCGAGGAAGTATCTTGTCCATCAGGATCTGACTAATTTTTCTGATGACGAGATATCTCGTCACAGAGATATTGACAATTTTTTATGTTGACGAGATCACGATCTGGTTAGTTTTCTTCTAGTAACGAGATATCTCATCCATCAAGATCTGGTTTGCTAATGACGAGATACCTCGTCGAGACAACCACCAAGAGGTTTAATGTAAATGTATTTGAATTAATTTAAAGCTAATACTTTCTACAGCTCTTAACATCCCGCAGTAACATCAGCTTTGGGAGTCCATCCTTTCTACACCCATCATTGAAATCCGATATATTCCTCCAACCTCCCATTCAATCAACAAATCCGAGTCCAGCCTAAGATTCCAAATTAATCCAAGCAATACCTCAGCGATTAATCACCTCCCTATCTACTTGATAAGTGGTTTTTCTTACGCAACCCGAGGATGTTATGTATGTCGAGTGGTCTGCTCGAGGTGGCATTTTATTCATTCTAAGCACTCCGATGCCGGAATAGCTATTGCTTCTAACCACTCTGTTGACATGGTGGTCCGGCCCCGAAGCAATCCCCTCGATCTCTCATTCCTTCCCTAGCTAAGAGATTTCTTCAATAGAAGAGATGAAAACTGGATTCACAAGGATTAGGTGTCTTATCCCTGATCAATACGAAGATCTCCAAATTCCATCCCCGATCACCCAACGAGAAATTGCTGATGGAGATAAATATATTGACTCCACACTTTCTATCTTTCCGATGGGATTCCCTCTGAGATTTGGAGAGAGGAAGGGTGTTAAAGTTTCGAAGGCAGCAGCGTCTAGCTCAAGTCACCGAATTGTTTTCAATCGCGTTTGTCGCTTCACTCGCATTAAGTGACTTTCCCGAGAAATAATCAGACTTGGAGCTTTGGGGACTCTGCGGACTTTTTGCTGTTGCTTATTTTGGGTTCGTTTCCTAAACTATGCATTAAACATTGGATTGCAGTTGTTCGAACTCGGGGCACTTAAAGTGAAGAGGGTTCGAAGGATTTCTTGATGTGATAGTTTTGCTTATGTGAGAACGCGCCTTTTTCTTATTCAAAGGTCTTTAAATATTAGATGGCGATGGGAAAAAAGAACCCAATCGGCTGATAATGCTAAACACTCTGGGAAATCGGGCAGGAAGAGCTTTTAATGTACCTTAAAATGTTAGGTACTCAAAAGGGGAATAAATGTCTTTCAGTCCGCGATCCAATTTCGTATGCTAAATAAAAAGGTAAACCGTACGCGTCACAATGTACTCAAATGGGATTGTGAAACATTTAAGAAAAGCATTCGCAGAACGGGTGTATAGAATTGTGGTAGACTTGCTGTTTGACTTTCCAGTGTTTCGAAATGGCTGTTTATCTAGGATTTTTACTTGAGTTTTAAAACTGGCTTAAGTAAATCGCAGGGCTTATACTGAAGAGATTACTTCTTACTGTTTCAATGATCAATTAAATAGCCTTAGGTAATAAGTGAAAGTTAAATCAGTATTTCCCCCTGTAAATTCAATCCATCGTTTCTTTTCAATATCATGCTATTTGAGAAATGCAAGAATCGTTCATGTGTACCATGCAATGCCTCATAGGTCCTTCAATCTTCAGAAATATTCTATTGCTCCTTTCCTTAGAATAGAATCCTTTGGAAAGATTACATTGCTAATTTCTTTAAAATAGAATCATTTGGAAAGATTTCATTGCTAACTTCCTTAAAATAGAATCCTTTGGACAGATTCTATTGGTCAAGACAGTCAAAATTGGTTAGAAGACATGCAGGGAAGACTGCAGGCTGAAAGGTGGAATCACGCGTGTGAACCCCTCAGAAGGTTGAAACAAATGCTTAATGTTTTTAAACCAACTAAATACACCTTCAATATGGCTATATTATGCACAAAAGAATAAGACCATTAATACTTCTGTGTCACAATTGCTTAAATTTTGAAATAACTATTTTCGCCACAGTATCATTTTAAATCCAATTGTCGTATAAATTAGACTTTAATGTGGTCAGGCTTGGATAACCCAAGCGTGTTTTATCTGTAATTTGCGTTTTAGTCTCAGTTCTATGAAGTGATGGAAAGTTCAAATTTAGGAACTAAATTTTTAACCTGACCTTTGAGAAATATCGCTATTAGATGACGTCAATTTCTTAAGAGTATTAATTTAACTCTGTTTAATAATAGTTAAATCGCCCTTCTCACAATCTACTTACAACTTGTATAATCCATCATCTCATCTATTACATATTGTTATAAAATTGATGTGTGAAAATTATAAATATGTGTATAGCCAGAATATTGGAGACTTCTGTTTAGGAAACTAAATGTGATTAGTTTCTGTATCATCATTGTGTTGAATAGTGAAATAAAGATGTATTTTTACTTTTCTTTGCGGCTTTCAAAGTAAAAATGCTTATGGACTACAAAGGCTATTCTGGCTATTTAGAATATCTAAGAAACCTAAGATTATTTCTTGCTCAACGCTTTTATATTCAATTCGTGAGTCTTGCTTTTAAATATTCCCTAACAGTCTGACAGAAAGCAACTAATTTCCTACACTTATATAAGATGCTTCAAATAAGAGTTGCAAATCAGCTTAACAATTTAACGCCCTTTGTAGAATTAGTTCATGATTAATAACTACAGAGTGCTGCATTTTAGCATCGACAAACAATGTGTTTCCCTTCCTACTAAATTTTAATTATACAGCAATTAGTTTCCCTGTGTTGTTAACTGATCTAATGACAGTTCTTTTAATCTACGATTTCGAAGATCGAGTTCTGAAACAAAAGTCATTTTGCAAAAGGCTCATTAATTATTAGTCTTTGAAAAATTCAGGCTAGCTTCAGTGGCTATTAAACAATTTAAAGTTTGGGCCCACTCTCATATCCGGTATTCGGTTCGCTCGGAAAGCTTTGAAAATTGAATCGCAACATCGACACGTTTAAAGAGGCTAATTCAAAGAAGATTCTTCTAGATTGAAACAAAAGGTATTTGTTAGGTACGAAACTAACTCTAAAATATTATAAAATATTTTTTAAATCTTTTAATTACTTTTATATCTCTTCATTAACAGTTGAAGACCCCATAATTATATATGTATATCTAAAGTAAAAAAGGATTGTTAATTCTGCTTTTTGTAAAAACAATTTTCATAGTTCTTAACCCTCTGAGGGAGTTCACACGTATATATTCGTTTAACAACCTTCAGTTTTCTGTGCATGAATTCTAACTAGCTTTAACCTTCTGGACCAATAGCCTTTTTCCTATGATTCTTTCAATCAATACATGTGGTTATTTAGCCATTCTTTGTATTGTGAGGAAAAAGAAATACTACACTACCCGAAAATCTGGTGACACTCCGAGGGTTAATATTTATGATGCACTTTTGAAAAAAGCTGATAAAAGAGTTTAAAAACTTGTCTTCACATTAAGAACATGTATGGAAAGTGAAATGATGTAATCTGGAAGTAGTGCTTACAAATTCTACACATTTAGAAAGAACTGGAACGAAAAAATCGTCTTCCAAGGAATATTTGCAGTAATGCTCCAGTTCAATTACCTACCTACCAAGTGATATTTGTAATCATGAAGCGATATTGAAACGAAACACTATTTTAATATATGTAATATTTACCCATTGTAGAAAAATAAACATATTTCACTTTACGATTAAATCTTTCTCTTTTTTATCCTTTTTACAAATGCAACAACTATTTCGGAACAAAATTCCAGTGTTAACTTAATGTGATACTTATTTTGGGATAGAGGGAGCATATAACAATTATTCGATAAGTAAAGAACAGCCATTTACCTAAGCAGAAAAATGGCGAACTTGTTGAGAACCTCTTATCGCAATTCCTACTTAAACTATTTATTCCCCTAAATCTCAAGCACCGTACACCATCAATGTTATGGGAGAAATATCAAACATCACCGTGAACTCTATGTCGAATCTAAAATTCTTTCAATTCATGTCCAACAAGTTGATTTTTCCTATTAAAGTTAGTGGGTTTGCTCGAAGATCAGAGGAAATCAGGGGCGAATGTAGAAGTGCTCGTTAAAACATATTCCATAATAATCATTAGGCAATAGATGCATTTGGGAGTGTTTGAATGTGTGTTTACAATAGCGTATTCTTTGGTGCCGTTAGCTGTAGAAAACGCATTGAACTTTATGTAATGCGAATGTAGGTAGCTTAATGGATCCGAGACCACGTAAGTTGGGCTCTGGATAGACCATTGCATGGGTAATATCACTCTGGCTAATGAGCGTACTAGTTGAAGATGCAGATATCTCATGAGCATCGTTTTCCGTCAAGGAGGAATACCTCCGATGTCTGAATGCTTCATAATTTCTCGAATGGTATGTGGAATTGAACTTAACGGATTCTTTCATTATGTTTAGAGGCCAGGATAAGGGATGGGGGTATTCTGAAAATGAATTCCTAAACGGAATCGGGTAGTATAATGGACAGAACGCGAAGTCCGATTATGGCTGTCGGTGAACAAATAGTTATCACATGTAAAATATTTAGAATGCAATCCACTCTTCATTGATGGATAATGAATAAACATTTCCATCAAACTGAAGATATTGCTCGAATAAGAGAGTTCCTGATATAAGTCTCTATTAAAAGTCGTAGAAAATGATACAAGCATTTCCATCAACCTGAGGATATCGCTAGGATAGGAGGTGTCCTTGTATCTAAATTCTACATTAAAAGTCGTATAAGGTGAAGCAAATATTTCCATCAGACTGAAGATATTTCTCTAGTAAAAGGCGTCCTGGTATATAGATATTATTGTCTTATAAGGTGATGTAAACATTTCTATCAAACTGAGGATATTGCTAAGGTAACAGGGGTCCTGGTACCTAAATTCTGCATTAAAAGTCGTATAAGGTGAGGCAAGCATTTCCATAAAACTAGAGATGTTACTTGGGTAAGAGGGTCCTGGTACTTAGAGCTGGAATTAAAAAGGGTATAAGATGAGAGAATCCTCACGAGACCTCCTTAGGACTAGGGTTCTATAGTCATTTACAATATGATTAAGAGTAATAGCAAAGTTTATACATTTTAAGGTAGAAGTTTCGAGATTAATACTATGTATCAAGCATGTGATGACCTGATGAAAATTTAGTGACATATGTTTCTAGAGATCCTCTTGGTTCATAAAGGCTGGTTGAGTTTGCAAAATAAGGGTCATATTTGGCTAAGTTGATCCAAACAGACAACGCCAAGTAATGAACATACAAGGAAAGTTTTACTGATTCAGAAGAGAGAAATACACCTAAGGTAAGTTACAGGAACCAAACTGCACCACCTACAACTTGCATGATACATAAGAAAGGTAGTCTTTTAAATTCCTCAAAAATGAAGTTTGACAATTGTTATTAAAATTCAACCAAAACTTGTTACACATTTCGTTTTAGTTACATTCTGTTAAAATTTGGTTTTGTCATTTGCCCAAAAGCAATATGGAATCAAAATGTAACTCTAAAGAAACAAATTCCAACTTCTGAGCGCATAAACGATTACTGGGTAGCAATTTGGAACTCTGTAAAATAAGTTATTTAAGCAAACACTTGTTTCTGTGTTTGTATAACGTTCCAGTAAAAGGTAACTTCAATATTACAAAACGTTGTTTCTCACATACAAAAACTGATTTCCGTAATTACAAAACCCACATGAAACTACTCGCTGATGTCCTACTAAAATATGAATCCTTGAGAACTTAAGTAACCACATCTTCATTAACCATGACCAGCACTGCATAACATCGATGACATTTTTTCCCTAGTGTTATTTTACTTATAATGTCTCCCAAATTAAAATATCTCGTACTAACTGTGGAGTTATTTGCCTACTCGAAGTTGCGGAATGTTTTCCTCCTAACGAATTAGTTAAAGGGATTATCCAAACTTCACGAAATCAGAGCAACATCAAATCTAATGAGAAAACCCCCTAATCTAATTTAGGGCTGCAGCCATTGCAATCAGTATTGTTGTTGTGTGAGAGCATAATTAAATCATTTTAAGAGCGTGAAAGCGGAAAAGAATAAGCGTATCTTTTGAGTTAAAGTGCTCCAGTAATTGAAAACATTTTTCCCGAACCCGTAATTCAGTTGTTTTCGGAGTATGCGGGTATGCCGAGGAAAACAAATCTACGTTATCTATATTTTTAAAGCCCTCTCAAGTTTATCAACAACATATAACTTCAGCATCCCTCCTAAGTAAAACAATTTAACTACAAAAGTGTACCGAAAAGTGAAGATATCATTTCCGGACGCTGAAAGGATGTTGATGGCTTTTGCGATACTTTTAGTAAATAAAGTCGTGCATAAAAATGTTCCTTCAAAAGACAAAAGGGTTGTATTAATGCTTCTACAGCTTTGGTGTTTTTATGGAAACCAATTACTTCATAGTTGCTTTAAAATAACATTTTTGTTCTTTTATATAAAATTTGTCTCGTTCAATATCGTAATATGAGAGGCATTTTCTGTCAAGCTAAATATAGGTGGCGCTAGTGTTCCTGCGGCCATACGTGTTTTGTGTACGTATCTGTGCTTGACATCAGTTGTCTTGTTTTTAGAATACAGTATCATCACTTCACCAATAAATATTCCAAAGAAATAATTTCAAATTGATATATGATAGTTGATTGGTCAAAGCCAATCAAATTAAAAGTCAAAACGGAGTAAACTGCATTTTAAGTTAATCCCAATATTTATCATGCGAGGCCATTTGAACTAAGAAGTAAAATCTTCTCAGACTGTCTGGTTTATTTGTTTACACTGAAAATCTCTATACAGATCTAAGAATACGGATGTGGTACATCACTAAATTAATAAGGAGGGAATGTAATAAATCGGTTATTTTACTGAATTCGTTTGTTGAAAGATGTTTTTCTCGACATTAAAAAACAATTAAATTCGTAATAATCACTCAGGCTTTAAATGAGAAACTTGTGAAGGAAAATGATTGTTTTGAAGTTAAATATGTTTTGTACTGTAATAAATTGTATTTGTAAGTTAAACAAATTTTATATGAAACCCATTTTTAATATTTTTGCAATTATTGTAGCTCAAATTGGTACATGTAACCATACACTACTCAATATATAACATAATCTTGTAAATGAAATTATGGTTTGTATGACGGTAAAAGATCTAAGCATCTTAGAACATTCGAAGAATCTTAGATTCAAATGGCACGTTTTTTTAAGATTTCAAACCTTAGTTACGTTTAAAGAAATTCTTAAATTTTGAATATCACGATTCCCATAATTTCTTACGTGAATTCCATTTGTAAACTTTAAATTACTTTCCTTACATGAAATTAGAATTCTAGCTCACTACTAAAACAGAAGTAGTTATTAAAATATATCCCTGTCTTCTCCAAATTATGTTGGAATTTATGCGTACGCATAATCTTATCAACTTTTTTACCAAAAAAAGTGTTTACTAAATAAACACACTATAAGAGTGCTTTTAAAAGTTGGAAACAATTTACTAATGTGTTTAAGCATAAAAGTCTTTCAATATCTAATTTATTTTCACTGATTTTATTTTCCCAAATTCTTAAAGTTTGAACATCGTCTCAGAATAGGATACGAAATAATGAGTGCTCCTGGATGATTGGAGAAACATGATTTTAACTAATCTTCCCAAAATTCAGTTATTCCTCATTTAAACTGCTGACAATTTCAGAATATTTGGAGTTTAAAGTTATATTATATTAGGAAACATGTTTATTCTAAAATCTAAAATGAATTTTGTTATGACTTATAAAAACCATAACCGATTTCAAACTAATTTCACAGTGAAGAAATAATTGGATGTATACTTTTAACTGTTTTCTCTTTATTGATTTATCTACGTAACATACGCATACTTAACATTTTAAAAAATTTAGAAAGAATTTTATCCATTTTGGGGGAAATAAACATACGTTTTAAATTTAAATACTGCGTGCTTATGATCCATGTATAAAACATCGACCTTCTAATGAAATAGACGAAGCACGTCGCAGCTTCATGTTAATTCTGTCGATCGCTCGGTTTGAAGATCTGTGACGTGGTTGTGGGGAAAAGCATGAATTCCAATGAGACAAATTATTGTTTGGCTAAAGGGATTATTCAATGTGATTAAAAACAATTGTTTTATCTTCGATAGCCAATTGGCTAAGGCGATTCGTAAGCCCACGTGATTTACCCTCTGAAATCTTACGACAGCGACTATGCCCACATGCTTTCTATTTCATAGAAGGTCGATGATATGAAATGCCGGGCATCTTTTTATTCTGTGCTGTATGTGTTTAAGTTTTGTTTATTATAGTGAAAAAATATATGTTATACCCCTCATCCATTTTATGTGTTGACCATACAATTAATTTTGATGGAATATAGCACATGTCGTTTTTCTGAAATACAGTGGTTGAATTCTAATAATAATTCATCTAGATTTTAATGAAACTTGTTTCATAAATTAGTATGTTGGTAGGTTGGATTGTTTTTTATATGACACAAGGGGCCATATTTGGTTGAAGCTGCGCCAAACGCAAAGCAACGTCAAACAATGGGCACATTCCCAAGGAAAGTTGTGCTAACACAGAAGAGAGAAATACACCTAGAGAAAGTTCAAGGAACCAAGACTGCACACCTCACATTTCGCATGTTACTCAAAAATTGTAAATGCACTGAACCACTGTACCTCTTAGTATGTATTATCAAAGCGTATCAACTTCATATTGCAAAGTACAGTGGCGGAAAAAAAGCGAACCACACCTCTTCATTCCTATAATTTTAACAGTAGAGAAAATTCAAAGATGACGTTCGACAGATACTAACGTCTTCTATAAATTCAAATGCATAAGATATGTATAAGGGGCCGTCTTCATAAATTGAGCACCAACTTCATAATTTACAATGGAAACCCCCTATTTTGACACACAATTTCAAATCTATATCAAAATTCTAACTTCAGATACCAAATTTCATGTCATTAGGTCTTACCGTTTCGAAGTTATGAGTACAGAAAGATTGGAGCTCCTAATGGTAAATCAGTTTCTCAGACTTATATGGATATCTTCCTAAGTAATATTTTTATAGCGCTGATATTTTGTACCATGTTACTGCTAAGCAACCCAAACAAAATTACCTAATATTTTATTTTAGAAATAGTTTTTAGTATACAATAATAATTATTAAATTATTGTTTGAAATATATTATATACTTACTATATTTTATAATATACCATACTATATTTTGATGGGAATCGATTCAGAAGGACTTCTAATATGACCATGCAAAATTTCAGTTCATTAAAATTATCAGTTGTAGAGTTACATTAAATTTTCCTCGTTATGACGATTTTAGGGGGCAACCAAAAATTTAAAAAACGTTTAAAAACCTGAGGAAAGTTTAAATTTTTGAAAATTGGTTGGAAATGTCATTTATGTAATCTAAAATACATTGCCTTTTACCAGTTATGTGTCGTATAGATGAACTCTACTAATAAATGATCAATTGAATGACTCACTACTCACTTTTGGATGATCGGAATATCAGTTCGATTGTATTAAATTGTAGATAGGTTGTTTGATTGCATACATGAAGGCGAAAGCTAATTAAAAAAATTAACATTTATTAAGAATACTAAAGACGATACAAAATTATACAGAAAATCGATTAACACTTTCTCCGCTTCGAATTGTTTTCAATTCCAAAATCCTTTTATCACATTTTAATCATGGTTACAATTCATAATATTATCGTTTGAGCTCGTATAATAAATATAATAATTCTTGCATTGTTTGCACGCGCTGACAAATACATTTAAAATAGTGTTCGAATTTGAAATTCTGGTAGCTGTAACTACAACTAATCTCGATCTATGAATAGCTATTTTCAATGTGGAGATGATCCCTGAAATTGACAGCAATTTTAACATTGAATATCTCCGGATATAAAGATAGCAAAGTTATAAAATTTCATATTTAGACTAATTTAACGATGCAGAATCTGATTAAGGCATCAAAACAGGGTATTTCCATTGGAAATTTTGTTGATTGTGCAAATATGAAGACATTCCCTTATGCACTTTTTTGCATTTTGAATTTGTAGAGAAGGTTATTCCCTATTGAATGATACCTTTGAATTTGATCGGCTATGAACAGTGCTCGAAATAAAGAGGTTGATTTGTTTTTTTTCCCGCGACTGTGCCTTATTCATCACACAGCCATCATCAGTTATTTCTAAACATGCATTTAGTATCACTTACAAAATTTTAACTTGAAGTGTTTCTTCTGTTACTTCACCACAAGTATCTCGACTGGTAAAGTTAGGTCCTATATTTATAAATACAAACGTTTCGTAAAGTTAGGTCCTATATTTATAAATACAAACGTTTCTATTTTGTACCACAAAACAAACAATTCACGTCATGCATATTTCCACAATATAATAATTCGCAATAAACGATCGCGTAACTCATGAATGATCGATAAGGCGTTCTCATTTTAGAATATATCCCAGGAAAACACAGAATAAAAAGATGAAACAAATAATTCACATCGTGCATATTTCCACAATACAATAATTCGTATCATAACAATCACATTACTCCTGAATGATCCATGAGGCCTTCTCTTTTTAGGAATAAATCCCTGGAAAAAGCATAGAATAAAAAGCTGGAATAGCAACTCATATAACTCGCGTGGGCAAGCCAGCATACACGACAAATACCAACAAAATTAATGTCAATAGAAATAGCACTGAAGTGTAGCACCAGGTGCTGCAGTTTTATCTGAACAAAAGTGGAAAGGTTCGCCGTTTTTGTAGACTCCTCTACCCAAACCACATTCCCCAGGTAGCTCCAATTTAAAATTCTAAACCATCGCAAAAATACAAGAACTCCAAAAATGACTCGGCAAGCGGTTTATGTGTGTATGTGCCTGCCACAAATGAATGCGATACATTTGTCGGCGAAAGGAAAAGGACGATCTGAGATGCGACAGGAATGTCGTTAGAAGGGCTTCGATATTTCAATTCAGAGAGGGATTTTTGTGTGGTTCTAGAAATGGTTTTGTGATTGACAGATGAACGAGGAATGTAGGTCGCCAGCTGGATCTTCTTTCAGTATTTCTTGAGAGAGGGATCCATTTCTTACAGGAGGAATAAAACAGATGTCGTAACCGAAGAGAAGTGTTACCGAAAAAGGAATCCCGTTGCTCTGAGATGAAAATGAAGTTATTATATTTTTTGTTGCCGTCTCCGAGAGGCAATGTTCGGGCATTTGGCGTAATTTGCATATCAGTGAATGGCCATGTGGGAGTAAAATGGACATGACTAAGTTTCCTTACTTATCTGGAAATTCGAGAGGAAAAGAAACATTCAATGTTTCTGCTCTTTCCCAGTTCGGTCTAGATTTTTCGTATGGGTTGACCAATTTTCGAGCAGTAATTTGGAGTACGGAGGAGTTTTTTCTATGTATTTCGAATTCTGAAATTGTTATTGAAATTCCGAATGCTAACTATAAACAGGATAGTCAGTTTTTATGCAAGAAAATCAATTACAAGAAATTTGGTGGGCAATTAAAAGACGCATTGCTCTGTAAAAGTAATTAATAGAAGAAAAGTTACACTGTATCTAGGATGTCCAATTAGTAATTAATTCCTCGTCTCAAATATGTTTAATACGATTATATAACTGGTGATGGTATTTTTTAATTTACTTCTGAAGATTGACTTTTCTTTTGAGTGGTACTAAATATGTATATCTCTAAATTAAAAATGAGTACTGAATATGTGTACCTGGGTTAAATAAAAAACTCCAAAACAACCAACTATATATTTCGAATTCTGAAATTGTTATTGATATTCTGAATACTAATTAGAAACAGGATAGTCATTGGTCGTATGCAATAAAATTGATTACGAGAAATTTGGAAAAAGATAATTAAAATACATTGTTCTGGTAAAAGTAATTAATGGAAGAAAAGTTAATCTGTTTCTTGGATGTCCAATTAGTTATTACTAATTCCTCGTCTCAAAGATACGATGATATAACTGGTTCTGGTATTTTTTAATTTATTTCTGAAGATTGGCTTTTCTTTTAAGTAGTACTAAATATGTATATCTCTGAATTAAAAATGAGTACCAGATATGTGTATCTGAGTTAAATGGCAAAAATTTCAAAAAAAAATATCGAAAAGAAGTTTAAAGAAAGGCTGTTTTTCAAGTTCCATAGATAATCAAAAAATCTTGAACTCTATGTATACCATAAGTTCATTTGCCCCCCATTTCTATAACTGAACGATTTAAAAAGTAATTTAAAATGCTTGAAACTTTTTACTTTTTCGTACGACCAGATATTTGTGAATACATATAGGTTCTATACAAACATTGAAAACATTTCCCATGCTATCAATCTTCTTCGCGCACAAGGGTTTGTCTTCGTATTTAATGAATTTTTATATTAACATTAAAGGAAGTAATAAATTACATGCTTTATGAGGAGGGGCTTTTAAACCTTTGCTATATTTCTTTTCAAACATTTTGTAAAATACTGGATTTTTTAACAATATATCATAGCTTGCACCCCATTTGTTAGAAACCTGCGTAACTGAAAATAAATCCGACCAAAAGGAATCCTCTTAAGCTATTCCATTACTACTCTTAGTTCAAATAATCCAAGTGAAAAAATGAATGAGATTCAGGAGAAATAGCTTAGTTCCTTAGCATCGGAAATATAACGAGATTTTATCGAGGTTTCCAACATCGAAGCTGAAGAGGGAAAATGCCACCTTAATTTTCCGTCTAAAAAGGGTTAATGTTTCTTTCCATTAAGAAAGGCCTAATGGAAATAGAAAGGGCCTTCTCTAATGGAAAGAAACATTCTGCAACAAGCAGAAATTGAACTACCGACTACTTCATGCAGTATTCTCAACTTTATCGACCCATTGGAAGATTATCTTATAATTTTTGTACACTCCCACAGATAGCAGCTGTTTCATGACAAAGGAATTGATCAGAAAATATTATTCATTTTCTTAATAATACTGCACAATCTCAACAATTTTAACTTTCTGTTTTGATTTAGACTTTTTATCATATTTAAACTATTCCTGTAGGGGAGAAATATTTTTATATTCAAACAGTTATTTTACTTTGCTAGTCCTTTTAAATATTTTCCTTACAGAAATAATCCCTTTATATCAATTAGGACCTAAAAGCTTTTACATATATTCAATTAATATACAGCAAATAGGAATCAAATTTTATTATCTCCATGTTAATATATTTATCTGACGTTTTAAATTGATCGGAAGAAGTTTGATCTTTTTAACATTTCCCTACTTAATCTATTAACCCTCTGAAGCTTCACATGTATATATTCGTTCTGCAACCTGCAGTCTTCCTTGCATGATTTCTAACCAGTTTTGACCTTCTTGGTTAACAGAATCTTTCCTGTGATTCTTTCTACCAATCGATGTGGTTATTTAGTCATTATTTGGGTTGTGGGAAAAATAGCAACTTTACACTACTAGGGAATCTTGTGACTCTCAGAGTGTTAATCTATTAACAATAAACTCAGAATTGCGTATGTTTTTAGTCAGAATATGTGTGTTGAATCAACGAAATCGCGCATTGGAGGTTGGCAAAAATACATGAAAACCGAATGTCGAATCTCAGTTTTTTAGTAAGCACCCACAATAAAATTTCTTGTCAAGACTGTTATTAAACACCCACGAGCACGAGCTGCAGTGTCTATTTCTAGCTTGTGCTTAAGCATAAGAATTAATTAATTATTAATTAACAAAATATTAGTTTTCAATTTATTAAAGAACCGTGAACTAAAATGTGTAAGATTATATTGACATCACGAGAAAAGCTTCGAACAGTATATACCTGCAACACAATGTATTATGGAGGAGGATATTTTATACAATATTTGTGAAATCAAAAAGGCAAGTAAACAAAATTCGACAAAAAAGTCCATTATTGTCTACTTTTTGCAGCATTGTTAGAGTGACACTTGTAATTCTTGTTTAATTCTTTCGAACGTCATTTATATTTTTATAAAACAAGCATCCCTTGTAACTACTATGAACGGACACCAGTTTACTTCAGGGATTCATCATCTAAACAACTCTAAGTGAAAGTTGGTAGGTAGTAGTTGCTGGATATCGCACATGACATTAATATCGCATCGAAGTAACACGACGGGCTATTGGCGACGGTCCGGGATCAATCCCGAAGGGAAAGATCCGATCTAAGTGGAGGAAGGAACATGGTTCGTATCGACGATATTGGAATAAGCTTTTATAAATTCGTTGCTAACATATAAAGCCACTCTAAAATGCCATCCTGATAGAGTCTGTATTAGTTGACATCCATAATAACGACTAACACGCTTCTGGGGACAAGACGTCCTCGATCAAAGTCAGGTCCTCTGGCCACTTCGCTTTTCTCTCAACCAACGGGGGAATTATTGAGTTTCGCAAAAGAAGCATTTTCTCTGCTTGTCTTTCCTTCCCTTTTACGCTCAACACTTAGTAAGATTTCCTTCAACACACATTTCGAATGATTGTCCACAGCCCTCGTTTTCCTTGAGTTTTCTTCTCATCAAGTGAACATACCAATTACAAACTTGCAAGCACCTTAAGACTTTCGCACAAATAGCGCAACTTACTTTTCCACTTTTCATCTGACATGAATTGGCAGCAGTAATTAACCCTCCAAGTTGTTTTCACGAGATTTCTCGTCTATCAAGATCTGATCAACAGATACTTTCGAAATATTTAAACGTCCTGGTGGTTGTCTGGACCGGGTATCTCTTCATTAGCAAAATTAGCTTCATTGCCAAGTATCTCGTCATCAAGGTATTGCCTATTTTTAAGACAAGATCAAGACCTGGTCAGTTTTTTCTAACGACGAGATATATCATCCATCAAGATCTGATCAGTTTTGCTAATGAAGAGATACCTGGTCGAGACAACCACCAGGGCGTTTAAATGTTTGGAAAGTATCTGTTAGATCATCACTCCAAGATTGGTATCCATGGGTCATAAACAAAAAAGACCTAATCGTTGTTCATGCTACCTCGTCTAAGAGATTGATTTCTAAAGCTGAGCTATGGTACAAAGCATCCTGCAAACATGGACGTACTATTCCTCGAATAAAGATTTGCATTGAGAAGCTGCCCATATAAAAAAGATAAAACAAAACAAAAGAATTAAAGTGAGAATCTGAAGCAGGACGGAAGCTTGGCAGTCGGTGCGTATCTACCGAGTTACGCTGACGTAAGTGTTCGTATGTGCACAGCCAGTATATAAGCAAGTGTATTTTTAAAATTGATATTCCTCCAAAACAGCTGAGCCTTGTGTCCAGCCCTTTGCTTTTGCATTCCTCTAGTAAAGTACTATTCCACAAAAAAACCTTTTCAGTTCGGTGACCCCAAGTTCAAGCCCTCTCCTTGCTAGGAGAAATAGGAACTAATAAATTAATTTATAAACTGTAGAAAGACCAGTATAAAAATGACAGCAAAACTGACCAGATCTTGATAGACGAGATATCTCGTCATTAGAAGAAAACTGACCAAATCTTGATAGACGAGATATCTCGTCATTAGAATAAAACTGACCAGATATTGATGAACGAGATATCTCGTCATTAGAAGAAAACTGACCAGATGTTGATCTAGTCATAAAAAAATTGCAATATCTTGATGAAGAGATATCTCATTACAAGCAAAATTGGTCAGATCTTAGTGGACGAGATATTTCGTCGAAACCACTTGGAGGGTTAAGTGACGCTGTGTATAAAACTATTTTCTCCATAAATATGTTAAGGGATGCAGAGTCGCTCTAGTCGTTTTTAGGAAAATCCAATCGGTTTGACACAAAAAGAAATTCTTCCCAATCAATTATTTACTTGTGTACTTCTACTTTTAAATACATATTTACAGCCTATTATGCGAAGTTTAATATAATTTTAAACCACTTACGACAGGATCAAAAGTATGATTCTCAATTTTTACGATAATGGTTTATCGCATCATGGTAAAAATACACATGGTGCCATGGTTTATCAGCATGCAAATTTATATCTTAAAAGGCATTACATACCTAAATTGATACCACTAAATATTCATATACCTTTTTATGTTGCATATTTCATACGAATCAATATGTTAAGTGCTGCAGCTTGTCCGTTTTTGGACCTTGCGCCGTAAAATCCTAATTCCAATCCGATACGTAAGAGTGAATAACAGCGATTTAAGAAAACCCACAGAATTGTGTAATAGGAAAAAGTTGGATTCAATTTAAATCTCATATCTAAGCACCCGTATCTCTTATTCATGAGTTTCAGCATCTATTGATCACATTTATTTTTCAAAAAAATTGAACGTATTTTGGTTAAACTATCGTTTACTTCCAGAGCGCTTCATCTAACAGATTGGAGAAGTAAATTTTGTTATTCGATTTTGCTTCCTCAACTAAAGCTGATTAATTATTCATCTTGCTCAAGAGATTGGTGCATTAAATAACAATTTTTGTGTTATTCTTCAGCTCCCTGTGGCTGTGCGTTCAAATTACAACTGCAGTTAAGAAATACATAAAATCAGAAAGTACAGTTTTCCCACAGCTATAAAAGGAGAAGAAAATTAATCAAACTGTCCGAGAAATGCTGAGTGCTGCTTTTAAAGTAACGCAGCAACAGCAAAAGGACGCTTTTTTCAAGGAGCGTGTGCCATCTTTATCAAAATGAATAGACTAGGACCGAGTAAATCTTATTTAAAACTCGGTGTATTCCCCGAACTTTTAAAGGTTTTATTTAAGAAAGAAATCTTAGCTTAACAACGCTTAGTAACAAATGCCTTCACGGAAGCATTTTCAAGATACTGAGGGTACGGAGTTTTAAATTAGGGGGAAAACATCTTTATTTACAGTGATTTTTGTGGGGAGATTTTTCTAAATTGAGTCAGATATGCACTATAGCGTAAAAATAGTGTATCGCAACACCTTGCTTATCGTGGTATCTTTTCCACAAAACTGTTCTTTCATATTTGATCGAAAAACATCTTTACACTACAAAAATAGCTTTTTGTTTTATCGCTACTTTTTCTTAATCTGCCAGAAATTTGCACCGATTTTTAGATATTTTCATGATTAATTAACCCTTCAAGTGATTTTGTCTAGATATCTCTTCCAAGATGTGGTCAGTTTTGCTAATGACAAAATATCTCGTTGAGACAAAACTACCATATTACTCCAAGGGGAAATGAAGATCCAAGTAAAGGAAAAACAAATTGTTCCTTGTCTAGAAAAGTTAACAGTTTGGAACATATTTTTGCATCAGTCAGGCCTGTGCAGGATGGTTGGTTGATTGTTTTCGGGTTTTATGGCTCAAAGGCCAACTACAGGGTCGTTTTCAACACAAAGATTAACCACGAGAATCTTTAGAAGGGTTAATATAGGAGCGGACTGTTTTATACATTTAACTCTTGAAAAGGATCTGAACAATTTTTGCAGTCTGTATGCAAAACACAAACAAACTGTTTGTTAAAACACATTAAAAAACAATACATTTAGCAAAATGGAAGATGCAAAAAGGTGTCTCCTTTTACCCTGCGAAGTTAAAAAATTTTAAATCAAAATCTAGTCTAATTTGTTCTTAAGATGTAATGAACTTACACAGTTTTCGTTAACATGTCCCCGTGGTGCACCAGGGAAATGCCAATTGGTTCACGAATCCGCATTTATAGTGTCATAATGATTAAGTGCAATAGGCGGGTCATTAGCAAAAAATTTCGTCCTTTTAGGAAGTAGATAATTACAGATAATTTTAATAATACGAAAAATGTCAAGAAACCAGTTGAATATAAAATAATATGGTTGGTTGGTTGTTTTGGTTTTTTTTATGGTACAACGGTCATTAAAAAACCCCGTGGTGTTCCATATTTACACATGATATGGAACACCGCGATATCTTGAAGATTATCAAAATCTATCAAAATTTGCATAAAATGTTTTCAGTATGATGGAAGATACCCATATTCTGTTTTGAGCGTCAGTCGAGTATCCGTTTTTTAACCCTCCACGTGGTTTCGATCTCGTCCATCAAGTCTGACCAGTTTTGCTAATGACGAGTTATCTCGTCATCGAGATATCCGATTTTTTATGATGACGTGATCAAAATCTGGACAGTTTCCTTCTGATGACGAGAGTCGACAAGACCTTGATGAACGAGATATTTCGTCCATCACGATATGATCAGTTTTGCAAATGACGAGATACCTCTTCGAGACAATCGCCAGGAGGTTTGAATAGAGACATTTTTGTATTTCGAGGTGTCAGAAGTATTTTTGATGCTTATTCAAAGCATCAATTACTTAAGAAAAAGTAAATTGAAAAATTTATTGCGTGATGTATCATAAATAACTTTCGTTTTCAAATGTCCAATGCTAATTTTCTGTAAAATTTATTTGTTCTTAAAACAAATTAAACTTCTCCCTGAAAGCACATGTGTACGCAATCTGGAATATCTAAAATGAAGTGAAAAGGTATCTTAAGTATCTTAATTGAAATACGAAAAGGTTTCATATTGCGAACATTCTCAATATTCTAAAATAAATTTGAAAAATACTTAAACGCCGTATCAAAAAATTGCGATTCCTTTCTAAGATGAAAATGTTTGATGGAATCAATGGAATGTTTAAAACATGGCATGTAGTTATTTTGTATTACTTAAGACTAAATAGATTTTATGTAAAATAGTTTTTGTTTGCGACCAAGTTTGCTAAGTGTATTAGATACCGTTATTCAAGTAGGTAGTTGAATTAAAGTCGCACTGGAACAATACAATGGGCTATTGGCGACGGTACGGGATTAATCCGGAAGGGAAAGACCGAGGACAACGCCTTATGATTTTGAACCACGGCCAGATGACGAGATCAACACCTGAGCGGCACCCCCACTATCCAAACTTCCACACATCGCCAAACGTGAGGACATTTGAGGCCACGGCAGATTTAACGTGCACCAGTCCCCACGTACACGACTGTCTTTGGTTGGACCAAGTTTCAGACCCGCAACCCTCCGGTTGCCAATCCGCTACTCTTCCAACTGGGCTCACCGTTTTAACAAAACGACAATTCTAACTTTTTGCTTTTAAAATGCGACTTGAAAGTTTTTAATGTTTGATAAACTATTTATCCACATGCAAATCGTTAATTGCATCATGGTTTGGTGCTCTCATTTAAAAACAATCCTTCACCTCATTTTGGCAATTGTTTCAAATCAGGTGTTCCATAATATGTGTCTTCACCGTACGACACGCAGTATTCAGTTTCTGTTGTCGAGTTACTTCATTGCGAGTTCCACGCAAGCTGTTCCGGCTTTGTTGACAGCTCTGGACAAAATGGAGAAGCAATTGAAATGGTTCGTTAACGGAATACTTTGCATATCCTGTTATCTTATCGTGTCTCCTCACAAGCCGATCTACATAGGAATCTAATTAAGCGCATCTGACCAGGGCTTATCTCAATGACGTGACACGTCACTGACTCTAGCTGGTCACGCTTAAAAGAGGTAACGGTCTGTCCTGGACCCAGTACTTTGACGCGGATGCGTGAAACTGGGTGTTTTCGGAATGCACTTCGTAAAGCTAAATAATTACTTAATCCAGACTCTTTAAAATCGGTCTTCGTGATACGGTGAATTTTGCAAATTTAAATTTTTCAATTATTACTTCGATTTTAAATAAGCTGAAATTTCCAGATATTTATTTCTTTTTGTCTTGTGAGAAGTACAAAAGCAATGATTCTCCCTAACGAATTAACAAGGACTACCATATCGTAATCGACTACCCTTTGAGGGTTGACGAAATATATTTTTTTAATTTATCCACATTAAATGCACTCAGTGCCAAAACAATTCGGCCCTCCAAGTCAGTGTTCGATCAGAATGAAACAGCATGCGCGATGTACACGAAGAGGTAGGTAGGTATTTTAATTAGCGTCACACTGGAGCAACACAACGGGGTATTGGTGACGGTCCGGGATCAATCCCAGATGAAAAGGTCCGAGGACAATACCACGTAATTTTGAACCACGGTCAGATGACGGTGTACATGAAGAGGAAAGAAATGATCACAATATCAAATCTAGAGGACTCTTAAGAATTATATCAGAAAGAGCGTAAATTCGTAAGTTGTAAACCCTCTAGTGGTGATACCTGTCGATGTACGGCCTGGCATGAATTCAAACAAAACACTTGTGTTATAATGTAGCAAATTATGCTAGGCATTCTGCAGCTGCTGCTCTAGATCCCTTATACCCCTGGGTTTGTGCTTTTTAATGCCTAGGATATCCCATATACATGCTCAATGGTAGATAGATCTGGGGATACTGCGTCCAAGGAAGGATCTCAGCAACACGGAAGTGTTTCTGAGAGGGGAGATGTATAGCCTGGGGTGTTATCGCTCTGGTAAATAGCCCCTTGGACAAGTAACATGAAAGGCAAACTAGTAGATTCTAGGATCTGCTGGACGTATCCCTGTGCTCTCAAACAACCTCGCACCACTACTGGGCGGGACCGCCTGTGGTAAGTGATGCTCCCCACATCACTACACTAGGGGTTACAGCGTGTGCCTCTTGGCAGTGAATTGAACATTTTTTTATGAACATCGCCGGATGTATCTGCTGGAGCGGCACCGTCCGAGAGTCGTGGACAGGCATGGAATGACAGCACATCATGCTTAGTCACAAATCCCGCATTCGCTTTGCGACTTGAGCTTTAAAAAGTAAAATTTAGGTATCCAAAGTTTAAAATAACTTCTAAAACATGCCTGTAGTCAAAAGCTGTAGGAAAACTGTTAAAAAAGTACATGCTTTCGAAAGGGGTTTCACACTAGATTGGTTGGTCGTTTTGGTGTTTTATGGCGCAAGGACCAACAAGGACTTGGCGCAAGGACACCAAGCACAAAACGACATCACGTAAAAAAAAGGTCATGAAAGGGAAAAAAGAGGCATTAGGTAACAGAGTAGTTCACATTAATAATACGTGTTCACGCCTATACAAAACAATGATACATTTTTCCTTATATTGGCATAATTTTCCTATCGGAGCTATGAATTGGACCTCATGGGATTAAGAATCAATGAGCTAGCATAAAATGTTCCTGTGATTAGTTTCGATGCATTGCTCTAAGGTCAATTTTTACTAAATGAGGGCTAATTGCGCCATAAAAAGTTCTGAAAGATGGTGGTTACGTTACTTGTGAAAATGAAGCTACAGATGGAAGTCGCATGTAATATGGAGTCTAGTTTTTAAATAATTCTGATGTCCATAACGCTAACTCGCTATCATGGAAAATCAGGGAAATTTTCAGTTTGTTTGAGGGCCTCAATCTACACATAAAGCAATAATGGATTTTGAAACCAAGAAATTCAAAATTCCGATGATAAATCTGTTCCTTGGCGCGTACTGGTATTTAATTTGGTATAGATGTTTTAATAGTTTAATTAGCAATTCATTCCTACAAGCTGCACGTCAAAAACTGCATTGCGATTATATTGTTTTATTATCCGTTCGGTATCCTTTACTATTGATCCCTTTTATTAAGACTAAAGAAAGATAGACAATCATCTAATTCCGATCAAGAAAATGCATCGGTGATTTATTCGACTCTTGTGCATCTACCATGATATTACATTTCTCATTAATTCTGATTTTCTTATTAGACAATGACAAAAAGGTTGATTTTTCGTTAAGACAATGTATAAGAAAGTCAGTCGGGTGAACGAGGAATTTTTGATTAACATAAGAACATGTGCGTGTTGAATAGAGATATTTTACATTCTTTCATGTGATTTATTACAAATTTTCTCCGATAGTATATTGTACTGTACTAAATAGACAAGTTAAGGTGCCCTTATAAGCTAGAAGATTCTTTTTTAATTTTGACTTTAAAAACAGTGTGAAAAAATCTGATTTAGCTTATCTTTAATTATCTAATTTAGATAGTTAGCTAATTAGAATGTTTTTGACAGTGATAAATAAAATTCTAATTTATTCAGAAAAACAATTACTGTTCGAAATCATTCCTATAATATTATTTTTCCCATGTTTTGACCTTCAATCAAGTTTCTAGGTTAATAGCTTTTTACATTTTTTTCACTAAGGAAGCATAAAAAATCAAGATTTTTCAAGAATTTTAACACTTAAAAATCAACTAAAAATTCATTTCTTAACTCTGAGAGTCAAAACATTTACTCTATTACATAGATTATAATGATACAAAAATAATTACAATAGATAAATTCATTGTTGAGTTATCACCGTTTGAACAAACTATCATATTGCAAAATTATAGTTGGAGTTTATAGTTTTGGAAACCTATTTGTACATGATGACAGTATCAAACTAAAGACACTTGTATTTAGAAAAATATTCCGAAATTTACAAGATCTAGGTATCGTTTAAAAGTTAAGGAGTTGGAAAATATTTTGAAGAAATAAAAACATCAATATTCTGGTCTATTTTCGTAAAAATTAACTAAAAGAATTAAAAATTAACTAATTTTACTCTACAGATTGTACGCAGCCATAAATGCCCCTTGTGAGTCCAGAACGTTAACGGAAAATCCAGAAAATGCAAGAGATTATACATTCTTTCTGTACTAAGGAAAATATACATTAGAAAACACATTGGGTGGTAAGAAATAATAAATTTCTTTCCAAAAGAAATACCTATTTATTATAGTTATTTATTATAGTTATTTCGATAGTTACTTTACCGTTACAGACGTATTGAATCTTAAATACTTTTTCTGAAGCATTTTTATTCTAACCGTAAAATTTTCCTATACTTTTTCAAATTACCCTTTGAGAGTTTAGAAGCATCTGCAGCAGAATACAGTTTTAGAAACCCGTAAAAAAGTTGGGATCTAACTTTTATCACATTTTTATGTTTTTACGTTTCTGCAGTTGAGAGCATTTAGAGTCAGGAATCAATCATTCTTATTCACCAGCGAATTCTGTATTTTCCGCCTTAGTGCCAAATATAACGAGCTTAGCATTCGGATGAGGTGTGATAATGGTATGACGGGTTATTCCTTCAAAAGTGTCTGTTCTAGTCAGAAAGATAAAGTCTGAGAATCCCTACAATAGATGTTTGATTCTCAGGTAATATTTCATTGTTTTAACAAACAGACAATAGATTGAATATCTGCTTCCAAAAAGAGTTTGGGGTATTCAAATTGTGGTAAGATTTTATTGTATATTTCCGAGTCTATATCACCAATAAAGAGTACATACGCACCATTCCCAGCTGAAGATTTACTTACTTTTTAACTTTCATTTTTCCTCCGTCAAGCTGATTGTTAATGTATTATTCGCTAATGTTTAAGTTTTTTACTTTATGCTAATTAAATGTTAAATAAAATTTACCTTAAATCTTCTTATCGTACCTCCCTTTCTGATTGTCAGTAAGACCACTAGTTTATCTAATAGTGGTTAGAAGCCATGAAGGGAAAACTGGTTGCATGATGGAATGAAGTGTGCATGACCATCAAATAATTTAAATGTTCTTACATTTAACCCTCCAAGTGGTTTTGACGAGATATCTCGTTGATTAAGATATTGCTTTTTTTATAATGACGAGATCAAGATCTGGTCAATTTTCTTATAATGGCGAGGTATCTCGTCCATCAGGATCTGATCATCAGTTTTGCTAATGACGAGATACATTGTCGATACAACCACCAGAAGGATTAATGGATGACAAAAGAAGGCAACTATCAAACTTATGCAAAATACAAAGATAGCTAAATAGAATGTTACTGTAAAGATTTAATATAATGGAATCAAGTAAAAGAAAGGTATGCAGCGAAGTTATATTAATCGTTACCTCCAGTTTAGTTACTGGCGGAGGGTAACGCCTCCAGCTAAGTACAGCATTAAAAACAGGATATTTATAAATTAATAATACTGAAAATTATTAATAAAATATTATTTATATTATTATTTAACTAAAATTACTGAATGAGATTCGATGTTTACTCTTTAGTACGATTCAGTATCGAGGATGTTTGGTTGGTTTGGATTTTATTGCGCAAGGTGTCCAATAGCTTTAGTATTGAGGAAAAATTCCTAAAATGCCATATACCTGCCTTTAATAGATACTAAAAGTATGCAAATAACATTTCCTGTACTTAAATACCCAATCTCATTTTATTCAATGAAATAATGAGTCTGAAGAACGTTAAATTTTGTCAACGTTGTGATTATTCCATAAATAAGTACCTAGTTTCGATCTGGCGAAAGACTTGGACAGTCCATGCTTCTAAGGATATTTGATGGTACGATAAATGACATTATGTGTATATTCCATACTCTGTCCACATTAGATACACGTGTTTGATTGAAGTGTGAAAAATGGCGTGTCAAATATAGAGCACAGCTTTTCGCCGGGAATTTCGCCCCGACTTAAATCATTAGCGCTATTTCATTATCTCGAGTTAATGATACAGGTGGCGGTGCGAGAACTTGCCTTGGTACGCTTTCGCCATTACAGCCTCCCAAAAGAAAATTGGCTTCATTCCACCGATGAAGGAGATAGCGGGGCACGCTGTATGAAAACCAAGAACAGGCGTGACAAAATACATAATTGGCGTAGCTAAAGAGGAATATGAAGGATGAGGAGTTTGCCAGTTTTCTTGAGCCTACATTGCAATATGCACACGATCTGCTTTTCGTCGCAGACAGTAACAAATTTATGTCAATCTGTGATTCATCCAAAATATGAATCACAGACAACGGAATGACAGTATTTATTTGGATCTTATAATGTTATTACTGAATTATTTCGTAAGGACTTAAAGATTGTCCACTACCTAAACCTATGATTTATGTTTGCAAACATAGGATACAAGGGGATTTGTAAAAATTCACTTCAAACCAACGCCTATGCGAAAGCTTGTTATAATAGTTTGTTATATATTATGTGTTATTACTAAAATTCTTAGAATCATTAACTGTCCTGATGGTTGTCTCGACGATGTGTCTCGTCATTAGCAAAACTGAACCAGCTCTAAATAGATGAGATATCTCGTCATTAGCAAAATTGGTCAGATCTTGATGGATCTCGTCGAAATTACTTGGAGGGTTTATATTTCGTCTGGTTGCATTTTTCCCTCAAGATTCTGCTTTTAAATATATTTTTCACACAAACATCAATATATTAAGTAAATGTCATTAAGAACTACTTTAAAGTTAAAAACACTATAAATACCACGGCTCTAAGATGTACATATATAGTGAATAAATAAGTACAAATAGCGCCTATGTTAGCTGTGAATTTGAACAACAGACTTTCGAAAAAGTTCGCAGAAAACATTTAGAAAACTAATATAATTAATACTGTATTTTTAATGTAGTCAGCTAAGTACAGAATACTTGGTATTTTTTAAACACTTTTTCTTTATCGAGTTTTTCCTCTCTTGTATGGTTACTTTTTTTGTGCATAGATGTCGCTTTGATGTAAATAGTTCGTCGTTTTTCGAGATAATCAAGAAGTACTGCCTATAATATGTAGCTGTCAACTATTTTGCCTAAATACTCATAAAATGAGATTGATATTTATGAGATTTTACCTAAATGCGTCATACTTTTTAATAAATTATTTCAGAATACAATTATTAGTAATTCAAAAGTTTGATTTATTGTTTTAGCGCATTAAAACGAAATGAATTCGGTATTTCCATTAATTCTATAATATCTTTTTAATCAAGCTTGACGAACATACTAAAAACTGAAATAGCGACAACGACCTACACGAAATACATATCTTAAACAAATAACAAAAATGAAATGGGGTAATCATGCAAAAAGTTGGACACATTTCCATCTGCCAAACTTAAGTAACTCATTAGCATCTGATATATTTATCAGTAAAACACCTTGATGACGAAAGTTGGAAAAATCTTTCTAATCCATAAAATGATTAAATACTCAAAGGTAATATTTTAAAGCCGATTTCATTTCTTGACAAAAAATAAATTATTCATGTTAAAACTAATTTGTGTAAGTGACTTTTGTTGATTTTTTCATTTAAAAGCTTAGTTACCACTTCAGTTCCTTTCCTAAACTCTAAAACAATAATAATGCATAAATAATTTTTAAAAGAATCTATCTCAAATGCCTTGATTAATTGTAAAATGAAATTCCGATTGATGATAATTTTATAACATTTTCTTGTTTTACTTAACGAAACAAGCTACCTTTTAGAATTTCTCTTTAACTAGTCTCCTCTTAGAATTCTTTTAAATTTAACTAACTTAACTATTTACTATATTTTAATGCTGAAGTTAATGTCTGAGCATTTCTTACTTTTTGCCTTACAACTGTTTTATGAGGTAAAAATTTACAGTTAAAAGTTAACCAGACTATTGGAAAAGAACACAAGCATCCAATCGTTACACAAAGTCGATTGACCAAGAACATGTACTGTGCATTTCCTTTATATCTAAAAGAAGTAGTATTGGGTTGTTGCAAATGAAATGACCGATGAAGGGTATAGCAAATTCTATTCGCTGAGAGGGAAACGGAAACTACCGATTATGAAAATTTGTGATGTCACATGATAGGTTCAATCTGTGTGAGCATTGATAACCTTTGTTGCCTTCTGTAAATGTAGAATAGTGAAAACCGTTGAGACAAAGACAGTCATATAGAAACAAGTCAACTAAGGCCCATTCTTTTAGTCGACTCATCGGTCTAGTGGTCAAGATGCTGGGTTCGTGCCTGATCGAAAGGTTCGTGATTCGTATCCGGGATAAGGTATGAATGTTTGTCTGGAGTGAATGTGTGAGATTCCTCTATAACCGAGTTGTGTCTAGAATGTATGGTATGTTTGTGAGATGTAACTTGAATTCACCCTCCGTAGTGCAACAGAATAACTCCAAGTGGTTCACAATTCCACCATTGTAGTCTCGTGATGATTAATGCTCAATTGGCCGGGCATTGGAAAAAGAACCTTTTATGTTGAGTTCAAATTGGTTAAATATGTCACTCCATCAATCAAATTTATTAATAAAACATTTGGTATGGAAACTTCTTCCAAATGAGCCATTCGGCGTTGGTTTATAATATTTAGATCAGGATACACGACTCACAAGTAAATAATACAAGAGAAGTTGAGGGAACGCTATTCAACTGGTTTTCACCACTTAGCAATCATGAAAAAGGTATGAAAGCTTGATATGTAGGTGTCACAAGAACCCACTGACCAGAACAAGGCAAAGCAATTCTATGTGGATCTTCTGTTTTGAACAGAAACAATCAGAAAAGAATTCCGCAACATGTTGTTACAGTTGGTGAAAAGTGGATCTTATACGACAATCGGGGGCAGCTTTTCGACTCGATTGTTGGGGCAAAAGAAGCTCCAAGAACTCCAAAGCTAAATTTGCATCCAACCAAGGCAATGCTCACTATACGGTTGTCCTTTGTCGGTATTTATTCCTCTGACGATGTGACGGAGGCGTACAATGCGTTGTTAAAAGTTAAATATCAATTTATCCACTCATTTATAAATTATGTATCGTATAGTGAAATTATTATCGCATTGAATGAAAGGTGCCTCACAAATTTAGTTTGAGTCCAATGATCATAAAAGCGCTAAGCCCATGAATAGTTCATGTTATGCGTCGTATTGGTATCGCTGGAGCGTCATAGTTATTGATAGGTATGGTGAGGGGTGAAAAATGAATATATGGTGAATTCATGGGAAGTGGTACACACTGATTGGTCTCTGGCATTGGGAGCTGGGTGTCGCTGCTTCAGGGAATTCTGTGATCAGGATTATTCTACGGGGCCGGGTTAGCTTTGAACGGTTTCACTTCTGTTTGTCGAGGAGCTCGCTCTTTGCCGCTCACCCACCTCAGCGTTTTCCAGATCTCTATCCGAGAAAATTCCCAATTGCTGTCCTTTGCCGATTGCTCCACCCCAATAAAATCCATCTTCATACCCAATGTTCTGACCAATGCCAGCAAGTCCAGTTATCCCATATTCCATCACTGGTTGCTTGACCCCTCCCTATTCCTTATATTCACAATGAGTCGTTTCCTTTGGTATTTATTGGTTGTTGCTTTCATGTATTGTCTTTCACCTTTCAACTTGTACGCTATACTGGAAGACGGGGTCAAACCATGATAACAGATTGTACAAAAATACGGCAAGTGCACGAAAAATTACATATTATGTAGGAAGCACTGGTCTTGACAAGGTATGATTAAGCAACACGATGTAAGATATGATTCGTTTTTCAATCATCTAATACATTCGGACATTTTATTTGCAGCAACCTGTATTCAGCAACCTGTATTCATGAAAGAAAGCCCAGAAGCCCGGCAACCCCAATTTAAAAAAATTTTAATTCAGTCACCAAAACTATTGATAAAACCTTAAGCAAAATCGAATTTTCTTTTTTTGTAAGTTTGAGTGGGACTCCAGTTTCTACTTTAACATCCTTGATTTTTCCCGCGCAAAGTCAAGCAGTTACTGCTGATGCCTGATGATTCTTTCAGCCTCAAATGTACATCACCCTGAATTTATCAGGCGATGTGCTCTTGTGATTATACATTGTATCCCTAGCCATGCATTGAGGATTTATACTGATGGCAGTAAGTTAGACATGGGTAATGCAAGTAGTGGTGTATTTATTAGAGCTGCTGAAGACGACATCAAGATTTTCTTCCGAAACCCACACCACTCTTCAGTTATTAAGTCTGCATTATTGGCTTTGAAAGAAGCCTTAAACTACGCTGCAGCAGTTGACAATAAATTGATATGGATCCTCACCGACAGCTGGAGTTTGATACATTACCTCAAATCATGGCCCAGGATTGTAGAAAAAACGGGGTGTGATATTGTTACTATTCTCTCTAATTTCGCCCATGACATTACCATACATATCCAGTGGATTCCATCGCATGTTGGAGTATATGGTAACAAGGTTGCCGACCAGCTGGCTAAGGAGGGTTCTGTACGCCCCCTTCCACTTAATAAGGACATCTCGGTCACGGAATTTTTTTTTATTTTCAAAGCAAAAACCAGAGACTGCTTATTCCCCTGTACATTTGCATGGTATTCGGCCGCTTTCCCGGAGTGTCACTAAATTGAAAGTTGCCTAGAGTTTTCCAGACTTCTCTAGCAAGAATCAGAAGTGGCCACACTAAGGACTTGAGATTCGAGGATGGCGTTAAGATCTTCTCCAGATGGTCCCTGTTCAACAAGCCTTGCAACCCCTGCCTACCTTATCTACTGCATCGGTGTTTCCGTGGGCAAACTTGTCTTGGATCAGGAGAAAGTTTCCTTTCTTTTAGAACGACATGGTCTTATGGACTTGGTTTAGGCTGATCCTGAATCTTGGGGATAAGAAACAACAATGAAACAACAACCTCAAATGTTTTCTTGGTATGATTGAATTATGGTGTTTGTCCTGCGCAATGGGTAGTTTCAACACACACTCTTCTCTTCTACCCCATGCTTCTTATTTAGACTAGCATGCAGTCTAGATAATATGCGCAGTTGATCCTAGTGGATGGTCTACTATTCTTTCGAATTTTCTCGTCTTTGTAAAGGACTGTCATCAAGCTCTAAGACAGTGTTTGGATCACCTATACACCTATACAGACTGGGTGCAATTGCGCCTTCTTGAGCCTTGGGTTTCATTTTTTTAACTTAGAGCTGAAAATGATTTGTATTGTATTGTCTTTGAGTAGAAAAAGCGAATGGTGAATACAGTTGACTTAAAAGGTTGTTTCAAGTCAAGCCTAAGATTTTATTTTCTATTGAATATATGCATCTACATTTAGCAATGTTGCGCTACTCTGCTTTTATTATATTTCACACAAAAACAAAAGGTATACAAATAAAGCATCCCCAGGGTACAAAAATAGTTACATATGTACAAAATACGAATCCGAAAAGGCTCTTTATTTTGTTAAATTCATTACGTACTTGTTTTTGAAGCACAATTTCGGAGTCTGCGAAAAATAGAAATACATTGATCACATTTATCTTGACAGGAACTAACTTCTCCCTTTCAACTATTTCCTTTATGCATATGTTACAATGAATCCTCCGATTTAATGATTCAGTAACAAAGGCCTTAAGAATATAAATATACTGCAAATCTCAAGATAAACTATTTTTAAACAAGGATGGCACTTCCTACAATTGACACTTCAAACTTTTCGTTGTTTTCGAAGTTATCCAAGCACTTCCATATTTATGTACATAAATATTCTGTCCTTCATGTAATTTATTTCACATTATGAACGATTAAAATTTATAATTACTTGTAAACGAAGCACGCAAGTAATCGACACAAATATTTAGCTAACATTTTGTAAAATAACGAGGCCTGCGTTGTATTGAAATGAAAGTCTATAAACTTGAATAGACTGTAACTCCCTTCATCCCTAGTACCGATTCCGTCCATAGACTATTATGTTTATCTAATGGAAAAAGGAAGCCAAGCACATAGAGTAAACAAACTAACGCAAGAAGCGTCTAATTCGTCGATAAATACGACCAAGAAAACAAATTACTGAAACAAAGGAAAGATTGCCGAATCAATCGCACACGTGGGGTTTTTCTTCCTCTTTTCTCCTCTGTCCTTCCATATAATTAAATTTAACTGAATGAAATAGAGACATCTACTGGCTGATTAAAGGTAATAACGATGTCAAACAGCTTATTAGAGACAGACAGGCAAGTTGGAGACATCTTACCTCTCGACTTCTTATTAATTATGTTTATGCTGAGTACTTATTCTATTTTCTGTAGATTCTTGCTTCTTTGATTCTTGTGTTTACCGAAATAAATTCAGAATACGCGGTTAATTCGATGAACAAACGGAATACCGCGACTCTTGACAGAAGAGATCATTTCTAAGTAGTGACAGAAGAAACAACAAACCAGCTGACATACAGTGATGGTATTATAACAGTTCTTGAGACTCAGCAATCATTACGAGTACGAATATCTAATCAAATTAAATCGAAGTCTGTATCTCTAACACAATCAAAGACGGAAAAATTTTAATGTGGGAAAATTAAAAATTCAGGAATGTACATCTTTCTCTGTATGAGTGTCTCAGATTTAAGTTAAAAGAGGTCATTCAGTATCAGCTCACACAGTGAAAAGTACTGTACATGGGTTTTGGACAGTATCTAAGTTGAGGTTCTGTAGGATTAGTTTTCTTATGGTACTTAATATTTTTTAGAGATTATGCGTTCATTTTAGTACATTAATTCATTTCATTAAAATAGATAGAGACCACAAAAATACATATAAGACAATAAAAAAATATATTTATCCAGTTTTTATAATACCTATAAGCTATATAAAAATAGTTTCGGAAAAAAAAGAAAAGAATGAAACATGCAACAAATGCTAAAAAAAACACGAATCAATGCAAAAATAAAGATATATATAGCTACTATGAAAACTATGTTAAAACTATTCTGATACTATATTATAACTGGTTTTCTTGATTTTACTTGATTCTGCATCACAAAATTAATTTAAACAAACTTAAATACCTTATATCTATACTTATTTCCTTGTAGTGGTTTATTAACAAAAAATTTATATTCAACATAAAACACAAGCCATAAATAATAAACATAAAAAATAAGAACTTTATAAATATATTTATTAATTTAGGAATTTGTGTTTCTTATAAGAAACTTAGCTAAGGAGATAAAACAGCATTCATGAAAAGATTATCCAAACTATGTTAATGTATAAGGAATAGCTGTGGTTAAAAATTTAGTTTTACTAACTCTTACATATCACCATATAGTTAACAGATGATACCACAATGAAACTTCTCTCATTACCTAAGCTGAAACGAATTTGCATTTGTTTTTTTTTTACTATCCTAATTACATATCGCGGTTCTCTTTTAAGAAAAATTATTCCTGCATTCCATTTTGATCATCAAGATGAAGACATATCTTACGTCATACTTAAACCAAACCAATTTTCCAAGTGATTAAGAATACGTATCAAAGCACAGATAAAAGATTTCTAATAAAATTACAAGAACAAATGAATCAAGTAACAGATAGAAGTTAAAAATCATTTAGGACAGTTACGAGTGGATAGCGATTAATTAAGAATCGGAAAAGAACCCTGATATCCAGATTATTGATTACTAATTAACATCTCAAATATGACTAATAAAAGTAATTACGGTATTGTTCCATTCTTCTTAGAAGATAAATAACTAGTATTTTTTGACTTATGACAATATAATCAAAATTTTAATGAGCAGGGAAAAGTTGGAAAAAATTTCCATATTCCAACGCACACCAGACATGACTAATTCTGTTCAGGGAAACATTTTATGCTAATATTATCTTTTTGTGTGACATTAAATTTGGTTTTATTATTTAGTCGTTAGTCTGTACATTTTACTATTTTGTACACTTTCAAAAATCGTTATTCGCCAAAACTACATGGTTTTACACTTAGAAATGTGGAAAGAAAATGAGTTGATTAAACTTATACATTTCTTGGAAAGTAATGTCTTTTATGAATCAATAAGGAATTAAAAATAAAAAGTAAAATGTTGGCTTGTTTCACATATTCCGAACTGCTATCTTTCTAAAATATAATTTGCAGCAAATTAAGTTTTTTCCAGTTGCATCAATTATGAAACACAAACTATGGAAATAATTTTTACGAAATAAAAAATACACACATTCAACTTTAATTAACGTTCACAAATAAAGAAATAAAAGATATTTTAGAAAATCCACTCGAATTTATTGCATAAGAAAATCTGTAAGCGTGATTTTCTATATATTTCATCATTGGTTTCTAGATATGCCTAATAAAACAAATTTCAAAGTAATTTAATTTGTATAAAAATGAAATGTGAATATTTGATGTATTATATGTTTCTCAGCATTAAAAACTAGCTCGTCGTGTTGCTCTTTGTGAGACGCATATTCAATTACCAACTACCAACCAACTCAATAGTAAAGAAACTTTAATACAAAAAATGTTTCCCTCACGACACTGCTGTATAGAAAACATACACATCCAATAAATGATGTAAATAAAACTAAAACACGTTGACAAGTGAGCATTCAGTCAGCTAAAGTCAAAGTCATTTTATTTTTGATATTTGTGTCAATGTATTCATCAAACGTAGAGTAATTTGACCTGACTAAATTGGTCGTATGGTCGGCATATCGGGTGATACATTCGGCAACATGACTTGGCATTGAGTGTGTAACTCCTGAGAAATTGCTGACCACGTGCCCACAATTCATCTTCATTTACAAAGCGTCGGACCGAACCATTCATTTATAATCAATATTTCATGGGTTCATAATTGGAAGAGAATCATGCAAATGTCCTATCCAAGGAACACATGGACAGGTTGTTAGAACTGACTACAGATGATAGCTGCTTGAGGCTGTGGGCATTTGTTACACTATAGTTAATGCTTAAGGACTGGACTCAGAAACTCGTATGCGTATTGGAGTGTCATCATTGAAACCATTTCCATCACGCTTCCAAAAGTAATCAGCTGTTGATGCTAATAAAACATAAGCTTGGTGATTTTTGTGAGGATCACGAATAGTAGCTGAATCATCCAGCTGGCCTTCTAACTACTAATCCGCCATCACGAGCATTCTGCTAAAAAGAAAATCCTTGATTCCCATTATCTCAAGTGTTACACATATCAGTAGCACTGCAATTATTCGCAATAATAAACGAAGTAAAGGCAGTCTGAAAAAGACAGCGGATCTTCCTCAAACAATATAATATAAAGTCAGTGTCAACCATCCAAATCAACCTGTACCACTGTTCCATGACATTTGCTGCTATAAACACATTTTACGACTGGCCACAATGTTTTGCAAACCCCTTCCTCTACCACATTATCACCATTTTAAATCAATAGATGTTGCAATTGCTATCTTTTCCATCACGCTACGATGTAGAGACCAATCGGTTAATCGTAAATCAATAAAGAATTTTTTAAACATATATTTTTGATTAAGTTTCTCTTCAGTGCCTATTAGCATTTTAATCTCTAACTTTATTCTGAGGGTAGGTAGTTAATTAACGTCACACTGGAGCAACACAACGAGCTATTGGTGACGGTCCGGGATCAATCCCGAAGGGAAAGATCGGAGGACACCACCAGGTAATTTTGAACCACGGTCAGATGACGAACTTATTCTGAAAAGAATATAATGCTAAAAACTCCTTTTATGGACAAAAGAAAATTACAAAGATAGCTTAGCAGACTGGTCTTTTTATCTCTGCCCATACTTTGTCATTCATTCAAAACAAATTGAATTGTTAACAATTACTTGACCAAAATTATTTGAATTAACCGCCTGAATTAATATGCTCGTAAATTTTTATAGCTTTATAACTGATTTTTCATAGGCACTGTTTCCTATGCCAGTTGATATAAATACATTTTGAGAATTAGTTTTAAAAAATATTTCTTGAAAACTAACAAATTTTATTTGAATTTTCTTAAGCTTTCTAAGAGAATCCCGAATCACTGATATATTGTGCCCCCATCATTAATGTGTTTTACGATTCTGTAAATCTAAATGGACATCTTAAAAACACGGTGTCTTATCAACGAATGCATGCAGCGTCAAATTAAATATTGACAGTATCAAAAATCAAATATACACTTTTATTCTCCGTAATAAGTACTTCATAAATAATTCATAAGACTACTATTTGAAATCTAGGCACTGAAAACAACTCAACTTCAAGTTCAATAAAAGAATATCTTTCTATATTGATCATCGAAGGACGTACATAATGTTTCAAAATATCTGTCAAAAAGTACAAAGAACCAAGCTCCAAATAATATTTAAATAGCATAAAAACACGTTACTGTAACAAATTACTCAAAATATGAAAGAAGGAAATTGTTATAGAAGATATTTTTCAACCTGTGCCCTAAAATAACTTTAAATTTAATTTAAGGATTGGTTTTAAATATTTTATGGGACACAATTATTTCATTTAAAAATTACTATTTTCTTTTTCCTTCAAGCGGTTCCTCACTTCAGGCTACTCAATATTCACACAACTGCATTTGCTAAAAAAAGAACTACAGATAGAAATGGAATTTTAGAAATTCATGTAAAAATATTACTAGAAAATGCATACAAGATTATGTCTTAGCTTAATAAAACAATATTTAAAACTCACAACAGCTTCATTTCCGCAAAATTCTAATTATTTCTGAAACTGCATTCGATTAAGTTCATGTTTAAAAACCAATAAAAATAACGATTCTCAATTCTGAAAATATTGTTACTTTTCCAAATTTAATGTTCGCCATTACTAATCCTTTAACCACTTTTTCTGGGCATGCATTTTAAAATACATTTGATATATCCATTTAAGTTGACAAGTGAATAATACCCTTTATATATAGATTTATCATCAAATATGTATATTTCCTTCCAAAATGCATGTCTTATGTTTTTATGCGTTTCTCAAGTGCATATCTCTTGCATATATATATATTTAGGAAAATTTGAATGCGTATAGCTAAAAGGCTGTAATAACTACATGGTGATTTAAAATGATGTTATGGGTATTACTTTTTAACGATTGTCGGTAGAAACATATTTCCAATTAATAAAAGTTTAAAAAAATTAGAATAGATGTTGGTTCTTTCATTTTTATTTTAAGAGGGGTCGTACATATATAAATGCAAAACATTTCATCAAGAAACTTATTATACGAGCGTTTATTGAGTCAACAGAGAATATATATACAAAATGTAGGAAAAGCAACTTTCTATGAATATTGACCAAAATATCCAAACTCTTAAATTTAATTTTTTTAATTATCAAATTTTTAAAAAGTGAAACAGTAGAGAAATTATATGCACTTTGATTAAATTACGTGCATTCATACTCATTCGTACGCGTTTGAAAATACATGTAAAGTGATTTAAGTCAAAATTCCAATCCTTAAAATTATGTAAACACGATGAAATAGGATTTAGACAAATTAGACACGGAGAACATATCTTCAGAAAAAATTTCTTGTTTAAGGGACTAAATAAAAAAGTTACATTTCATATTTTAAACTTATATCTAACATTTATGTATACTTTAAAGATTTTTATTTGTTTGGTTGGATGGTGTGTTTGGTTTTATGATGCAAGGGTCATATTTGGCCAAGGACAAGACAAACAACATCAAGTAATGGACATACACACAAGGAAAGTTTTACTGGCACAGAAGACAGAAATACACCCAGTGAGGAATTAAACCTGAGCTCCCTACAACTCGTAGGTTGCTAGTGCAGTGGGCAAACCCACTGAGCCGAAGTGGCCCCGATTTCTACTTGTAAGTAAGTATGGTAAAAACCATTGGAAACATAACCGTAAACTTGATTCACAATCCACATTAATTGTTTTGAATTCAAATGCTGTTCTTTAAAGAACTTTATAAAAGCCACCTTACTTTAAAGTACTTTTACTGTAAAAAGCAAGTATTGTTTCCCTAGGTAACATTTTAGTTCCATAGAGAGAAATATCCCAAATTGTTTTATATTTTTTACTTTAAAATGATTTTCGGCGCATCTTTGCAGTAAACGATTGTATTCAGAAATTAAAGTACAATTTTTTTCAATTAAATGTTTTTAGAATTCAGTATTTTTAAAGTGCTACTTCTCATCTAATTTCGGATTGATTTGAAAAAGTATTTCCCTCGATCCTTGAAATAAACAAAGTATACGTTTAAATTTTGAATAAATTCGCATGTTTCCTTTCTAAAAATATAACAACGTACTGATAACAGCATACACATAAAAAATCGAGAAATAGATAACAGAACCAAAGATGTGATAGCAAAAACGTTCTTTGCCCTTTTCTTAACTTGTCAGAGAAACAACATATTTTGTAACCAGATTTAAGTAAAAAACTTAAAATTTTAGATAAACACAAAACGTTTCTCAAACACTAAGCTTTGAGAAAATCGCTTTAAAAATGTTTTGATGTAAAACATATCTTACACTTAACTTCGGATAGCTTATTTTAACTAAATTTTTTTAGTGTTCAGAAAAAGTCCACTCCGACCATAGTAGTCCTATTTTATCCAAGGCTTTTCAATATTTAATTTGGAATTTTTATAGTTTAATTATTTTAAAATTTAAAAATACTTATTAGATTTTTGTTTTTCCATTTTTTTTATTTTATGGGATCCTCCTTAAGTAAATTAAAAAAGAAGTGTACTTTTAAATTTTAGAATAATGGGCTTATATATTCAAAAAATTTAAGGAGAGCATCTTGAAGGATATATCTACTGAATTAATAAATCTTACTTTATGTTCCAGTAGAACGAATACATATGACAAACATTCTTTAATGTGTATCGAACATTACCATTTAACGTAATTAAAATTTGTTATCCACGTTTTGTGTCTGAAATACGCTATCTAAGAAAATTGAAATAAAAAATTCAAAGGTTGCATACTCTAATTTGATTTTTTACAAAAACTTTAATCACGTTTCTCTAATTGCCACTAAATTAAAGAGAGAAGTATCGATCAATATATACTTATATTACGTTGAAGGTTTTGAGATAACGTAAATCCCAAAAAACTTTCTATTCCTCTAAAATATAAAGAGAATAAAAGAAAAACTTCTAACACCCCCTGGTACCCTCTGGTAAAACAAAATACCCATTCGTTTGGTATAGTGTGGTATCTTTTATTCCTCCTTTAACTATTCCATAATATTTCCGTGGTTCTAAAAATAAAAATTATCCTAAAAGGTTAAAACAACATCCTATTTTTATCATACTAATTCTCTTCAAAATAGGTTTCATGTGAATTTCTGTTTCTCCACAGCTAATGTAAGACTTCCACTTTGCTTTGGTAAAAAAGAGTTTTAAAAACATTAAAAAATTCTGATAGTATTTTTTAATTGGAAATACAATAGTCAGGCATTTTTCATAATGAACAGAAATCACTGAAATGTTTTTTATACAAACCGTTACACCACTTTCCCAATGTACCGAAGTATTTTCATTAACTACGGATAAGTCTTTGATACTTTTTCATCTGATGAATTGTTCTCGGATGATTTGTTTTCGTAAAAAACTTCCATTTTCTTAAAAAATGAGCGTAAATCTCATTTCCACTTAGTATCGTTAAGTATAAAGACGAAGCATATAACATATTTTTTTCCTGCTTTAAACAGTATTTAATCATCTAAAGATCAGATTCTTCCCTTAATTTCAAACTACAGTATTTTTAGGAAGTATTTGTAACAAAGTGAAACAAATGTCTGAGTCCACATTGTTTTAGAAATACATATATTACATTTCGAAATTCATCATTACAAATTTTTTCATCTCTGTGAATAAAAGTATTAATGCACACCCCATTTATGTATTAATTTTTAGATCCAGTCATGGAATTCAGTTGATTTTTTACATCTTAGTGTAATTTTCATTAATAATCATTCATTAATAATTTTCATAATAATAGTTATTCCCTAAAATCCAATACGCATTTATTATTTATACTAACTGTGTGTGTGTATAAACACTTACTATTCTCTTTATATAGTTTTCTGTTAGAAGAAAAATGTTTTGGTACCATGATAAGCAAAAACATCCTTTTGAACTCACCTAAAAAAGAAATCACGTTTTAGTATTTCAATAATTTACAAAAATACATATAAAATATTTTCACTTGCAAAATTTTGACTCTAAATAAAGTTTTATAAATTACTAAAAATGCTGCTGAGTACAGAAGTGAGTCTTAATTACTTCAGTAGTTACTACAAAATGAAAAACGTAAGTTCATTTGATAACAAATGTAATTCACTATACGAATTTGTAAGAGTCTGGTTTTCTTTTCCTTAATTCATGTAAACTCATTTCAACATAAAACGTCACACACTATATATGCTAAGATTATTTCCTACCATTTTAAATAAAGAAATATGTTTCTTTAGGAACTTTCTTGACTACCAATATCACAGCTACTCGCATTTTGATAAGCATCAATTTTTTTCAAGGAATAACTTTTATATACTGTTTTCATCAACAAAAATAATACTTTCTTTTGGATACTGCTGACGCGAACTAGGAACCTTCCATAACCTTTTGCTGTTACATTAATTTAAAGTTTCACTTAGCCTCGTATGTACGAAAGGTCTGAGCTTGAATGTTTTCTCCTTTGAGCCTTGCGATAAAGTTATTTCGAGTTCTAGGATTAAGCTCCATTTCATGCTGTGGTAAAATTTTGGGTAAAGAATCACTCCTCTAGAAAGAACGTTGAGTTTCTAGCAACATTAATTTACATAATCTGTAGCTTTACTGAAATAATATGAATCTGTTGACATAATCTAGACCTGAAAAGTAGTATTATGTGACAATAGCAATATAATTCCTCAGGATTCTTAAGTAGACACTATAAACTTTTTCCGAAATGCTTACTTTATTTATAACCATCTCATCACAAATTATACTTTAATTAGTATTTAACTTCAAATTGAACACATAAAACTTACAAAGATTAAGTATTTTCAAACTGAATTCGATTTTCTTGAAAAAAGTTTGTATAAAAATTGCATATTTAATTACAAAATATTGTGTTAGCAGTGCTTTATACGAGTAAACATACTAGTAATATAAATAGAAAGCATATAATTGTATCTTTTAAATGCGATTGGCAATCATTAAAACTAAGCTATTAAATTTGTATTTTATTCACCAATGATACCCAAACATTTGAAATATAATTTCCTTCCAGTGAGTATTCTATTTTTAAACCAACCATTCCGCAAGCCTTAAACCACTGGAGTTTTCCTCTGATACTTCTTGTTCTTTCCCTGTAATTTATCTCTAATAACTGTTATCGGACTAGCGGCACACACACAGGTTCATCCATTAATAAACGTGAGATTATTTCTCCATTAAGGCTTCGTATTACTGTGATACAGAAAGATAAACAGGAGGAACAATAATACCAAAGCTAATGGTTCTATCCTCCAGGTTCTGTTTTGTTTTTTGCCATTAAACTGCTCTTTAAGGTATCTGAAATCATAGAAATGTGTAAAGTAAACGAGCAAATATGGGATATAAGATGAGCTATTCTTGATATAGGAGTACAACTTGAAGGTGATATTGACTGAATATAAAAAATCGTATTTCACGTAGGAAAATATTTACTTAAGTTAAAGGCTGTTGGATTTTCCTGCATTTGAATAAACCCTGATATTTTGAATTCTAAGAAATGTAACAATTCAATTCCTTTTTGAAGTGTTTTGTACGTTTTTAACAAGAAAATTAATCTATATTAAGCAAATCGCTGTTACACAGTAACTGTTCAGTAATTTGCGTTACTGATTTTAACGCTTTAGGTGTCTTATTAATCAGCAAGGATGTTACATTAGTATAACTAGGTTTTGATAGCTTTTGTTGAAATCTTTTCGATTGTTTTAAAGACGTATTGTCCAGCGTTTGTATCTCATAGATTGCAATTACGTGCGTTTCAGGAACCTAAGATAGCTCGTGTAACATATTACATTTACGGGGAAATAAAAACGCAGCCATATTATATATACAGAATAAACACACTTTAGGTGTAAAAATCTCTCAAAAAATAAATTGGATTTAAACTTCTGTTTTAACAAAACAATCTTCATGTGATATTGATCCATTGCCTTGAAATTATGATAGTATTATATAATATTCTCTGAAACACTAAGTTCTAACTAAATATCTAAAAATAAATTAAATTTAGTATTAGTTCAGTTCAGGTAGGCAGGTAGTTAAATATACGTCGCACTAGAGAAACACAATGGGCCATGGTCGACGGTCCGGGATCAATCCCGAAGGGAAAGATCGAGTACAAGACCTCTTAATTTTGAACCACGGTCAGATGACGAGGAACACCTGAGAACCTTACTTTCCACAACTCCACAGACTTGAGAACATTTGAGGCTACGACATATTTAACGTGAACCATCCCCACGTACACGGCGATCTTTGGTTGGATCGAGTTTCGAACTCGCAACCCTCCGGTTACTAATCCGCGATCCTACCAACTGGGCCACAATGGCCCTTAATTCAGTTCAGATTTATTTATATTAAAACTTCTTATTTTGTGACGAGTTTTTCTTTAACCCTCTGAGATTTTTGAATTCTGTAGCATTGCTTTTACTCTACATAACATTTAATGACTAAATAGTCACATATATATGGATTGAAAGAATCCTAGAGTATATTGTTCAATTGTTCAAAAGGTTAACACTGGCCCGAAGTCATGCAATAAAGATTGCAGGTTGCAGAATGGATACATGTGAGCTCTAAGAGTTTTGCAGTTTCTTTCATATTTCAACTTTCAGTGAACAACTCATACTATCGCTCAAAATCACAGAATGTATGCCATATATCTCAGTAACAAATAAATCATACTCAGACATGATAAAAAAAATGGTGACTTGTGTACTAAACATAAAAATATAGCTTCCTTTCAAAAAATTGAATTACTTAGGGTAGTCACACTATACTCAATTTCATATTTTTAATAATTTAAGAAACATTTGCCGTAAATGTTTAAGTTGAATTGTTGTGTTCTCTTCGGTCTGTGTGTATTCTTCTTTCCCCCGAATTCTCTAAATTTTGACATTCGCGCAAGGCATTAAAGTGCCCCATAACAGTAGTTTCGTATACGAAGAACAATAAAAATTCTTTCTACTAAAGAAAACCGTAAATCGCGGTTTTTATGACTGGGAGCAAAAATATGCTGAATCGGTGTTATCTACGTGATTTCTTGGGCAAATATTTTTCTGGAACAAAAATGAAAACACAATAAAATGCATTCCCCTTTCTATTTCAAAATTTTATGCTTCTATGGAAAAATGAACTACTCTTTCAGTCTCGGGTTTGATTAAAAATACACTACTGTTTGTGAAAATTGCAACGCCATGAGGGAATCATGCAAATTAAATGAAACTTGCAGGAAATGCAAAACAGGTTAGGATATGCAAATGATTAGAATTACAAAGCGATCACGCATGCCGAGGAACACTCTCTAAACTTCCAAGTGAGCAGTGTATAAAAGCACTGTAAAGGTGCGTTAAAATGTGTCTATCGTCGTTTGACTGCTGTGAATGATTGATTAGATGTCAAATGCCTCACCAAAAACGCAGAGTGGCATACGAGCAACTAACGGAGTTGAACGGGGCCGCATGATCGGCCTCCGTGAGGGTGGACTTTCGTATCGTGAAATCGTCACTCGCACGGGGCGTAATGCCACAACAGTGATGCGTGTGTGGAAGAGATGGACCATGGAGAACCGGACAAGTCGAAAATCCGGCAGTGGGCCACGCAATATGACGGAACGACAGACACCTCATCCGCATGGCGGTGACGGGCCGTACAGCGTCCTCTCGTGCATTGGCACAACATTGGAGCACATCTACAGGTGTGTCATTGTCTGCCCCCACGGTTCGTCGACGTCTGCTAGCCATGGGTTACGTACAAGGATTCCCTTGACACTGATACACCGACGCCTCCTGCTACAATGGGCTCACCAACATAGCCAATGGCGTGCCGATTGGCAACAAGTCGTCTTCTCAGATGAGTCCCGCTACAATCTGGACTATAACGATGGACGCGTACTCGTCAGACGCTACAGAAGTGAACGCCTTCTCCTGGAGTGTCTTATTCAGTGTCATATTGGACGAACGCCGGGCTTTATGGTCTCTATTGGATATCATGGGCGATCCCGCCAAATTGTGGGGACCCTGAACAGCGGGCGCTACATCAGGGAAGTCGTGGAGCCCGATGTCCTAGCCCTCCTGCAACGCATTCACGAAGCTTTATTTCAGCAAGACAATGCCCGCCCACATGTTGCTCGGAATGTACAAGCCTTCAGTGCACGACAGGTTCCGCTTCTTCATGACCTGCACGTTCCCCGGATATGTCGCCCATTGAGTATGTCTGGGATTAAATAGGACGGCGACTCGCTCGTACCGTTCGACGGGCAGAGAGTACGGCTGAACTTTGGCATCAGATAGAGGCCATCTGGAATGACATTGCTCATCATGACATTCAGAATCTGTATGATTCGATGCCACGACATGTACAGGCTCTCATCGCTGCGCGAGGCGGCTGCCCAAGTTATTTATTTTCGGCATTACTTTTCATTACTGCTCTGTAAATTTGATAGTTTATTTAAACCACTATAAGTAATATGTGGAATAAATTTCATTCATTTCTGATAATTCTTTCATAGTGTTGCAATTTTCACATACAGTAGTGTATGTTCTGTGCATTTATGACATAAATAAAATATAATTTTAATGAATAATGCTTTTCTCCCTGATGGAAGTCCCCTATTTTTCCTAGGTGAAAATATTCAGATCCGAAGATAAGCCTTGTTGAAAACTACTCTTCTCATCACGTGTCTGCTGTTCAATATGCACAAAAATCTGTATTTTCGGTTGATGCTTTGGATGTTTGAGAGGCTGATGAACTCACAGGTCAGTTTGCCTTTGGTGTCTGTTGAATAAAACTTTAAAAATGGATAAGGTGGAAGCAAGATCATGATGTTCGAGCATTTTTAGAGAAACGTACAGTGTGCATGAAATTTTCGATGCATATTTTCGACTTCCTATGAATATTTTAATTTCGTATACCAAGTGATAATGTTCATTTTTAAGTAAGTCAATGTTTGAGTTCTGATGCGTAAGGAAAAGGTATGGATATGAGTCGTTTCGATGGATGATGAAATCGATGGATGAAAGGATACAGAATAAAAATGCATTGTAGTATGCATAATTATTAGAAGAACTAATTATTACTTAAGTTAAAATTTGAATTAGTGTTGAATGTACTTTCTCTACCTCATAAAATAGAAAAACGTATTACTATAACAATTCTTATTTCGTAAGTATTCTCTGTAATCAAACAGAAGTCTTTCCTGCGTTAACCATCTAAGTGGTTTCAACGAGATATCTCGTCCATCAAGATCTGGCCAATTTTGCTTATGACGAGATATCTCGTCATCAAGATAGTGCGAGATTTTTTATGACTAGATCATGATCTGGTCAGTTTCTTTTGACGAGATATCTCGTCTATCAAGATCTAATAATTTTTGCTAATGACTAGATACCTCGTCTGTTAAGATCTGGTCATTGTCGAGACAACCACCAGGAGAGTCAACTGAAAAAGGAACGATTTATAAAGAATTATAAGTTAAATCTTATCACACCTCAACTTTGTTAAATCTTATCCAGTTAATTACTCCCAAATTACTTTTTCAACTGTCTCCATAAGTTTAACAGTTCAATAATCGTCTTGAATATACATCAGCGCAGACTTCCAACACATCACAACTAAAAGTACGGAAAAGAAAGTTGTCCAAAGATTTTCACACGCAAACATTATCCAAAATGAGACACAAGTCTTCAGATTTATCTTACTTAACTCCCTTTATTTTCTTTACAGCCCTAAAACTCATTAAAAATTCTGGAATTGACAGAGTTATCTAGGGGATCTGGATTTAAACACGCGGAATAAAACAAAAAGAACGCCAATAAAGCGAGGAAAAACTTTTCAAATCAATTTCAATTCCCTTGGCATGCAGGTAAAAAACAATGAATAAAATGTGGCCCGATTTATCTTAAGACCCGAAGAAAAATCACAGGGGTTCATCTTACGGGTTGAAAAGTTAAGATTGATACCTACGCTGATAAGCAACCAAGAGATGGGAGGGAAAGTAGCTACTCCTTGGTTTGAAAAAAGCCTTCGAGGTAACTAGCTAAGAGATACGACGCTCAAACAACAGGAATTAAAGGAAGTTTGCAATCTCTATTTGAGCATGCATGAAAAAGCCAGAGAACATCCGATGCAAAGAAAGTTCCCAATTTGATAGATCAGCAACTGAGAATTCAAGGTGTTATTAGGTGCGCTGAATAAAAGAAAGGTATTTCTTTCTTGAATTCGTTTTCTCTTGGATAAAATAAACAGAGCTTCGAAATCGAGTGTGGTTGGATATTGGTTGTGAAAAAAGGAAACTTTCCCAGAGCACTGTAATGAAGTACTGCCCTTCTCAGAGTTGAAGATAATATTTTTGTGTTTTATTTGCATAAAAAACGAATTGCATTCACGATTCGCGCACGCAATCCAGCTTTTTAAACCTTTGCAAACGTCGATGTTTTAAATCCAGACATTTTTAGCAGAATACGCTTTCGTTTGGAGAAACTTCAGCTTATCTGCGCACTGTTTGATCACGCCATGCATTTCGGCGCTTTCAAAATTATATTCTGCGACAGTCAGATGAGAACTTTGAGTCGAGCTTGTACCAAAATTAATTTTGCTTTCTTTCCATCTCAAACAAACATTCAATGCAACATAGATTCAATATTTTGGCCTCAAAGAAGAAACATTTCCCCGAAACCTATATTTTCGATATTGATGCATCACTACCCTTGATTCGACATTCAACATTAACATATGTACTATAAATCAAATCGATAGAGATAACTGAACATATCTAGTAGTACATTAATAGATCTCTAAAGTAACTATTTAATATGTGATCACGAATAATAAGCTAACCTAACCCTCCAAGGTGTTTCGACGAGATATCACATCCATCCACATCTGCCATTTTTTTAAATGACGAAATATCTCGTCATCAAGATATTGCAGATTTTTTATGATGACGAGTACCTCGTCAAGACAACCACCAGGAGGATTTAAGAAATCGAATATTTTACCGGGTATTATTGAAACCTGGATTTTATGCATTATAAACTGATATAAAAATCACTACATTGCCGTATTATTCAAGAAATCAGGATATCCAAGTTTGGTCTTAAGGGTTACAGTTGCGAAAACGCTGTATATAAAAGTATATCTATTATAACGTTATAAAACAGCACATTCTGTCAACAGAACGTGAAGTGGATTATACTGTTACCAGTGATTTTAAATAACAGATGTAAGCAGAATTTTCGATTGATATACCTCTGAGACTAGATAATGAGCAAAATAACAAATAACAAAATAACAATCGCCCTACGAATAATAAACTAACTTAAGAAACTGAATATTTTACAAGGTATAATTGGAAACCATGGTTTTTTATGCATTATTAACTGATATATAAATCACTACTCTCTCGTATTAGCCAAGTAGTCAATATACCCAAATTCAGTCTTTAGGGATAAAGTTGCTAAAATGCTGTGTATGAAAATATATCTCATAACGTTAGAAAACAGCACATTCTATCAACAGATAGTTAAATGAACCATACTGTTATACCGTGATGTTAAATATCAGATATTTATGTACGCAGAGTTTTCGATTGACATACCTTTGAAACTAGATAATATGCAACATAACAAACAATATGGCCCTACAGAAATAAATTAAGAAACTGAATATTTTCACCGGTATTATTGACACTATGACTCCTTATGCATTGTAAGCTAATATAATATAGACCACCACTCCACCGGGCTAGTCAAGAAGGCAGGTTTTCCAAATTTGGTATTAAGGGCTTATGATTGTGAAAATGTTGTATATAAAAGTATGTAATGCCTCAACACTAGAAAACAGTTAGAGCACATTCAATCACGAGATGTTTGAATGAACATACTGTTATCCATTGATGTTAAATAACAGATATTTATATACGCAGTATTTAACATCCTTCCACTCGGAAAGACAAAACTTGAAGATAGTCTTCTTGACTAGTATGGTATTATTATAAAAAACTAGAATTTAATTTTATTGAGGTGTAACATTTGAGGGCATTGAAAGAGGCTCTGAATTTCATTAACCCACCTGGTGGTTTATTTTCAGGTCAAAAACTGCCCAGTAGTGGCCAACCGCTGATGCAAAAATCTGTTCCAAATTGTCACCAGTTCTGGAGAAGGGACAATTTGTTTTTCCTACTTGGATTTTCATTCCCTTAGAGTAAGTAATAGGGCAGTTTTGTTTAGACGAGATATTTCGCAAGTAACAAAACTGACCAGACCTTGATAGACGGAGATATCTCGCCGAGACCACTTGGAGAGTTATCCCTTTGAGGGGCATGCACACATTATTTCATCATCCAATCTTCAGTTTTCCCTGTCGAACTTCTAACCAATTTCATATTGCTTGACCAATAGAGTCCTTCTAGGATTCTATCAACCAATAAATGAGGATATTTAGTCATTAACCCTCCTGGTGTCTCTCTCGATGAGATATCTCGTCGTTAGCAAAACTGACCAGATCTTCATGGACGATATATCTCGTCATTAGAAGAAAACTGGCCAGACCTTGATATAATCATCAAAAAATCAGCAAAACCTTGATGACGAGATATCTCGTCATTAGCAAAATTGATCAGATCTTGATGGACGAGATATCTCGTCGAATCCACATGGAGGACTAAGTGTTGTAGAGTAAAAGCAATTGTATGCTACCAGGAAATCTAGGGATCAGAGAGTCAATAGTATAATAAATAGATAATCAATTGTAGAATATAATTTTAATCATTTATTTAAAAGTAAAACTCATTGTGTTGTTTTTCCATTCGTTATGTATTCCAATACATTGAACCTCTACTATAGATCAATAAACAAAGAATAAGTTATAAAGTATTCGTTTCGCTTGATGATTCAAAGTACCATGTATTCGATTTAAAATATTCGATACTGCAGCAAATTTCTATTCCGAAATTAATCATCAGAAATTCGTTCCAACCCATTGTTGCGTCATTACACTCTTCGCAATCTTCAATATTTCCTTTTTGATTCCGAATAGTCACGTCGATTGAATTTCCAATTAATTTCAATTACTTGTTTCTCAGTCTGAAAATACGGGAAGCAATCAACACGGAATTAGAAGATGCGTTTGGAATTCCTAATAACAAGAGTTCAGCCATCAAGGGTGTGCAGTCATTAATCGAAAATTACCTGCAATAGCTTTCTGTTCCACTGAAACTCGCCTAGGAGGAATTTAAATTAACCCTATCCTTTTAGTAATGCATTTTAAATCATGCTACAATTGAAACTAATTCGATGAATAAATATTTTAACTTCTGAACTTTTTTCCTTCGCTCTTTCCTTCGGGATTCGGAATACATTGATTTCAGGAATTTTAACGTGATTCAAACGCGCTGCAGACTGTCTGGATGCATTCACCAATTCTTCTGAGGAAATTATTTCTTGTTTCAGAATAGGGTTTCAATGAATGCTGGTGAATGTAGAAGCCGTGGGATGTCTTTTTATCTTGAAGCTTTTTGAACAAACATGTTTCGTACTAAAAGTTTTTCAGACAAATTAATGTGGACAAAAAAATTTCAGAGGATATTTTCAATAATCCTCTTACTATTCATACAAATCTGAAAATAGACAATTTAAGGAATTATATCTGTACCTTGGTAGAAAAGGGGTCAATGTCAGTTTTGCTAGTTTTTGACACTTCATTTAGTAATTATTTTTTAAATTTTTACACAGTGCACAAAAAATACATTACAATGTTTTGATTTCTTTATAATTTATTGACAAGAAGACACATTTGTACTTTCTCTTATACAATTTTTATTATCTTGAAGTTATTTGTGGACATAGCTGAAAATTGACGAATTTGGATGTTGGCCCTTTTTCTACTAGTTATCATTTAAAATACCCAATACCGTTAGCCTTTATGTACAAGCCGGTTATATATATGTAGTCCATCTTATATGTATAAGTTGATAAATCCTGCTTGATATCTGAAGGAGAAAGAGTTCACAAAGCTGCCTCTGTGAATCCATAGACGTGAAATATAAGTAGACCAAGCTTTGCCGTTGAGAGGAGTCTCAAAAAGTATGATCAACATGTTGAATTCTAGTCACGTGACTGCTCTGTGAAAAGTTGACTTGGTTGACCTATTTTATATCTTATCGCCTCGCTTGACGATCTTATGACAGGATAGATGTGTGAATGCGCATTTTTATAGATTGGCGACTGAAGTGGTGATATAGCCAAAGTCTATACTTTGTCGCGCGGACCAATCAGATGATAAATTGGTGCATGAGCATCTTCTGCTCCGTCAACCAATCAGATGATGAATGCTCGTTTCCTAACGGCAAACTAAAGTAGTCTAAAGGTGTTACTACTAGTTTTGGTCACATGATCCAGGACACATTAAAACGTTATCATTGCTCACTCTACTTTTATATATCCTTTATGTGGGAACCTCGATCAAAATTGAGTATGAAGAAAAAACTCGATACTAGTCACCTCGGATAAGATGATAATTTCCGTCAATCCCGTCTAGCTCTCATTGACTACTATGCAATTGAATCCTCTTTACCCATACAAATTTAAATACTACCACGAATAATTCGTCACTATAGAATGCTTAAACATGCAAGATTTGTGTCTGATGGTAAACAAAAGTCGGAAATGATTTTTTATTGAATTTTTTTGAAATCGTAAATGAAAGTACATGTACAATTACTAACATAATTCACTACATAGGTATCTATGACATCATTTCTGTATGTTCTCAAGCGACCGTAAAAGTATAACTACGGAATTTTTAGAAGGCATGAAAGTGCAAGCGTGAAAGTAAAAATGAGGAGATTCTTTCACCACGAAACAATTCGACTTTATATTAGGTCATTTCAAGGCACGGCAGATGATGAATTCAAAGCACTAAATGTTTTAGGGAAGAAATTCATTTCAGTACTTCCATTTATTTATATTATTGTTATGAATACCGTGATAAATTTAATATGTGCTTGATCGTGACAGTAATGCATATTGAGTACATTCTGTGTTATTCTTTAGTCTTTATTCAGCTTAAGTTGTCAAAACTTCTTGCTCCCTTAAATTACGACTTATCAAGATTTTACTGTATTGTATTTCTGTATATGCCCACCAAAGCAGATGAAAACCCGAAAGGGATTACTTATTTAAGGCATGTGCTGGTTTAAATACTACCTCCATCACAAATGCATTTATTCTATTATTATATCGTTGAAATTTTTATTATTTCGAATGAAAGGATTTCTACTGTTATTCCTAAACTACAATGCCTAATGATCAATGTTTCAGCTCTAAAGGTTTTTAGCGAAGAATTCTAAAATGCAACTATTATGAGTGCAATATTTGTAAAACGCTGCTCTAGTAAGGTTGGTGGCAGTTAATTAAATGTTGGGTTCACAACAATCGCATCTTATTTAGCTTCAGGCATTTATAAAATATTGCTTTATAAGATTTAAGCCAATCTATTTATTTGTATGGTATGTTATCCATTTAAAGACATTAGCTATAAATTATCACTTTGAGAATCTGCGTCTAAATAATAAATGTAAAAGGACTGACGATAACTTGTTTTCAATCTTTATAAAAGAGGCACACAACTTAGAAATGCTCTGATTTAAGAAATGGCATCAGTTCTTCCCTCTTAACCCTCCAAGTAGTTTCGACGAGATATCTCGTCCATCAAGATTGGACCAATTTTTCTAATAACTAGAAATTCCGTCATCAATATATTACCCATTATTTAACGATAACGAGATCAAGATCTGGTCAGTTGTCTTGTAATGACGAGATACCTCGTCGAGACAACCACCAGGAGGATTAAGTTAGCAATGGTATTTTCCACAAAGTACACTGATATTCAAAATTAAGAGAATTTTCACTTTTGGACTACTATCTCCAGAACTACTGGTCATATTTTAATAAAAATAGTTCTGTACATAGGTTGAAATAATAAAAAAACATAACCATACAACAGTTATGGTACACACTCATGATCGTGCGTAAGACTCATCAGCACAGGAAGGTCTAAAACATAGGTTACAATAACAAAAATGGGTTAATAGGGGTATGGTCTCTCTTACGGTTATACAGCTCTCACAACGTGAATTCATACTGGAAATGAGGCAGTTGAGTCTCTGTGGCAGTCGGTCCCACTCCTCCAGCAACGCTGTTTTCAGGTCCTGGATGGTTCTAGGAGGGGGAAGGCGAGTTGGCAATTACCCTCCCAACAGCGTCTCAAATATGCTCTATAGAGATATCTGGAGATTTGGCTGGCCAATCCATCCGACGAATATCCTCACTTTCCAGTTATTCGTCGACCAGATGAGCCCTATGTGAACGAGCGCTGTCGTCCATAAAAATGAAATCAAGGCCAACTGCACCCCTGAAAAGGCGAACATAGGGTACCAAGTTCTCATCCATCCCTATATCTCACAGCAGTCACAGAGCCTCTGTCAAAGACATGGATGTCTGTGCGCCCATCCAACATGATGCCTGCCCAGACCATCAAACCTCCGCTGCCATAGTGGTCTCTTTCTCGGATGTTGGAGGACAGGTAGCTGGGCTCTAGTTCACTCCAGATGAATGTACGTCGATAATCAGTTGTTAGGCCGAACCGGAACTCATCAGTGAATAGAACGGTCCCCCACTGATCCCTGGTCCAAAGTCTATGTTCTCTCCACCATGCTAAAAGGGCTCACCTGTGTGCAGAAGTAAGCGGGGCGCAAACAGCAGGTCTTTTAGCAAACAGACCTCTCTCATGTAGCCTTCTGGAAACAGTAACCCTTGAAACTTGGCTTCCTGTGGTCGCATGAAAGTCACGAAAGAGCTGAAAAGCTGTTGCACTCCTGTTACACCTCGCTGTAATGAACAAATATCGATCTTCATCGGCCGTCGTGGCTCTTAAACGACCTCGTCCTGGTGATCTCTATGGATCCTGTATCCTTAAACTGTTTCCATAAGTTGGACACGACGCTGGGTCTCATTACATTCAAGTCTCTGGCAATCTGCACTTGAGGCTGCCCTGTTTCCAGTCTCCCAACGATTCGCCACCTCATTCCATCATCCAAACGTTGGTGGTTACTCATTTAAACTGTTTGCTTTTGAATTTCACCGAATGTTGCAAAAATAACCAGCATGAAATTCGCAGAGGTGTGCGAGCGAACGAAACGCGTAAATTGCCACATGCGCTTAGAAAGCTCGTTCCTCTAAATGCACCCCCACATTGCACATGTACGCTTACGTATTCGACACTAAAGATTTGCCATCTTTGTTTGGAAGCCTTATTTTACCTTTCGTTCAGTACTTTTCGAGAATTTGACAAAATATGCAAATTCTCTTAATTTTGAACACCAGTGTATAGTTATGATATTAACTCTCTGAGTGACATGTGATTTCCGAGTAGTGTAGTATTGCTTTTTCTCCAAAACACACATGACTAAATAACCACATGTATTGGCTCAAAGATTCCAAGGAAAGATTGATCAAGAAAGTCAAAACTGGTTACAAGTCATACTGGGAAAATATATACGTGTGAACCCCTGGGAAGGTTAAACACATAAAGTGTAGTTATTTTTTCATTATTAGACATTGACATACAGATATTTTAGGTAGTCATTATTTTCACAAGTTTTTCTTAAAGGTTATTTATTTTAAGGGAAACACTTGTGTACTATAACATAAGAAACTAATCTATCTACCCAATTCAATGTGTTTATCACTGTATTAATTTATGTTTGAGTGACTCACTAATTCTTTTAAGAATTATAAATATGAAGAATTGCACTAGAGTCAACAACTTCAAACTTTTTCTCATAACATGAGTAGAATAATTTTTTACTAATTTTGAGGTGCTATATTCAAGTATGACTAAAACAATTTCCACTGCGTACAGTTTTTTGTCTATTATCAATTGCTATATTTCAAAATATGTATATACAATATTTACACGTCTATAAAGTGGAAGTAACGTTCTTATTTTATTAAATAAAAGTTAAAGCTGATCTTTAAATTGTAATTCATTACAGCATTTATTCTTCTGGTTAGCAACAAAATTATAGTGTAATAAATTATATGTACTATATTTTCATAGCATGGAAAAGCAAAACTAAGTAGAGCAAACATGTATAAATATACAAATTTGTGCACTTATACTCATATATCCACACACGCAGTTCGCTTTTCCTCTTATATGTCGTGTTGTCGTCCTGCAAAAACCGGCCGTAACCCTTCATCATTGTGGTTTCCACCTACTTTCGTTTCTCTTTAACATAGTTAGGATATCTTGTCGGAATCTTCCTCCTTGTTCATCGATGACAACTCCTAGGTTGTCAGGAAATAAATCCAGTTTGAGAATCTGGTAAATGTATTTTTAAGAGCATGAGACATCCAAGGTTTTTATAGTTATTGAGAAGGTAATGAATGGGCTGTTGGTAGTTTTAGCAGTTAGTAGTAGTAATTGTTATGTAACGAGCTCCTTGTTGTTCAGCTTTTATGCAAAAACAGAATCAATCAGTACTTTCCTTATCTGAGGATCAACAAAGATTCATGAATTTTGCACCACTTAATTTGGGTAGGTAGGTAGTTAATTAACGTCGCACCAGAGCAACACAACGGGCTATTGGCAACGATCTGGGATTAATCCGGAATGGAAAGATCCAACGACAACGCCTCGTAATTTTGAACCACGGTCGGACGACGAGAACCACATCTGAGCTCACTTAATTTGGGAAAATAATGAAGTAGTGGAGCGAATACATTGAGAACTTAAAAAGTGGTCATATTTTATTGTAGTGAGAATTTTCCCATATATTCATTTTTACAGCATGTTTTTCTGGAATGCAAGGCTTTTGGTTTCCGTTATACAAAAGGACGACTTTTAAAGTAACCTTGGATGAGTATAAATAGACACCATTCCTTATGATCGTGAGCTATTTCTAAATTTCTCGTCAGCCTTGGAATATCTGAACAAAATCACATACCATCCAGTATTTCATAAAAAGATGAACCAAATTTCTATTTCTTAACAAAGAAACGGGAGTACTTTTAACTAGGAAGTTTCAATCTTGAAGTCTGGAACTTAAAAGTTAAGCTTCTTGTTTGGAAAGACGTAGGTCTCGAACGAGATTATTCAGCTCATTTTGGGCTTCTTCCGCCTTTGTCAATGAAGAACTCAGATTTAAAAATAGACTGTCTACAGACAGCAAAACTTATCTGGAACGTTAATACATCCGCGACGCTGTCTTTGTTCTAGTTTTTGTCGAAATTTCACCCACAAACATGCAACAAGTGTTTCCTTCAACGAAAAATACATCAATAGCGGTTTGGTAGTGGTTACATATTTCCTACTAATGAAAAAATCAGTGTTGACATCCATAAAATGTCAGGAGGCGAATATGAAAGTAAAAAGATCTAGCGTTGTTTTAATTTTGAAAGACAGCAAGTATAAAATGCCCGATAAAAAACGACATGGTGTCCATTTTTTAAAGTCAGGTCTGAAATCAGCACCTAAAATGTAGTTAAAATCATCCAAATTTGTTCATGTTATAAGTCCCATAGACCAGACTTATCATTGACCGTTTTCCGTATTTTCATGGTATCCAGTAAGAAGTCAATTGAAATACATTTCAAATTATAAGAGGTCATAGTTATATAAGTAATTATAAAATTGATTTTTCATAGTGTGTATGTAAATAAGTATTTTACTCACAACTGTATTTGCTATTTTTATCAATGTAAGCATGCATTTTTTGGTAAAAAATTACAACCTAATGCATTAATTTCTCATATTACTGCGCATTCGAGCATCATTCATTTGTCATGACAGGATGATTTTAATTCCTAAAACTACATATTTATAGTGCTAATAAAGCAGTTCATTCGTAAAATATTTTATTATACATATTTATTTATATGTATACATTCATACTATACACGAATGCATTTATATTTATGTATTCATACTAACATACATCAAAGTATTGATATTCATACTAATTTTTCACGAAGCCCAGTTTTGAATGCGCTGCTTTGAAAACTCCTACTCGATTGCTCATTGTGAATCTATTCATTCATCTCCTGGAGAAGAGAGGAGCATTTTGAAAGGATTTTCCATGCAATAACAATTCTATTGTATCGTCCCTTTCAAAATGTTCATATAGACCTAGATTTTACAGCATTCGTAATTCATTGTTTCAATATTTATGATATGATTTTGTGATGAAACAACAAAAGAAAAACACCCTTGTTGCACTCCCAGTGAAGCAATGTTTAATCACACACTACATGCTCTTAAGGCAGGAAAATTAATTTCAAATATCTTCTCCAACTTCTAAGCAAAGTGAGGCCTATTCTAATATGAATGAAATCACCGGTGTAAGAGATTTGGGAACAATATTGTATTTCAAACTTTCGTCTCGTATGAGACCAACATGCTGCATTTATTACTCCCTAGCAGAGTGAGATGTAATCGGATTTGTTTGTACGTGAAAGTTGGATACATTCCCTAGTAATTTATTTTCCTTTTTGAAATTTCATCGCAAAACAGGCCAGCTATTTTTATCTTCTTTTGACCCTATTAACTCTGTCTGTGTAAAACCTAATTTATCCGGTGCAATTCTAAATTCAATTCGGATGTATAGGAACCAGCGAACGCACACGACTCTTCAAGCATACGTGTGTGATGGAATTTAATATAACATTATCTATCCAAACAATATATATGTTCGTGAAAATAAAACAACTACATTGAAGGGAGATGTTTCTCGAGTTTATGAATGCATTCAAAGGGAAGGGAAAATGTGCACAATATCACAGTATTATACGTGAAATTGCTCTTTATAAAATAAAAATCATTAATGAATTTTTGAACAGATAAAAACGCCTGATTGTCTTATGTATTTCTTTCAAGTTTTTAACTTCTATAACATAAATTTAACAAAAATATTCATCTCAAACTCAAAATTCACATTTTATTGAGTATTTGCTTTACAATAGAAAGCTATCATTCACCGCATTTTGCATATTACAACTCTGATAACTCAACAACCATTAGTTGATCATTTCATTTAAAGAACTGATGTATCACACCAAAGTTTCAAGACATTTTTATGGCAAAATTATTGGTATGTTTAGCCTATTTGACGAAAGAGTGTTTGAACTGGTTGCATCACGCAATTGCTCTGTTAAGGATGATAATTCTCTTACAAAAATCTGAGAGGAAAAGAACAAAATATACAGTAGCTAACTCAATTACCTTTTTCTGGTATGAAGAAATCAGTGCTTAAAGAACACTAAATAAAAGTTTGGTTACGTTATTTGGTAGTGAAGTTTACATACCAATGATAAAAAGTTAAACAAAGTTTAAAAAAATCTCATGAAACTTATCGTACTTGCATTTCCGATTTCAAATCTGATATATACTCACTTTTCAGTCTGAATGAAAATAGTCTTCTTGAGTCTTACATTCTAAACTGATATTTCATAACATTCTTAAAGAAGTCAGTATTGTAGGAATATGTAATGTTCCAATAATATAAAAAAAGTCGATTTATTTAAAATAAAAAGTAAATAAAAACAATCCAAGTCTAAAGTTAGGTGTCATTCATGGTTTTCTAATTTAAAATTTAACATAGAAATTAAATCATTTTCATTAAATATATCTTTTTATTTAAAGAAATAGGCTTATGAGCGAAACACGAAATCGAATCTAACCTCCATGCAAAGAAAAATAACTTAGTGAACTTCACCACTATAGATCACCCCATTCTAGTTTATAAAAGCTAAGAAACTCCGATCTTGAAAATTTGACTTAGTGTGTTTCACTTGTAAGCCGATGATATAGAGTCAGATTAACCCAAAAAAGTTAAGAAACGATGTACAGTAATATTTATATTATATGTATAGTGTGTAGTATGTTAGTAATGTGTATATATAATTCAATAATGTAATGCAATTATTGTAATTATACCTTATGTACATCAAACTATGTGAAAATTAATCACCTGAAATATAATTCAGCACAAAAAATTCCCTTAACGTTCAAGAACAACTCTCTTTTTTTCTGCTCTTTCCACCAGCTAGCATGTCTCACTGCTACAGCCATCTGGGGAAATGAACCCAATGCATATTTGCACCATGGCTTCAAACATCTGCACTCACTCGATTTGTTTATTTTTCCTTTCCGGTTGCCTTGTGTATTCACAACACTTATGATGCACGTGTGACTTAAAAGAAACCTCGCCTTTTCCGCCATTAAACTTTAATAGATTCCTTAATCCAACAACCTTCTAAATCTTTAACACCAAAGTGGATTAATTTTCAACTGTTCTTTCACGAGATAGCAGAGCCTTTCCACCTCCATGTAATATAGTTCAAAATCTAATCGCGGTAAAAGTTTGTGCTATTTCTAAAGGGGACTTTTAAAAAACAGTGCACTAAACATTTCCTAACCTGCAGTATACATCAGGAAAACTGCATTATCCTGAGTAACAAATAGAACGGAGGATGAAGTTGAAAAATAACCGAGCTGCAATATGACACACCGAAAACTCATAGATCTCCCCAAAATATTCCTTCGAGAGAGGTAAAGCGCAAGATAGAAGTTGATCATAGGTATTCAGGACATGGAAACAGAAAACATAGAAAAACAGATTGTGATACTTTTCCGTAAGATCCCCCGCCTGTCAGAAAAGCCTCTCAAACTACTATATTATGCCCACCGTAAGACAAAGAGTAGTCCATAATGCCTGGCATATTTTGCTCTGGTAACGGTAGTATTATTCAAAAGAAATGGAAAAGAGCTTTCATGGGTGCATCTACTCAGAGGGTAGAATGTTTTGGGGGCACTTTCTACTCCTCTTTCTGCGAATCTTTGATTTTCCTTAACTAAAATTCAGCAGTTGAAGTATTAACTTCATCAAGTACCGAGATTTGTGCTGAGGGACTGGTTTAAACTTAATAGGTCTTGCGTTCTACCTAGTTTTCTTACAATTGACAGAAAAATGTAGTGTCTAGTTGAATGTGTGTCTTACAATTGGAGCGAACTTTCAAAGATTAATCCTGACTCCCTGTACCATTCAGACACTATTTCTTGACCCAATACTCTTATAACAATTTGATCGGGATTGGCTTGGTATGCCGATCTGCGTTCAACTTTTGCTATATATATATCCATAAGCCAAAGCAAAGCAAAGGCCATTCAAATATAAAGTTTTTAGTATCATCACTAATTCAATGAAAGTATGAATGAATTTGTTTTTGCATTAAATTTGCTCGACAGAATTATTCACTTTTAATAATTATAAAACTGAAGATATATCTTTTTAATTTAGAATATTACTAGATGTTATTGTGAAATTCATCTGATATTATCGTCCAATCTATTTAACTTTTCAATGAATTAAGTAGGTTAATAAAGCGAAAGACTTAGTATTGAATTTTAAGAAAGAATATTAGAACAATGTGTAACATCTACAAGTCCTGTTCGATCCATTCTATTTTAAGAATTAATGAACTAGTATTGCTTATGATGCTTTAATCTCCTCCCACTTAATGGAGAATAAAAAGATATTTTCCTTGCAAGTTATAATTTATGCTTGTATTCATGAATACGTTCGAGCATCTATACAAGAAGAAGCCAGTCAGTTTTATTAGATACACTCTATAGAAAAAAACATTTTCTGATTTGCGACAGCAGCTGTTACTGTCTTGTTTCTCCAACGAAATTACAAAGGTTAGATTAAAAGCTCGAAACTAAAATTAACTTTAAAAAAGGAACACAGGTCTCTTAGAGGGTATATTCATTTCAAATATTTACAATATAAAGTATTTGGAAGTGTTATTTTAGGAGAAAATCTGTCTAAAATTACGTGACATCAGATTTCGATGTTTTGTTAGGTTTTGTATTGATACGGGAGATTTCAGACTTTATATAGAATATAGTTTAGCATCTTAAACATGATTGAAACTTTTATTAACCATCCTGGGGGTTGTCTCGAGGAAGTATCTCCTCATTAGCAAAACTGACCACATCTCGATGGACGAGATATCTCGTCATTAGAAGAAAGCTGACCAGATCTTGATCTAGTCATTACTAAAAAATCTGTAGTATATTGATGACGAGATATCTTCTCATTAGCAAAATTGGTCAGATCTTGATGGACGAGATATCACGGCGAAACTACTTGAAGGGTTGATGTTTTTTCGTATTCATCACCATGATTTAATTAGCCCTTGTGTAGCAAAAAAGAACTGTAGAGTGGCAAAACAAGCCCAGTCGAATTCGCCACACATCAATTGTTTTATAAGATGAATTGAAAAATAAAAGACCGAACAACATATTCGCTTCGAAATGCATAAAAGCGTTTTCTTTTTCTTGCAAACATAGTTCCTTAAAGTAAAGTCTAGAAGGTGCTTCGTATTTTATTCAATCTTTTTTGAAGTTTAAAGACTAACCTAAGCAGTGTCAATCAAAGGTCTGAAATGCCCAGTGAACCAAAACTTTCAAATTTCGTCACACTTATGAATGAAAAAACCTATTTTAAACTTACGCTCTCACTTATCTCCCCAAACCTTTCTTCAGAAAACAAATGCATTTAAAAGAAGTAAAGCGTTTTTTCTCGCTCTTTCTATAAAAAGCGTTTTTCATCGTGGATACATTTTATATGGCTGACATTTCATTTTCTTACATTCTGTTTCACGCTAGCATTCAATGACATTCCCCCATCTTTGGACAAGCATTATTTTTTGGGTCTATAATATGTTCAAGGAGAGTTTATGATACCGCGTACCGGTTGCTGTTGTCATTATTTTAGTTTTCTGACATTCTATCAAAAAACTTAGTAAAGTAGTTTTAGTACAAGGTACTGAGAGAGACACTGGTATATTTTGAATTATGAATAGTTGAGCTGTTAATTGGCTGTACTGTTCTCTTTCATATCACTTTATGTTGTGCATTCAACCCTCCAAGTGGTCTCGACGAGATATCTCGCTCATCAAGACATGGCCAATTTTGCTAATGACGAGATATTTCATCATCAAGATATAGCCGATTTTTTTATGATGGCGAGATCAAGATCTGGTCAGTTTTTCTCCTAATGACGAGGTATTTCGTCTATCAAGATCTAGTCAGCAAACAACCAAGCAGATCAGATGGACGAGATATCTCGTCCATCAAGATCTGGTCAGTTTTTCTTCTAATGAAGAGATATCTCGTCCACAAGATCTGGTCAGTTTTGCTAATGACGAGATACCTCATCCGACAACGAGGATGGTTAACATCAAGAACAACCTAGTTATAAATAAGATTAGTTACTACACTTTACATGGATTTTGAGAGTGGCGATGAGTTTTGATATCTACAATCTAGTACACTGGCACGTAAAACTTAAAAGGAACCTATTATTTTTAACTGTTACAACCTCAAAATGTATCGCAGCAGCCTGTGGCGATTTCCACAACCAAGGATATTCAATAGTAAGAGCTGGTGCATATTCAAATCTGGTATCATAACGTCAGAAGGAGTTTTAACATAGGAATGAGTTCTGCTATCGCAGGAACTCATCAGCGGAGCATTTGCTTTTCAGTTGTCCTGCATTTGAAAATTCAAGAATGTGCCTTCAAAATGATTTGAGAAGATTGGATAACACATGGCCAGAGTAAAACTGAATATTTTTGTTGGATCTAAAACCAGTTCAGTACGCCAGTCTACAATGTAGTACACTGGCATGCAAACCTTAAAAGGAACCCCATTATTTTTAACTGTTGCAATCTCAAAATGTATCGAAACAGCCTGTAGCTATTTGCACAACCGAGGATATTCAATAGTAAGTTGGTGCATATTCCAAATTTGGTATCGTAACGTCAGAGGGGGATTGTAATACAGGAATGGGTTCTGCTACAGCAGGAACTCATCAGCGGAGTATTTACTTTTCAGTTGTCCTGCATTTCAAAATTCAAGAATGTGCCTTCAAAATGATTTGAGAAGATTGGGTAAAACGTGGCCAGAGTGAAATTCAATGTTTTCGTTGGATCTAATCTTTTCTTCTCATTTGTTAAGTTCATCAAATCTTGTAATTTTAGTTAAATTTTAGCTTCCACTGTTTATTTGATAAATCAACTTACTTCTGTAAGCCCCGTGTTGTACTTCTGTGGTGCTCGGGAAGTTTGCTTTTACTCAATAAAAATACCTTATTCTCTGTATGCAAACGCGGTTCAAAGCCTGCATCAGTATTCAAAGTGGCCATGCAGTCTGAAAAGGACCACCTTCCCTCTTTTTTTAAATTTTTATTGTTACCTTTCTGTCTTATAGCACTCAGTGTAGTACCATCCCTTCAGTTCAAAGACTTTTTACTGTTCGTTTCTGTTTCGGTAACTCCCGATGTACCTTTTGTATCATTTTTCCATAACCAGGTAAGCTAAAAATCTTACTGTTCCTTAAATTTTTCACGCCAGTGTATAAATTAAATATATAGTGTGTAAAAAGTATCAAAGGCTTCTCTTCTCAACTCTCCCTTAGATAAGAAAAACGGTTTAAATAAATTGTACACGAAACTTTCAAATAAACTGTATTACTTATGAATGGGCACTTTTTGAAAATATTTAAATGTCTGGTACGTATTTGAATATTATTAGAGAGATCTGTTTCGCGAATCTTTATCTTTATTAAAGCGAATTGCTTAACTTATCCAACTTATTAAAGCGAAATGCTTAACTTATCCAATTTATTAGCGTAAAAAGGTTTTACTTTACGCAAATTTGTATCCAAATCACTCGATGTGTAATTTCTATGTGTACACGTTACCGTCTGTATTATCGTAGGCTGAGATTTTTCTAGGGTTGAGATTAAGTTATGCAAGATTATTTATTTTTAGAAATGCAAAAAATAAAGCAATTTAAATTATCCCAACTTATCTTCAAATTCACTACACACTTAGGGTTATTTGGATTGAGTTTCATGGCGTAAGGACCATACTTGGCCAAGGTGTGCCAAACTCAAGACAACGTCACTTAATGAACATACACACAGGGAAGTTTTACTGATGTAGTAGTTAAAAACACACCCAGGGTAAGTTACAGGAATCAAAACTGCGCCACTTACAACTCGCAAGTTGCTAGCGCAGTGGGTTAACCCACTGATTCACATTGTATCCTATAACACACTTTTGGATTATTAGAATTTAAATATTCGTTTGAATATGCAATTAAATGATATTCGCATTAATCTTTGTTTCAATGAGTTGCTCATTTAATGCATTTTTTTCTTAAAAACTAATTCTCACCTAGTGCCCCTGCTTTCAGCAGATCAGAAATAATTTTGACAGTCGTTTGTAATATACAATCCAGCCTAAATATTGTTTAGACTTCTAATCACTACTAGTTCAGCACTTTCCGTTGAGTCCAACCGAGCTCACTACGCTATATTTTAAAAACGAAACAGAAGCGCATAATGTATTTTAAGGATGTCAAAACATGTTATCGTATTTCCCACGCAACGAAGAGGGATTCAAATCCCATTTAGAAAAGCCAAAACGCTGTGCAACGTCTGACTGTCATGAATAAAACGCTCTCGAGAAGTAATCACATTTGGCGGAATTCCAATGAGAAATATAGTGGGAAAAGTAAGACAGAGCGCTTTTATGTTTGTGATACATTTAGATAATGCCTACTAGCATTTATGGAATGTCATACAAGCCTATTGGTGTTAGCGTGCATTGCAGGATGATACTACATTGAAACGACAATGATCTGTGGTTTAGCTAAATGAAATTGTATACCTTGGAACGCATATAGTCAATTTTTTAAGAAACTTATCTGACCTAGTGACAAAATGTTTTTTGCGAAAATTTTGAAAAAGTAAACCATTAACCATTAAACTCTCTGATGGTCACGAGATTTTCGAGTAGTGTACTATTACTCCTTACACACACAGCACACATCATGGCTAAGTAATCATTTCCATTGGTTAAAAAAATCCTTGGAAATATTCTATTGGTTGGGAAGGTCAAAACTGGTTAGAAGTCAAGCAGGGAATACTGCTGGTTGTAGAATGGATATATACGTGTGAACTCCTCAGAGGGTTAGGAACAATTTTTTATAATGTTTCAACAATGTTTTTAAATAATGTTACGGATTTATTATTTTTTTGAATGTACAGAAGGGATTAAACAAATGTCCAGTAAATAGTTGTATAATGTGTACATTTCTATATTTTTGTGTGATTTTATTCTCATATATATCTCAAAAAGTCAAAGTATTTGCAACTGAATAGTGCTTACAGACTTAGCTAAGTTCCAAGGATCTATAAGAGTTTCATTTTTGTATGTTTGCTTAAAACTACTTTTTAGCCATGAATGTAACATGTAAAACCTGAATGCAATTAATGATCTTTTAAAATGCTGAAACAGCTAAATACTTTACTCGTTATGTGCATAATCTGCGTTTAATTATAAGACAGCATGAATTACTTAAACAATTGGTGCTTACATAATAAACTTACACAAATGAAAATTATATTTTCATTGAATCTTGCGCTATAAACGTATGGCATAGTACAATACCAGAAGATTTCAAGGAAATCATTTTTCTAGAACATTCGACGCGCACTCGATTTTTCTTCTTGAATAGGAATTTCCTTTCTTCCAAAAGCCCCCTTCTAAAATTCAGCTCCCTTTTCTTATTATCTGTCTTCATTTGAATTTAAATGAGAAGGGTAAAGTTAGTGTCGTTTGAACTACAATGGAGAAATTTTTCATTTTCGTTCCTTCAAACAAACACGACCTTTTACCTTGAGAGGTATAGGAAAACATTTCTGCAGTCTGGCTACAAACATTTTCCGTTATTCCAGCCCAATAAGTTATTCAAGTAAGTACACTTCGCTCTAAGTTAGAAAATAAGCTCCTCGGGTGTGAAGTTTAGCACAAGACTCTAAGTTTTCACCCCCGACCAACAAGCACGAAGGACGCTGATTACTTTAAGAAGGGGGTCAAAGCGTTCAGGCAAGCAGAAAACGTTTCATTTCTGTTTGCATTTCTTGAACTGTGCCTTATTCAGTAAAGAACCGTGTTTAAGATGTTATGAGACTAAAGAGAAATGCATTTTTGCTCGTCAAAATTACATTAATGATTCAAGAGGTTAATTCTTCCAAAGCGAGTCTAGTTAATTCATTCCGGGTTCAGAATGCGCTTCCCACTGTTGGAAGCCGCCCCTTGTGAGGAAGGAAATTCAATTTTGAAAAATATGAATACCAAGCATATGTTTCGGAAGAGAATCTAAGCAAAGGGAATTAAGTTTCGAACTACTGTGTTTTGAATAAATTCCTTCTGTGTGGGAAGCCAGAGAGGTTGTCATTGCTGCATGGCAAAGAGCCAATTATTGTTTTGTGGAAGTTCTAGGTCCGCCATTAGGAATTCCTGCTGACAACGGATAATGGGTTCTTCCTTCTTAGCCATTAAATGGATGTTCGGATCCTTTAAGCGAGCTGACTAACATGTTCCTAATAACAGCTGTAGCCATATTGCCAAACCTTTATATTCAGATGAGCAGATGGGAAAGATGTTCAAGATAGACAGCTTATAAGTATTCCCCGGTGACTCATAGACGACGCGAAGGCATTCCCATTTTCATTAAGGGGAAGTTGGAAAGAAAACTCGGAAATGCTTCAGTTTCGGGTTGTCGTGAAGTATATGAAATTACTTTTGCACTCTGCGTTTCTGATAAGAATTATTCTAGGAACCCAACTTTTATTATAACTCTTAAAGAATTTGTGCCAAAAACATTTCGTGTGATCAGGAATGGAAACTGGAACAAACATGAGACGTGGATAAGATGTGACCACCCAGTAAAATTGTTTCAACATTTGTGGCTGTTTAATAAAATGTTAACTTCATTTGATCAAAGAGTGAAGCAATTGTTACGAATGTTTGGAATGTTTTATTCGTCGATGATAATTTTTGAATATATTAATATTTATAGAAAAGTCGTAAATAAACGATGCATCCTTTATCATAAACAATTTTCACGACATTTTGAATCTCTGAAATCACACGCATTGCATTTTATTCAATCGTAAAACTTTATTTTTTGAAAACTAGTTTAAACTAGTACTTAAAGAACTGTTATTCTTTGGTTAGCTTATATTCTCTTGAACCTCCTGGTGGTTATCTCGATGAGGTGTTTCAGCATTAGCAAAACTGATCAGATCTTGATGGACGACATATCTCGTCATTAGAAGAAAACTGATCTGATCTTGATATTGTCATTATAAAAAAATCAAGAATATTTGATGACGAGATATCTCGTAATTATCAAAATTGGTCAGATGCTGATGGACGAGATATCTCGTCGAAACCATTTGGAGGATTTGATTGGATTTTGAAATTTTGTGGCACAAAGTCCAAACATTTGGAGGGTTAAAACAAGTTATCTACTGCTGCAGTGCTCACTTATGCTTCTGCAGTGCAGTATTTATGTATCACTCATATATTTTTATCAGGGATCGCCGTGACTCAGTGGGTTTGCCCATTGCACTAGCAGCCTGTAAGATGTAGGCGAAGTAGGTTAGAATCCTCCATGTATGTATTCCTCTCTTCTGTGTCAGTGAAGTTTTCCTTGTGTATGTACATTTACATGACGTTGTTTGGCGCAGATTGGCCAAATATGGTTCTTATGCCTTAAAACCCAACCAAATACACTTTTTTTTTATCACAATACAGTTAATACTTAGTAAATGATACTACTTAATTAGCGCTAATCAACGCAATCAAACTTCTCTTTGTTTTGCAAAAATTTTACGCGCATAAAAGGTATTTAAATAAGCAGTTCATTTGGCAGAAAAGAAAAGTATTATACACTCCATGAAGATGTTACAAAAAATGCAGTTGCTAACAATCTGAAAACGTTTAAAATACAAGCAAGACAAATCCAAAATGAGAACTAACAAAGATTGAAGCTTCAATTAAAGTATTGGAATATCGTATAATCCCATTTCCTTTTTCGAGAGGGGAAAGAAAGTTACCAAGTGTGCAATAGGCTATTTATCATTGTCAAAGTATGCAATCGTGATTACTTGGGGTTATCAAAATGGTAATTCTTGAAAATTATTTCAGTGTGTAATCACACAATTTAACTCAATTGTACCTATCTCTATCGGATCCGCATCGATCTTTAAATTGAAATCTTTCTGGGATCTAGCTTGACTGAATGCAGATAACAGAGCAGCTACGAATCTCTAAAATGCATAAAATCGAGTTTCTTTTTTCAATTTTGGATACATTTTAATGTACCGAAGTTCGTGGGTAAGGAATTCGGAATTTTTAATGACCAAAACTATCGATTTAAATTCTTTATCGTTGTTCATGTCTTGGTAGAAAGTAAAGTACTGCGTCAGGGAGACAGATAATCTAATCATAAATTACGATACGAACTTCAGCTTATGGGAAATAATTAGAAGTTGTATCATTGATCAATTGTCTTGAGTATGAATGAAAATTATATACTTTGGGTGCATTTGTTTTCATCAGTAGAGCTTAAATCCTTTATGTCATTGAAATTCCAAACTGGGTTTTTTTTAATAAACGTAGTAAAACATTTGCGTCGTTATCAAATTTTGCTCTTGACTGACTGGTGCTGTGGTCCTTATCTTCAATGGTCACAGTTATGCTAAATCAAAATTTACAGCTCGAAGGAATAATTTATTGATATTAATATTAAAATTATCCATTCGATGTTCTTAGCTTTCCTTGCTGTTCTAAAAACAGATTATCTATCAATCCAGAGGCAAAATAAGTATTTTTCAGTCTACTACAATTTATAGTGGGCTTGCTTGACTACTTCAATAGTTGGAAGTGCTGAATTTTTGAAAAAGGTAAAATAAAATATGTACATCAAGGATTTTAAGGAGAGACAATATATCGTTGGCTTAGAGCAGAAACTCATTAACTGACAAAAAGTTTCACAGCAGATTAACCCTCTTGATGGTTTTATTTTCGAGTTGAAAACAGCCTTGTAGTGACCAACCTCTGATGCAAATATCAGTTACAAATTGTCACCAGTTCTGGGCAAGGGAGACTGCTTTTCCCACTTGGATCTTCATTCCCTTGAAGTACTAGGACGGTTTTATCTCGACCAGATATCTCGTCATTAGCGAATTGGTCAGATCTTCATGGACGAGATATCTCGTCAAAACTGCCTGGAGGGTTAAAGACTAACAAATAGTATTTAGGTCAAAAATAAAAATTATAAACATTTTGATAGTATTATATTTTCTATCAAACCGAATACAATATGACAAATGATTTTTCATCATCATGAAAATAATCATTTAGTGTCAAAAATGCCTTTCCTAAAAATGTCATTTAACAAGTTTCTGCTCTAAACCGACGATATTACTGATTTTTGAGGGTGTTGCAAAGATTATTTAAAAATACTTTTCAACCTTAGATATTTTAATAATGTGTTTTTATTTTCCTTTCTCACTTAATTTCGGAAATAAAATCTCATATTTCATACCACATATACCCAAGTGAAAATTTCTTTTTAACTGAGATATTTTAAAACACTTCTGCAATAAAAGGGCAATTTCTATCCACTGACGAAACACTTGAAAAGATGCTTTGTTTTAAAACGTAATGCATGGTTAAATTTCCTAGAACTTAGGTGTAATCCATTAATAGTACTTTTGAAAATGTCTTATGTAAGGAAAATTCAATTACGATTAATAAACACACATTTATAATTCTGTGCTAATATCCTGGTTGCATTATTGAAGTTGCAAGATAATTTACTGTAGGTACATCTAAATGAAATTTCTAAATATCTTCTTAAACTGCTTAAACAAGGTAGTATCTTCATTTTGGAAGTAAATAATTAATCAGACACTTAATATTATTTTACCAAAGCAATCGTACAAACTAAATTAGATTATTTATAATCAGATTTATATGATTTACTTATTGTTTTTACTAAACCTTTCACAGTAATTCAAATTAGGTATGAGATCGACTTAGCAGTCAAAGATGGGTCATTCGATGCGAAATGAGCAAAAATAAGAAAATCCTGCGTCCGTATGGTGACGGATTTTCATGCAATTTGGTGCAGGGGTTTAGTTTATGCATAAATAATGATATTCAAAATTGAATATTTTGGAAATTTCAGGCATTTTAAGGACTTGAAGCTTTTGAGAGCAGTTATGAAATAACTTAATGTTGCATGTTTAAAGATCTGTTTCTAAAAACTATTTAACAATATTTCATATTTAGCAATATTTCATATTTTTAATCCATGAAAAATATTATTTTTATCTATTTGGAAATAAGTTTCAATAGAACATATTTAAACTAAAAACTAGTAACAAAAATGGAAAATTATTGGGTTTGATAAAATTAAAAATGTTTCTATGGGGCTAAAGCAATTTAAAGGTATCATTGAAATTCATGCCAGTTACAGTGCTAGGTATGACAAAACTATTGCTGAAGTTTGGAAGTCGACTTTTTATATCTTTTATCTTTAAAATAGCAAAGGAAAATAAAAAATGACGATTTTCCACTCAAAATTGGTATACAAAATCAAATGAAGGATAGCTCTGACGAAAACAATATTTTAGAGGGATACAGTTTAATACACACGCAAAAACACGATATTTCCCATTACCCAATTGGCTACTCAAAGTTGTCACCAAAAGACTATTTATATAGGTCTACGATGGGTTACCATATTCTAAAACTATTGCTATAAATGGCAATGTTTATTATCGACAAACATGACATTTCTTTCCCATTCTATGTATATTACGCGTTTCGAATGAAAACTGAAATGAAAACAATGAAACCCCAAATCAACAATGAAATACCAAATTATTTTTGAACTTAAGAAGTAAATTATAAAAGCAGAATTATCAAAATTAGTGAGATCTTGATGGACGAGATATCGCCTCGAAATCACTTGGAGGGTTAATTACATATTAAATAATTTAATGTGAGCATTTCAATTGCATGAATTTTAATCCTCGTTGAAAGGCAAATGCCGAAAAAAGCTCTCGGATTAATGAAAATTATCTTAAAACTATTCTCTCTCTCTCTCTCTCTAAATTTTTACTTACACATTAATACACTGCTGGCCACCCAAATTGCAACACCAAGAAAGACAAGAGATATCACAACAAAATTTATTTTGTAGATAACATGTTGACCAAGTATCAAATGATTAAATTTATAGACTTCTGTGAAGTGTGGTTCCTGCCAAAATCAGTAGCCAGAGTAGCCGCCATTGTTGGAGATCACCGCTGCCACACGCCTCGGCATTGATTCAAAGAGACTTTGGATGTGTTCTTGGGGTACAGCAGACCAAGCAGCTTCCACACGTTGCCAAAGTTGATCTGGTGTGGCAGCTGGGGATGTATTCTGGGTCAATCGTTGAGCAACCATGGACCACATGTTTTCTATCGGCGAAAGATCCGGAGAGCGAGCTGGCCAGGGAAGCAATTCAATCTGGCGATTGACGAAAAACCCTTGGACAATGCGTGCCACGTGTGGTCGCGCATTATCCTATTGAAATATGGCTGTGGGCAAGCCCTGAAGGTAAGGAAGGACAACTGGCTCCAACACCTCGGAGATGTAGCGCTGGCTGTTTAAAGTACCGGCAATGCGTACTAGAGGAGTGCGAGAGTGATATCCAATACCGCCCCATACCATAATACCCGGTGCAGGACCAGTGTGGCGGTGCATAACGCAGCTGTTCAGCATCCTCTCTCCACGGTGTCTCCAGACTCGAATCCGACCATCGTGGTGTTGCAGACAGAAGCGTGACTCGTCAGTAAAGACAATTTCATTCCATTCTGCCGTCCACATCCTTCTTTCATCGCACCATTGGCGGCGGAAACGTCTGTGCTTCTGCGTCAAGGGTAGACGAAGCAATGGACGTCTTGCGGACAGACCACTCTGCTGTAAACAGCGTCGAATGGTACGTGCAGACACTGGATGATGCGGTACAGACTGAATGTGCTGTGCTATGGTTCGTGATGTGGCTGAGCGATCCGTCACTGCCATACGCACAATATGCCTGTCATCACGTGAAGTGGTGCACTGAGGTGGATGCGATCGAACACGTCGGTCCGTCGTACCCTCCTGCATCCAACGATCACATATCCGCATTACAGTTGTTTGGTTTCGTCCAACACGACTACCGATTTCCCTGAAAGATAATCCACAATCTCGGTAGGCCACTATCCTTCCTCTGTCGAACTCGGATACTTGATCAAAAGATGATCGCTGTTTTCTACGAGGCATAATTGATCATTTTTTTGAAAAAACCACAAGAAAAACACAATTACCGTACTTGAAATCGTCGAAATCTCCAAGCCTTAAATAGCGCTTTGAAGTGGCGCCACAGGCGCGCGTGATGTGCGTCTGCGCTGAAATTCTAATCATTTGCATATCTCACCTCCGCTAATGCATGTTGTAAATTTCATATTATTTGCATGCTTCCTTCAGGGTGTTGCATTTACGGTGGCCAGCAGTGTATTTTAAGCATCAGTAAATCTCACACATGTTGCATTTTATCCTTCTACCAAAAGCTTAGACTTTCAGAAACAGGTCCATTAAATTATAAAAGCAACGTATAATTTATTATTTAATCCATTCACTTTACTGATTGTAAAGTTCTTTGTAAAGTATAAAGAATTTAATGACTTTAAAAGTACAAATCTCTGAAGTTCAACAAATTCATTTCATGAATATTTTAAAATTCGATGTGCCAGACATAGGATATATAAAACAGAATACTAAAGATTTGCTTTGCAGATTTTAATGGATATCCTCTTTTGAAAACATTGCATAACAGCAATACAGAATAATGTTATTCGTTGTTCGCTATATGAATCACTCTAAAGTCAACATAATTTGTGATGTGATAGCGGCAATTCTTAAAGTGTCAGGGGAACTGAATGACCGATTTTGAATGCTATTACCATTTGCTGTGAATATAAAATTAAAATTGTATCATTTGCATTTGACACATTTGACATCAATTGAATTTATATCTATAGATTATCAAACTAGCAGTATTATACTGTATAACTTCTTTACATTAATTTCGTTTATTGAGTAACAATTTCCCAATGCACAGTAATTATTCTCAGTTGCTTTTCATTGTATTTTAGTACATCGTTTTCTTATTTTACCCATACAGTTTTAACGAACATCTTACAATCACCAAACCTCAAGTGATTTCGGTGGAATATATCGTCCATCAAGATCTGACAAATTTTGCTATTGAAGAGATATCTCGTCATCAAGACATTGTCGATTTTTTATGATCACGAGATAAGATCTGGTCAGTTTTCTTCTAATAACGACAGACGACGAGAGTTTGATGAATGATGTATCTCGTCCGCCAAGACCTGATCAGTTTTGCTAATGACGAGATATCTCGTCGAGACCACCACCAGGAGGGTTAATAGACTATAAAACTATGATATCAAATCTAAAATTACGTTGAAATCACTTATTTCTACTGCCATTGTTATTTTATATGCTATTTTTTTCTTGGTGGTATGTTAAAATCTTATCTTTAAAGATCAAATGATTATCAATATAATAGGTTAACGAGGATTCAGGACTAGTGATATGTAATGCAAATATCTTACGATATGTACTTATAGATACATAAACATCTTTTTCTTATACATAAATAACCCCAAGGAAACGATATCATATTCTTGATAATTTCATCTACGCTTCATTTTAAGGCCAGCATTTCAAATTATTTATAGATTAATTTTGTACCAGAATGCATTAAAACATTGGTATTTCCAATTTATAAGGTCTCAAAACCCTAAACTAAATTTTTACATTAAGGATCAGTTAAGTTTTTGCGTATAAGTGAATTTCAGACTTTTCAAAAAAAGATTTCTTTTGAAAATTCCTCACCACACTAGCATTGAGATATTATCATGTAACAAAGAAATTTAAGTAGCAAATATAATTGTAGAGAATAGATATTATAGACAATTTCTGAACACAGAGATGTCCTCAAACAGTTAGTCAATAGTAAGAGGTTTTTTTATTTGTTCTCAGTAAGTTTATGATGTTTTATGTTAACTTTAAATGTACCCTAACGTAATAATTTAAAATCTATGTATAATTGTTTTTATACAATCTTATCCCATAAAAAGTTTAGTCTTATATAAGATTCATATTTATTAAAATTATAAATAAATGTCCATTTTCTAGTCTTGGGTTAGATTAATTTTTGTATAAAATTTGATAATGCATTTAGATTATATTTTTCGGGAAGCTGAAATTTTGAAAGAATAGCCTCTACATTTCCTTTCAAATTTTTGCAGAACTATTATTACTTTTCACTCTTCCGAGGAACATGTGCGGAGTTTTGAATAAATTGAAGAATATTGAGCTAATCTCATTTCACGAAATGGATATTTAACCCTCCAGGTGGTTGTCTCGACGATGTATCTCGTCATCAGCAAAAGAGCCAGCTCTTGATGGACGAGATATCCGGTTATTAGAAAACTGACCAGATCCTAATCTCGTCATCATCAAAAAATCTATAGTACCTTGATGACGAGATATCTCGTCAGTAGCAAAATTGGTCATATCTTGATGGTCGAGATATCTCGTCGATAATACTTGGAGGGTTAACCACCCATCAACCACAAACGTCTCACAGGTATCTTTAAAGACTTTTGACTTCTGATTAGTAACAAGAATTACAACAATTTATTAAAATGCACTGCTGGCCATTGAAAATGCAACACCATGAAGGAAGCATCCAATGGCCTTGAACTTTGCACGATGCATAGACAATTAAAAGATATATAAATGATTAGCACTGCAGCGCATATGCACACCATGTGCGTCAGTAACGCCCCATGTGAGCAGTATAAAAAGTTTAACAAAAAAACGGTTTTAAGTATTGATATTGGGTTTTCTAGCTGTTCCCGCGTGTGTCGGAAGCTTAATTATGCTTCGTCAAAAAATACCGCATTCATACGGGCACTCTTGTAAGTTGATAGATGAAAAATTGTAGCTTATCGAGACTGAGGGTTATCCGTTCGAGAAATTGGTGCTCGCGTTGGACGAAATCAAGCCACAGTGATGCGAATATGAAATCGGTGGGTGCAGAGACGAATTGATCGACATGAACGCTTTCAGCAGCCTCGTTACACCAGCATACGATAGAACAGACATCTTGTGCACATAGCTATTACGGATCCTACTGCAACATCAAGAACGTCAAGAATGCAGCGTTTGACAATTTCTCGATGTCCACCAGGTATCACTTCTTCATGGCCCGCCTGTTTACCAGATCTGTCACTCATCGAACAAGTCTGGTCAATGATAACCCAATGACCGGCACACCACAGACCACCCATGGCTACGCCAGATTAACTTTGGCAACGTGTGGAAGCAGCTCACGAACCCATGGATGAACATACCCCAAACACCCAAGCCTCTTTCTCAATGATGAGACGTGTAGCAGCAGGTATTTTTTGCCCATGGCGGCTTCACAATATACTGATTTCCTTGCGTTTCGAATGTCGAAGGGAGCTGTAATTTCAATCATTTCACCCTTCTGTCCAATTCTACTTTTGTTATAAATATGGCTTTGCTCTCTTGTCCTTCATGGTGTTGGATTTTAGATAACCATCAGTGTAGTATGCATTTCAGTTTATTCGAACTGCATTTCAGATGACACTAGAGAATGCGAAACCCTTGTTGTCTGTAAACGGAATACATTTTGCTATTAAAACCATATTCATTTTCCAATTATTCATAGAGCAGCACTTAACCCACATACTTTTTGCAACACAGTATGAAACTTACATACATTGTAACACGAGAAGGAGAAGAAACCTGCGAACCATCAATTCCGATCTGTCAAAATTATAATAATTGTCACATTTACATTTCGGCATGCATGATATTTCAGCCCAAACGCAGATGGTCTCGGACATAAACACGAATGGAAATCTCACTTATTTGCTGAAGAGAATTTCACTTCTACCCCTCTCTAACGGAATTTTCGTACATCAGTCACGTTATAGTCACAGCATGATATGAGCTCGTTGTTGAGTTCTTGGCTTGAGCCCAACTACATAAAAACTGTCCGAATCAATCAGTCTAATTGCTGTCCTAATTCTTCAAGCGAATTCAACCGTGCGTCCAGAAGCGAGAAAATGCATAAATTTGCGCCTCTCAGACCCAAAGTAAATGGAAACGAATATCGAAATGAATTTGCTTAATCCATCACTTTCAATAAAGAAAAAAGCATTTCTTTATATCGCGCTGTCGGTAAAATATTTGTACTGTATGCTCTGAATCTACGAGTAAGCCCTACCACGTTTAAAATTCAAATTTATTTCTTGTTTAAGGAGAACATTTACTTATAAAATATTGGCTAAAAACTATTGAATATACAGGGTTAAAGTAATTTTTTTTAAAAACAATTAAAGATTCTATTTATGAAAGATCATTTCAAAATTCCGTTTATTAAATACATATTCAGATAATCTACCTAGTATTGACTCCGAACTACACTTTAAAACTCTTCTATTAAGCAAGTAACTAGATGACCACTGAACTTTTCCTACCTAAGACATTCTACTCATATATATATATATATATATATATATATATATATACCATCCGTAAGTTTGGAAAATCCTCGACGTTAGCTCCAATACCAGTATAATATCGACAAATATGATTATAATGTAACATGAAATATTTGATTCTTCAAATTAAAGGTAATTTCAATAAGTTAATATCAAATAAGGACAAACCTTACTTTTTGAGTCTACATCTTTGATTTTTTCAAAATATCCACCTCACGCTTTTATCACAGCTTTACATACTCGAGGCGTTGCCACAGGCAATTTGTCAATATTTACCGGTGAAATTTTTTCATCATTTAAATAGAGCTTTCAATTGTTGATTTATGAAAGACTTAGTTTCGAATTGTCTAGTCAAGTTCATCCCACAGAAACTCTATCGCATTGAAATCGGGACGCTGGGATGACCAGTGCTTAATTTTAAGCTCTCTGGGGTCTCCTTTTTAAGTATAATCTCGACATAACTTAGAAGAAAGTTTGGGTCGTGGTCTTCCTAGAAAACAAATCCACGACAAATCAGACTCATCCCACATGGTACTGCTTTACTTTGGAGACTGTTATGACAGCCTGATGATTCAAAATTCCACTTCTTTTAAACAAATTGCTAACTGCATTACCTCCAAACACAGCACCATAGTATCGCAGAACCACTTGATGATGAGGGTAAGCACTAAGGTTGCATCCCTTCTCTGGTATCAACGGAGGAGTTTTTCCAGTCTCCAAGAGGGTCCAAGTTTGATGTTTTCTGGCCCACAGTAGTATCTTTTTTTGTTAATAGCTCTTAGAAGTAGCTTCTTGTTGACACATATCCATACAGACCATGTTATTGCTATCTTCTCTTTTCTTTACAGTAGTCAATGGCATCGGTGTTCGTATCAAATTAAGATCTAATTTTAATTCAGGCGCAGTCTTGAATTGTTTACATTTGCATATGACTATCAAATGTTGTGTTTTAGGTTTTGAAGTTTGGAAGTGAAGAAGAATCATCATTGGCAAGTTAAACTGTACCAAAGCTTAAATCTTAGCTTTCACTGATCATTTGAAATTAAAAGACCACGTGAATCACCAGAAATGTATGCTCTCAATTTTTCGAAACTATCTGCCTAGACATTTTCCAAAATGTTTTTATTATAATGTAATGAATTGTTGTCATTTACATTTTTGCGTGTTACACAAATAAATATCACTGACTGTTGCAATAAATTTTCTTTTTTTACCCAGATATTAGATCTAAATACAAAAAAATATTTTTAAAATGTCGGATAACTGAGTTTCTTCGGAATGTGTAGGGTGTTTCCAAACATATGGAAGGTAGTGTACATGTCATATTTAAACGAAACAGTCATGAGTCTTGTGGCTAGATTTCAAAAGGCTGATCTATTGAATGAAGGATTCCGGGGGACATAGTGAAAAGCCATTTTCAAATTTTTCAGGTTAGCAAATTTCAAGTTTAAAAGATTCCAGAATTATAAGGTTTTATTTACTATTCAAGAGGTTGTGTTAACTTAAGCTTTTAAGTATTGCGCACTCATTTAAACAATCAGAAATTCTTTTGGTCCTCTTGATTATTTTGTTTTCATTTTGGGGCTTATCGTTATGTTGCTCGAAGCCCTTCAAATATAATGCAACAGATCATAACTAAGGCGAATTTATTGTGAATAACGGAGGAGAGAGGAAAGTATTTGCGAAACGACAAGTAGGGCAAGCGAACGTTGCACAATCAGGAAATTTGGAGGGCATACGCTTCTGAGAGAAAGGAATACAATGACGTCGTTTAAAAAACACATGTCTGGAAACTCCATCGAATAATGAATAGATATTATAATTAGAGCGTATGGAAAGAAAATAATTTTGGATTTTGTTGAATTTCCAAAATTTTTAATAATGTTTGTAAGAGGATTAAGTAATAAATAATACAATTTTATGCTAGTACAATTCTAAGTAGAAAAATAATGAGCAATTCTCACATTTGAGATAGCACTATAATTTTGAATAACACTAATCCCCAATATCCTTGATCATTCAAGTATTTTACCCGTCGAATAAACAAATTATTATTTAAAATACTTAAGCGCACTGGATACGAAAAGCTGTTTACCAACAGTACATCTTTTTAGCTACCAGGAATCAGAACGGGCCTTTTACAAATAAAGCTTCAAACTTGCACAAACGATTCCTTGGATATTTTGATATTGAAACTTACCTAAACTTTTGCAGTAATTATTTCCTAAAACAAATCTGCTTATTTTGGGTAGGCTTTTGATATATACAGGGTGTTTCGAAAATATCTGGCGAAATTGTAAAGGGTGGTAGAGGGGCCCAAAATAAAAAATTTTATCAAAGAATAGGAGTCCGGAAATGCCGCGTTTTGGTGATAGAGGACGCTGTTTCGGTCAGTCGATAACATCTTTTATGTGACTTAAGGCGTCATTCCCCACTCGGATTTTCAAAGACCATCGCTAAAGGATTCGGAGCTTGCCGTTGAAAAACCGACCAGGGAATGACGCCTTATTCCACAGAAACGATGTAGACTAACCTAAACAGCACCCACTACCACTTAAACGTGGCATTTCCGGACACGTATTCTTTGACAAAAGAATGTTTCTTTTGGGCTCCTCTACTACCCTTTACAATTTGTCCAGATATATTCGAAGCACCCTGTATAAAGACCAGGGCGTCTTTCCCTGCTCGGATTTTCAACGGCATCAATCTCTACACAAATTCGGAGTTTGTCGTTGAAAATCCGACCAGGGAAGGACTCCTTACGCCACAGAAACGATGTTATCAACTGACCTAAACAGCGCCCACTACCACCAAAACGTGGCATTTTCGGACACACATTCTTTGACTAAAAAAGATTGTTTGGGCTCCTCTACCACCCTTCACAATTTGGGCGTCATTTTACCTATTGATACACTTTAGTAACTAATTAGATAGTAATTTCGACTTCTGCAAACCTTATGTTTATTGGCAATAATTTACCCCTTGATACTTCTTTAAATAAAACTACCTACCAACACAATAAACAGTAATATTATTCCTAAATTCTCAGAAAGTAAGGCACTACAGAGTTTTGAAGTCTTGTCAGCAGTAAATGACAACTATATACTAATTTGTAATAATATTTTCGAAACACGATGAAAAGAGGCAAGGACTGTAAAGTCTTGAAAACTTTTATTCCCACACAATATCACAATAGCTGGCCACTGCTTTATTCATTCTTCAACAGTTTTGTCTTATATATATTTTTTTTCAACTATTTATAAAGAAATCGGAAAAAAGGAGCACAGATGAAAAATGTCTTTAAGGCTGTAACTAGTTGCCTATAGGGAGTTAGTTGTTTAGCCACTAAAAATATTTGCCCAACGTCCCCTCTTTGTTCTTGTCAGATCGTCATTCGGTTTGTTTTTCTTCGCAGAGGAAACATCCGACAGGATCACACAATCAGTATTAATAAAGAACCCAGACCGTAAATCACAAAAATTGTGTGCGCAGGATGAAAAGCTGTCTTTAACAATGCCCCTTTCAGACACACCCCACTTCTACGCATTAAGTGACGGTTTCGTAATTGATTGCATTGTTTGGTTCATCTCATTCTAAGTCACGGATTGCTATTATTCTAGGACAAAGCACTAGAGTCGTAGTTTCGATCTTTACAGAAAATCCAGCCTCTTAGAGTAAAATGATAGCGAAAAAATTGCATATGCTTTTTAAAGAAAAAAAATATGTTTGCAAAAAAAATTGCATGTTTTTATATTGAAAAGTTAGTACAGTCAAACCTCATTAAGACGAACTCGCTTAATACGAATTACTGATAATACGAACAAATTCCAATCCCCGTCAAAATGTATATTCAAATAATGTCAATTCATTCGCTTGAGAATAATTCGGATTGCACAAATTTCAGGTTAAATGAACGAATTTTCTAAACTTAAGGGAAAAAGGATTCTTTTCAATTGTATTATCCGTCAAGTGACTCCGAAATTATAGAAGATTTATCTGTGGAAGAAAGTGAAGAAAGAATAAAGGACGACGAAGGAATAAGTTTGCCTTCTTTAAAAAAAGCTAATCATTGCTTAGAAATCGTTCACCTCTTTTTGTTAGGCATCGAAAATTCATCTGCGCAATTAAACAACGTTGACTACATCAAAGATTTTCTTAAAGAATGACACGAAAAAAGCAAAACACAAAAATTGATAACAGAACTATTTCAAAACAAAAATTTCGTAATCATGAAATATTTGTGTAATCAGGAATTATGTGTGTAATCAGGAATTATGTGTGTAATCAGGAATTATGTGTGCAATCAGGAATTATGTGTGCAATCACAAGAATTATCTGTATGATCAAGAATCATTTGTGTAACCTTTGTGATTAAGAATATCTTATCTTGAACCAATAACTGTACAGTAGGTATTGTAAATACATTAATATTTTATTTTATTGTTAAAATAATGCTGTTTTTTCTGAATTCGGATAACACGAACTACGGTTAATGCGAATTTTTTACGCTCCCGTGAAATTCGTCTTAACGAGGTTTGACTGCATATAATAATTCATATTGTTAAGTTAGCATATAGTAGTAATGTTCATATTGAGAAAGTAGTATATAATAATATTCATATTGAAAAAGTAGTATATAGTAATGTTCATATTGAAAAATAGGTTAAAGAGTAATGTTCATATTAAAACAAAAACATTCTCTGTTTCTACAATTCCGATACAAATATTGATGATGAAAGGTCATTATCCTAGATTTTCTTTTGGATAAGTATCTGAGTAAGATTGATATTATGTTCTGCTATTCAACAATACGATTATTTTCCGTATTAATCTATTCCTCAACCTACTATTTCTGTCAAATCACAGATAAAATATTTCTTGATAGACAACTAAATTACTTTATGTTCTGTAACATCGATATATTCATTAGATAAAAAGGTTTAATTAGACCTAGTGTAGCAGAAAATGATGGAAGGACAAACCAAATCTCATTATATAAAACACGTGCGAAATTACTTTCATTACTTCTTTTAATATCTGCAGAAGCAAAGGATTGAAAAGATGAATTTAAAAAAAAATGAAAGAAATATGAATTTTAAAAAAAGATGAAAGAAAAAATGAAAAAAAGATTATGTAAATACTCGTAGCATGATATAGTGCTACTCTGATGAAAAGACAGATGATTTTGGGTCGTCCATTCCTAAAACGATAGCAAGTTCTCCAGATAAAAGGGCTGATATACTATGTAAAATCATGTGGCGAAAGCCAAAGGTACCAACTCGTAATCTCCTCTCGTAAGTTCGCCAACTCGTAATCTGTGTTCTGGCACCGAACGATAAACTCAGAATCATAATCCGTGCTAAAGACGCCAATTGTGGGAAAGTATTGTTTATGTTTAACCTGCCCTCTAATTGTACGAATACTCTTTCAAAAACACGTCACAAACTTTCCAGAGCCAGACTACAGAAGTCCAGTCCTTCAATACTAAAAATATTGAAGTGATAAACAGTGTAATGCTGTAAGCTAAAATGCTCATTAAAACAGCTCATAAATACTTAATAATTTAGATAACAATGCAATAATTATACTATAGTAAAAATAATTGTGAGGCCGGCTACGATTAGAGGGATTTTCAATGTAAACAAACCACCAAAAGACTAGAATTTCACTTCCGTTTACCCATTACAGATTCCGTACAGGGCAGCATGTTCTACCACCAAAATAGTACCTTCATCTACATTTAGCTTTACAGAAAAAGCCTCCCAAATTAATAGTTTCAGATGATCAAAAAATGACCACTTTAACTCAAAACCACCTTATTATCCCGTTACAAGGGATAATAAGGCTCCTCATAAACCACACGACGCAATCCTTTAGTCTCTGAATCATTACCGTGCCTATGTCTACCACTACATGGTGTAATTTATCTTTTATACTCAGAAGATTTTTAAGCAAAGAGAATTTGATAAATGCCACGACATAATTTGATAACAAGAGCGCATTCTCATCCTAACGATTAGCCGAGCAAATCCTGAGAAATAATGGCAAAACAAACGCGTGACAAATGAATCGCGAAAAAGCCGCCTAGTTAACAGTCGAGTATTAATCGCCGCGATCAAAACTTGTTTTGATGAGTTTCTTTGGACAACTTTCTTTCGTTGCAGGTCTTACCCCTCGATAATTACCCTAGCGCTGGTTTATTCACCGTAAATGTTTGCGCGTTCATTTATATTTCATAACAGCGATCCATCAAGAAAATATGCGCTCTTTTGCATATTGAAAGCAACAGATAATGAATATCTTACTTTCCTTAGCCGCCAGCATCTCCCCAAGAGCAGGCAAACACCAGAATCAATACCATTGGTTGCGTGGTCGACCTGACCCACCTACTTAAAGCTAAAGCGTTCGCACTACGACTGTCAATAACACTACGCAAATGGCTGGAGTCTGAAATATTGATAGCATCGATTTTCTTGTAGGCATGCATTGATAGTACATTTATTTGTTTAATGCGCATCAGAGATAAGTGGCAGAAAAAAACGGCACTCCGGCCGGTTTATCAATCATAACGGCATTTTCCGGCTATTCTTAGCGATATTAATTAATTATACTTGTCAAAGGGGAATTTTGATGTTGCAGTAATGACAGTAAAACCTTTCGATGAACATTAACCCCTAAGTACGCTCTTCGCTTTCATTGTTTTGGGTGGCGTTTGCTATAGTTTTCTTGCAGCTACTTGTAATAGATCAGAGCTTTCTAAGTACTATCGCTTTTCTAGCCATTTTTGAAAGGATAAAAAAAAACCTCTTCGTATCTGCTTTTCAGGAGGATTTTGTCAGTCTTAAACGTTATTGAAGCGATCTGTCAGCATATTACACTGTACTTTCACACTGTTTTCGACACAATTGCATTTTGTTTTATTTTTTATTAGTTAATATGAATGAAAAATTAATATTTCATGTAACGTATTTTGTCCCTAATTTAAATTTTAAAGCCTAGATTTGGTATTCTTATAACAATTCATAAACTGGATTTCTTAAGATTTTGGTACAATAGCATCACATTTCATTTTTTAATCAATCCTTCAAGTGGTTTCACCGAGGTATCTCGTCCATCAAGGTCTGCCCAATTTTGCTAATGACGAGATATCTCGTCATCAAGATATCGCCAATCTTGTGATGATGACGAGATCAAGATTTGGTCAGGTTTCTTCTAATGGCAAGATATCTCGTGCATCAAGATCTGGTCAGTGTTCTTTTGAGATAAATCGTCATCACAAGAAGGGTTAAATAAACATTTTATTTCAACTTCTTGAACTCAACTGTTTTCTAAGTATATATTTTCATTCCTTCTAAAGTAATTTAGAATGTATTCAATTTTCTTTTTAGAATTAACTAATGAATAAATTTGTTTTAAATATTCTCATTTAGCAAAACCAATTATTGGATTTGATTGTTTATTTCTTAGCCGTCGAGTTTCTGACTCTTAGTTTTGCAGAATTAGATAAATGTAACTTGAAAACTAGTTGATTTTTCTATTTAATAACTATAACTGCAAAACACAATTTTAATGTTCAAAGGGGAACGATTTAAATTGAAATCGGCAGTAACAAAGGTTTTCTTAGCGAATTCATTCCAACATTGCAAAAGAAATAATTTCTTTGTTATTCTGGAAAAATTGAAATATCTTGTGTAATTGCAATTACTAATTACTTCATCCCCACATCAGGTTCGAAAAGCTATTAAATCTAATTTTTCTGTTGAACTATGAATTTGTACCAGGATAATTTCATTTTAATATCGAAGTATGTTTTCCCCCAATTATGATCCTTGCAATACTCAACGGATAGTAAAGATTTCTGAACGAACAAACAACTTTAAAATCAGCTCTAATTTTACATCACTGATTCTACACTTTTAATCATGACTCAGTTATCCCTCTTCCACTAAAGCCCCAGCCAATTGACAGCTTAAATTAAGAGTTGTTTTTCGGCAAAAATGATGGAACCCTAAATTAGTAGACTAGCTCTTTTCTATCTAATTCCGTCAACTTTAAAAGAAATTAAATCCCGTGCTCTGGTCTTATCTTTATTCGACAAATTTATACGAAGATGTGTTTTTTCTCCTTGTAAGTATATACGAAATAGAGTGACATTTATTTTTATTTAGAGAATCTACGATAAAATTTATTCCCATTTTTAATAACGCCACTCATCTCAAGGGTAAGCTAAGTCTCAAAGCCCAATAGGTACTTTAGAATATTTTCACACCGTCTTAGAGCTTCTTGTATTCCCTATTAATGTAAATCAGGAATTATACTCCTTCGGGAGCTTTCAAGTAAGACAACGACTCTGTGAAAAGGATATTAAAGAGCTCAAGCCTCTTAAATAGCCATAATGAAAGCTATCAACAGCTCCTGTTTTTGGTACGCTTGTCTTTATTTGAACTCATTTTGAGAGTGTAAAGGAACTTGGATTGCAAATCTATTTTTTCCATCGAATAGTTTCATTTATTTTACAGTAGTTTCAAATATTCAAATCATTTTTGAATTCATTTGAGTGTTATGCAGTAATGTTATTGATAATAAGGTACCTACCATTAGAATTCTGTTGTGGTAGTCAACACAATTGTTAACACAACATTTACATCAAAACGAATTTCACGTTTCTCGTAACAATTTTCATATATTTCCACTATAAATTGTATATGTATTTAATATATCTGGTTTTGACATCCAATGCTAACAAGACTTCAAAACTCTGTAGTGTCTTACTTTCTGAGAATTCAGGAATAATTTTATGGTTCATTGTGTCGGTAGGTCATTTTATTTAAAAGAAGTATCAAGGTAGTTGTTGCCAATAACATAAGGTTTGCAGAAGTCGAAATTACTATTTAATCAGTTACTAAAGTATATCAATAAGTAAACTAGAAACAGTTGTTCTTTTGAAATTTTTAAGAAAAGTGGTATGCTCAAAATTTAATTTTAACTTGAAAAATATGGCGTGCACTATTTCAATTGTTTTTTCTAAAATGGCTTTGATAAAAAAAAAAAGCTAATTCGGTCTGTGGATACAGTTCTATAAGTCGGTTTCGATAATGTCTTTGAAAACTGTTTTTACTTTGAATAACTTTAAATTTTTTATAAAAGAACTCAAAGAAAGGTGAATTATGGATGACTTACATTAAAACATTTCACATCATGAGAAGGTTGATTGGATTGAGTTTTATGGCACAAGTGCCATATTTGGCCAAGCCATCATGTAGAGGATACGTAAGTTATCGAAATTCAAAAACTATACAGTTTTAGTATTGTAAATCAATTCATACAAATCAGATTTTAAATGATGCTATGTAGTGATTGCATTTGTTATTGTAATTGGAAGGATATTTCTTAGAAAAGAAGTCATGTTTTAAGCTAAATATAATTCGAAATAGAATTTCTTTCATAATACCTTATGAGCATACTTGGATTTTTAAACAATTTCTAAGCCATTGACTCGTCTTGATACATCCAACACCTCTAACTGATCTTTACTTATTATTTTTACGATCTACGCATATTTACACAAAATTAACATGAAACTTTCGGTGAGCTCTCAAGGTTCGAACCAAGAACTCGGAGTAACAGGAATTAATCGACACTTATCACAGGTCCATTACCTCCTATTCACTTCTAAACTACAATATCGATAGTTCAGAAAATTCTGACTACAGGAATTCACCAATGCGCTTTTACATTATAGTAGAACCTTGATTATCCGAGGTAATGTGGAACGATGTCATCTCGGATAATAAGGACGCAATAACACAAAACAACCTATATGAAATACAGAAAAAAAATTGTTGTGCTATACATGTTACAACTACCGCTACTGGAAGATTCATAAATCAAGGATTAACACAAGGATTTGTATCACAGCATGTATTTATTCAGCTAATTTTACAATAAATCTGACCGTGAGTTATGTACCTTTTAAGCTCTCTTGAAAAAATTAAAGGTCTTCGGCTTCGCCCTTTTAAAAAGCCACATAATTTCATCTTTAACATCCAACGCATTTTTTAAACTACATTTAAATGTTTCGAATTGATGATTAGATATTTTTTATATATTCACTTTTATCATGCTTTTTGATGCGTTTATTTTGCTTTCATATTGTTTGCTTAAATGATTGATCATGTTTTTAATGTTATGCTTGTTGATCTTATGTAACAATTTTTTACTACGAATAGATTTTTAAATTGTATAATTCTTTCTCGGTTGGTTTTGGGTTTTATGGCACAACGGCCATATTTGACCATGCTGCGCCAGACACGACATACAATATCAAGTAGTTAACACACACACAATGAAAGTTCTACTGACACAGAAGAGAGAAATACACCCAGGGAGGAATACACCTGACAGGAATCGAACCTGCGCAGACTACAACTCGAAGGTTGCTCAATGTGCATACCCACTGAGCCACGATGCTCCCAATTCTTTCACGGAGGTTGATACATTTGTAACGATTTCAATTTAATAAACAATCTCTGCTTCATCGAAGTGTTTTGTTTTATCAAACTATTCGTGCATGTCTTTCTTGTATTTTTTGGATCAGATATTTTTTGTTATCTGTAATTTTATATTTTTCTGTGCAGAAACAGCAATAAAATAAATAGATATTGTAAAAAATATTTTTATTGATTTTTTTGTTTTGCGTTTGGCGCAGGTTATATATATATATATATATATATATATATATATACCTAAATTTGGGTCTTTTCCCATAAAACCAAACCAATCATTTGTTCGCTAAGCCAAACCAGTCAAGGACAAAGTGGCCACACTCGTTCTGGAACTTCTATAGCGCAGACACTCTGTTAACCGGAGCTTGAATAATGAAAGTTCTACTGCACATTTATTTTAATTTAAACCTACGCAACTTATCAGTTTAGAGAATTCTTACAAATCCCGCGTACAATACGAACAAGCAAATAAAGATTTTTCTGTCACTTGCTTCTTCAAAGGCGTCTTCCTTTTAAATTCTGATTGCCAAGAAACCCATATGCTAATTCTTCTTCGTACCTAAAACTGACATGCCAAGAGAAAAATGAAAAGATATTTCCAAATCCGAAACTCCATTTCCCTGGTCCATTACACTCACAGATTCTGTTCCTTATTCGCATCGATTTTATTCTTTGTCGTGTTTTTATTTTCCCCTTCTTAATGTGCTCGTGTTGAAGAGAAAAAATTAAATAAAAGACTGAAAAGGAGTTTTTAAAAACCTTACTCTGGTTTACGTGATCTTCGACGCTGAATCAATGTCTGTTTGGTAATCTTTGAATTGATTGATCATTCTTGAAGAGAGACTTTGATGATCCTTGGGCATGACTACGCTTCGATGTAGTTAAACACGCTTCAATCAAGAAGAATAGGGAAGAAAGAAATGCCTCATTTGGTTCAATAGATGAACCCTGGAAATTTTAAAATCGTCCATGTTTATAAAAGAATCATTAGGTTTCTTCCAAGTTTGCATTTCACAAGCAATCCTTGTATAAATAAGCGTTTACGTAATCTAAAACTCAATGGGATGTTAAAGGACTAATTTAAGTATAAAGTACACATGTGAAATAAATTTACAATCATTAACTTTGCAAAGAAGTTGAATGGATTCGCTTTTTTCATAAAAGGAATCACGAGCTCTGTGTTTACTCTATCTGTTTAAAAATCTTGAATTCAATGCATCTCATTACGATGAAGCATTCAATCGATTTAAAAGTCTAACATTCTTAATTTCTACTTTTATTAGAGATTTTATGTACTGCATATTTCGTATGTGACGCAATTGAAGTGTAAGAACTGAAAAGTGATCTTAATTTTTTATGCAGTTAATTACTTTTCCATTGAAATAAGCAATTTAGATGTAAAATAGAGTGTTCACTATATGAAAGTATATCTTACCGCATCAATACCAAGTTTAAAAAATCTGTTACTTATAGAAAATGTTTAATAATTTATGACGTTGACATAATACAGATCTGTACCATCTGTTTGAATAGATCTGAAGTATATTTGGACTTTTGAGTTTAATTTTCTAGTAAGCTCTAAGGACTTTTGAGTGATTTTTCTCCACGTGAATATAAAAAAAGAATGAAAAAAGTGAAATATCTAATCTCATGGGGGGTAACTGGCAAACCTCACTTGTTTAAAAGGCAGAGAAAGCTAGGTGAACAGTTTTGTAAGTCGGTTCAAAAAGATGTTAGGAGTTACGTTTTATTTTGAAATATTTATTTTAAACAGGTCAATGGTTAACAATTTAATGAAATAGCTATCCAAACGAATGACTTGAGGGTTGCAAGTTCGAAACTCTCTCCAACCGAAGACAGTCGTGTACGTGGGGAAGGTTAAATTTGTCGTGTCTTCAAATGTTCTCAAGTTGGCTTGGTGTGGAAGTTTGGAGAGTGGGGTGCCAGCTCAGGTGTTGCCTCGTCATCTGACTCTGATTCAAAATGACGAGGTGTTGTCTTTTGAGTTTTCCTTTCGGGATTGATTCTGGATCGTCGCCAATAGCTCGTTGTGTTGCTCCAGTATGACGTTAATTCAACTACCTACCGAACGAATGAATTGTTTATCATATTTGAATGCTTCGGTGGAACATTCCAAACCTATCATTGAGCATGTGGTTATCGAAAACAGAATTAGGATCATTGCGTTTTTCGTAAATTAGCAAAACAACATTTTTCTAACGTCGTTCGTTCAAAGTTATTTTGAAGTCTGGTATATTATACCCCCAATAATGGTATTATACATTATTTTATTCCTAGGCAATTGCATCGTATTTTATTCAGTCGTTTACATTTTCACACATACGTACTCAAAAATATATTCCAAATAACACAGTAATTTCATTCTTCATTTCGTTTACCAAGTTTCACAAGCAAAGGAAAAGCGCAATTTCGGATATGAGTTAGAAAAAGCAAGATATGTTCATATCCCCTTATTATCATCATCATCGTAATATTCAGCAGAGTCGATTCCGTATAATCTCAGGTAAGAATGGAAATTGTGGCAACTTATTTTTTCTGACATAATCAACAATAGCTTGTCTATGATCATGAGAATAGCCTTCTTCTTGCTTTTGGTATTTTTTGTACCCAAATTGTTTGCGTAAATCGAGATTTTGATGAGCTGAATTGAGACATATTCCACTGCATCCTTAAAGGAGGATTCTATTTCGTACCTTTTCCCGGAAACATTTGGAGCTCTCTTTTCCAGGCTTTCCATTCAAATAGACTTATTTTTCAACTGGATTCAAGCACCTTGTTCCAAATATTATGATGGTAAGAAAGGAAATATGAGTGGTTCATATCGTAGCAGTTTAAATGAACCTTTAACATGAAAAGTTTGTAGAGCAAAGAATCGAATGGAGTAAACCCATTTTATAGTAATTGCAGCTTAATAAGATTCTTCGTGCAGTTTGCATAGAACAAAATTGTTGTTTACTGGATGGAAATATGAAATGCAGCTTTCTTATTTAAATTTGTATCGTCAATAATTAACCATCCTACAATTTTATTACATAATGCAAATCAATGCTATCTTCTTTCATTATCGTATTTATCCTAGGAATATCATTCTTTTTTCTTCAATCACTTTCTTTGAGGTATTACATTTTGATAAGCTGTATTTTGAATCCTATGCATTTCTCAGGAGATGCTTTTAGTGATAAATTATTTGTACAAGTAACCACACATCTGTGTGCCATTCGTTTTATTATTTATCCATTTAATTTCACAGATAACAAATAAAATCTATTTATCATCTTGAAAAGTGAATTCAGTGTTTTTGTTTGATTTGTTAATTTATTGAATGAATACATCTTTTAAAGAACATATGTTAAATAATGTTATTCTGTGCTTCTGAGATTAGTATTATAAAAAATAGTGGATATTCCATTAGGAACCAAATTTCATTACCTATACTGCTGAAAAAATAGCAGCGTATGAACGTTTTACTAAAAATAGACTTATTTTATTTGAACTATCTCGATTTTGAAACATCAGACTACAAGTATTTCCAAGAAAATGAATCAATTAAAGTGAATGTTGTAACTGAAACTAGTTCAAAAGAAAATATGTATTAGAGGCTTCTAAATTAATACCAATGATAATGAATTTCCGAGAACATCGGATTAAAAACTTTCCGTGCCATTTTAAGTAATTTATCATTTTAAAACTAATTCCCATCCAGACAATGAGAAACAAAATAAAAATCTCATGTTCATTTTCATGTAATAAATGTTAATGTATCACATAAAAGTAAATTGCCAAAAATTGTAATATATCATAGAAGAAAGATGCCATTTTAAACTCTTAAGAATATGAAATAACTAAATGCTAAGTATTAATTTGCAAACAGTAAATCAAGAAAGATCACCATCCTGAAATACTATCAATTAGTAATGCCAAAGAAATCATGTTCGTACTTTCATTTCTTAGATATATCATCAGGCACAATCAGAATATGTTTTCAAAAACGTTTCCATTTTTGAAATGAATACAGGAAAACAGATTATGTAAAAAGGGAATAACGCAGAAAATTTCCAATTCCAAAAGAAAGTGCAAGCAATGTTGAGGTACCAGATACATTTTGCTATCAACTCTGAGGGTTATAAACTCTAAAGGTTTCAGCACAACAGGAATATTCACATGCAATTTGAACAATAATGTATCTATACAATTTTAGCAATAATTTTCCATAATCTTCGAAAACATATTCACATACTATCCTTTCAGTGAGAATCAATCATATTGAAGTTGAGAAATAGGGTTAGCATGTAGTTTAATATATAACTGAATAATTATATTTAATCTAGCACCATTATGCGATAAACGTAAAAATAAAGGTTCGGCATTTTAAAAAGTAAAGAAGCACTAATTTCGATGTTCCTAATCCGCTTTCATGTCAAAGAAAGATTCCAACTTAATCGAAACAATCCAAAACTTCCTATTAAGTTAATTTTTCAAAAATGGGAATTCGCGGAGAAAATTCTTTAAAAAGATGTCTTTCTTCTTATTTCTTGATTTATTTCCTTCATGTACCAAAAAGCAGAAAGGAAACTTCCATAATTAATACATGCTCTCTCGTTTGAAATATTTTCTTTCATGCTATACACTTCTAATCCTCTTGTGTGTTTTTTAAAAAATATATTCTTCCTCGCTTCTAGGCTATATCACTGCAGCTGGAGTGAAAATTATTATTAAAAAAAGTCTGTCTTTTTTTCTCTGGGTGGAATTTTCCCCAATGTGCACTTCACAGGCGTTGCTATGAAAAACAATTGCAAAGCAATCGATCCCATCTTTGTGGATCTAGTAATTATTACATTAGATTGCGGTAACTGCCTGGAGCCTCTTAGGGCGAGTGCGGTTAATCGGATTACATGTTTTATAGGAATGCTTACAACATACACTAGAGAGATTCTTCTGAAAGAAATGCCCTTAAAAAAGCGTTTAGTAATTTGTTTTCCATCTTCATTAATGAGGGTCTTTTAATGATTCTTTATGAAGCTAAAGTTTGTGAATCTTTAAAAATGGCCCCGTTGATTTCGATTCGGAAAAATATATTGGTCCCGATTATTATAGCTACAAGTACTGCTGTAAAAGGAATAATTTATCTCTTAGAAATGGCGGTATTTTAAAAAAGGGGAATGAATTGTGTTGCGACTAAATTTCTGGAGTCACCCTAACTTCGTTTGTTTTAATAGAAAATAGAAGGACCCACCTCATGACGTCAGGTTATCCAATACAAAATAGAAGGACTTACGTCACAGTGTCCATAAGAAATTGGGAGGGGTCAAACAACCACAATTATTGACTATGGATGAGTGGACTCGCTGGCATTAGTCAGATCATGATTATGAAGTGGGAGGTATTATGTATTGGGGTGGAGCCGGCAAGAGGAGATAGTTGGGAAATTGTCACCATGACGTCACGTGATCTAATAGAAAACAGAAGGACTTACGTCATGACGTTAACAGGAAGTTTTACAGAAATTGTTTTATGACTATGCTGCGTTGCATTCACAAGGTATGTAATAAAAATTATAAACGTTAATTTTTCTATTACTAGTATCTCGATTTCACCTGCATTTTACAATTCAGTTATGAAAAGTTTATTGAAAAACTTCATCTTTTTAAAAAATGGTTACTTGGTTATGAATAGTTTGTTGACACAGAAGATAAAATTCCGATTTTTATTTCCTGAAAATTTTATAGAAAAGAAATTTGTTTTAAGTACATACTCATCACGTTAATTTGCCACCAGTCTCTTAGAATACTGATGCTGATAGAATTCGAAAATATATGGTGAATGGATTATATGGATGTATACGTACTTATATAATATGTATACGTTTCAGCGTTTAAAGTAAAAAATGCGTAAAAGCTAAACGTAGTTTTGTAAACTCAAGAAATATTGAAATGAAGTTATAAAAAATACTCAAGAAATATTAAAATGAAGTCATAAAAATTACTCGAGAGGTATTGAAATGAAGTTATAAAAATGCTCAGGAAATATTATTAAAATGAAGTCATAAAAATAACTCAGGAAATTTTGTTATGAAGCTATAAAAATTATTTTCTGGGCTTTTTGTAAGACATTTTTATGAAAAGAGAAGTACATTTATTCTGATCATGCATCATATCTACATTGAATTAATTCAATCCGTTCAACGGAGGGTAATTTCGTTTAATCAAACGTATAATTACAGCAGTAATTTTTATTTATTTATATAAAGGGTTGAATTCCAGTTGTTTAATTCTTGGAATCTTTATTGAGTCAAAATTACATAACCAGAGAGAGATGTAAAATATATCTTTAAGTCATTTCCATAGTTCACAGATTCGGCTTAAGCCCCAATCAAATATGTATTTTGATTTCCCCATAATTTAAAACTAAGATACATGAATCTCAATATTTTTTAATAAAAGTGCTTCCAGATTTTTTACCTCACTCGCAGCTGATAAATTCTTTTTTACTATTATTGTTTCATTTTTTTTATTTCTACTGTTTCATTCGGTCTCTTTTTTCTGTAAGTTGGACTTTTTATTAATTTCCAAGCAAATATTTGCTGATTAAAAACATAATTTCACTTTGGAACTATTTCTCCGGGTGTTATTTAAACACTTTAAAGCGTAGTGTTTTTATGTATTTAAGTTATCATTTCTCACACTTGATCACGTATTTAGATAATCATAGAATACATCAGAGACCGAAATGCAATTGAAAGAATAAATATCTTTTAATCCTGCATAAGAAGAAATATTTCCGTATCCAACCGGAAAGTATTTTTACTGTGAAAAGTAATCTTTGAATTGGTAAATGATGTTTGCATATACCTATGATCATTTCATAAAACAGACAAAAATGGTGGGAAAAGTTTAAAAAAAGATGTAGCATAACGTGTACTTAATGATCCGAAGAGAATTCTTTTCCTTTCTTTTCTTGTTCTATTTATTCAAATAAACACATTAATATACTTTTCAATCGGAGTCACGTACTGCTGTGGTCTTTAAATAAAAACGGATAAGACTTCTAATAATTACAAACACATACAGAATTAAGTTTTATATAAAAATCATCGGAAAGCTTATAAAAAATTGAAATGTTGAAACCAAAAAACTCCTTTTTAATATTTTCAGAAGTAAAAATCAGTGTAGTGTTTCTTATAGTGCACATTAACCCTCCAAGTGATTTTGACGAGATATCTTGTCATCAAGATCTGACAAATTTTGATTAAGACGAGATATCTTGTCGTACATCTCATCTGGTCACATAACGACATCGAGACGAGCCTCGATATCTTGTTATCAAGATATTGCCGATTTTTTTTATGATGACGAGATCAAGATTAGATAAATTTCCTTCTAATGACAAGATATCTCGTCCATCAAGATCTGGTCAGTTCTTCTTATGACCAGATACCTCGTCGAGACAACGACCAGGAGGGTTAAGGAAAATTTTATGTAAATAATTGTTTGCTAAAACATTTAAATTTAACTGTATCTTAGATGCAACAATTTTACATCCTAGTAATCAATTTGGTGCATAACTGCATAAGAATTATTGAGTAATACAAACGATAGACTAATCCGAAACATAGTTATCATTTCAGTTTCTCAGAATTCGAAATTGGATAGTTGTGCTTCAATTAGAATACCGATAAAAAATAGAAAGCATTTCTATCCTTTCGATTTTACCTTAAATTTATAATAAAGGATTAATTAGAAGACTGCTCTTTTCTTAGAAATTGGGTTGAAATGAATATTTCGCAACAGCGCGAAATCTGATTTCGCTCTCATTAGAACAGCATTAGAGAATTTCTACTCCGAAATATGAGGCATAATTAGGCAAATGAATTCTGGAGGAATATGTTTCACGCAAGTTTTTAATTGGCAATTTCGACGTTAATGCTATTGAATATGTGTGTCCATATTTTGACAGCAAAATGTAGTAAATTAAATATACAGATCGCAAATGGTTGTATTTACGGTTATGTATCTAAATTTTATCACGTCAAGTGAAGAAAATAGAGAAGTGCAAACAAAATTGTTTCGGAAAAACATGTTTCAACAAGGTGAAGCATAGATAAAAATCCAAGCAGTACTTGCGGATAGAATGTGATTAGTGACTGCATAAAAATACGGTATATTTTTTAAAACATAGAAGGCAAGGCTACTTAAAAGAAAACGGTCTTCTAGGTTGGTCAAAAAATATTTTAACCCTCCTGGTGGTTGTATCGACGAGGTACCTTGTCATTAGCAAAACTGACCACATTGTGATGAACGAGATATCTCGTCATTAGAAGACAACTGACCAGATCTTAGTCTTGGAATCGTCAAAAAATCGGTAGTATCTTGATGACGAGGTATCTCGTCAGAACTATTTGTAGGGTTACGTTTCTCATTTACATTTATCTCTATTTCTGAACTAGAAAGCAAACAATAGATTTACTTGATAGTGGACAGATATAATCATGATATAAATTATTTCATTAATTGGAGGAGGTTTGTCAAAAAAGATTATTTTAACAAATATTCTTGCTTGAGGATACATACAATAAGGTAGGTAGGTAGATAATTGATTAACCGTCGCACTAGAGTCACACAACGGGGTATTGGCAACGGTCGGGGATCAATCCCGAAGGGAAAGGACCGAGGACTCGTCATTTTGAGCCACAGTCAGATGGCAAGTTCATACTTGATCTGTCACCCCACTCTCCAAACTTCCACGCCACACCAACGTGAGGTCATTCGAGGCCCTACAGATTTAACGTGCATCAGTCAACCCCCACGTACACGACGGCCTTTGTTTGGATCGAGTTTCGAACTCGCAACCCTCCAATTACTAATCCGCTACTCTTCCAATCTGGCTAACGCGACCTCACATGCCATAAGAAAACATATTTTCCATTAGAGAGAGTGTGCTCGCTAGATTAAGAATGTTATTGAACAAAAACATAAAAACGTTGTTTATAACTTAAATTTGAATACATAACCCTACCAAACGTAAATATACACTTTTAACTAAACAAAATATTATATCCCCCATTTTATTACGATACCAATTTTATTTTCTCCAAAACCTAAAATAAGTTGACACAGTCTGGATGAGTGTTCCAGTTAAGTATCTCCATATTGATCGCCAAACTTTTTCGACGAATTTGAGACCTCAAATCGACCCGAAAGCAGTATCCAATATTTCGAGCAATATTTTTTACATATTATGTTGAGTACAGAACCCCGGAAAGAGTGACTTAGACCAGTAGATGGGGCAATCGCGATTGAAGAGAATTTAAACCGTTTGGAAAGTCAATTTTTCAAAGTATAAAAGGGGAGAAAAAATACCCCTTTTTTATTTTTTCATTTTCGTCCTTTTAGTCAGCTCTTCGATGGAAGGGAGAGGATACTTAAAGGAGTGGAGGAACTGGTCACTGATCGCTTCCTATTCTTTATCTATTTTGTTCAAGGCTTTTTCAAGGTAAGAATAGGGACATTCTTTAATCTGCAGGGAACAAAGGGGGAATTGGGAACAAAGCCTTCTAAGTGTTTTAATTTCATATAGTGGCATGGTGAAACAGCATTTCATGGCCAAGAGACTTATTTCTAAAATAAATACCATCCCTAAAGCTCTCCTTCAGAACTGTTATACTTATGCTTGAAGATAGTTAGAATGAACAATTCTGCATGAGTATGCGTATATGCTGTATGGGGGAGAAACCTAAATTTTAGCTTCCTACTGTTACAGAGGGCAGCGGTAGCACGGTTGGAAGAGTATCGGATTAGGAACCGGAGGGTTGCGAGTTCGAATTCAACTAAAGACCACCAAAGGGGGATGGTGCATGTTAAATCTGCCGTGTCCTCAAATGTCCTGGCGTGGTGTGGAGGTTTGGAGAGTGGGGTGCCAGCTCAGGTGTTGCCTCGTCATCTGACCGAGGTTCAAAATTACGTGGTGTTGTCCTCGAATCTTTCCCTTGGAGGATAGATTCCGGACGGTCACCAATAGCCCGTTTTGTTGCTCCAGTGTAACTTTAATTAAAATGCCTACCTACCTGGATGCCTAACTACTGTTACAGGGACGCCAATAGCCCGTTGTATTGCTCCAGTGTGACGTTAATTGAAATATTTATCTACTGTTATGGGAACGTTTTAAATGCCAAAAACTTCTGATTCATAAGTTAAATCTTCAGAGCTTTGTATTGGGAAATGCTTTTATATTATCGTTTAGTTTAAGAGTATATCATGTTCATGAATTTTTATTATCAGTGCTTCATAAATAAAACATGTTTAGTCGTTATATTCGTGAAAATTCCAATGATTGATCAAATTTTAATACATTCATGTAATCAAAAACTCGAAATATTTCTTATTTTCTAGATATAGATGCATGGCACAAAGCCTCTTTCAAATTAAAATTTCGCTCGAAGAACCAAACTTATAAAAAATCGTATGGTAAAAGTTTGACTTGTGATGAACGTATCAAAGAATTCTGGGAAGCCTCACTTTTTCAAAGGCTTTAGTATCATCTATAAAAATTCTTACATTTCGGGGTCGTGATAGCCCAGTTGGTAGAGCCGCAGATTAGTAACCGGATTGTTGCGAGTTCCAAACGCGATCTAACCAAAGACCGTCATATACGTGAGGTGTGGTGCAGGTTAAATCAGTCGTGGCCCCAAATGTCCTCGCGTTGGCGTGGTGTGGATGTTTGGAGAGTGGGGTGCCAGTTCAGATGCTGACCTCGCTATTTGACCGTTATTCAAAATGACTAAGTGTTGTCCTCAGATCTTTCCCTTCGGGATTGATCCCGGACCGTCGACAATAGCCCGTTGTGTTTCTCAAAGGGACTTTAATTCAACTACCTACCTATCATCAAAGCAAAAATCATAAATGATAATTTGTAAACCTCCAAAGCAAATACATATTTCTCTTTACTTTAAAAAAACATGATACAGAAGAAATACATAGGATAATGTAACTTTTTATAAAAGAAGTAATTTACTTTCTTCCTTTTTAGTGATTCAAAATTACGTGGTGTTGTCCTCAGATCTTTCCCTTCGGGATTGATCCCAGACCGTCGCCAATAGTCCGTTGTGCTACTCTAGTGCGACGTTAATTAAAATATCTACCTACTTACCTTTCTGTTCTAACTGAATTCATAAATTTCCCTGCATGGAGCTCTAGTTTGTCTATTTAAGATGAGCAGTGGGTTTGGTTGCCAATAGCCCGTTATGTTGCCTTATTCCGACGCTTATTTACTTACCTACCGATTCAACGATGTTAATTTGCCTAATTTCCGTGTACCTTTCTAGGAATATTCTGAAGGTACAGACTTGAACTTTTTTGTATAATCAACAGAAATTCACTTATACACTAAAGTGGCATTAAGTGTCATTTTTCTTAACAATTTTTTCAAACAAATATTTCTGTAAAATTAAATGGAAAATCCCAAAATTCGTCGGCGATTATTTTATTAAAAAATTTCTAAAACATAATTACTCAACATATAACAAAACGGTATTTTCCGTATAATCTGTTGTTTGTAGAACATGTTAGATAAGTCGTATCAGGTTAATGTAGTATTGTAGAAAATGTACCTCCAAGTTAAAGTTCATTTTTAAATAAAATAGAGTTTAAAGAACGAAATTTGAGTTGGCTTAAATGAGTTCATTAACTTTATTCATGCACTAAAAATTTCAAATAGGAATTGAAATAAATATTAAGAATCATTGGAAAACTCATGAAGACTATCCAAAACTCTAAAAATCTCAAAATTGATAACTGAATATTTTGGGTTCAAACTCCTTTAAAAAAGTCTGCTTAGAGTTTCATTGTATTTGAGTTTTTCAACTTTTTTTGCCTCTGAGCATTAGGAATTTTTCAACAAGAATTTGTTACCATACGCTATAATATATGACTAAATACCACCCAGAATACCTTTGATTTGTAAAAATCTAGTTCTGAGACAGATATGTAGAATGCACTAAAAGTTGTAGTATAAAACCATCTAAATACTCAAAACAAAAAATATTATGCTTAACCCTTCTAGTGGTTTCGACGCGATACCTCGTTCCTCAAGATCTGACCAATTTTGCTAATGGCAAAATATCACGTCGTCAAGATATATATTACCAATTTTTTTGTGATTACGAGATCAATATCTAGTCAGGTTTCTTCTAATGACGAAATATCGCGTCCATAAAGATCTGGTCAGTTTTGCTAATGACGAGATGCCTCTTCGAAACAACCACCAGGGGGGTTAATTCTTTCTTGTGCATGTGCAAACTCTAGAAATTAAATTATTCATATCAGCATCGTACATATTTATACGTAGCTTTGAAAATAGCATGCATGTGCATAAATACGTATGTACTCTTCAAGACGGTTGAAAGTTGGTCAAAGCAATTTTACTATCAGTTGACTTTATTCAAAGAATAATCATTTAATGCAAATGACAAAACGGGGACTACTCTATTATATATAGTTGAAGTAGCAGGCAAGTTCACACAAGCAAGCCTTGAATGTTATGGTGTCGATGCAAGATCAACGCGTTTGAGTCTGGGTTCCACCGTATTTGAATCAGGAATTCACTAATGTTAAATTACTATTAATTGATGCCTGAAAGATTATTAAAATTGCGGAAATTAGAATTAAAACCAATTAATTATATTATATTTTGGATTATTCTTCTTTCTTTTGATGTACCCATAACACTTAGTACAAATTTCTTTAAATAAGTTTTATACTTGGCGTAAAATTATTATTTCCCAGAGCGTCTATAAGTCTAACTTCCGAAAAGGAAATTATTCTTAGCCATATTCTAAAGTGAAAATTACGTATTTATCAACAGTAACTAATTTTAGTTAATTTAAATCATGAACATATGATACCATTTTTATTAAATTAAGTATACACTCACCTAAAGAATAGATTTGTTTAATTTAACACGAAAATAGCTAAACGGGGGAAAGTTTTGCTACTTGGCTAGTTGACATAGTCTTGCTATAAATACGTTAGTCATTTAAAATATGTCAACATTTTTTTGCATCGTTTAAGTCAGCACATTCATTGCATTTCTAAAAGTTTATGAAAAAAAGAAATGTAAAGATAGTTAGGTCCCCTTTGGATAAAAGAGCCGAATTTTGTTGAAACGAATTTATCTTGCCGGGAATATATACATCAATTTGCATTTTAATTCATGGTTTGTGTGCGTATGACAAGTTTTATACAATATTTAAAGTAAATCGGTGAATAAAAGCAAGAAATTAATTTTGAGAATTTTTGTTTTTAATTAGTTTTTAAGCTGTAAAATACTGAATTACTTTTCTTTGCAGCTGTTCTGAAAGAATTAAAAAAATGTTTTAAAGGTGTTAATAATGGATCCTTTGATAGGCCCTTTAACGGCTGATTTCTGAAACCTGACTTTTTGCCACATATTGTACCTTTCCAAACTGTCAAAAGTAAACACTTGAAATTTCTATGAAACAATTTTAAGACTAATACAGTTTTAACATAGTTTTTATGGGTATTTGAATATAGATGTAAATTAAAAAACTTCGAAGAATTTTCCTTTTTTAAAAAATGCGAGTGTATCACATTTTAATGTATCATCAAAAAATGTTAACGAAGGGATTAGTAAAAAATATCTACAATTATCTAATGAATATATTGTAAAAAGTACTGTGACTATGGTAATTAGATTCTGATAAAGGTATATCAACTATTACTCATTTTAACATGGGAGGCAATAGGGAGGGCACTAAAAGCCCGGAATTCCTTAAACTCTAATGAGTCAAAATATTATAAGTGAAATACAGAGTAATAAATTATAAAATTTCATTTCAATTCTCCAAGTGGTTTCAACGAGATATCTCGCCCATCAAGATCTGACGTTTTTTAATGACGAGATATCTAGTCGAGATTACACTACCCTATTACTCCAAGGGAATGAAGATCCAAGTGGATTTTTCGTCAGAGGGTAGTCACTACAGGGCAGTTTTTTTATGCGAAGATAAACCATCAGGAAAGTTAATCTATTTCATGCATTTATCTAAAATATAGGTACAGCTTTAAATCTTCAACGAAATATCAACAACACAATATAACAACTACTCATGCCAGTTGTAGAGCTCAAGAAAAAAGGCCAACTTCCTCCAAATTAAAAAAGCGTTGCTTCCGAAATCACGAACCCGTCGTTCTTTTAAAAACTTAAACGAAAAGAAACGGAGTTTATCAAGATCGCCCATCAAGATCTGACGTTTTTTTAGTGACGAGATATCTAGTCGAGATTACACTACCCTATTACTCCAAGGGAATGAAGATCCAAGTGAGAAATTGCCCAGAATTGGTGACAGTTTGGAACAGGTTTTTGCATCAGAGGGTAGTCACTACATGACAGTTTTCGATGCCAAGATAAACCATCAGGAAGGTTAATCTATTTCATGCATTTATCTAAAATATAGGTACAACTTTAAATCTTCAACAAATGTCAAGTACACAATCTAACAACTACTCATGCCAGCTACAGAGCTCAAGAAAAAAGTGCCAGCTTCTTTCAAATTAAAAAAGCGTCGCTTACGAAATCACGAACCCCTCGTTCTTTTAAAAACTTAAACGAAAAGAAACGGAATTTAAGATTTTCTCGGAAAAACCGCCTATTTGGGAGAAAGTAGAATTCTCGTTATTCACGCTACTTAGACATCTATCATTACGAGTTTCATCAGTTGGCTATAACGGCACGTGATGTCACGTGCAATTTCATAGATGAATCACGTTCGAACGCTGCCAATAAAATCCAGACGTGATAAGATGGAGCATATTGAGCACCCCTTTCCTTTTCTTCGACGCCGTGAATAGTTTCACGAATGGCCGAGGTCCCGATCTGATGCAGTTCAGATAACTCAATTTTTGCACCTCCCCATTTCATTATTAACGATATCGAACGGTTATTATTAAAAGGTGTCGACCGAGTTTTATCACCGTCATCAATGACAGCCGATGGAGAGGGGGTTTCTAAGGCTATCGGGGAATATGTGATTTTTTTCACAACGATGACCATAAATTTATTATCAAACTGCTAACACCGTCCCAAATTATGACGTCTTCAGTTTTTAAAAATCTGTTTCTGGGGGAATTTTTCCCTGGGAGTTACAGGGAATTGTGCGGTGCGATAAAACTTGAAGAACCATCAATTAAGAATGTTTTTGTTTAATGATTGATTATCTTGCTAAGTAATCGCTTAGAATTATTTTAAAAGCAGCATCATTATCGTTCTTCTCAAATAGAAATCTTTTACGTATTCAACACGTTATCATTAAATGACGTTTCTTTCTTCTATATATTTACTTAGAAAAAAAGTAAGTTATTTTTGGGAAAAAAGATTTTGAAGGTAGTCCTTAGTTGAATGTGTCATCCTAAACTAGTTCTGAAGATCTCCCAAATAGCTTAGAAAGAGAGACCTCTTATTTCAGATTTCTATGGGAACTGTTTGCATGTTTTCTCTCTTGGCACATTGATTGGTTGGTTGGTATTGGGTTCTATGGCGCAAAGGCCATATTTGGCCATGCTGCGTCATACACAAGACAGATAACATCAAGTAATAGATACACACACAAAGAAAGTTTTACTGACACAGAAGAGAGAAATGCATCCAGTGAGGAATTAAACCTGCGCCGCCTACAATTCGCAGGTTGATACTTGGCACATTGAAAATGACCTTGATTATCCGAGCTACTGTAGACCGAGGTCGCCTCGGATAACCAGAAACTTAGATAATACGGACATAGTAACATAGAACAGCCTATACGAATTACAGGAAATATTTACTGCACTACGTGTTACTACTACTGCTAGTAAAAGATATTAATAATAATTTATAATCGGATTTGTGTCACAGTATGTATTTATTCGGATAATTTTACAATAAATCTGGACGTGAGTTACGGACTTGTGAAACTCTCTTGAAAAAGTCCTTAACTATCAACTGTATCATTTCATCTATATCATCAATGTATTTTAAACAGCATTTTACTTTTCATGAGATGTTTTCAATATATTTACTTTATTCATACTTTTGAAGTGTTCATTTGGTGTTCATGTTGTACATTAAAAGCATGTCAAATGTTTGTCAACATTAAAAGCATGTCAAATGTTTGTCAACATTAAAAGTGCTTTTTTAAAAGTGCTTGTCATGCTTTTAATGTTGGTCTGGTTGGTAATTTGAATTTTCATAAACAATTTTTATTGAATTTCATTTGGTTTTACGTTTGACACATCTCGTACATTTTTGGATATTGAGTCAAGAGACCCAAACCAACTAACCATCTGACCGTTAAACCAGACCTGTCAAGGACAAAGTTGGAATACTTATGCTCAAAGCTTCATTTAAAGCTTAAAAGCACTATCAAATTCGACTCAGATAAAATGGACACTCGGATAACCAAAATAAATTTTATCGAATTTTATTTGGTCTAACACTTGACGCAGCTCATCCATTCTTGGATCTTGTGCCATGAGACCCAAACCAACTAACCATCTGCCTGTCAAACCAGAGAAGTCAAGTACAAAGTGAGCGCACTCGCGCTCAAAGCTTTATTGAAATCTTAAAAACACTCGGTATCAAATTCAGCTTTGATCACGAAGACAGTCGGTTAATCAAAACTCGGATGATCAAGATTCTACTATGTATTTGTATTAGAACCATTGATCTTAAAACAACGTTCTCTTTCCATCCATGCTCTAGTAAATATATGAAATCCCATGTATCAATACATGGATTAAAAAATATTAAATTTGAAAGATACCCATAGGACAAATATCACTAACTTTCTATTCAATATATAGATTATTTACGTTCCCAAAATATTAAATTTGAAAGATACCCATAGGACTAATACCACTAACTGGAAACAATACGCTCCTAAACTTATCAATTACCGCATCTCTTTGAAAAGTAAAAGGTATGAAATTAAAATTTGCTCATCTTAAGCTGGAAACAGTTAACGTATCAGCCAATTAATTAGCAGTTAATTAAAATATATCTTGGGAGCTTTTTACGCGTCAGAGCTTTTCAAGGAAGAGTGTAATTACAAGACGTAACGAAATTTCCAGTTATGTTTAAATTAAACACTGGAGTAAAATAAAACCGAAAGTGCGCTTTTTGAGTTTATTATACATACCATTCTTTGAGTATTATATTAAAATTTTCAACGCATTCTTTTCAACGTGCAAATAAAACAATCAGTTTATAAGGAGATAATTGGGAAAGATGAAAATAGCCCATTATTTTCAGGAAAAGTAGTCAGTCTACTGCACATTGCTGTGCATTTTCAACCAAATTATTTGTTTTCTTATTCAAATAGGATCCTTTAACGTGTGTTTTCCATAAGTTTATAAGTTTAAAAATGTCATCCTTGGAGAGTTGAATCTTAAGTTTATTGAGTACAAAGTTTGATAAGAGGTGAGCTGTAAAAGTAGCAACAATTGTTTTAATATTTGTATATATAAGTTCAGATACAGCAATCACAGCATGTACTGAACCCATATCTTCCCTAAATATAATGCGATGGCATTTTATTTTCCTTTTCAGACGAGTTTTAACGTAATTCGTTCTTATCTTTAACACTGTTGATTTTGAGTTAACTGCAAAATATTTTGGATTTTGCCAATTCAATACTACCAACTACTTTTTGGAGCCTTATCAGAGGGATTTTCAATGTAAACAAACAAACCAGACGTAAAGCGGAAATTTTACTTCCTGTTACTCAGATGCCCTCGCATGATACTTATCAGTATTAACTTAATTGTTGTTTATCACCGTTTTGGCGATTTTTGGCGTTTAATCTAATTGGCGTTGACGAATCAACTACCATATATCAATTAGGAATTGATTGATCCTTTGGAATTTCTTTAGTGATATGTTAAAATCTTATTTAAAAAAACAAGACAAGTAACGTCATGTCCGGAATAAGAACAAGAACCACGTTGCACCACAAAAACACTACCGACACCTACATTTAACATGACAGAAAAAGCCTCTCATAATGGACACAAAATATTTTCGTATAAGTTGCAAGTGATTTAAGAGAGGGGTAAGGTAATTTGTAATCAGTTTCATAATCCTTGCTTTTTCTAGATATATACCGTAACCAAATGAACCACCAATTTTTCCTGTTATATACTTCGAATTGATCTAACTCATTTGATTGGATTTAGGTAATGGAGCTGTCCACCAATTTACCCAATGCAAATAAATTGGTGTGAAATATTTCACGTCTTCATAGACTTCTTAGTTTCAATTAGAGGTTTGGAATGTCAACACAAATGAATCACCTGAAGACGAAAAGAATATTTCCAGTTAAGAACATATTTGACTTATCACCATTTTGACGATGTTTGGTGTTAATTTGACCGACACTTAAATTATTCGTGAGGAAAAAGTATAATCAGACATCATGGAGCAGCCATGTATTTTCGTATGTTGCAATTGTTTAACTGAAAACGTGTTACATGTTTTTATTAAAATGAATAAGAAAACAAAAAATTATAAATGTATGTGCATTTTAAAAGCGATGTGCTGAAGTCGCATTAAAATAAGTAGACAGTCACTTCCGTAATGAAACTTTTAAGTACGTACTACCACACAAACACTAGAACCCTCTATATTTAACTTCACAAAACCCATTTCCTTATTTGATCTTGATATGAAAAGAAAGTATGTGATGAACAGCAATTTTAAAGATCGTTTAAACTGTTTAGATCAGACAATGAAGTAAGGATAGTTACGAAAATGATGTTTGCTTTTCGGTATGCATTTTCTGTCAAGGTAAATGTAGGTGGTGTTTGTGTTTCTGCGGCGAAACATGTTTCCTTTACAAATTCCGAACGTGACGTCAGTTAGCTTTTTTTTCGAATTTGATTTCAGCACTTCTCCAATAAAAATTCCAAAGAATGAATTCCAAATTGATGCATAACAATTGATTAAAACCCGTCAGATTAAAAGGCCAAACGTCGCCGAAACGGCGGTAAGCTATATTCTAAGGTAATTCCAATATGCATTATGCGACAGCATTTGGACAGCGAAGTAGTCTTTCTTTTCCGTCTGGTTTGTTTGTCTGCACTGAAAATCCCTCTCATAGAAAGATATGCGTTAAATAACTTCACCCCAAAATCAAAGAAAAATTATGAGTTCTGTTCTTGTAATCTTAAACATTATGTGCTGGTCAAAAGAAGGTTTGTAGGATGTATCGCTCGAAAACCGAACCGAGAGCCTTTCATGTCAGTCACAAACTATATCACCTGGCCAATCTGGATCTTTAACTGACTGGTGCCTTTCGCTTCCGCACTTGTCAGCTTATCTCTAATTAGTTGAGCAGAAGCATTCTCCCGAAACACTGCACCAGAATATAAATGTCAACATTAGATTGTTTCATCAACTCTGCTTTCAGTACTTCAAAGTGACCCGCGGTTTTGCCAATATATAACTAACGAACACTAATTTTTTTCTAAAATGAACATTAATGCAGAAGTAGTCATTTCTAAAACTAACTGAAATGCAGTAAGGTGATCTATTTCCAATCCAATATGAATGAGCAATCCATTTTCTCTAAGAGTCAATTAAAATTAAGTAACCAAATATTTAAGTTAGTAATCAACTCTTTCTAAGATCTCAGTGAATGCAGTCACAACTCTAAAACTGAGCTAATTGCGGCAATTATTTTAAATCAACATGTGAGTGAATTTAGTTTATTAAATATCTCGAAATTCAATACGAATTCCATAATCAGCTTCTCCAAAACCCATATAAACGCTCAGAACCAAAGCCTCAAAAGTAAAGTTTTCCAGCACTTAGTGAGTTGAAAAGTTAGTGTTATAACATGAGTGAAGGCACTAATTATCCTCTATCTAATACTAACATTATTTTAGTAACCAAATTCGAAACATATATTACAGTATTGCTTAGTTTTGAAAAGGTATAACACTTTAGAAATTAAATTCCAAATATAATTTACTCTCACACGAGTATAAAAAGTCAGATTTATTTGATTTCGAAAAATTTCCAAGGCTGCGACGTATTTATTCCCACACACTTTCCATAAACACATGAAGATTGTAACATTTTTCTAGTTCTACATTTCTTTTAAAACGGAAGCAAATAATTCTTTCAGCTACACCCGAACAAAGGAACCAAAAAATAATTGCATTCCGACAGACGCTCCGCGGAATTTCTGGGTGAAAAATCTACAATACTGTCATTTGGAAAATAAAAATGTGATGTTTTTAAATTTCCACCCTAAGTACTGAAAAGTATAAAAAAATAATTGGAATTATTACACTATATTATTTAAAAATAGCTCTACAGCGGTATTCGAAGAATTCAGTTTTTCGTTGCATTGATAATTGCTGGAAAATAGGAAGAAAATTCTAACGAATTTAATCTTACCTTCGACTCATTAGCTTTGGAAGAATGAAATAAAAAGACTCGAACTCCAAACTTTTTCGCATTATTATAAGCTCGGCTCATTTAAGTCGCCTTTTTTCCTCTTGATAAAAGGCACTGGAGTTACTACGCTCGAAGTCATTCGCTTTTTATCCGTTTTGACCACCTACTTTATTGAAAGAAGCGTGGACTTAAAAAGAAGTGGTGTATTTCGTTACCTGAGCAACAGTTGCATATGGAACTAAAAGGAATCCCTAAGATGGTCATAAAACTTGTTTTCGGAGTACTTTTCTCGTAATACTGCTTAATGAGAAAGTTTCGTGCATCCGTTCTCTGACGGAGAAATTCTTGTTTCCAAATGTACGTTTGTAGACACGATATAAAATGTTGCACATCGTTAGCTTAATGTTGAAACCTTACCCACTGCTTACCTTAAATAGACGTAAACTAGAGCTCCATCCACTGAAATTTATGAATTCAGTTAAAACGGAAAGTAAGAACGAAAGAGAATTACTTCTTTTATTAAAAGTTACATTACCCTATGTATATTTTCTGTATTATGTTTTTTCTTTTGAAAGTAACGAGAAATATGTATTTGCTTGGAGGTTTACAAATTATCATTCATGCTTTTTGATTTGACGATAGGTAGGCAGGTAGTTGAATTAACGTCGCACTGGAGCGACACGACGAGCTATTGTCGACGGTCCGGGATCAACCCCCAAAGTGAAAGATTCAAGAACAACACCTCGTCATTTTTAACCATGGTCAGATGACGATCCAAATTTCCACACCACTCCAACGTGAGGACATCTGATGCCATGACAGATGTAACATGCTCCAGCCCCCACGTACACGACGGTCTTTGGTTGGATCAAGTTTTGAACTTTCAACCCTCCGGTTTCTAGTCCTCTATTCTTCCAGCCAAGCTAGCACGGCCCCTGCTTTGATGAAGGAGAGCATATAGGATAAATGCTAGTAAATTGGAATACTGCAATCTCTAGACCGATAATTATCGGAATCTTTATTAAATATTTTTCTGTAGGTATAAGACACTCATATTTTTTGTTTTTAGAGTCAGTCGAGAATCCGTTGTTTAAAATGAAGCATTTTTATATTTTGAGGTGCTGGAAATATTTTAGACTTATATTAAAAGCCAATTGTGTTTAAGGGAAGATAAGTTCAAAAAATTTGTATTGCATGATTCATCACAAAATACGTTTGTAGCTGAATGCTCAATACTACTTTTCCGTTCAATTTGTTTTTTTCTAAAAACAAGTGTACCGTTTCCGTTGAAGCACATATATGCACAATACGGAACATATAAACTGAACAGTGTATGGAACATATTACGTACCATTAACGTGCTATAGTTTAAATTAAACTGGCAGATTTTCCAGAAATGGCTTTCTGCACAGTCAATTTTAAAATTTTAAATGCATATCAATGTGTGATATGTGATCAATTTTACCTCTAAGCCGCTAAATACTAATAATGCTCTAACAGCTAATATAAAAGGCGGTCTAATCAGCCCTTGTGGAAGAAAAGTTGACCATAAAGTGACAAACCAACCCCAGTTTTAACTAGCTTCATATATTTAAATACTGTTTCCTATCAACTTAAGTGGATTAGCTGAAACGGTAAAAGACTATCTATTTAAGTCTAGAAAAATTCGTGCTTACATTCTTTACTTTCTCGTTTACTTAATAAAGTGAAAGAATAAAATGTCTTAAAAGAAGCTAAGTTTAAATTTGAGAACGCAGACAAAAATAAAAGCCATTATTACATTATTATTCGTTTTAAGCACTTCACTTACAAACAGCCTAGTAAGTAAAATTTTAACCTTTCTCCTTTTATATATACGCACTGTCAGAAAAACAGTCAAGTACATGAGTCTCCCTCAGAAGTTTATAAAATTTTAAGAATTCTCTCTCACACCATTCCTTAGAAAAAGGAAGTGACAAAATATTTGTATAATTCTAGAGTAAAGCGTATTCAAGTGTTTTGTAAGCAAATAATTTTCAAGTGTATTTGTTTAATCATTTTGAACACTAATTGTAAAATGGTTAATTATGTTTAAAAGGTAATAGGATTCTAAGATCCCTTTGATATCAGTTACAGGTTAAAAGTTGTACCAGTAAAGCTAAATTCAAATAGGAGAAGCGCAAGGCACAAAACGACACGCGCAGACCAATCAGAGCTTTTTCACCACTCGAACCTGCATCTCTGATTGGACTGAGCGTGTCGCTTTGAGCCTTACGCTTCTTATTTGAATTCAGCTTTAAAGATTAAAAAAGTTTTTAGCATAGTTTGTAAATTAAGATTTAGATTAAATTTCATCTTAACTAATATTTTAGAGTAATTACATATACTTATTTTAGAATAATTATAAAAGGTTTGATTTTGACTTAAAGGTAATAGTACTCTAAGATACCTTTGGTATCAGTTGCACCAGTTAAAGAATAAAATTGTATTTTGGATATTTGTTAATTAAAATTCTAATTAAAATGAGAAATTAGAGGGTATTTGAGGAGATCTGTTTACAAATATTTATGTATGTAAAAGCTTTGATTTCATTCGAGAACAATTAACTAAATTTTTGTAACATGGAACCCTTGTACCCTTTTCCCAAATTAAAGATGCTTGGGCATCAAATATCGACATGCATTGCAATCTTCTAGCAACCCTACCAGATATTATTGCTAGCTTCTTGTAGCTTCTTATTTCAAAGTGGTAAATAATACCAATAAATGAAAGTATTACATTTTCCAAATATTTCCAAGTTGTATTCGCAGATAACAGAGCTCTCCATTGATTAAGCTTGTAGCAGGAAACCTACGCAAACAAAAGCTAATATCTTGAAACGTACACCATGTCTCTCAATCAAGTGCTTTTTAATCACACTAACGGGGTTTTTTGAGTGTATACAAAGATAAATAAAATATCGCATCAAAGCTTTCCAATGAATTAACCAAACAGCTCTCTTTTTTCCTCTCTATCTCATTTCTTTCTCTCTCTATGGAGCAGTTTTAGGTTTCAGGATGAATCTCAAATTCCCAGGAAGAGTCTCATCCATTGCCCCTGATTCATTTAGTAATTGCATCTAGGTGAAAAAAGAAAACCATACACATATAAAGAACAGGTTTCTTCCAAGAGTAAGCTCTGTTATTCTGAGCTGCGGCCAGAGGGCCTTTTTCCATTCACCATACTTATCTAAAATTATTTTCAAATAAATTTTATCTCATCGCTTTAAATTTCCAAGTATACAAAATGTGTTGCCGAGTATTTTAAGAATTTATATCAACGGGTTATCGATTAAAAAATCCATTTCTGGCATAGAAAAAGCTTGTGTTATAAAAATAATGTATAAACTATCGATTAACATGCTTTTTTCTATCTTTGTTGTTTAAGTAGCTTTATAAAGTGTGTGAAAATTTGATATTTACATACAACTTGGGAGGGAATGATTTGATAAAGCTGTTTTAATATATATAGGGTTATTATAGTCTTATAAAATGAGTCATTTCAAAATGAAATTGAAACATACATGTAAAAATAATTTTTTGACTTAAAGCTACAACTGAAAATATACTTTTAATTAAAACTTTTCTGTACTAGGATGTTAGCTATACACCATAGATTCGTTTGGTTAAGTATTAGTAATCCTTAAGTACTCTATTACTCAAGTTAAATAAAACATTACAAAGACGGCTTACAAATTTAGTTTACAATGAGTGTTGATGTAATTGTAAGATATGTGCCAAGATTATAATTAAAAAAATGATATAATTTTTTCCTATTAAGTCTTCTTAAATATACTCACACATTCGCTGTAACTTATTTTTAAACTAACCATATTTTACAGCGCACTTATTAGATTAAAAAAATGTAACATATTTCAGGCTTCTAAATTTTGATATTGATTTTTATCTTTAAAGATTGAAATTAGTCTTACTTAATAATTACTATTGGTGTATCAAAAGTATTTCTGTCAAAACTAAGTACTTATTTGGAAATTAAAAATCCTCAATATCGAATCAATAATTGAGCAGATGAGTTGTAATACATTTTTACTTGTTTGTATGAATTATATTAGCATTCTAATATGCTTGCTTTCGTGGTTACATGTTTATACGTTTTATGACCCTTTCAAAATCCTTTACCTTTCAAAATCCTTATATATAATATATTTCGTGATCGTTAAAAGCTCTAACTTAATTCCAATGTGCCTTGCAAATTAAAAAATAAAAATGAATCATTTAGGACTTTAGAAAAACTTACTACAAACCTAGTCTAGTATATCTTAAGTTACTTATTGCAAATTTTACTATCAGAAATAATAGTAAAAATGTATTTGCAACCCAAGTTTTTGTGTATTGAATAACACAAAAGGAAATTTTTTAAAAATAGAGCTACTGACTTTTCACAATTTAAAACTAAATAGCTTTCTCCGATTCTTGAAGTTCAATTGATCAAACTGTCAATTACATCAAATTTATTTCTGTATTTTTCTCCGTGATAAACTTCCAAATAATCTATACAAGTATAAAAATAAATTCAAAAATTGATACCTTAAAACAATTCTAATATTGTCAAATATCAGGGGAATTGAAAAAGTATTCATCTTTATTGAAGTCAAATTAATTGTGTGAAAAATTATTGAAAAATACTGGTTACTTTTGTGGAATTTTATCCTTTCTGTTGACACATCTTTTTATTTCTAGTTTTAACTCTTTTCGAGTGTTTTGCGCGTTACTTATAACTAGTTTTTTGAGGTTCTTTCTTAGTATTTCTAATTTTATGCCATATTCAAACAATGAACACAGACTAAATCCATATATATAGTTTGTAACTGAAAAATATGCATGATCCTTAAAAAATCTTTAACCAAAAAATCCTTAACCAAATCATTTCAGGTTTAATTTCGTTTCTACAGGTAACGTAAAATCCTTATACAAGTAACAATTTGCAAGCTACATGCTTTTTTCAAATCAAACACAACTGGTTTCACAAAATGTTCGCTTCCATATTGACATTTTGTAAATACGCCTCCATTTCTTCAGCAACTGCGCCTTAGAAATCAGACTTACAAAAAATTTAATTTAAAAAAAATTGTGCTACATCTTTTACGGAAAGATCTCTGAAGAGTTCCACTGCAGCAAAATACATTTTTAGTTCCGATTTTGTCATACGAATTCTTTATAGATCGGGAAGTCAATGTTATAGAAAAAGTTGCCCATTTCATGTATTCTCGAATATTCTCGAAATATCGTGACTTCGAAAATAGTTTGAAAAATTGAATGTTTTAACAAAACCTCACCGCTGAAAGCTTTGCTCTTAATATTAAGTTAACAAATGAGTATTGAAATTAAAATCACAACAGTATATACACACTGTTGCGATTTTGATATCAATACTTATATTAGTAACGTTTGAGCTTAAAAATATTTATAAGTATTGGTATTTTTTAGTTTAAATTCAACTCAATTAAATCATTATACTGGAATTGTTTTCAAATTTGTTTAACATTGCGACAGGTTTTCCTCGAGATGTCCGATAAAATTCAACAGAATATTTCGAAAATATCACTGACTTTGTTGCTCTAATTTATATGTATCATTTATTATTTTTATGTAGAAGTGTCTTTTAAATAATTTTATTTTTCCATTCAACTCAATTAAATCATTATAAAGCTACTGGAATTGGGTTTTTTTAAATTTGTTTAATATTGCGACAAGTTTTCCAATTACGTTTAATGGAATATTACGAAAGTATCATTGACCTTGTCTATAATTTATGTTTATCTCTTATTATTTTTATTAAGAAGTGTCATCTAAATAGCTTTTAGTTTTTAATTTAACTCAATTAAATCATTATAAAGCTACTGGAATTATATTTTCAATTTGTTTAATATTGAAAGAAGTTTTTCACAAGATGTCCAATAAAATTCAACAGAGTATTACGAAAGTATCACTGACCTTTCACTCTAATTTATGCTTACCATTTATTATTCTCGTGTAGAAGCGTCTTCCAAATAGGCTTTCTTGTAGTATAGCTTTCGAAGATTTGGCAAGCTATATCATGAATACAAATCCTTTTCATCAAACCCTTTTTCAATAGAAATCTTTTTCATGCATTTTATTTATATTCTTATTTCTATGAAATGGTATAAAAAATGAAACTTAGTTTGATGGAATTATGCTCCTTGTGTTTAAATGCTTTTTTATATTCTCGAGTTAATATTTGAATAATTAAAAGTTGAGTTTAGAAAACGGTAAAAACACAAAACTAAGCCCATGAGCAAAATTTAGACAAAATTATTCTTTCCGAGCAAACTTCATTCAAAGTGAAAGGTGGAATTATTTTATTCTTGAATTAGATAATAAAGCTTTGTAAATTGTGAAGAATTTTTAATGCAATCAAATGTTTGCACTTACCAAAATTCAAAACGTCTTTCTGAGTAGAGTTCGAAAAGAAAGCAAATATGAAATTACGCGCTCTTTTGGTGGAAAAACTATTTCGGGATTGAATGGGATTCCTGAGAAGACCTTAATATTTAAGCTTTATAATACTTTTTGTTCAGAACCCTCCATTTTATTGTTTAAAATCTTTCTAGGGGAGGAAAACAAGATTAAAAACGAGTCTTTTCTATTCCTGAAAGTATAGAAGAGAATATTAATGGATATGGAATGGATTTTGTTTGGGAAGTGCGTCTGGCTATTTGCATTAGTTAATGAGACTGTTTTGCCCACTGAGGAAAAATTACTTCACAGTCGGCTTGTTCCTTTTGGCAGGGCGCGTTTTGTTACATCGAACAGTGTGTTCACAGCTTTGCAAACGTCTCTTTCATCATGGAAAACTTCACTCTTTGCATATCGCCATCAAGTGTTACGTGATTTTGCACAAGGTTCGCGAAATCCCCTATTGGAGGATTTTTCAGGTTGAGTGTGTTCTGTGTATCACGCGATGTTTTCGATTACACTACAAAACGGATTAAATATTAAAGTAGAAATTTATCTTCAGTGCCTTGATTGAGAATTGTTAATGGCTTCGAACATAATATAGCCGTATGTTTAGTTACGCAAAACAAAGTAACTATAGTTTGATGCTTTAATATCAAATTCTCGGAAAAGAATACATACGAAGACTTTTAGTGAAAATAAAATTAGTATTAATACCTTCACATTTGGCATTATAGATTGGCGATTTTCAACCGTTGTGCCGCAAGGATGGCACTGGTGTGCCTTACGGATGGTAAAGCGGGATAAATTATGTAATATTTATTTCAACGGTTTAATTTTGAGCATTTGACAAATGTGTTCACAAATAATTTCAAATTAAACCCGTATAAATAATTTTGATTATTATTTTTTATTTGTATTGAAAGATTGTTTCGAAAGGATCATTTAAAGATACTTGGGAGCAAAAATGTAGGTAATTAATATTTTAAATCAATTAAAATTATACCTATTTTTTGTCAGATCAACACAAAATACTTTTTGCGTGTGCCCCAGAATTTGAGTAGTTAGTTCATGAGTGGCATGAGATGAAAAAGGTTGAAAATCGCTGCAATATAGCATTTATTTTACTAGGGCATCTTTTCCCTTTTAATCAATTTACACATAACCAATAAAGTAACTGGTCAAGTAATTTCCCAGTCTTCATCATTTAAAAAGTTTCCATGTGACCAACGCAAATAATTACTGTAAAAGTTAATCATTCATAAAATAATTAATTTGGGTTATTTTTCATTATAGCATATGGAATAAAACAATTAGTGTTATTTGTAGATTGCTATTGCCATATATTCTATTGCACTGTCATCTTGATGCGCAGTAGTGGTTGACAGTATAGGTTCTATTCTTTGTACATATTTCACGTACCTAATATTAGAACTCTCAAAAACTGCAAAAAACTATTCCAGAAAAATTCGTACTCATACGTTCCACATTGCAAGTCTACCACCCAACACCACTCAAATTTAAAGATAAACCGATAGCAATATGAGTGTTGGTTTTGTCTCATTGCATAAAGATATATGGGAAGGTACGTAGGTATTTAATTAACGTAACACTGGAGCAGCACAACGGGCTATTGGTGACGGTCCGGGATCATCCCTCGAAGGGAAAGTCCGAGGACAACACCACGTAATTTTGAACGATGGTCAGATGACGTGGTCACACCTGAGCTAGGGAAGGAATCAAATGTGATAGAAAAAACACGACAAAATGAATTTAAAATAATTTATTCACAAAGATTATTCACGTACTTAAATTTTATCAAGTGAAATAGGAAAACTGAACATTTTTAAATAAATCTTCAAAACAAATTTCTTGGGTTTAAAAAATTCACTTTTTCTGCCATTTTTCGCATTCAGTTATCTTTTTCATGCGGATGTTTTAAGCGTGAATTCTTACCTCGTAAGAAATTAGTTTTCTTTGACTAATATATAGTAAACCGTTCATTTAAAAATCTACTCTACATCTAAAAATAATTTTCTCTTCTAGATTGAAATATCAATGCTTGTTTATTGCATTCGCATTTGCTTTGTACCGCAAACTGTAAACGTAAATTAAACAATCAATCGTAATAAATTTCAAGGGTTGCAAGGACTGAAATTGCAACAGGTAACAAAATATGTTCCTTCTAATCAGTTAACTCATTGCCACACATGTTAACAGAAATGTTTAATTTTACAAATTCCATGGAAACTCATTGTTGCGAGATCTACATTGCAGAATTGATTTCCTATGTCTGGATGGGTTCTCTATGCTTTTAAGAATCACTTTTACTCAATGTGTTCCTGTAAATTATTGCAGTAGCTCCATAAATTTAGGGTTTATAAAACTATCCCGAATTGTGCTAAATTTTAAACAATTGAACATAATTAATTCTAAGCAGACCCTGTTGCAATTCTAGTCTCATAATAGATTAAATGCTTTCGCGAATTAATAAACTGGGCTTATATAACATGGATAATCGTTTATAAATTTGATAAAGGTGGAATGAATCATTTATGTTAAGTAGCAAGCCTACGCAAGATTTATTGATACAAATTTAAATTTACGTAACAGATCTTCAATATTTTAGAAATACTCTAAATATAGTTCATAGGAGGTGCACATAAATAAGAATAGGTTAAAAAATAATTACTATGGGTAAATGAAATCTAAAACTCGATATTGAGCCCAACAATTGAATATTTAAATTGAGCGTTCCAGTTTTTGTGAGGCATTAAGGTAAATAAGATGTTTTAAGAAAAAATGTTTATATGCTTATTTCGCTATTTTTTTCATATTACCATGTGTTTAAAATTTTAAAAAGATTAGAAAAATTCTCCATCGAGGAAGATATGATATTATTCCGCTTCACTATCACAAAAAATAATTATGATCTTAAAAATAATCTAAGGGAATCGATAAATGAAGTAAAATAACACTAATCTATTCAAAGATTATTTGAAATTTTAATCACTTTGATGAGTGTTAAAACTGTATCTTATACTTGAGATAAAATAACCATTGTAATCAAAACTGTTTAAATTCTAATAATACGTCACTAAAAACTATTATAATGTTATTGCCTTACAACATTAGTAGAACCTTTTTCTGAAATTTTGTACTTAATATCATTATATTCATCTTGTTTTATCCATTACCATAATTTAAAATCTTAAAAATCTAAACTTACTTTTCAATAATAAATGTTATAAACAATTTTTAATTAGAAGATCTAATCAATATTTATGTATTGTTGAAATGTTATTTTCTTTCAATAATAAGTTGACCATAATGATTTAAAGTTTAACCTTAACACAGAAATCGATGTTATCTAACATTAGTATAACCTTTTCTCGTGTGCTAGATTTAAATGTACAGTATATTTTATCAATTTTATGTATGTATCTATTAAAATATATAAAAACGCATTTGTAGAACACAAACTTACTTTAGTAAGTAGAAAGGATTAGTGACTCTCATTTCAGACTTATTCAATACGATTATATAAAAATAGACAAGAAATACACACTTTCTTCTATTATAGCGCTGTGACGACATGTGATACTGAATAGAACATGCTCCACTTGCAGATAAAACTTAGAAAATATATTTTACATTATCAAACAATTGAGGCTGATAAAACCTTACCATTAGTATTCTGAAGTCACGCCACTAATTTAAGGTTAAAAAGGAAGGTTGGAAAGTGAGCATCAGGAAACCTCGGGCCCTACAAAAAAATTTTGATATTTAATTGACAGCAACGATTTCAATTCAACATAACAACTATAATACAATCATGACAATTTAGTGTCTTATTGACAATCATTAAAATAAGCATTAGGTATCGACAAATCAGCTAAAGACGGGTTTCAACACCTCAAAAACTTTAGCTGTAATATTTGCACTAAATATTCGAGATATTTCTTAAAAATTGTTTTTTTTTTCGCGTGTTTCGTTTCTCAGATAATGCGAAATAAAACTCTAAAAGGGATTTTGGTTTAGTTGATATGTGAATGAACTAATTCATCTTAATTTACTTAATTTAGATTTTAGCATAACCTAAAAAATCATAGCTAGTATTTTAACTATATTTTACGAAATATTCTGTATAACGTATGAAATTTTAAGGATCAATTCCTATTTAAAATAATGATAGTCAATTCGTAACATAACGTGATAAAAACAATAATTTAATATCCACCTTCGAAATAGAAATATACTGAATTAATAGAAATACTTAATAACTAACCTTTTCAATTATTTTATTATAATCAGCTGTGAATAATTTTAAAAGGGAAATTATGAATAAGTTTATTATTTAAATAAGAGTAATTAAATTAAAGTACACAGAAGTTAAATAACTTGTACTTTCTCTAGTCTCAAAAAACGATATCTTCGATCTCAAGTCTCAATCTATCTCTAGTATATCTAGTATATGGTATCTCTAGTCTCAAAAAACGATAATTTCGATTAGAAACAATTTATTTCAAATTTTCAATTATTATATAAATTCAACTTCAAAAAAGTCTTGAAAGAGGTATGCGATCGTTTCTTAAACATATTATAGTTTTATAAACCTAAAATTCCCACAAAAGCTTCCTTTCCTTCCCAAAATCTTCCTCCTGAAATTCAATCTCATAATGTGTTTTCAAGCCTTTTAGAACAGTAAGGCTTCAGAAGGCCTTTACCATCAAAAAAGTTGCTGATAGTTAAAGTTTCCGACATAAGGATCATAGAAAGATCAGTTATGTGAAATACAATTTGTACCTGACGGAAATTCAAATGATTTGATGACGTACTTTGTGAAACCCTTTACAGATAAATATAAGCTTTAGAGGGCTTAACCCGCCAAGTGTATTGACGAAATATCTCGTCCAAGATCTGGTCAATTTTGCTATGGACGCGATACCTCGTCTAGACAAAGATTCCCTATTACTCCAAGAGGGATGAAGATCCAAGTAGAAAAAATTGATTGTCCCTTGCCCAGAACTGATGACAGCTTGGAACAGGTTTTTGCACCAGAGTCTGGCTACTACAGGGTAGTTTTTCGATGCGAAGATAACCCACCAGAAGGGTTAAAGAACCTTATACGTGTAATATATTTTGTATTATATTATTTACTCTATCGTCTAGACATAAAAAGGATAGGGGATGTGAAACAAGTCTGACTTTTATTTCAGTTATATATGGTATGAGCATCAGTTTTATGTAATTGTATTTTTGATACAATGAAATAAATTTTCATTAGTGTATATCGGTGTTCAAAATTCCAGCATTCATTGCTATAAGGAACAAATTGCTAGATTGAATGCTGAAATTGCTATGTTCAAGAAATTCACATTATACTTTTATAAATATGGGATCGATATGTAACTAAAAACAGACTCATACTAATCATACATTTACATGTGGTATGATAAAATCCCTTGACCATGCATTTCCTGTTGTAATCTCATATTCAGATAATTTATATAAGTTTTTCGTATAAATCAATTGCTTATTAAACAACATGCAAATATGTGTACCACTTACTTGACATTACCTACGAGAATGATGAGTATCGCCTTCCAAAAAGATCCAAAAATACCCACTTCATGTATTTACAAAGATGACAGTTTTTGGCTTGATTCATCTATTAATTAGAATTTTGACTTATTATTCTGTTTAGCGTGCACTGGAAATATTAATTAAATTCATAACAATAAAACTTTCTTACCTCTTAGTCTTTCAAGCTTCTTGGTGGGTCTTTTCTTCTATGATACTCTCTGTTTGCTTCTGATATACTGTCTTATAGTTGCTGTTCTGTATATTGTTCATCGTTGTTGTGTTTATATAACTATTCAGTCATGCAAAAAAGTTTGTGTCTTTAATATTGAATATGCTACTTACTCTCTAGCTAATCTACATCAGTAATGACAGTTCTTCCATGACTATATATATTCCACCCCATTTGTGAATACGTATGATTCAAATAACATAAGTTGTGAGTTTTCTATATTTTATGTTTATTCCGCATAAATCAATTTTGCATTTTTATGTAAATAATTCCTACTTTAAATATTGCAAAGGGTAGTACACCGCAAATCCAAGTAAGCTGAATAAAAGCAAAATAATTAATTTTAAATAAATATTAAGACAAAATTGTTACCATCGTAACTAAATTAGGGACCTTTTTCTGCTCTTGTTGTACAATACACTAGAAAATTGAACTTGGTTAGTTTTAAGTTCAAATAAGCAGCATAAGTACAAAAGAACTTACCTTTATAAATTGAAACAGACTTATAACTTACAAAAAGGAAGTGGTGCAGTTCGCAGGTACATTGAGGCCTATTTCGTAATACATCACTAACTTTTCTGAACTAAAGGAAACAGCTTCATGATAGTATAGATAGCTTTAAATTTTAGTTTTGTAAAGCATAAAATCTATCAAATACGATAACCTAAATTGAATTTTTAATATTAATTCCAAAATATAGTGTGATATCTTGTAGAGTACATAAATGTACCCTATAGACACGATTTGTCACTTTTGCCCGAAAAGTGGAAATTAGCTTACTAAATCTACAGCAAAGCTATTTAATTAATCCCAACTGCTACGAATTAGTGTTATGTGGTTTCAAGAATTTGCTATTATATGCATCACAGTAAATATATTTTTGAAATATGCTACATTCTCATATCCAAACCTATACTATACGCAAATTATCAATTTATTCAGGGACGTGTTCTTGAATACAGTAGATACATTTTGTAGATTTGGAGATCTCCAGGATTTGGATTAGCTGCATTTATATTATACATATCGTAGGGGTTCAGAGGAGAAACTCATTAACTAACAAAAGAATTTTTTACTGCACAGCTGTTTAAAAACTATCTATTAGGTTTTAGGTCAAAAATAAACTTACGAGCATTTCGATAGTATTATATATCGCTTAAAAAGGTTTCAATATGACCATGTACATATATCTCATCATGAAAATAAGCATTTAGTGTCTCCAAAAAAATGTCAGTGTATCTAACTATCTCTCAAATGAGCTTCTATACTAAACCGATGATATTATAATTTATTATTCTTGTGTTCGTATTGTCGCTAATTTTTAATATAAACAATAAATTGGAACTAATTAACTTTAACGACTAATTAAATGTAAGCTAAAATTCATACATGGGTAGAGTTAATTGCATTACGTCTTCATTTGGATACCTATCTACAAGGCTCCCTGTTGATTGTCCGTACAGGACCATATTTGTAGTGTTGTCAGACATTAATCAAGGAAATTAATCAAGGAAATTCACATGTACAATTATGTTTATTTTGCATCTGCAAGAGACCAGGAAAAACATGCGGAGTGTTCTGTTAATTATGTCCTTCGCAAAAATCCACTTACAGCTGAAAGTAAACAATATCCGTTCAGTAAATTAGCAATATCCGCCTCTCAAACATCTTTTACCTTCAGTGACAAATCTAATTTATTTCGAGCAATTCAACTCTATCTCCCATCCAATTCAAATGTATGAGATGCAAATCAGTAGCTATACGCAGGCATTGTTATCAGAAGCAGATAGATACTGGGGAGTAATTATTGCATGAAACTGCGGATGATTCATTTCATTAGGGAAGTACCCCCACCAGATAAAATATATGTATAATAATAGAATGAATCACAGAATGATTAATTCCTGTGAAATCATTAAACTGTACACACATCAGGAGGAATTGACTTATTGTAGTAAAACAGAAAAGGATGTCATTTCAAGTAGATAAATTATTCTGTTGAAATTAGGGTCAGTAATGGGCTCAAGAATCGGTCTAGAGGGGTTCTTAATTTGGTTTTTTCTTCTGAGGATATTGCCTAAATCAAAGTGAGGCCTTATTTTTATATTTCTGAGTGTACAAGGCAGTAATGGAATACATTTCTTGCAACAGTTTTTGTTAAAATTATCGAATGAGTCTTTGAATTATTCAAAACCTTTCCGGATGAAAAAATAATGTAAAAAAGTTATTCATGAAAACATGACAGACTTTAAATACTTATTTCATCAGCTATACGGACAGAAAATCGTTTCCTTTCCTCTCAATTTTATTGATACTTTTCCGTTCTAAAAGCTTACCGAACGTTGATTTATTTTCTGTTTGGTTTTAATCTATACAAAAATGGAAACAAACAGGCTTACATTGTAGCAACTTGTTGAACGAAGATATTTAAAAAATCGCTGAATATGTTGATCTCACACAAAAAATTTTCCTTTATAGTTTGAAAATACATCTAACATAAAAGAAAGAAAACTTATTTATGTGTGGAATGTTTAATTAAGAGTCTAAATGGTGGCTTCCAAGTCCTCGAATACAGATTAACATTTGTTCCACATTAATGTTGCTAATGCACTATTTAACTGACAAGCTCAATGATTATTTGAGTTAACCCTCCAAGTGGTTTCGACGATATATCTTGTCCATCAAGATCTGATCAGTTTTTCTAATGACGAGAAATCTCGTCATCAAAATATTGCCAATTTTTTTATTATAACGAGATCAAGATCTGGCCAGTTTTCTTCCAACGACGAGATATCTCGTCCATCAAGATCTGGTCAGTTTTGTTAATTTGACGAGGTACCTCGTCGAGACAACCATCAGGAGGGTTTAAGAATACCACAAACAATCTTCCAGCTTCAGAAATTCTCACATTCAGTAAGTCTAAGATTTTTTTTTCAATGTCGCATGTGTTTGTAGGTTTGTATTTATGAGCAGCTTGGGTAAATATTTATAATTATGAATGTTGAAGTTAGAAATAAGTTTTAAAAGGTCATCTTTTCTCAAAATACGTTTTTTTAGAAGTGATACAAGAGAACATATCAGATGCAGCCGTATAATTTGAATGTATACTAGACTTTAATCAAAACTTTATGCTAAACTTTACTGTCTTCCAAATTACAGCTTTTCTCTCTAATACAATTTTACAGTTTGTGTTATCAGTATCAAATGTTTCATTGTTTTACTGATACTCAAGTTTTAACGCCCCATTTACATGTAAGTTTACTAATACATTTCAGATTTTAATCGAATTTGGGCACAACTTTAATTTCACAAGATACTTGAGTTTCCCCAGAATAAAATAAGTAATGGCATTAATGGGTTCTGCCACTTATAAGAGGAAACATTGTTTCGGCGTTAGTCCAAAACTTTTGTTTCTTAATATGGAAAAATTCATAAAAAAATGTAACGATTTAAAAAACCGATTAAATGTTCATCATCTACATAAAAAAAATTCAAATATACTGTTTCACATTAAATTTATAGAATAATTTTAGTGTATTACTAAAACAGTTCTATCTAACTATTAAAACTTAAATTTAGAAAAAGTACTAGATATGTATTCCACGATTATCTGGTATTCGTGAAAAATTTCACATCACTAGCATTGAATGTCTGAAAATATCTACCACTCTCTCACGGTTAAACTTATCATATATAGTGAGATCCACATAAATGAGAATTTCGCATTATATTACTATTTCCAAAGAAGTGTCTAAATTTCAGCATGACTCGACAGAATTCGTTGAGGTGAGCAGGATATGCGACAGATAAGAACCAGTAATTGACAGCTTGATAATCTTCAGCATAAACAAAGAACGGCTGCTCAATGATAAATTTCCATCCAAGCAGAAAGGAAAGAGAATCACTATCTATCTTTGTTTTGTATGGACATATATATAAACCAGGTACCTATTATCCATAATAGTTTTTGTACTACGTTTCGAAGGGCTTTTATGGATTTGGTGTAAGGAATTATGCGTTGTATTTTGCCTTTGACTGTCATATTGAATGTTATATCAGATCCAAATCACTCCATATCAGATTCAAATCATTCCACATCAGAGAGATTCAAATCATTCTATATCAGAATCGCTAAACAGCAATGAAGTATTAATTAAAATATGTTAAATTAATTTACCCACATGTGTGTTAATCTTAAAGAGATTTTGACGAGACATCTCGTCCATTAGAATCTGATCAATTTTGCTAATACTTGACGCGATATCTCGTCATCAAGATATTGCTGATTTTTTATGACGACGAGATCAACATCTGGTCAGGTTTCTTGTAATGACGAGATATCTCGTCCATCAAGATATGGTTAGTTTTGTTAAGAACGAGATACCTCGTCGAGACAATCACCAGGAGGATTATAATTAAAACCTAAATGCTCTTAGATTCTAGTTTCCTTACATACTGTGATCGGAATGAAGTTGCATTGTATTCAACGGGTTTTGGTTACCGCTATGTTTCATCTTGAACGCTTAGAATATAGATTTCTTGCTGAAATTGAACGAAATGTATGTATTCTTATTTTTAATTTTAAATATATGCAATTACTTTCATTAACTAATATCTTAATTGCTACATTTCAGTCAAATATCATTTTTTCAAACAAACCGAAGGAAATTAATCTTAAAATATAACATACAATAAAAGTCTTGGAACAGCTTATTAAAAAATATTGATTGTGTTTTAATAATATTTCATTGTCGAATTTTAAAAAACCATAGAAATCAAGCAACTTAAATTCATTAGTTACTTTTAAGGTATTCTATTTATTATAAATAATGAAATATTCAAATTTTATAATTAAAATTATTAATCAGTTGTACATATTTATGTTCTATGAACATGAATTTCTATGTGGATAGGGTATTCCAGATCAAACTGTAGAAAAGCGTACATTACTTCTCGGTACTCAAGTCACTCAACGTTAAATTTAACTTTCTGAGAAAATATTTCTCATATTTCCTACATCTAACCATAAATAATTAAAAAAACTTAAATGTATGGTGCATCGTCGTTCGTTAATTTATTTATTGACATTTTTAGGAGTTCAGCCATTGCAAATAGTTCAGTCTAGTCAGAAAAGATAAAAGGTTTCAATACATTCAAATATCTATAAAAATATTTCTTTGAAGCAGCTAAATATTTTCTAGAAAATGTAATAAATAAATCCGTAATGGTGTAATATTTTGTATGGTGGAAGGAGATTAATTTATGGGCTTTCAATATTGATCGTAAAGTAGAAGCTATTTTATAGAATTTTTCCAATGAATTCGCTTTAATTAATATCATTGTTTTCATTTCAAAGTATTACATTGTAGCTAATAACAACACAAATTTAGTTTAATATTCAATATTTTAACAGATTTCTTTATTTGTTTTTGTGCTTTTATTAATAACATTTTTAAGTTTTACCGATAACCTTAAGTTCAACTAAATTCCTCGATTATATTTTAAATACAATCATAAAAAATGCTTCTTAAAATATTTCACAGACAATCCCATTAAATAAAATTTCCAATCTAATATCTTGAGAATTTCCCCTCAATGGTTATTTTAATTTCATTTCAACAAGGAATAAATAGTCTATTGCCAGTCTTTGACATGGCTGCTTCTTCCATTACAAAAGTTCCTCCAGTATGAAAAGCATTCTTTAATCATGGAATTTTGCAAAGGCATTTCTGAGTGAGCATCTAGAGTAGAGCTAGCCCCGTTAAACAGCATAGTCCATTACGCAGAAGACATCTGCCCCGAGCAAAATATGATCCAAGTGTTGCGAAAGCCATTAAGTAAATTGGCCTGATATCGTCTAAGAACTTCTAATGTCCCTTGGTTTCTCTGGAGTTTTCCTCAAATACAATATTTTACCCGTCTTGTTTGGACTTTAATTATCTGTAACGCGAGTCTACTTTGATTAGGCAGATTACTCAACCCGAATCCTAGTTTGAAGTATCTTGCTTGTGTAGAGCTTCTTAAAATTTATACACCTTTATTTTTTCAAAGTTTCGTAAAAAGGTGAAATTGCATATTCATGATAAATTATTTTAATTCAGATAACAGCGTATCGTGTTTTTAATCCTGAAAGATCGCCTGCAGCGAAGTCTGCATACGCATCTTTTCTGACTTCCTTTTTATAAAATTTAAATTTCACAATACAAAACTGAAGTTGTTTTAAATTAGCTTCAGATCATAAGGGCATTAATTCAAGGATTGAAGTAAATTAGTGGTAAACACACAAGGCCAAATGCAGGTCTTGTTAAACAAAACTGAAAGAATCTCATTCCACTATTGACTTTCCAGTAGGGACGTAAAAATATACTAAATATTGTGTGCCCTATTGATCTCTTAATAAAACGGAATGATGGAATATATTAAACGGAGATATTAAAATATGAATAATATTTACGGAAACAATTACTCATCAAGTGTTCAAATCTTTCGCAATGTATACTTCTCGAAAGTTTATAGAAAATATAACCCTTTAACTTAATTTATGAACATATCATATATTGAAATCATACATTCAAAGAACTAGAATGTAATATAGTAATTTCACTCTTTCATCTAAAATATATTGTCTCGCATTATTTTACGAATCTTCTGAGAATATTTGACAACTATTAATTAACTGCGTAGCAATTTCGACTAGACAATCAATTTGTATGACTGTTAAAGTTAATGATAGCACATAGCTTTTAGAATTTAATAATTTGTAAACACATGCTTTCGTGATTCAGTTCAATTATGTTATGTTATAAAAAACTATAATTGGTTTAGATGATAAATTAACTGAGCAGAATTATTAAGGGTATATATAAACCAGCAAATTGAACAAGTAATTTGATTATATGAATTGACTATTATAATCCTTTTCAGTAGTCTAGTTGAAAGATAAAAGTAAGTATAAAATTAATATATAGTTTCAGTCGACAATCAAGCTGTTACAATGTAGGACGTTTAATAAGTACGAATTATTACAACTTAAACTGGTTATTGTATAATTAAATCATAAATCAACGTTTGTTCAATCACAAATTTAACTCCAGTTAAACATGTTATAGATCTTAGCAGATAAGTAAATTAAATTAATCAAGTATTCAGGTCTTTTGACAAAAAAAAATAAAATCCTCGACTCTGCCTTAAAATTGCTCTAACATTTTTCGCTTTTTGCTAAATTTACTTTAGAAAATCTGATTTCACTATTTCTCCTTCTATTGAAATTCTCCAAATCGTGATTTTTCTGAGCAAATCATTTGCATGAGTTAGAGGACCAGACAGGAAGTATTTCCGACGAACTCTACTATTGATTTTGCAAGATTTGTGGGTGAAACACTTAAAATGCGAGTCAACTCTTTCTATTGAGTGAAATTTCAGAGACGGGATAGAGTGTTTAACGATCGGAGAGTTTATGTAATTGTTCGATCGTGCTACTTTCTAGTTCGTTGTTGATGTCGAAATACATGAGTATCTAACTTGGAGTGCAATTTGAACAATTCCACACGGATAACAATCGGTTGAAGCATCTACTTAGCTGAAACACTGTAAAGGACTCGTATGCTTGAGTCCTGAACATGTTTGATGATCTGCTCGTCATATTTCTGCAAGCGAATGCATTCTCATGCTTCTGGGTAATCTGTACTACTACATAACTCGTATATGTCATGTCAAAATGTTGTAGATATGTTTTCAATATTTCTGTATTAATTAGTACACATAATTATTAGAATAGAAAGGACGAAAGCAGATTTAATGCAAACATAAACGTATGACCACATCGAAGTATTTTAAATTTGATTTTATTATAAATTTGGGGAACCTTATATATATATATATATATATATATATATATATATATAAACATATTTAATCAAAAGTTTAGTTTTGTTGAGAGGATCCAAAATTTATTTCGTCTTTGTATTATTTCTTGTTTAAACGTTCAAATCACCAGAAATTACCGCAGTTTATCACTCATTAATAAATACTGTTTTCAAACTTGTTTACAGGGTCGCGGTAGCGCAGTTGGAAGAGCAGCGGATTTGTAACCGGAGGGTTGCGAGTTCGAAACTCGGTCCAGACGAAGACCGTCGTGTGCACGGGGGCTGGTGAACGCTAAGTCTGTCGCGACCTCAAATGTCCTCACGTTGGCGTGGTGTGGAAGTTTGGAGAGTGGGATGCTAGCTCAGGTGTTGCCTCGTCATCTGACCATAATTCAAAATGACGAGGTGTTGTCGTTGGATCTTTCCCATCGGGATTGATCACGGACCGTCGCCAATAGCCCTTTGAGTGGCCCCAGTGCGACATTAATTAACCACCTACCTATCTCAACCTTGTTTTAGCAGAGTAATGGTTTTTGCAGAAGTGCGAAATCATTTTTTCAAGACATGAATAGTAAAACTGTCCAATTTAACCCTCCTCATGGTTGTCTCCACGAGGCATCTCGTCATAAGAAGAAAACTGACCAGATCCCTATGGAAAAAATCGGCAATATCTTGATGATGATATATCTCGTCACTAATAAAATTGGTCAGATCTTGATGGACTAGATATCTCGTCAAAACCACTTGGAGGGTTAATGTTCAATGGTAAAAACATAATAATCAATTATAAAATATAAAATTCTCAAGCTACATTCAAGGAATTGCCATTAACACAAACCTATAATTTATTTTATGAAACAGTATACAGGGTGTCCCAAAAAGGTTGTTCCGCGATTTATCTTTTTACCATTTGGAGATAAGTAGGCAATGTAAATTGCAAAAGTGCACCAAATAAGGTAAGTAATTAAGATATGTGAATAAAATTATCACGTGATAACAATTTAAGCGGATACAGTTTTTAATTAGTATACCACTCCTCTAGATAAAAATCCGAGATAGCAAAAATGTTCCTTACCTGTATCCCTATCGTTAGTAAAAAACCATATTTCTGTAGGTTGAATAGTAACGGAGATACAAGAGTCTCTATTTTAAGGGGGCCGTATCTAATCTAGAACAGAAACTGACCCATGGCCAAGAATGAAGAGCTAAGTTCTGCATTGCTGCAGATGGAAAAATTTCCTTTTATTTTTATTTAAACCATTTTTTCTACAATATTTTTATTAAAGATTACATTGTCTACTATTATGCATTGCGATTTTCATCTGCAGTTGCAATACTACATTACTTTGCACAATGTTGCACTTTCTGACGAAAATGCTTTTTAGCATTGTGTATGCGGTCCCTAATCTGACTGCTTGAACAGCTGTGTACAAGCGGTATAAGTCAACTTTTTTGCGTCCTTATGCCTCCGTTACTGTTCAACCTACAGAAATGCAGTTTTCTGCTAACGATAGGGATGCAGGTAAGGAACATTTTTGCTATCTCGGAGTTTTATCTAGAGGGGTTGTATAGAAATTAAAAACTGTATCCGCTTAAATTGCTATCACGTGATAATTTTATTCACATATCTTAATTACTTACCTTATTTGGTGCACTTTTGCAATTTACATTGCCTACCTACCTCCAAATGGTAAAAAGATAAATTGCGGAACAACCTTTTTGGGACACCCTGTATATTGAAAAACAATTTTTTATGAAGTAATCTTTAATTATTTTTTACCAAAATTCGAATTAATCCTTAAATATTTTTACTTATTTTTTTTTAATTTTTTAAGTAACACAGTCAATACTTTTATAAGTAATTTACTAGCTAAATATTTTAAGACTTAAGTTAAATTTGTGTACCAAGTCTGCTTTCTGCTTTGCTTTAAATTCCGTGATTGAACACATTTTAACATTTTATCTTTTCCTGCTTTTGTATACGGATGCCAAACAAAGCAATCCATTTTCAGCAAGTAAAAAATAATGCTCCCGTGATTAATGCTTTCTATCCGAAAGATAAATTAGTTTTCTAAACAAAACTTATTGAACAGATTTAAAGACTTCATTTGCATGATATTGCTTATTTTGTAAAGTAATCTTCGAAACATTCGAAACCTCCAATCACTGATCAGTGAGGCCTTATCTCGAAATAAAACTCATTTAGTTTATGAAGCAGTTTTTAAAGCTCAAAAGTTCGAATGGCTGGGTTACCAATATGGCAATCTGTTGTTTATTGTTTCAGATTTTATATATCTCATTCAAAACTAGGAACCTGTTTAATTTAAAGCTCAGGAAATATTGTTTTTGTCAGTCCATTGTTTTTCGTGCTCGTCTTATTTAAATTTCAACGGTAAAATTTCCGGAAAAAGAATGGACCGAAAAAATGTGGAAAAAGGGAATAGGAAGTTCCTTAGAGATTAAGTGATTTTTAAAAATTTCTTTTTACAAAAATGTTAAAATAAAATTACTAAACGACTATTGTTCCATTTATTTTTAAAATGTAAAAAATTAATTCAGAATGATAACCAAAACGCTTTAACCCTCTAAGTGGTTTCGATAAGATATATCGTCCATCAAGATCTAACCAATTTTGTTAATAACGAGATAACTCGTCATGAAGATATTGCCGATTTTTGTGATGATGACGAAATCAAGATCTGGTCAGTTTTCTTCTAATGACGAAATATCTCGTTCATCAAGACCTGGTCAGTTTTGCTAATGACGAGACGCCTCTTCAAGAAAACCACCAAGAGGGTTAATGTATAATGCTACTATTCCAAGTACGTGGAAATAATTATTAAATGTTCAGTTTAAGTAAGACTTATATACAAATAAATTGATTTCAGTCACCATTGTTACCATGGTACGTCTACTTTAAAACTCAAAAAGAAAATATTAATCCATATCAGCGATTTTCTACGGTGTGTAGCAAGGATGACATTGTGCATTACGGAAGGTGAAACTGTTAAAATTGTGTAACATTTATTTCATTTCAACAGTTTAGTTTTGACTTTTTTTAATGTTCATAAATAATTTCGAATAATACCCGTATAAATAATTTTGATTATTATTTTTTTATTACGAAGGAGGTAGGCAATTAATAATGTTTTTGCAATGCCTCAAGCAAAATTATAACTATTTTTTGTCAGATCGGCAAGAAACATTATATTTTTGGTGTACGGCAGAATTTTAGCAATTAGTTTATGTGTACTATGAAATGAGAAAGGGTGAAGAATCGCTGATCTAGATCAAAAATTTAAAAAACTGAATTTCCATTAATGTTTCAAAATAAATTCTACACACACCTTTATATAGTGTAAAAAGACCTGATCACTTTACAGTCACTGATGAATCAAAGTAACGCATAAAACACAGAAAAGGGATTTAATAAATAAATCTTGCTAGTACTCTGCTTAATTTTTTGAGTCATGAATATTGTAGAAAAAGGTACCCGTGTAGTTTTATTGAATAATATGATGAATCTCAAAATTTCTTAAATTCAAAACAGACTCGTATCGACAAATGATGAACCACCCTTTTAATTCCCAGAGCAATAT